>JAQQAC010016209.1:120329821-120683986 GCA_029783875.1 Phataginus tricuspis | reverse complement strand
TTCTGTTTCATTACGTTAAATATATCATGTCATTCTCTTCTGGCCTGTAAGGTTTCTGTTGAGAAGTCTGATGACAGTCTGATAGGTTTTCCTTTGTAGGTGATCTTTTTCCTCTCTCTAGCTGCCTTTAATACTCTGTCCTTGTCTTTGATCTTTGCCATCTTGATTATTATGTGTCTTGGTGTTGTCTTCTTTGGGTCCCTTGTGTTGGGAGATCTGTGGGCTTCCGTGGACTGTGAGACTATTTCCTTCCCCAGCGTGGGGAAGTTTTCGGCAATTATTTCTTCAAAGACACTTTCTATCCCTTTTTCTCTCTTCTTCCTCTGGTACTCCTATAATGCAAATATTGCTCCGTTTCGATTGGTCACAGAGTTCTCTTAATATTCTTTCATTCTTAGAGATCCTTTTATCTCTCTCTGCCTCAGCTTCTTTGTATTCCTGGTCCCTGTCTTGTAATTCCTTGATCGTGTGTTGAACCTGATTCAATCTGCTGTTGAGCCCTTCGATGGCTTGTTTCATTTCTGCATTGTCTTTCCTCACTTCCCTCACTTCCTCCCTCAGCTCTTGCACATTTTTCTGTAGATCCGTCAGCATGGCTATGACTTTTATTCTGAATTCTTTTTCTGGAAGACTGTGCATGTCCATTTCTTCAGGTTCTTTCTCTGGGGTGGTGTTTGTCTGAATCTCTGTCTGTATCATATTTTCTGTCTTCTCATGACTATAGAATTGGTTGTTGGTAGCAAGGAGAGATAAGAAAGGAGAGAAAAGAAAAAAAAGAGATTTCTACTAATAATAAAAAAGTAAAAGGGGAGAGAGAGAAAGGAAAAGAAAAGAAAGAAAAAGAAAAGGCAGCAACACCTAAAATAAAACAGCAACAACAACAACAACAAAAAAAAAAAAAAGAAAAAAAACACCAAAACACCCACCGGGGGTGGTTTCTGTGTGAATGCTGTAGGTGGCGCTATTGCTCCACTATTCCAGAGCCGCAGCCACGTCGCTCCACATGGCCCTTTAAAGCTGTGGCCGGGTGAGAATGAATGGGAGGCTGTTGAAAGAGAGGGAAAGAAAAAAAGGAAAAGAAAGGGGAGAAAAAACAATAAAAAAAAAAAAGCCACCGGGAGTGGGTTCCGCGTGAGTGCTGTAGGTGGCGCTGTTGCTCCACTATTCCAGCGCCACTGTATAGTTCTGGCTGGGTTGGGAACGAATGGTAAGCTGTTGATCTCCCTTGGGGTCTCAATGGCGGGCACTCTTTCCCAGTCACTAGCCACGGGGTCCAAAGCTCCCCAGGACTCCCAGCGTGCTGGGCTCAGTTTGCGGGGCTATCCGGCCCCTCTACTGAGCTCCTGTCTCTTTAAGACCGCTGAGGTAGAGCGCGCGCTTTTCTTCCCTTTTTTCTCCTTTCTTTTTCCTTCCCGGAGCCTGCTGCAGGCAACTTGCACTTTCCGTGCTGGGACCCTGTGCCCTGTGTCTCTCCTATCTCCGCTACATCGCAGGCCGTGTGTCGGCGCTCCCGGCGCAGATTTCCACCCCCTCCCGGCTCTGAATCCTCTCCTCCTGCCGGAGCGCTGGGGGAGAGGAGCGCTTGGTCCGCTCGCGGCTCCGTACCTTACCCGCCTTGCCGGGACTCCTGCCGGAGTGCTGGGGTGCAGGGGCGCTCTGGTCTCGCTGGATCGTGTTTCTGTCCCGCCTCGCCGGGTGCCGAGTCCTCTGTCCGGAGTGTCTGGCCGCCGGAGCTCTGGGGGGGGGGGGAGCGCTCAGTCCCACTGGGTCGCCGCCCCGTATCCCGTCCGCCTCACCGGCTGCCAAGTTCTCACAGGTGTAGCTGTACGCTGTGCACTTTCCTGTGTATTCTGGTCTCTCTTTTAGGGATAGTTGTATTTGCTGTATTTTCGTGAATAAATATAATGTTGGGAGGAATTTTTCTGCTGGTCCATTCACGATGCCATATTCCCGGAAGTCTACTGTAGACTTTTTGATATGCAATATATTAGGTAATAGAATAACGGGACTGTGAAGCAGGAAGGACCATGGAGCCTCTGTTCCAGCTGTGTCTCTTGGGCAGCTTAAAGGGGAATCGATCCATGTTTTGCTTGAAGTGCTTCAGGAATAGACACTTTAGGTTGTTCCTTTGTCCAGGACTTTTGCACTGGGACAGTAGATAGGTTTTTACTGTATCTGAAAGTGTTTCATTTTTCTTACACCTTAAATCAACTTCCTCTGTTCAGTTACTAGAAATATATAGAAGTGTACATTTTTCTGTATTATTAAATTTGCGTAGTCAAGAATACTGTCAGATTCTTTAAGAATTTCTCATGAAACCCATTATCCAGCCCCCTCAGTTCTCAGTTTTTTATTGTTTTTTTTTGGGGGGGGTGGGGGATATGTTCCTGTTTTTCTACAGAATACATTGGCAAAAGAAATGTGAGCTTTGGAATTGAAGACAGGTTTCGCTGAAAGTTCTGACCTTCATATGAACTGTGTAACATTAGGGAAGGTTCTTATCCTGAACCTCAGTTGTGGTATCTTTAAAATGGGCATCTTCTTATTGAACTTTGAATCCTAAACATTTTTCAACCCATTAAAGCCACTTAACCTCCCAAATGCAACCGTGCATTTATCTTAGAAGCAATATAGAAGTCGTATCACTCAAATCATACAAGTCTCTATGTGACATGTCTAAGTCTCAGTATAGGTCTTTCTGATGAAGAAAAACAAATGATGGAGGGCCCAGTTATTTCTAATTCCCATCCTGTTCGCTATTATATTTAGCAGTGTCTCTCTCACAACATATTGATAAGCTATGAAGAAAGATAGTTGGCATCCTGACAACTTGGTGCTTTAACACAGAAGATCCATCAAAGTATAAAGGAATATTTCTTTATGAATATTTCTTATGAAGAAACATGATGAATTGTTATTTTTTAACATTCTACACAAGTGTTTTGTCCACATACACTTAATTATAGCTTGTGAACTTAGAAAAGCAGTACCAGTGTACATTCACCTCTGGAGTTAATGCTCCCTGTTGCTAAACTTGAGTTTCCTGGGTCTTTTACTCCCTGTTGAGTCAACTCTGGCTCTTTCATTGCTGCTCCGAGCATTGTCAGGGGCATAGTGGCAAGAGAGCTGACTGGTAGACTTACTCTTCACGTTCTTCCCTTGACTGCTTGAATTTTTGCTCCCTGCTATACTGAAATATAAGCATTAATTTGTATTTTTTCAACTCCCACACTCTCCTTGCCTTTCCATGTTTTCTGTGGCTGCCTGTTTTAATGAATATAAGTAGCACCAAAAGTAATCTCTCTTCACTACAAGGAATTACTATCAAGATCAGAGAAGCAGAAACACCCAGATAAAAGAGTGTAGAGAAACTTTCCTCTGATATAGTAGAAGTACCAACAGCAAAAGAGATAGCTTTGTTTGAGGTAAACATAAATCCTAAAGAAAACAAATTAAAGGCATCCAGGAGAAATAAGTTCTTCCATTTAGCAGGTATTCCAGTTGGTTAGTTCTTACACATGTCAATAACTTTAAGTTTTTTGAAACACTTTTATAGTCACAATCTAACTTTAGACTAGCAATCTCCCTGTAGGTAGAAGATAGAATGCATTGATTTTTTTGTAGATTTATAGGCTGAGGTGCAGAGTTAGGTTATATTTGTGTTTTGAACAAGTTATTATTCATATTGTTTGAGCAACTTTGATAAGCAGAAGATGAGTACATTTATTATACATAAATGTACTGATAAAACACTTCTTTCTGTAATTTAACTCTCATTACCCAAAGGGCTAGGATAGGGTGCAGAGAAAAACCAGGAACATGTCAAAATTCACAAGTAAGGGGAAAGACTGAGCTGAAGTAAAATTTTAGCTTGTCAGAAGACAAGTTTTTCATGTATAAAATGGAATTTATAATAGGACTTACCTCATGTAGTTGTGAGGATTAAACGAAGTAATAGATGGGCCTAGAAGACTGTCTGGCTGTAGGAAATATTCATTAGGTACAGTATTTATAATTGTTGTTGTCTGCCATGTGTGATACCAGGACAAGGCTCAGGACCTGGGTGGAGGTTTCATGTCTCCCGACTTTCAGGATAGTACCCATCTGCTCACATTCACACCTTTGTCATGTCCAACACATACCTCTTGTCAAATCCTTGGGTTTACTGAGTCAGGGATGCAGTTGTCTGTGTTGGTGAGGTACAAAGAGCTAACAAGTTGTATAGTCCAATTGTTGTGCTCATAATTTTAGATAAAAGAACAAAAGGAGAATATGTATTTCATCAGCCCAAACAGTTCTAATTAGCATACTAGTAAAATGTGATTCTGGAGGTAGGCTTAAGCAAATCATGGTGGTGAGGAGTAAATGCACACACGTGTGAACACACTTAACATGTCAGGAATGCACTAGGTGCTCAGTAAACAGAGTCATTTACTGCAGTAAACTATGGGCCCTGCCCAGCCAAGAGCCTGTTTTCTTATTGAAAGTCAAAATTTGTATACCTGATAGTTACCTAACAACGGAAGGTACTGTAGGAGAGGAAAACGTTTCCTTTTTTGTCTTCCAGGTTCTTTGCTGGTCTAATAATTCAGTTAACATAAGACAGATGAACAGGAAAAGAATTTAATTTCATACATACAGGAGCCTGTAGAAATATGAGCTGGAAGAAGGGACTGAAGGAGGCAGCCTTGATGTCTTTAAAAAATACAAAACAATTGTTTGTGAAGAAGTGACACAAAGGGGTCTGGGTTGGGGCAGTGGTAGTGTATGCCCTGACAGTGTTTTTTTTTTTTCCTCTTTTCTTTTTTTAATACAAGTCCCAGACTTCAGCTTTGATTGCCTAGGTAACCACCTCAAAGAGGTCTCCAGTTCAAAGATGGCTGTCTCAGTAAACATATTGCCAGCCCTACAGCTAGATACGAGAGAGCCAGGCTGCTTCCCCGACTTATGTTCCCTCGTTTGAGGGATCTTGCTCGATTTCAGTAACTGACCAATTGAGCTACTTTTTTTTTCTTCCAGTGCTTTCAGTTCCCACTCTTTAAAGAGGCCACAACACCCTATCGTCCCCACCCTCAACCCCAGTAAAAGCAGAACCCCCGCCTGTTCTCAACCCCTCCCCCTGTGCATGGCCTCACTGTGTGGCCCCAGGTGTGTTGTATAATTTCCAGGTCTTGTAATAAACCTCTGTTTCTCAAAGTTTCCTGATGGCTGCTGGTGAAGGGCATCCTGCAGTCATAAGAACCACATGCTTTTCAGTTGGTCCAGTCATCACACTGGTTTGGAAAGGGGTGCTGTCTGTTGGAAGCTTACCACCATGGCCCAGGTAAGAGCCCCAGGCATTTCTAACCCATAGCATTCTAGCTGAGACCAGCACAAAACAGCAGCAAATTAGTGAAGAAGTACAAGGCTTGTTTATGTAGCCTTCTAGGCCCTGAATTCCCTATCTCTGATGATAAGGATGCCTTCTACCATCCAGATGTAGGGAGGTTATCCTTCACATGGGGAATTTATTTCCTTTCACTGGGGGATGGAAGAGGGTCAGAGTGTCCTTATTTCACCAGCTCTTTCTTAAGTAACTTTAATTCAAAATAACCAAAATGCTAAAGTGGCATATTTTGGAATGGCCGGCTCCAAACCCTTCTTCATGTGATAAATGTAGATACTACGAGAGTTTGTCAATATCTGGGGAAGCATTTTTTATGAGATGAGTCTTGAGGAATAGATTAATGGTAAATGAGAGGCAGTGATGGCTTGAGAGCATTCAGTTTCCTTATTCATGTAGAAGGTAAATGTAAGCATGGAAATTCATGTTCTTTTTGAAATGCAATCTTCATTATGACAGATCCTCATTTTGTTCATTGAAAAGATACAAACAAGAAAGATATCTAGATGAACAGATCTTCAGAGGTTGACGATGTACATCAGGGCCACCCATAACCCATGCCAACTTTCCTATCCAGCCTCACCTTGTTCCCTTCCTGAACACCCTGCTCTGTACCAGAGTTATAATGTTCATTTCATTGGCAGGGACCAGCCATGGCTATTCCTTTTTCTTGGCCTTTGAACCATCTGTCTGTTCATTTATAATTTCCCAGTTTTCTCTAGAACCAAATCCTACCCATGCTATAAGAGGGTTGTGGTTTTCCTCTTCTAGGAGATTCTGTGTTCTTACTATGTTCCAGGCACTGTTCTGTGACCTTAAATTAACGTATTCAATCCTCACCATACCCTGGGATCATGTATTTCAATATATCTATTTCATAATGTTACTGTGAGAATTAAATGAGTTAATGTTAGAAAGCTTAGAAAAAAATGCAGAACATAGAAAGCGCTCAGTAAGCACTTATTATCATTCAAATTTTATAGCTATAAACACTGAGACTTAGGCTAAGTAGCTGGCTAAAAGTGTCAGAGCTTGTAAATGGTAATGCCAGTATTCAAACTCAGGTATTCTAGCTCCAGAGAGCATTGTCATAAATGTCATGAAATACTACTTCTCTTGATATTATTTTGATGCCTGGTCATTTTAAATTCAGTACAGAAAGAGCTCTAGGCAATTATGCTTAATTTCTGCTAGAGTGGTGAGCTTTCTATGTCAATTTTTTTTGAGCAGCATTTAATATTTTTGATCACTTTTAATTAAAATTTTAAAATTATCAAGGTAAAATGAGTGCAGCTTAAATTGCAAATTAAGGCAATATGTGTTAAATTTGTAAAAAAATATAACAAATGATAATATCTAGTATGGTGAACAGATTTGAAGGTGGCCTCCAATGATACCTGTGTCCTGGCATCCACACTGTTGTAGAAAACCCTCCAGTAGCATTTGAGTGGGACATGTGACTTCTAACCAATAGAATATGGTAACACTAATGGAATGTTATTCCTCTAATTACATAATGTTATATAAGATTGTCTCTTGCTGGCTGGCTCTCTTAATGCTGTTGGCCTTGACAAAGATGCCACATTATAAACTACTTATGCAGAGGGCCACATGGCAAGGAACTGTTGGGAGGCTTCTAGCTGGGGGAAATAAAATAGAAGCTCTGTCTTCTACCCCTGTAGAAATGAATTCTGCCAGGTAAGAATTCAGCCCAGCTGACATCTTGATTGCAGCTGGTAAGACTCTGAAGCAGAGAACATAGCTTAACCACACAGACTCTGGGCAAAACAGAAAGTATGAGATAATAAATGTGTTGTTTTAAGCCATTATGTTTGTGGTAATTTATTATGTAGCAATACATAACTGATAAATCTAAGATGGTGAAGATTCCAGGAAGTTGACACTCTTACTCCTTTGACAGGTACATAAATCAATAAAGCAATTTAGCAGTATATCTTCTTGTCATTGTCCACACCCTCTGACCCAGGAATTTTGCTTCTAAATATTTATTGTAAAGATCAAGCATGCACAATACTCTTCATAACAGGATACAATTATTTTAACCTAATATATAATAAAGCAAAAACAACTTTCCCAAACAGGGATTTGGTTAATGGTACCTCCAATTAATAGAATTTTTATGCAGCTATGAAATATGTGATGGAAGTATTTATATTATTGATATGTGTTCATGGTAGATAGTGGAAAAAGCAGTTGACAAAATGGGATTCAACTTTTTAAATGTGTGTGTGTGAGGGCAGCTCTCATCTCACTTAGTCCATTTGGTCTTTCTCCTGTTGCTAATATCAACATTCTCCCTTCAAATGAACTCTGGCACAAATAACGTCTAGAGTTTGGCTATATGAACTTCTGAAGGCAGCAGGTCATAAGGACGGGCACCCATATTCTTTAACCACATTGGCCTGATCGTGGTGATTTCTGTAAATAATGAGGTCTCTGTGTTCATGGGGTTTTCTGGAGCAGCATTCATCTTTGTTCAAGATGTTTGCATAGAGGGTTTCAGAGGGGCAGCTGTCTCTCTCTCTGGAGCCCTGATCCTAACCATACATGAGTTGTACAACTTTCTGAGTGCATGTTCCATTTTACAGATGAAAAAATTGAAGGCTAGATCCATTAAATGATTTGATCAAAGTGACATGGTTAGCATGTGAACGTAGATATGCCTGACTCCAAAGTCCATATTCTCAATCTCTCTGCTATATTGACCAGGACAGTATACTTACTAAACAGTTCTCAACTCCATTTTCTTCTTTTCCACTGCCATCGCTTCAGTCTGTGTTCTTATTTCTCATGGATTATTGCTAAAATGTTAATGTTTCTGTCTCTAGTGTCCACTACTTTGGATTTTCAACTTCACTCTCAATGAACTCCTTCTGAAACATTGCTATGCTAACATCCCTATCAAGTTAAAAGGGAGAGGAAAAAGTGGCAGCTATTTACTGCATTCCTAACTTGTGCCAGTAGCTCTGCTAGGTACTTTACCTATGAAAATAAAGAGAAATAAAACAGAAGGACATGGGATGACTTCCATGGTGAAATGTTGGGCAACAGTGGCCCTGATCAAAGGCTCCCTCTTACCCATGCCCCTTTACAATGTGGCTGCAGGTCCAACGGTCTGGGAGGAACATAACTTCTACCCTTCTAGGTTCTTGGCTGAGACTGCCCTGTAATAAAAAACAAAAACAAAAGAAAAACAGAAGTTTAATAACATGCATGCCTCCTGAATACATGGGAGAGACCCCAGAAAACTGTGCAACTCCCTGAAAAGTCTCAAGCCATCACCTTAAATACCATTTGCAGCTAAAGATGAAAGATGATGCTGGGGGTGGGGAGCCAGTTATGGAAGCATATTAAACAAGCACAGTAAACATATTATGCAGATGTAAGTCCCTGCCTTCTCCAGTGATAAGAGTTTCTAGATATTTAGTCTTCTTTCTCTTCTTGGTACAGAGCAGGAGACACCCTCACAGTAGATTTCCCTCATACATGTGCTGTCCCTTAAAAAACAGTTACTTCTACCCAATTTTCAGAGCTTCTCCTGTGCTGTTTAAGAATAACCAGATCGATACATGTAATAGAATGAAACTGGATTACTGTCTAACCCCATACACAAAAGTAAACTCAAAATGGATCAAAGACCTGAATGTAAGTCATGAAACCATGAAACTCTTAGAAGACAACATAGGCAAAATTCTCTTGGACATAAACATGTGCAACTTCTTTATGAACCTATCTCCCCGGGTAAGGGAAACAAAAGCAAAAATTAACAAGTGTGACTATATCAAACTAAAAAGCTTCTGTACAGCAAAGGACACCATCAGTAGAACAAAAAGACGTCCTACAGTGTGGGAGAATATATTTGCAAATGACATATCTGACAGGGGGTTAACATCCAAAATATATAAAGAACTTACATGCCTCAACACCCAAAAAGCAAATAACCCAATTAAAAAATGGGCAAAGGATATGAAGAGAGAGTTCTCCAAAGAAGAAATTCAGATGGTCAACAGACACATGAAAAGATGCTCCAAATCCCTAATCATCAGAGAAATGCAAATTAAAACAACAATGAGATATCACCTCACACCAGTAAGGATGGCCAACATCCAAAAGACTAAGAACAACACATGCTGGTGAGGATGTGGAGAAAGGGGACCCTCCTACACTGCTGGTGGGAATGTAAATTAGTTCAACCATTGTGGAAAGCAATATGTAGGTTGCTCAAAAAACTAAAAATAGAGATACCACTTGACCCAGGAATCCCACTCCTAGGAACATATCCAAAGAAAACAAGATCCTAGATTCAAAAAGACGTACACACCCTTATGTTTATTGCAGTACTATTTATAATAGCCAATATGTGGAAGTAACCTAAGTGTCCATCAGTAGATGAATGGATAAAAAAGAGGTGGTACATAAACACAATGGAATACTATTCAGCCATAAGAAGAAAACAAATCCTACCATTTGCAACAACATGGATGGAGCTGGAGGGTATTATGCTTAGTGAAATAAGCCAGACAGAGAAAGACAAGTACCAAATGATTTCACTCATTTGTGAAGTGTAACAATGAAGCAAAACTGAAGGAACAAAACAGCAGCAGGCTCACAGACTCCAAGAAGGGACTAGTGGTTACAAGAGGGGAGGGAGAAGGGTGTTAAAGGGCATTATGATTAACACATAATGTTGGGGGGGGCACAGGGAAGGCAGTATAGCACAGAGAAGACAAGTAGTGACTCTGTAGCATCTTACCACACTGATGGACAGTGACTGCCATGGGATGTGGTAAGGGAGTTGATAATATGAGTGTAGTAACCACAGTATTGCTCATGTGAAACCTTCATAAGATTGTGTATCAATGATACCATAATAAAAAAATAGACCTGTAAAAAAAAAACCAGCTCAAGATAATCGTTATGTCAAAAAGGCTTATTTTGGAGCGGCAAATTCTTCTGCCTTTCACTCCCATGAAGAGGCAATTTACCTCCACAGTTCTTAAATCGTGGGTGGACTTGTGGCTTATTTTGACCAATAGAATGTGGCAGGTTTAATGCTGTGTCAATTACAAACCTAAGTTTCAAGAGTACTTGAGTGTGTTTCTACTCTTTCTTTTGGAACCCATTAGCCATCACATGAACAAGCCCAGGTTAGCCTTCTAGAAGTTGACAGGCCACATGGGGCCAAGCTGAGTCAGCCCAGTTGTCCCAGTTGAAGCACCGGAGACAGAAGGGCTAGCACAGATCCGCAAAGCCGCTTACCTGATCCACATCTGGTTACAGATGCATGAGGGAACCTAGCCAAGATCAGGAGAAACATCCAGCTGAGCCAATCTGCAAAATTGTGAGTTAAGTAATTGCTTGTTTTAAGCCATTGAATTTTTGTTAACTTCCCATTATCTGCAAAATAAAGACCAAACTTCTTAACTGTGAAGTATGAAATCTTCCACATTTTTGCCTTGGTTTAGGTTTACAGCCTAAATTCAAGTTCCCCCACCACCCTAATATGCTAAGCCAATGTCCCTGCAATATGGTCCAGGGACCAATATAGATTTACTCAGTCTAAAATGCTGGGCAAGAAAATAAGCTCGGAAGATTTTTTAAAGAATTTCCTAAGCCACACCCCAGTGGTACTGAAACAGTCTTTAGAAGTAGAACCTAAGATTCTTTTATTTTCATTTAACACCACAGGAGAGTCTAATGGGACTGATTGTTGTATTGCAGTTTGAGAATGAACTTCCTAAACTCCTGCCATGCTCTTGTCTAAGCACACTAAGTCCTCCAGTGTCTTTGGTCATGATCTTATCATCCTGGAATGTCCTTTCCATGCTTCACTACCTGGTGGACTCATTGCTGAAGTCTGAGCCCAGGTGTTTGTGCTCTGTAGCTTCCCCTGACACTCTCGAACCATGCTGAATTGATTAAGTCCTCCTCTGTGCCCTCATGACATTAGTGCACATGAGTACTGCAGTCACCACATTTTCTAAAAACACTTGTTTACCCATCTGACTTCCCTTCATGGCTGCTATCCTCAGGGGCAGAAACCTTGATATTCCTGTTCTTTATACCTCCAGAGCCTTCTTAGCTCATGATAGGCATTCAATAAATATTTGTTAAATTGTATTAAATTGATGTTCTTCTTAAAGGTTTCCTTTAGAGTTCACTATTTTACTTGAAAAGTTGTGAATTCTCAGAACATAAGTGAATTATTTTTGTATTAGCTATTATTTTAAAGAACTGTACATTATGCATTTCTTTCCCTCTAGGTAATAATGCAGGTGATTAGGGTCAAAATGAGGTATTTTCATAGTATTAAAAATTTTTTTATCTCTGTTTTGTATACCTTATTTAGTCATCTGAGATTTCCATTGCATTATTGATATATTTTACCTTCTGAACCATGTTCTTCCCTTAATTAGAATTTTTAGAAAATGCTTAAAAATAAGCTTATATTTTATGCTATCTATGAGTTGCTATAATGTTAAATCCCCAAAATAACCCATTTTTAAGAGATGAAATGTTATTACATTTTAATTATATGGTGTATGTATAATTACTATAAACCACATTTATCACTTTCAACTTAACAAGGAATTTATTTCCTAAGTGTCAACTGATATACAGTTGAGCCAATCCTTGTGGAATGTGTTTGCTCCAAGCACTGTTTCACCGTTCTGTCAGATTGCATCCCACTTGAAATTTAATTAGTTTATGTAACTATGTAAGTCTCTATCCAAATAATTTATACCATGTCTATTAAGTTGGTCTGTTGTTTATATTAATGAAATGGCTTACTTGAAGAGAGTTTAAAGGAAAATAGTAAAAAAAAAGATACATATTCCTTACATTGGATAGCTGACTGGAGCAGGTATTCTTGAATTTCATGTAGCTTGCATTAGACTTGTGAACACGATAGGTTTCTGAGCTTTGCCTCTAACTTCAGTTTGTTAGCATCAGGAGGTCTGCTTACTCTTAAAACTTGGTACCAGCGATAGAGGATGAGGAGTAGAAGGAATAAAGATATTCTACATTCCTTACTATAATTTTTGAGAAAGATCAACAATGAATTTTTCTCAGGTCAGGCTTTTTTTTGGAAACAAATGATCTTTATTCCTTATAGAGAGAAATGTCTAGAACCTAGAAATAATCATGTTAAATCACTTTATTAATTGGAGTGTAATCACTGTATCTTGAAATAATCACATAAGAGTCTAGTTGGTTTATTATTAGCAGTTACATCAGTATCTTTACTTAATCCACAGTGTGTTACACAGAAATCAAGGCCAGAGCCAAGTTTCTCCTGAAAGGAATCTGTTTGGTGTGATCCTTCAGATCTTTGGTGAAGATTCTGCTCCCTTAGTTACTTTTTCTGGCCACAGGTCTCTTGATCGTTACGTGCCTAAGGCTCATTCATGTTGTGGTTGCTTGAGCATGCAATATGCCAGGACAACTTTGCTCAACAGCATCAAGAAATGCTTACTAAACCTCAGGGCAGCATAGAAAGTTCCTGAGTTGCTTACACTGAAGAAATCTTCACAACTTCGTTTTGTTAGGGTGGTCATTAAATAAGTCAAATATTTGCCAGGGCAATGAAAATTGTGCTCAAAACATACATTGGCTGTGCTTGAGATCCCACAAGCTTAGGTTATGAGTTAAATATACTGATGTTGCAGAAAAAAGATAATAGAATACCTGTCCTCCAGGGCTGTATAAACTGGGAGTTCTTCAAATTCCTGATTTGGAGTCCTTGAGAATATAATATACTTATTCTACTTCTTTGGCCACTTCATCACTTGCTCTGCAACTAGGAACCCACCCAAGGTTTGAATTCAGATTTTCTGTCTGTCTCTGTATTACCTCATTTAGTTACCACTCCTCGGGTGGTAATACCTTCAGATAGTATTTTAGCCAAGTCAGCTTTGTGACCCACACTGTAGGAAAAGATGTTTTTATATAAAATTTATTCAAACTAGGTGTCTGCCCTGGTGGTGTAAGTAAATTGGTGTATGACTAAAATTAGTGAAAACAGATAACATGGCAAAGTGTGAGGAAAATGTACTCGATCAGAATTGAAACAGACATATTCAGTTTTCAGGTCACGTACAATTTAACTGTGTGTTGTTTCATAAGAACTTTGTGTTCTCTGGCTTGAGTTTCACTATCAAGTTAGCAGTTTGGTTTAGAAAGATCTGAATATTCTTCAAACTCTGGCCATCAACTAAGTCAACATTGCTTTAGAGCAAGAATCAAATGGCCAGGATTAATTGATATCATTGTGCATTAAGTTGACAACACTGGCAGCAAAATAATAAGCTGCCTAAGTCAAGGACTTCCATAGAGCCTAGATCCAGGCAATACTCTGTAATGCGTCTGTATCATGTTGTCTCCTCCTGTAAGTCATACTCCTTCTAGGGTACAGAGAAAGGGAACTAATCCCTAAAATGTTTTAGGATTAATTCCCTCAGGGTAGGAGAAAAACCTGCTTTGAAGGACCAATTTTTTTTCAGCTTTATTTGACTTCTAACATTGTGTAACTTTAGGGTGTACACTGGATGATTTGATATGTGTATATATTGTGAAATGATTACCATCATAAGGTTAGTTAACACATCAGTCATCTCAGCTAGTTTTTTTTAACAGTGAGACATTTTAATATCTCTCTTAGTAATTCAAGTATACAGTACAGTATTGTTAACATAATTACCATGCTATACATTAGATCTGCAGAACTTACTCATCTTGTAGCTGGAAGTGTGTACCCATTGACCACCTGCTCCCATTTCTTCCAAACTCTGGTCCTGGCAACCACCAGTCTACTCTGTTTCTATGATCTCCTCTTTTTAAAATTCCACCTAAAGCTGAACTCCTACAATATTTGTCTTCCAGTGTCTGACTTATTTCACTTAACATAATGCTTTCAAATTTCATCCATGTTGTCACAAATGGCAGGATTTCCTTCTTTCTTATGACTGAATAATAATCCATTGTGTGTGTCTGTGTATGCCACAATTTATTTATGCATCCATGCACTGACACTTAGGTTGTTTCCATGTCTTGGCTATTGTAAATAATTCAACAGTGAACATGCGAGTACAGATATCTCTTTGAGATAAGGATTTCATTTCCTTTGGATATCTACCCAGAAGGGGAATTGCTGGATCATATACTAAGTCTATTTTTAATTTTTTGAGGAACTTCTGTACTGCTTTCCATAATGGCTGCACCAGTTTACGTTCCCACCAACAGTACACAACAGTTCCCTTTTCTTCACATCCTTGTCAGCACTTATTAACTCTTTTTTTTTTGATAATACCCATCTTAGCAGGGCTGACGTAATATCTTATTATGGTTCTGAATTGCAACTCCCTATGATTAGTGATCTTGAGCAACTTTTCATGTATCTGTTGTCCATTTGTATATCTTTGGAAAAACATCTATACAGATCCTTTGTCCATATTTTAATCCGATTTTTTTTTTTACTGTTGTATGAATTCCTTATATATTAACCCCTTATTGGATATGATTTGTAAATATTTTCTCCTATTCCATAGGTTGTCTCTTCATTTGTTGATTTCTTTGTTGTGAAGAAATTTTTTAGTTTGATGTAGCCTCACTTACTTATTTTTGCTTACTTTGTGCTTCTGGTGTCATATCCAAAATATCATTGCTAAGAGTCATGTCATGGAGCTTTCTCCTTAAGTTTTTCTTCCAGAAGTTTGACAGTTTCAGCTCTTCACATTTAAGTCTTTAATCCATTTTAGTTAATTTTAGTGAGTAGTGTAAAATAGGGGTCCAGTTTCATTCTTTTGTATGTGGATATCCAGTTTTCTGACAAGATTAATTGAAGAGATTATCTTTTCCTCATTGATTATTCTTGGCTCCCTTTGCAAATATTAGCTGACTGTACATGTGTGGGTTTATGTCTGGGTTCTCCATTCATTCTATTGGTCGGCGTGTCTTTCGTTATGCTGTACTGCATTTATTTTGACCACTATTGACTTATATGTCTTTTAATTAGAGAATTTAATCCATTTACATTTGAGGTAATTGCTGATAGGTTAAGACTTAAGTTGCCACTTTGGTAATTGTCTGACTATTTTGTAGATCCTTTGTTCCTTTTTTCTTCTCTTTTTTACCTTTGTGATTTGATGATTCTTTGCGGTGGTATTCACTTACTCTTTTATTATAGTCTTTTGTGTTAAAATTCTTTAGATGTAATCCTAGAAGTGGGGTTGCAGGGTCAGAGTGTATGCAAATTTTAAGTAATTTGGATATTGAAAATTGCCTTCCAAGGATGTTGTTCTAATTTATCCCCCACCAACATATACTTATTTTGAATTTGTAAGTTTCTTTAATCTTTGTGGAACTAGTATGTTACAGCATCCCATGTTTTATATAGCAGCCTAGAAAATCTTTATAAACCTCTTCCTGATCTTAAATGAGCTTGGCTCTGTTTTGACCTACGGGAACAAATACTCAGAGGAGTGTTTTATTATTCCAGGCTTCTTATGTATTCACTGTGAGCAGCTTAGATTCCTCATTCTAAGGGCAGTCTCTCATTGCATTTATTTATTCCTATTCTTATCCTAAAACTGAAATGAATATGATTTGTTTTAAAAGCAGAGATTGTTTTCTAGATCAAGGTTTTTTAGACAGTTAAATTCTATGGTGTTATTACACTTATTTAATTGTTTTCAGAGCTTTAAATAATTATACCTGATGCCTCAGTAAATGCAGACATACTTCATATTTGATCTTTACTGCAGTTTCTATTACCTCTTGATATTAGTTACCTCTGTATAATAGTTTCTAACATCTAAAGATCTGCATGACCCAATAATGTAAATCCATTAAGCACTTACTATCATGATAACTTTCTATTGAAATTTTACTAACAAAACACTAATGCAAATGCAAGGTTTCTCTTACTGTACACAAGTCAGAATTAAAAAGTAAAATAAGTATTACAACGAAAGGTGGTTATTTATCAGCATTATTCTGTGCCTTTGCCCCCTTTTGCTTTCTAGTGATGACCTGTTGATCATTTTTCTTTTGGGGTGCTAGCACGTTCTCTGGGTGACATTACTCAATGTGCAGTCTGGGCTGAACTGCAGCCCAGAGTCTAAAGGACAAGCTGAGGAAACATCTGGCCAAGTTGGAAATCTCAAGAACAAGTGAAGCACGCCAAAAGTGTTTGGCTGTAAGCCCTGCTTGTACTCCTACGGGTTAGGGAGGGAGAAGGACCAGATAGCTATTGGAATAAGATCAAGACACGAGTTGGCAGAAAGCAGGAGCCAGATGAGGAAACACAATTTTAAATCCGTCCAACATTTCTAAAACTTAAGATTTGAAAGAAGTGCGATGTGTTTATATTATTTCCTTGTAGATAATTGGCCTAACCTTATTTAAGGGAATTCTATTCCCATTGGAGAGGAAGTATAATTGACATATGATCACATGACTTAGAAATCTTCATAACAAATATAAAATATTTTAAACTAATGAAATCTAAATTCTGATGGATATAACCGCAAAGCCTGTGACTGTATCCATTTCTTCCTTCTATCTTCAGCACTTAAAATTCTAAGTACCTTGTATATAGTGGGTATTCAGGCATTGTTTGGATGAATGGCAGCCTTGTTTATTACAATTAATAGCTCAAGGTTAGAGAATGAAAATGGCAGATATGTGCTATAGCAACCTCTAAAAATGTCCTCTACTTCTAATGTATCACTTCTGTATTCTACCTTTCAAGAAATTATGTTGGCAATTAGAAATTCCTAAGACTAGTGCTCTTATGAAATATTCATGAACGTCTCCAGTATCTTCTTAAGCAGAACAGTCATGACAAGGACTTGCAGTTCTGCTTGTACTTGCTAGGGCATGTATTTGGTTGTGTAAAACTGCACAAAACTATTGACACTATTTAAGCAAGGTAAGCATATTATCTAATATCTAAATTTATATATATATATGAAACCATTGAGGTAATGTGAATTTGGGGGAGCTTATCATTGATGACTATAATTTAGTAATTCCTAAAGTTGGGAATAAAAGTATAGGAAAGATTCATACATGAATCCTAAAACATATAATGATATCTCTGAGTGCTCATGTATGTAAAAATTAGGACCAGTGAAGACCAAGTCTTAGATTTAAATTTATTGGTTATTTAAATTTCCATTTGGGGCATTTAACCTCGCTTTGTACTGGGTGAAGTTCCAGTCTGGAGGCAGGGACAGAACACTTTACCTGGGCCAGGTATTGTGCAAATCTATTTTCCATAAAGGGGTTAATGCCACACCCCTGGATTTGTTTGTGCAGACTCATCCCTATCCTTGGCAAAACGACTTTCAACACGTATATTACTAAGAATGAATTATCAGTGAGAGTTTCATATTCCAAGCTGATAATTTCTAATATAGTTATAAAAATAGAATTTTGTTGTCTCAATGTTCAAGGTTAAAATGTCTTTTGCATGCAGTATGGAATTGGACACATTCACACCTTCATATATGCCTACACATAGGTACACCCTCTTTTGGGAGCAGTGTACCATTCCAGTGTCCACAAATATATGATATGACATTTGAAGGTCAGGTTTCATTCTAATGTCACTCTTGAAATTTTCCTGAATGTGATTTTTAATGTTTACAGTGACATGTATGATATTCAAATAATGAGAAACCACAGCTTCATAAGAACAATTAAAATCCCCAAGGCAAATTTGAAATCGATATAATTAGAGGTCACTGCCAAGTAATGAGGGCTCGTTAATGATCTTATTCATTGACCTTGGGTTGTAGTTAAATTATTTTAAAGGCCTGTTTCAAAAATTTATAATTTCTAGTTAAGTTCTCATTATCTCACTAGTGTTGCTAAAATATTTAGAGGATAGAAAGCTGGGTGCAGGTGGATTATTCTGATATCCACTGTTAGAAAAGGATTAGTAGTTTTCAGAGGAATAAACCTTTTGGTTTGTACTTCTGAAATGAATCGTACATTATATATCAGCCTTACCAAAAAGAATATATGGCTTAACCCTTTCATGAAAAATACATTGAAAAAGTATATCATGGCATGTATGAGGGTTAACATTTAGCCATTAATTTTTTCTTCTTCAAATTTTTTGTATTAAGGTATCATTGATGTACAATCTTATGAAGGTTTTACATGAGCAACATTGTGGTTTCAACATTCACCCATATTATCAAGTCCCCCCCAACCCATTGCAGTCACTGTCTATCAGCATAGTAAGATGCTGTAGAGTCACTGCTTGTCTTCTCTGTGCATTTAGCCATTAATTTTATTTTGAGTAATATATTGTGAATACTCAAACTTTGTCCAATTTCATTTAATAAAATTTTCTTCTGAATGGGTAAGTCAGGAGTTGTATTGACTAAAATGCAGCAGCATAAATATGTGTACAAAAGCCACCAGTCTAAGAGGTAGGTTTTGACTAAGGATAAATATCATTCCAAAAACTTTGTGTCCTTTATTATTCCTTTTCTTTTAAAACCAATTAACAAGTGTTGATATAATAAAATATTGACAGTAATAATGGGACATAGTATTTATTGGGTGCATACTACTCAAAATTCTGTGGCAATCATTGGTGTTGTTGACTTTTAAGCATCACAGTGTGACTGTAAGATAGGTAGTAGCATTATTCCTATTTTATAATTGGAAAAACAGAGTTTTTAGGGTTTTGAAGTTACATGCCCAAGGACATACAGGTAATGATTGGTTAAGTCAGAATTGAAAATTGGGTTGGCTTAATTTGAAACCACTGAGAGAATACAAAGAACAACCTTTGTTCTAATGTGTCTGATGTTCTAGTCTTCCTATATATATATATATCTTGTTCAAAAAAATGTTTTCAAATACCAGTATGGAAAATTTTATTAATAGCAATAATGGCAAAGAATAAGTGTTTACCATGTGCCACATACTCTTCTGATCACTTTACTTTCATTAACTTATTTAACCCTCTCTCAGTAAAATTTTGCAGTGGGGAAGCTGAGTCACAGAAACTGATACTATGAAACACATACACTAATGGAACACACAGGAGCTGAGAAATAAACCCTCACATATACGGTCAAGTCTATATTCCAGCCTCCCTTCTCTCCCATCCCTAGGCAACTAAAATTTGACAAGGGCGCAAAAAATACTGAAGGGGGAAAAAGATAGTTTCTTCAATAAATGTTCACTATAGATTGCGAGAAATGTATACAAATTGAGTCCTATAGTATGTGCTCATTTTTGTTGTTTTTTAGTTGCTTAAGGGAAGAGTAAAAGCTGGTTGCTGTTACTCCAATTTGGCCAGAGCAGAAGTTCCTATTTCTTAAATTTCACTTTTATTCGTGTCTTAATTTTTTTATTTAATTCAAGAAAGATAGTAACAAATCAAACAGAGTAACAGTTGTTTGACAGAGAACATACAAAACCCTTCCTGATCCCTCAATTCTATTCCTTAAAAGAGATTTTAATTTTTAAAACACATTGAAGTGATTGAAGAGATAGTGATGCTACAAAGCTGAATGCTCCCTTGATTACTTCTCTTTCCTATTTCCTATACGCCCATAATGTGTCTGTGTAATCCATGTTTTTATCATATATATTATGCTTTTATAGGCAATTATATTTTTAATTTTAATTTGTTCATGATTATTGGAATCATCAAACTTGCAAAGAATAATTATTCTAACCACTAAAAAGTGATAATTATGTGATAGAGCTGCTAACCATTGCTACACTGGCAAT
Source organism: Phataginus tricuspis (assembly GCA_029783875.1). Classification (NCBI taxonomy): domain Eukaryota; kingdom Metazoa; phylum Chordata; class Mammalia; order Pholidota; family Manidae; genus Phataginus; species Phataginus tricuspis. The sequence continues at coordinate 120,663,819 of JAQQAC010016209.1, read as the reverse complement.
TATATTGCAATATATAAATGTATCAAACGAAAATGTTAATTTACCTTAAGTTTACTCAGTTTTATGTCAAATCTATTTCAATAAACAACATAAACATACATATTTATTATGTTTTTGTATATGTTTACATATATATTAGAGGAAGAGAATATTTTAACTGCTGTATAATATTGAATTGTAAGTGTACACTACAGTTTATGCAATATCTTACTGAAGCTGTTTGTATTAAGTATTTTTTTAAAAGTACAAACCCACTAGCATCTTGAGTTTATTTCCTTACATTCTCGAAAACATGTCCTTATGACCCATCAATTTATCACATAGCCATCATACTGGAAACTGTAGTGTGCCTGAAACAGTGTATCACTGTTGTTTAATCATCATTTCCATGTTTGGAGTTGTATGACTTGCATGCCCACATCCTTTACTCATTTTCCTGTTGGGTTGATTGTCTATTTCTATGTGATTTGTAGAAAACTTTCATAACATTTGGAGTCCTTATATTTCTTAGGGCATATGAATGTCTCCCAGGTATTTGTTTTCTATTAACTTTGTGATGGTGTTGACTTTCTTACTTAAATATAGCTATATTGAATACAAATTCATCTATTGTTTTTATGCTTTTTGCATTTTATTTAACAACACTGTTACTATCAAAAAGCCCTATATTCTATTATTTTAAAGCTTTGTTTTTAGCACATGTCTTTAATCCATCTGGATTAGACTTCTAATTTTTGTGAAGTTAATTTTTACAATAATTTAGCTGAATAATCCACTCTGACTCTACTGGTTTGTAATATAAGAAATAAAAACAGTAGTCAATAAGATATTGAACATTCACTGGGCCCATAATATACACAAAGTGCTATTTCAAATGTGTTATATATGTATTAGCAATAATCTATGATAAAGATAACACCATTGTATCTATTATGTAGCTGAATAAACTGAGGCACAAAGGAAAAACTAAACAGCCCAAAACTACACAGTTAGTAAATGGCAGAACAGAGATTGAACCCAAAGCAGTATTGCTCCACATCCCCTCCAGCATTTATGCCTTGCCTTTCAGTAAGAGCCATTCTAATACCTATAAGGGGATGTCTTGTCATGGTTTTGATTTGCATTTCCCTGATGATTAGTGATGTACACCTGATGTACTTGTTAGACATTCATATATCTTTTTTGAAAAAATTTTCAGTTTCTTTGTCCATTTTTTTTTTTACCCACACACCCCATACCCATTCCCTGGATTTGTCAGTTTCTGCCAATCAGCAGTGGATTGCCCAGTATCAAAAGTATCCATGGTGAACGTGGCCAGACCAGGGCCTTTAAAGATAGGACCCTGCCGCATTTCCAACTCCCTAAGACTTTGTTGTACCTCCTCTATAGATTTTCAGTGTTACACATGTCCAGGGAGGACCCCCTTATTGGGCAAGCCTCCTTGCAGGGTAGAGTAATGCCGTCTATAAGGAAGGGAGTACCTTGAACACACCCCTCCCCGCAGTGCCGTGCAGCGCTGCAGGAGGGCAGGCTGCCTGGCGATGATGCCCATTTTCTCTTTCTCCTGCCTTGTCAGAGACATGCCAACACTCCCCTGTATCCTATGGCGGCACCAACCATACCTGGATACTTTCCTTGTTCGTTTGCTGGAATTTGGCAGCTATATCAATAAGCTCATCAGGAATGTATTTTCTCATCATGAATGTTTCCTGAATTGGGGGCTGCCCTGCTGGCTGGGTGTTCTGTCCATTTCCTTATCAATCACAACATTTTCCTCTCTATTCTCATCACTTTTTTTTTAGGGATCTTCTTTGCCATAGTGTGCTACATGTAGTTTCTCAAGCAAGCGTATTAAAGCAGCCATGTTTTTCAGGACGTCCTGTATTCACACTGTGGTCCACAAGCATCTGACGTATGGGCATCCCCCTCACACAGAGGTTGTTGGTTTCCTGGGATTCGCCCCCAAGGATGTATCTTAAATATGTAGCCCACCGGTCAACTGGTGGTCACATCCTCTTGATGACTTCTCCCAACACCACCTTATTAAAGGCCTTTCTTGTGTTTTGTTTTTATTCATTCATTCATCTGACAAATGTTTATGGTATTCGAACAATGTAGGCACTGGGCTGAGGTCCAGCAGGGCGCCAGGCAGAAATGAACTCTGCGCTTTCAGAGCTTCTGGCCTGTCAGAGAAGACCTTACACAAGTAATCACTGTGAATAAACCACAATGAGGTGTATGAGGAGAAATAGAGCCTTGGGAGGTCTTTCTTTGTCCATTTTTAAATTGGATTGTATTTATTGCTGTTGACTTGTATGAATTCCTTGTTTTAGATATTAACCCTTATCGAATATATAATTTGCAAATAATTTTTCCTTTTCTGTAGGTTGCCTTTTCATTTCATTGATTCATTTACTGTACAGAAGCTTTGTAGCTTTTTAATTTGATGTAGTCCCACATGTATATTTTTCTTTTTTTGTGTGTGTGTTTATAGTGTCATATTGAAAAAGTCATTGCAAAGACCAATGTCAAGGAACTATTTTCCCTATTTTCTTCCAAGAGTTCTGTGGTTTCAGGTCATATAGTTAAGCTTTTAATCCATTTCAGGTTAATTTTTTGTGAGTCTTATAAGAGTCCTTCATTCTTTTTCATGTGTATATCCAATTTTCCCAGCATCCATTTATTGAAGAGACTCTCTTTTCCTCCTTGTGTATACTTGGCTCCCTCATCAAGTAGCAGTTGGTTGTATATATGAGGGTTTACTTCTGAGCTCTTGTTTGGTTCTGCTGGTTCATGTGTTTAGCAATATGTAAATTTATCAAATTGTAACATTGTGCACCTTAAATTTAGAGTTATATGCCAATTATATCTCAATAAAGCTGAAAAAAATTTAAAAAGCAGTTTCATTGTAGTTTCCTTATGTTTAGTCTCTCTATGATGTTATAGTACTTTTCTATCAAGATCCCATGTATCAAGATCTTCTGTTTCTATTGGCCTTTTCCTTTGTCTACATGCCAGTACTATTCTGTCTTGATCATTATAACTGTATGACATGCCTTATACAGCCCAATACTGATAGGACTAGTCTCTCCGATTTGTTCTTTTTCAAAGCCTCAGCTATTCTTGAAATAATTTTCACCTATATGAACTTGGGATCAGTTTGCAGAACCAGAAATTTTCTTTTGTAATATTAAGTGCAATTGCATTGAATTTATTGTTTTATTTAGGGAGAATAAATATTTTTATGATTATCATGTTTGTTTATTCATTCTATTCTTATGTATCTTGTCATGTATTTAGTTATATTATTAAAACAACATGCATTCACTTCAAATATAATATGCATATAGACATGTCCAAATTAATATTTAATTAGGAAATGAAAATCTATGTAACCCCCACTTTGGTCAAGAAAACAGAACCTTATTAGTGTAGCAGAACCCTCTATGTGTCCCTCCCTAGTCATAATTCTAACCATCAGCCCTAGAAATAACTGTGATTCTGACTTTGGTGGTAATTATTTTCCTGCTTATCTTGACACTGTCTCTATTTTTTTATACATCCCTAAAATATAATTAGTTTGGCTGGTTTTATATTTTATACAAATGAAATAATAATTTTATGTGTTAGGTCTTTTATTCAATGTGTTTTTTTGTGAGATTAAATCATCTTAATACTGTAGCAGTAATTCACTCATTTTTATATCTATGTATACTTTCAGTAGAAATGTGTCAGTTCATTTGTCCATATAAGAATTCTTTGGGTTGTTTCCAAATTGAGGCTAATACAAACAATGCTGTTATAAATGTAACTGCATGTGTATTCTAGTACACAGGTGCACGAGTCTCTTCAGAGTTTATACTTTTCTTGGAGGCTTTTCATTTTCTTAAGCATTTAGAATGAGATGTTGCAAACACACTAAAATGAGTTGCAGTCTTCACTGGGAATACATTAACTCTTCAGATTACTTGGAAGATTAAGTTTTTTGAAATTGAGTTGTCTAATCCAAGAATATAGTGTAACTCTCCTTTATTTAGGTCTTTAGAATATCTCAGTAAAATTTATAATTTTTGCTGGAGTTTTGCACATACTTTATTAGATTTATTCCTGATCACTTCATACTTTTGAAACCTTTTAAAAGTTGTCTTTTAAAGATTGTTTTTCTATACATTTGTGGCTGGTATGCAAAAATAAATTGTTTTTCTAAATTGAGTTATCCACTAAACTTGCTATATGTACTTGTTAAATGTACTAAAATGGATGTAGATACTTTTGAGTTTCCTATGTAGACAATGATACTATTTATAAATAATTTTGTATTTTTTATTTCTAACACTTTTTTTTCCAGCTTTACCTGTACTGGCTAAGAACTCTAAGACAATGGTGAAGGGAAATAATTGTGGTGGGCATGCTTGTCTTATTCCTGATCGCCAAGGGAAAGTTTTCAGTATTTCATCATTGAATATGATACTTGTTTTAAGCTGCTTATAGATAAACTTTGTCATATTAAGGCAGTTCTCTTTCACTCCTAGGTTAAAAGTTTTTTGTTGTAACTACAGATGGGCTAAATATGATCAATATATTTTTTGAGATAATTATATTATTTTTCTATTTCAATCTTTATAAGTATGGTGAACAATGTTAATTATCTAATGTTAAACAAAAATTGCATTCTTGGAATTAACATAATTCTAGCTAATGACATTTTATAAGTTATTGGAAATTTTAAAAATTATTTTAAGAATTTTTAGATCAATGTTCATGAGTGTGATTTGGTTATAGTTCCCACTTTTAAAAGTTTCATTGTTAGATTTTGGTTTCAAGGTTTTCTTAGGCACATAAGATCAAATAGGGAAAGTCTGTATCATTTTTTTAATGATTCTCATTTGTTTTGCCTGTTATACTTTTTTTCTTTTTTGCTCATTTCCAAAATTGACATATGTAGAAATAGAGAATTGAAAACCTTTACTACAGAGAACATCTGGCCTAAAAGGCATAAATGTACAGGTCTATCAAAGATATGAAAGAAATATCATTTTTACACAAACCCTTTAATAAAATAGAGAATACTGGATTTGTTTTAATGAGACTAGTGTAAGTGTAATACCAAACTTGAAAAGGATATAAGAATAGAAAATTATAGATTCATATCTTTCATGAATATAAATAAAAATTCGTTAACAAAATATTAGTAAATCAAATCTAGAAATATAAATAAGATATAATACCTCATGACCAAGTGAGATTTATTCCAGGAATGTAAGATTAGTTGAACATATGAGTCTTAATGTAATTCATCACATTAACAAAATAAATCTGAAAAATCATGTCATATCAATGGATGTAAAAATTTGACAACAGCCAAAATGCTTTCATTAAAAAAACACTCAATAAAATATGAATAGAAGGCAATTTTCTCAACCTGATAAAGGACTTCTATAAAAATCCTAAAGTAAACACCATATTTTATGAACACTCCTACCACTCTATTCAACATTGTAATGGAGGTCTTAGCCTAAACAATAAGGAAATAATAGGCAAAACTGTTGGGCAAGAAAAAGTAAATCTCTGTATTCACAGACAATGTAATTGTGTATATTGAAACTTCAAAGTATTAGACCTAATACTTGAACTCTGCAAAATTTCAGGACACAAGATCATTATGTGAAAATAATGTTTGTTTCCTTTACTTAAAATTAACAATTGGAAATAACTTAAAATACTATTTTACAACAGCTTCAAAAACTTAAATACTTAGGGATAAATCTGACAACAAATATGTAAGTAACGCCATCCAATACTAAAGAAACACTGAACAGAAAAACGAAAATCTACATAAATATGTTTACTCTTTTCATGTTTTAGAGACTAATTACTTTAAACTTGTCAATTCTCCCCAAAATGACCAATAGATTCATTGCAACTGCAGTCTAAACCATAACACTATTTTTTAGGGGAAAAAATGTCACGGTTGCACTAAAATTAGTGTGCAAATGTTCTACATTTAATCGAGGATGGATATAAACAACCTTGGAAAATTGAAAATTTGGAGGTTTTATACTGCTGGATTTTAAGTCTTACTACAAGTCTATAGTAGTTAAAATAGTGGTTATGTATTGGCACAAGGGACTGTTAAATAGATCAGTGAAACAGAAATAAAGAGTCCAGGAATAGACCCTTACATGTATGGTCAAATCTTTTTTGACAAAAGCACCAACACAGTTCAGTAGGGAGAGAAAAGTATTTTCAAGGAATGGTGCCAGCACAAGTGGATATCTATGAGGAAAAAATATCCCTCATACCTCATACCATACATAAATATTAACTCAAAATGAATTGCAAATATAGTAACGGTGAGAGTTATAAAGGTCCTAGAAGAAAAGTTTAGGGGGATATCTTTGTCACTATGGAGAAGACAGTATTCTTAGAATGCAGGAAGCAATGATCATAAAAGAATAATAATTTTGGTAGGTCCAAGTTAAAGTTTACATTAATCAAAAACACCATGAATAAATTGAAAAGGCAAATCAAAAAGTGGGATAAAAGAATCTCAATGTATATTTTACAAATTCTACAAAACATACATTTCAATAACATTATTAAACTCATGTATCATATTAAAAACATACAAATATTTAATAAGCATAAGGGAGAAGATCATGTAAGAAATGTCGCGATGTAATGCAAGGAAGTGGCTGGGAACCAGAGAATGTTGGTGGCCTCCAGAAGTTGGAAAGGGATTCTTTCCTGGATGAATTCGTATCTAGTGGTACCTTGATTTTAGTCCTCTTAAGACTTATTTAAAACTTCTCACCTCTAGAACTGTAAGATGATAAATTTGGGTTGTTCAAAATACTAAGTTTGTGGTAAGACTTGCAAGGGGTAGGTTTATCAAACTTTATTTTTCGTCAAATCTTGAAGAAAAAGAGTATCTTGTTTCCGTTTTCATTTCTCTAAACATGAGTAAGGTTAACCGTATTTATACATGTTTATAAATGCTTAAGCTTCCTGGGAGTTTCCTATTTATAATATGAATATAACTAAACTGCTAATGAATTTTATCAGAAAAATTTATACATAAAGGCACTTAATGTGTTTTTATATTGCTTATTGATTAATTGCTTTATTATTTAGTCATAAATTCTTCCTGCTAATAGTCTCTGATTCTGGTCAGTTTTATGTCATCAGCTCAATCGAAACAGAGCATATGTCATTTCAATGGGCTGTTTCATATCCAAGCCTTAGTAATACAGTCAATGTTAGTTTCCTTTGCTGCTGTAACAAGTTGCCACAAATTTAGTGGCTTAAAACAATACAAATTTATTATTTGGAGATCAGAAGTATAAAATGGATCTCAGTGGGCTGAAATCAAGATGTCATCAGGGCTGCCTTTTCTGGAGTTGCTGCTGGAGTATCTGTCTCCTTGCCTTTCCTAGCTTCTAGAGGCTACCATCATTCTTTGGTTCATAGCCACCTTACATCGTCAAAACTAGCAGTGGCAAGTTGAGTCTTTCTTGCTGCCATTTCTCTGGTTTTCTCTTTTTTGCCTCCTCCTTTTTGATTATATTAGGACATCCCAGTTTATCCAGGGTACTCTCCCCATCTCAGGGTCAGTTGATTAGCAATCTTAATTCTATCTACAACCTTCATTCCTATGTAAACAAACATACACACAGGTTCTGGGGATTAGGATATGGACATCTTTGGGTGGGGTATTATTTGCCTACCACAGAGCCATTATTTTATTTTTTCTGATGTTTTGCATGGGAGAGCCTTATTTGAAACTGTTGGGGAAGCCATAGGGTGTATTTGAAAGATAATTGGCCTCAGGCCTACAGTTTGCCGTGTTCTGGCTGTAATAGTTGATTTCCACTTAAACTTTTGGAACCACTGCAGCTTACCTAAAAATGGGTATGATAATTAGACCTACCTCTTTACAGTATGATTGTGAGGACTGAAAGAGATAGTAAAGGTGATAATGAAATAGTAAGAACCATTCATTGAGCCCTTGCTGTTTGAGATACAGAGTATCTCAGATTTTAGACAGACTTGCTATCTCAAATAGCAAGTGTCATGATTAAAAACCCTTATAGAAGTGCCATGGTGGCTTCTGGCTTTTCAGGTAATTAAAAGTTTCATCTGTTTTGGGGTCTTTCAGAGCTCTAGTTTATTCCTGTGCTCAATTGTAACTGCGATTCCAAAATGTTTCCAAAATTCCCTTGAAGCAGGGATATATGCTTTGCCTACATCTTACTTTATCCCATCTTGTTTAGAAGTAAATCCCACTGGGACCCTGTTCTAAGCTCATTGAGAAGTACCTTGTTCTTGATAGTTCATACTACAGCATATTTAACTTGCATGCTATTTAAGGGAGCAGCCACACTGACATATTAATTGAGTTGGTCTGAAATAATACTATATTTTACAAACCAAAGATCTGAAGCACAGAAACCAAGATGTAAAGTAGTTGGTCCAGTCGAAGACTGTACATCTCATAAATAATTTTCAGATTGGCTTGTGGTCTTTGAAGAGGTTCTTCTAAGGAAATTTGGTGACTGAAGTAGAATACTTGCTTTTCTGTAACCTCCATTGTAGCACTCGATTATTCGACTCACTGTGCCTTACCATAAAATGTATGCATTTCTCTGGGGCTGGGAGTCACTGGCCACATAGCTGATAAATCTGGTGAATACCTGTAATGTTTCTCTGCGTTCTCCAGTCCGGAAGTGGTTGAAAAGGCAGTGGACTCCACATGGCTGCTCTTCCCCTCCTGTCCTCCCTGGCATCTTGACTAGCATAACTAGACCATACTTTCTTTTCTACCGATCACCCTTACGTTTGCCTTTCATATTGTTTACTCTCCATATCCTTTGAACAAAATAATGAATTCCATTTCCTTTTAGTCATATTCTGTTTGATCCATTTAGCCCTTTGAAGACTGTCAGTGGAGTTATGTAGAAAAGTGCTCTGTGGGGATAAGTTTAGGTTTTTTTGACATTAATCCTGTAGGCATATTCATCTTTAACAAATGAGACTTTTTCATATTTCTCACCTTTTCACATCTGTTTAATGCTGATCAGTCTTCAGTCCTTAGGTTTGTTTCACTGTTGTGTATGTTGGTACATCTGTTAGTATTGCATTTTTAAGGTTTTTTTCTGTGTGTGCAAGCTGTAAATGAAGTTTTTTCATGTTGCTATTTCAGATATGAGATTTAAAAAATTTATAAGATAAATGAAATTGAAATTGAACAACAGTAACAAAAGACTTTTATGTAGTATAATTATTATTATATAAGATATATAGTAATGGTAACATCTGCATAAACTTCCACTGGAAAACATTTTGCTGTTTGAAAAGCTGTTCTTTTGTTAACTGTGGTTCTAATACTCCTTGGTTAGATATATGCCGTGTATACCTGGAGAAAAACACATTGGTCTGTTCTTTTTGCTTATTATAACATCTTAATTAATTGATCCTAATTAACTAGATTGAGTTTTCCTTAAAGTATCTAAAAATAAAATGAATCAATAACTTTGTTCAGCCTTTATTACTCAGCCTTCTAGGCATGCAGCCCAGGCCCATGCTGGCCCCTTGCCCCTCTGTGACAAGCATTGCTGACAGCCTTGTGGTCCCCAGTTAGTTGGGCAGAAGTCTGTACAGCAGCACATCTAGTGATTTCAGTGCACTCTGGAGCACTGGGTTGACAACAGAGTAAGTCTAAAGAAGTCATAGAGGTTGTTGATGTCACAAAGCTGATTAAGAGCAGAGTGATTTTGCTATAACGAAGCTTGAAAATATTATTTGGCTCTGACATGGGTGGGAAATGTGTATTTGTGCATAGCCAAATTCTGCACATAACTGAAACTTGCCTTATTAAGTCTTGGTTTTCTTCTGTATGTACTAGTCAAAAGTCATGTATTAAGGAACCTAGTTTCTTCTTATGGGCTGTAGTCTTGCGACATCTCTGACACCAAATGCGATGGTGTATTTTTTCCCTACATATATGTGCAACAGTAACAATATTATACACAGCACTAATAGTAGTGTAACTTCATTTGGGTACCTGAACCCGATTCCAGTGTGTGTAAATATGTGGGAGGGGGTCTTCCCACACATACTTACACCAAACAATTCTCAAACACCAGCAGGATATTGGAGAACTCAACTCAATTCTGATGCTATCTGCCCAGAGACAGCTCCAGATTCCCAGGTTAAGGGTTCCGTCCTACAAGACTGCCCTCCACCCCCACTCCAGACACCTGTCATAAGCCCCAGGCAGTTCCCTGTGCTTCTGACCTACTGGCTACAGAGTGGAGGTTCCCATGACCACTTAGGTTCGATTAATTTGCTAAAGCAGCTTACAGAACTCAGGAAAACACTTACATTTACCAGTTTAATAAAGGATACCATGAAGGGTACAAGTTAACAGCCAGATGAAGAGAGACAGAGGGTAAGGTCCCAAATAAAGGAGCTCCTATCCTTGTGGAGCTTGGGGTCTGGCCCAGTGGCACATGGAGGCATTCTGGTTTCCCAAGCCCAGAAACATCCAACAGAGCGGAGCAGGCAGAGCAGAGTGAGCAAGATCTTCTCATGGGTTTGTGAGGGCTTCATTGCCTAATCATGACTGACTAAATTATTGGCCACTGGCTGATTCAACCTCCAGCGCCTGCCCTTGGGTGGGGTCCAAAAGTCTCTCATTAACATGATGACACCTGTTTCACCTTTAAGACTTTGAAGTGTTTTCAGGAACTCTGGATGAAGACCAATATACTTGGGAAATACATATCTGGTCATTCATATGACCAGATATGTATTTGTTGTAACTTATTATATCACAACTCTTTGTAGTAATAACTCACAGTCCAAGAGGATATTGATTTGGGAGTGAAGAAAACCCCCATATATATTAGAAAGAGGAAAAGGCTACTGGGCATGAGAATAGGGTCTACTACCATCTCTTCCAGGAATCTTCTGAGTAACATGGGAAAATCATTTGCTCTATGTGTGTAAGTTTGGTCATCTCAGTAGCGGGGGTGATAGACTCAACCTATCCATAGAATATGTACAAAACCTTTCTGAAAATAGGAATGCTGTACAACTGAATTTGTTACTTTTGAAGTACTTAGAATGTGTACGTAACTTTTAATGTAATACACTTAACAACCCTAGGAAATAGGTACTAATATTGTCTCCATTTTATAGATGGAGATACTGTGGTAGAGAGAGATTAAGTGACTTGCCTCCTTGGGCAGTCTAGGAAGGTTCAAAGCCAGAATTTGAACTCAGATAGTCTGGTGCTGGATTCAGTGCTTATAACCACTACACCGTTCTCTTTGATCACAGAGAAAAAGGGTGAGTTCTTGCCTAATCCATGAAGACTTTTCCCTAGTCTCTTACCATAGTTAAAATGAATATGACACCTCAGCTTTACTCTTTGAGTGGTCTTGTCAGTAGCAAAGAAAGTTTGCATCTCCCCTGCAGGATTTCCGTAGCCAACCACAAACATTTAAGGATCTGCTTTTTGGAAAGTAGGAATTAGTCTGAATATAAGGATATTCACTAGTGCAGGGCTTTGTAAGCATACAGATTCTCCCTTTTGGAGAAACTGATTTACTAGATCAAGGGTGGGGGTAAAGGAATGTATTTCTTAAAAGCACCCCAGGTAACTTGGTGAGATGCTTGTGTTGCCAGTGAAATTAACTGTGCCCACTGTGTAGACCTCATTTGCACCTTAATCTAGCTGCTGAGCTAAATGTCTTAGATAAAAATTACTGTTCAGTAAAAGTTCAGCAAAAGTCCTTTCCTGCTTCTCTAAAATTAGAAAGAGTTCTAACTCTGCCCACGGAGTGACTACTATGAAAATTTACTCCATGCCCTTGGCATGATCACAATATTTTCATATAGATTAGGAAATATGTCACCAAATGTTGATCGATACTTTTTGGGGAAAAATTAGCTTGGATGCTCTAAAGGGAGATGTCAGAATCTGGAAAAATGTTTTTCTTTGTAATTGTTTCTATGTCTTAAAACAGTTTTTCAAGTGTTTCTTCTCTAGCAACTCTGCTATTATTAAAGATCAGAAATGCAACTTTGAGGACTGAACTTTGGGTGAAGTGTCAAAGCTGTGGCTGTCACTGACATACAGAATGGCCTTGGGCAAGGCACTAAACCTATATCCATTTGTCTCCTCATCTGCTATCTGGGACCACAGCATTTACCTTATTTCAAGGGGATGTGCCATTAATTCATATATTTGATACAAGTCCAATTTTAAATAAAAAATTAGCTTTTATTATTATCTCCTGAAATGAAGAAATAATGTGACCTTATTTACTTGTCATTTAAATGCCTCTTGGCAACCAAGGCAGTAGGAAAGAGACAGTCCCTCCAACCACAGCTTCCCCTGCAAGTTGTCCCTAACAGTATATGATTCTAGAGCCCCAAAGAGTGAGCTATGATAAAAGAACCAGCTGGGGGCTCTCTACAAGTTTCTACACCAAGCGCTCGGTGGATGCTTGCTGAACAGGAGGGGGCTGTGCTACATTCCCTGAGGAAAGAACAAATTCTGAAAGGGGTGTGGCTTACCTGGGTTTGCTCGCTGCTACTTAGCATCTGACTTCATTCCTCTGGCAGGATTTCTCCCCACCCCCATTCAGCAATTTGTACATGATTTGAGGTCCTTTTGAACCTGGGTCATCATAAAGATTACAAAACCCTATGATGTGAAGGTGTACAACCCCAGTGTAGAATATAGTGAGAATTCCATTCATTTTAAAGTATATACATATATACCACAAACTCTACACAGGGTTGATAAGTTCTTGTCATCTCATAATTTGTCTTCATTAAAGGATTGTTGTTAATCCTTAAGTGTGGCCCAGGAAAGACTTCTGTCTGGGTATGTGCTTTCGTTTGTGTGTCTGGAATTGCATTTATTTCTCTTGGCTTGGTTTTGCTCTTGTGCCTTAAAGGAAGAAAAGCTCATAGTCTTTAGGGTATGTTTGATACAGCCTTATGCTCTGAGGCCGTAAGTTATATAAACACCATTCCTTCCTTCAAATATGCTCTTCATAGCCCTACAAGCAGCCATGTATTATTGCAGATTTGACTCTCCAGTTGCAACACTGTCTGTCTTCTTTCTGTCAAGATCAGTCTCTGGTTTATGCTGTGGCAATGGATGGGTATTTTATGCGAGCATTTTTGGGTAGACTCATTTCCTGCATTAAGTCCAAACTGATACAGGGTATTCTGTATAAGTAAGGGAACATTTGACATAACAGTAATCACTGTACACCCCAAACTACACATGTCATAATAGTACTTTGCTATGTACTGTGGGAGGTACAAAAATAAAAGATTGAACCTCAGAACCTCAAAGAGGTTTGAGTACAGTCGAGGGAATATGGGAGACACGCATCTTAAAGGAAAAACAAACCTAGTACAGAAAGAAAAGAATGAGGAGATGCTACTAATTAAGGGGCAGTATAAGATAGGTTTTTCAGTTCAATTTCTCCCATTTACTGAATGTGGCCTTGGGCAATCCACTTCATCTCTCTATGCCTCACTCTCCAGATCTGCAAAGTGCAGATACAAAAGGTGCCTTCCCCATATGACCATTCTGAGGACTAAACAAGTCAATGCATCTGAAGCACATATTTTTTTTCCTTGACTGTATACATTTTTTAAAATTAAGCTATCATTGATATACAAACTTGTAAAAGTTTCACATGAGCAACACTGTGGTTACTACATGCACCCATGTTATCAAGTCCCCTGATACACCTCCCTGTAGTCACTGCCCATCAGTATAGTAAGATGTTATAGAGGCACTACTTGTCTTTTCTGTGCTATACTGCCTTCCCTGTGACTTCCCCTACATTATGTGTCTAATCATAATGCCCCTTAATACCCCTCTCCCTCCCTCCTCACCAACCTTTCCCACCTCCTTCCCTTTAGTAACCACTAATCCCTTCTTGGAGTCTGTGAGTCTGCTGCTGTTTTGTTCCTTCAGTTTTTTCTTTGTTCTTATACTCCACAGATGAGTGAAATCATTTGGTACTTGTCTTTCTCCGCCTGGCTTATTTCACTGAGCATAATACCCTCTAGCTCCATCCATTTGTTGCAAATGGTAGGATTTGTTTTCTTCTTATGGCTGAATAATATTCCATTGTGTATATGTACCACTTCTTTATCCATTCATCTACTGATGGACACTTAGGTTGCTTCCATTTCATGGCTATTGTAAATAGTGCTGCGATAAACATAGGGGTGCATATGTCTTTTTCAAACTGGGCTCCTGCATTCTTAGGGTAAATTCCTAGGAGTGGAATTCCTGGGTCAAATAGTATTTCTATTTTGAGTTTTTTGAGGAACCTCCATACTGCTTTCCACAATGGTTGAACTAATTCACATTCCCACCGGCAGTGTAGAAGGATACCCTTTCTCCGCATTCTTGCCAGCATTTGTTGTTCCTTGTCTTTTGGATGTTGGCCATCTTAACTGGTGTGAGGTGATACCTCATTATGGTTTTAATTTGCATTTCCCTGATAATCAATGATGTGGAGCATCTTTTCATGAGCCTGTTGGCCATCTGAATTTCTTCTTTGGACGAGTGTCTGTTCAGACCATCTGCCCATTTTTTATTCAGGTTATTTGCCTTTTGGGTGTTGAGGTGTGTGAGTTCTTTATATATTTTGGATGTTAACCCCTTATTGGATACGTCATTTATGAATATATTCTGCCACACCTTAGGATGCCTTTTTGTTCTACTTATGGTGTCCTTTGCTGTACAGAAGCTTTTAGTTTGATGTCCCATTTGTTCATTTTTACTTTTATTTCCATTGCCTGAGGAGATATGTCCATTAAAAAGTTGCTCATGTTTATATTCAAGAGATTTTTGCCTATGTTTTCTTCTAAGAGTTTTATGGTTTCATGGCTTACATTCAGGTCTTTCATCCATTTCAAGTTTACTTTTGGGTATGGAGTTAGACAATAATCCAGTTTCATTCTCTTACTTATAGCTGTCCAGTTTTGCCAACACCAGTTGTTGAAGAGGCTGTCATTTCCCCACTGTATAACCATGGCTCTTTTATCATATATTAGTTGACCGTATATGCCTAGGTTTATATCTGGGTTCTCTACTGTGTTCCATTGATCTATGGGTCTGTACTTGCGCTAGTACCAAATTATTTTCATTACTGTGACTTTGTAGTAGAGCTAGAAGTTGGGGAGTGTAATTCCCCCTGCTTTATTCTTCCTTCTCAGGGTTGCTTTGGCTGCTCATGGCCTTTTGTGGTTCCATATGAATTTTAGAACTATTTGCTCTAGTTCATTGAAGAATTCTGTTGGAATTTTGATAGGAATTGCACTGAATCTGTAGATTGCTTTAGGCAGGATGGCCATTTTGACAATATTAATTCTTCCTATCCATGAGCACAGATGTATTACCATTTATTGGTGTCTTCTTTAATTTCTCTCATGAGTGTTTTGTAGTTTTTAGGGTATAGGTCTTTCACCTCCTTGGTTAGGTTTATTCCTAGGTTTTTTATTCTTTTTGATGCAATTTTAAATGGAGTTGTCCTGATTTCTCCTTCTTCTAGTTCATTGTTAGTATATAAGAAAACAGCAGATTTCTGTGTATGAATTTTGTATCTTGAAAATTTGCTGAATTCAGTTATTAGTTATAGTAGTTTTTCATGGATTCTATAGGATTTTTATGTACAATATCATGTCATCTGCAAACAGGGACAGTTTAACTTCTTCCCTACCAATCTGGATGCCTTGTATTTCTTTGTGTTGTCTGATTGCCGTGGCTAGGACCTCCAGAACTATGTTGAATAGAAGTGGGGAGAGTGGGCATCCTTGTCTTGTTCCCGATCTTAAAGGAAAAGCTTTCAGCTTCTTGCTGTTAAGTATGATGTTGGCTGTGGGTTTGTCATATATGGTCTTTATTATGATGAGGTACTTGCCCTCTATACCCATTTTGTTGAGAGTTTTTACCATGAATGTATGTTGAATTTTGTCAAATGCTTTTTCAGCATCTATGGAGATGATCATGTGATTTTTGTTCTTCTTTTTGTTGATGTGGTGGATGATGTTGATGGATTTTCGAATATCGTACCATCATTGCATCCCTGGAATATATCCTACTTGGCCATCATGGATGATCTTTTTTATATATTTTTGAATTCAGTTTGCTAATATTTTGTTGAGTATTTTTGCATCTATATTCATCAGGGATATTGGTCTGTAATTTTCTTTTTTTGTGTTGTTTTTGCCTGGTTTTGGTGTTTGAGTGATGCTGGCCTAATAGAATGAGTTTGAAAGTATTCCTTCCTTTTCTACTTTTTGGAAAGCCTTAAGGAGAATTGGTATTAGGTCTTCTCTAAATGTTTGATAAAATTCAGCAGTGAAGCCATATTGTCCAGGGATTTTGTTCTTAGGTAGTTTTTTGATTACCAGTACAATTTCATTGCTGGTAATTGGTCTGTTCCCATTTTCTTTTCCCTCCTGGGTCATTCTTGGAAGGTTGTATTCTTCTAGAAAGTTGTCCATTCCTTCTTGTTATCCTATTTGTTAGCATATATTTTTTAATAGTTTTCTCTAATAATTCTTTGTATTTCTGTGGTGTCTGTAGTGATTTTTCCTTTCTCATTTCTGATTCTGTTTATGTGTGTAGACTCTCTTTTTTTTCTTGATAAGTCTGGCTAGGCATTTGTCTATTTTCTCAAAGAGCCAGCTCCTGGTTTCATTGATTCTTTCTATTTTTTTTCTTCTGAATTTTATTTATTTGTGCTCTTATCTTTATCATGTGCCCCTTCTACTGACTTTGGGCCTCATTTGTTAGTTTCACTAATTGTGAGTTTATATGGTTCATTTGGGGTTGTTTTCTTTCTTGAGGTAAGTCTGTATTGTTATATACTTTCCTCTTAGAACTCCCTTCACTGTGTCCCACAGATTTTTGGGTGTTGAGTTGTTGTTTTCCTTTGTCTCCATATATTGCTTGATCTCTGTCTTTATTTTGTCATTGATGCATTGATTATTTAGGAGCATGTCATTAATCCTCCATGTGTTTGTGGGTTTTTTTGTTTTTTTGCAGAGTTTATTTCTAGTTTCATACTTTTGTGGTCTGAGAAGCTGGTTGTTATAATTTCAATCCTTCTGAATTTACTGAGTCTCTTTTTGTGACCTAGTGTGGTATCTATTCTTGAAAATATTCCATGTGCACTTGAGAAGAATGTGTATCCTGCTGCTTTTGGGTATAGAGTTCTGTAGATGTCTGTTAGGTCCCTCTGTTCTAATGTGTTGTTCAGTGCTTCTGTCTGCTTACTTATTTTTTGTCTGGTTGATCTGTTCTTTGGAGTGAGTGGTATGTTGAAGTTTCCTAAAATGAATGCATTGCATTCTATTTCCCCCTTTAATTCTGTTAGTATTTGTTTCACATATGTCGGTGCTCCTGTGTTGGGTGCATAGATATTTATAATGGTTATATCCTCTTTTCAGACAGGCCTCTTTATCATTATATAATGTCCTTCTTTGTCTCTTGTTACTTTCTTTGTTTTGAAGTCTATTTTGTCTGATACAACTGCAACTCCTGCTTTTCTCTTCCAGTTATTTGCATGAAATATCTTTTTCTATCCTTTCACTTTTAGTCTGTGTATATTTTGGGTTTGAAGTGAATCTCTTTTAGGCAGCATATAGATGGGACTTGTTTTTTTATCCATTCAGTAACTCCATGTCTTCTGATTGGTTCATTCAGTCCATTTACAGTTAGGATTATTATCAATAGAGATGTACTTATTGCCATTGCAGGCTTTAGACTCATGGTTACCAATGTTCAAGAGCAGTTTCTTTACTATCTAACAGTGTATCTTCACTTCCTTACCTATTTCTAAAGGTTCTTTTTCTCCCCCTTCTTTTTCTTCCTCCTACACTCTTTATATATTAGGTATCATATTCTGTGATCTGTGCATCCCTTGACTGACTTTGTGGGTAGTTGATTTAATTTTGCATTGGCTTGGTAATTAATTGGTCTGCTTCCTTTACTGTGGTTTTATTTTCTCTGGTTGCAGCTATTTAGCCTTAGGAGCACTACCATCTATAGCAGTCCTTCCAAAATACACTGTAGAGGTGGTTTGTGGGAGGTAAATTCTCTGAGATTTTGCTTATCTGAAAATTGTTTAATCCCTCCTTCAAATTTAAAGGATAATGTTGCCAAGTAGAGTATTCTTGGTTCAAGACCATTCTGTTTCATTGCATTAAATATATCATGCCATTCTCTTCGGGCCTGTAAGGTTTCTGTTGAGAAGTCTGATGGTAGCCTGATGGGTTTTCCTTTGTAGGTGATCTTTTTTCTCTCTCTGGATGCCTTTAATACTCTCTCTTTGTTTTTTATCTTTGCCATTTTAATTATTATATGTCTTGGTGTTGTCCTCCTTGGATCCCGTGTGTTGGTAGATCTGTGGGCTTACATGGTGTGAGAGACTATTTCCTTTCCCAGATTGGGGATTTTTTCAGCAATTATTTCTTCATAGACACTTTCTAATCCCTTTTACTCTCTCTTCATCTTTTGGTATCCCTTTAATGTGAATATTGTTCCATTTGGATTGGCCACACAGTTGTCTTATTATTCTTTTATTCCTAGGGATCATTTTTTCTCTCTATGCCTCAGTTTCTTTGTATTCCTGTCCTCTAATTTATATTTCATTTACCATCTCTTCTATCTCATCTATTCTGCTTTTAAATCCTTCCCTTGTATATTTAATTTTGGAGACTGTATTTTTCAAAGTTTCTGTCTCTTTCTGGAGTTCCTCCCTGAGGTCTTGCATATTTTTCTGTAGCTCTGTGAGCATGTTTGTGATTTTTATTTTGAAATCTTTATCAAGAATATTGGTAATTTCAGTTTCATTTAGCCCTCTTTCTGGTGTTTGAAGCATTTTGGTTTGTACAAATTCTTTTGCTGTTTCATACATCTAATGATTACTATGGTATAATAACTTTGTGTAGACAGCACTCTCTAGTGCCGAAAAGCTTTCTTCTCTGGAGCTTCCCAGCCCTCAGAGTGGTAGAGGGGATCACAGGTGTGTGGCACTAGTGCTTGCTGGGAGGAAAGAGCTCTTTCCTGCTTCCTGGCTGCTGTGCCTGCCTCCACTGCCAGGGCCAGTGGGCCAAGAGCCCAGGGAGGAGCATCTATACTACACCCCTTGAGCTGCCATAGGTGGGGCCTCCCTCTGCCTGGCCTGGCATGATGGTGGAGGCAGCAGGTTTGCAAACCAGTGCCAGTCAGGAGGAAGGGGTGGCATACTGACTATTGGAGTGAGGGGCCTTAGGGCTTCTTTGCCAGCCAGGGGGATAGAGCATCTGAAGCTCCTTAAAGTTCCCAGCCTGTTGGGCTTTATGTGCCAGGACATTTTGTCCTTTCCCCTTTAGCACCCCTCTTGCTATTGGGAAGTCTTTCAAAGTGTCCACATTTCTTTCCTCCCAGAGTGTCCAGTTGTGGGTACCTGTTCTCTACAGGCAGCTTGAATCTCAATCTCTCTGAGTGTTCTGCCTGTCTTTGCTTTCCAATCCCTGTAATATCCAGAGCACCATGTAATGTGGGTTCGTGCTCCCAGAGCAGATATCCAGGGGTGGGTGTTTAATAGTCCTGGGGTTATACTCCCTCCCCACTCCATTTCTTTCCTCTCCATAGGTGCACTGGGTTGGGGGGCAGACTTGGGTCCCACCAGATCATGGCTTTACTACTTACCCTTTGCTGTATTTTCGTGTTATATGTGGTTTTGGGAGGAGGTTTCTGCCTCACTTCTCCTGCTCCCATTTTGTTCATTCTCAGTCCATGCTCTGCATCTAAAGCACTTATAACAATGCCTGGCCAGAAATGATTTATGAATGCATACTACCTATTTTTATTAATTATTAGGCATTCAGAGAAATGCCTGATGTCCTTCTTTTGAATATATCTGTGGGACTCAACAAACTGGGGATATTTTCAAATATTTATTTTACTTCAGGTTGATATTTATCTTCCATGATGTATGAGGAGGGGTTCATGTTCCTACAAAATTTATTTTAAGAAAGTATTAAAAAATTGTATGTATTTTTTGTGTACAACATGATGGCTTGATATACATAGTGGTTATGGCAGTCACAGAAGAAAGTGTATGATATCACTTATGTGTGTGATCTGAAAAAGTCTAATACATTGTACTCTGCAGAGTAGAATGGTGGTTACCAGGGGCAAGGAGGTGGGGAAATTTGGAGAGGCTGATCCTACACAAGCTCTTTGATTTCCCTTTTACCTCTCTTCAGCCCTAGTATAATCAGTCCACTGGCCCTGAGACATACTGAGAGAAGGAAAATTCGATTTCTTTTATTCCATTTCCAATTTGGAAAAGAAACCTTTCCTTTCTAAACATAGATCAATTTCAGTAGGCCTGTCTCTTAATGTACTTAATATAGAAAAAAAGGAATTTCAGAAATCTTTCAAGACAAAGCCTTTCTAGACTTGGCCTTGCTTAGGAAAGTCAAAATCTGTTTTATCTTTCCTTTCCCTTTGTAACCACCCTGTTAAAAAAAAACCTTGGTAGATGCCTTGGGTTGAATCCATCAAAGGTCCACTTCTGCACAGTTAGATACTTTCTTTAACCTTCATTACTTAGGAATAGATTACCATATATAGGGAAGCCCTTTGACTTATCTGAAAGTTCTTGCTGTAAATCACTGTTATCTCAAATCATTCCTTCTATGTATTATTGTTATGGCACTAACAAACTTAGTTCAAGGCATCCATGGGCTTTGGAGCAGATGTGGGTGCAGTGGAACATGTTTTATTTTTTCTATGTGGGAATATTTTCATATATATGGGGAGTAACTATGAAGTAAGAAGATATTTGTCTACATGGCATATGAAATGTGTCCATTCATTTTATAGTGCTGAATATGATGGCAAAATGGTTCAAAATTCAGTTGTATTGCCTCCATTTATTGAGCACTGACTATGTGTGTGGCAGGGTGTTAAAGTTTTACATACATCATCCCTAAGGTGCCACCAATGTGACCGGAAACAGAAACACATGTGATTAAAGAATTAGCAACTTCTCATTACCATAAATAAAAAGAATATTTAGCAAATGTTTTGATCTTCCTTATTTAATTCAAAGTGTTTTAATATTTTAATTGTCTTGAGACATGTTTCTGTTTATGCTTAACTGTACTTGGTTATCCAGTGCACAACAGATTAGGAAATCTCACATATCCTTTGGTTAATGGTCTATGTAGTTTCCTGAGTTAATGATTATGGATGGTGAGCAATGAAGCCAAAGCTGTCCATGGGATAAAGAGAACTCACTGTTCCTGGCCAAGGCCTACCCTGCATCAGCTTCCTCAGCTCTGCTCACAGTGTACTCTGCTTGCCTAATGACTCCTTTCCCTGTATTACCCTGCTAAAGTTTGGAGGCCATGATGGCGGGGCTGTGTGTGTCTCACTCACTCTTGTGTCCCCAGTACCTAGGATAGGGTCTGGAGCTGATGTCGGTAAATGCTTGATCAATACCTATTCATAAACTTTGGTTGACAGAGTGCAGGGTACAGTTTAGAATTACTATAGTTATAAAATGTGAGGCAAACACTGCACATGTCCTGCTAGGAAGCCTTATGTTAATAAATGTTAGCTTTTTGGAATTCCTGTGGAACTTTTATATTTACAACTTTCAGTCATACAATACTGTGCTTTGTTTTTATTTACATGACATGTAGCACCTCAGCCAATCCTCAACTTAACATTGTTTTCAACTTTTGTTCTTTGTTCTGTGAAAATGAACCAGCCTAAACAACAAAAGTGTCACTTATATGAAATACAAATTATATGAAACAAGAACAGAAAGTGAAACTGCATGTTCCACATACTTTAAATATGTGGGTAATAGAATGGTGTGAAAGTTGATTGAAGGGGTGTATGTTGTACCAAAGCTGAGAGTGCTAAAATGATAGTACTTGGACAATAACAAGAAGGAAATGGGATTTAAAAAATTAAATTTCTTGAGAGTGATTTAAGAGATTCATCAGGATGCTCTACAGTTGTTTGCATCACTTTCAGTTTCCACCTTCAATGGAAATTCAGTCAGGGGGCTTGATTTGCAGTCAAAGGTTCTTCCCACCCCCTGAAAACAGGTTTCTTAAAAGGACAGGCAATAATAGCCTTTTTTCTTCTAGAGAGCACACCTGGACTGTGCTATTTTAATTTGAGAGCATTCCCTGCATAATATCCTTCAATATCATACTCATGAAATATATAAAATCATTGCCCACAATATTGTGGTTTGTTAAACATCAGTTCCTCTTAATCTTTTAACAAAGCAGTTCTGAACAAGAGGAGAATGTGTTTTCCTGAGCTCAATAAAATGAATTTACCTTTCTGAAATACTTTTAGACATGTGTGCTAATTTTTACCTCATTTAGGTTTATTATTTTTGAGTCAGTGGTAACAATAAGTGGCACTAAGGAATCCCAGAAGTCCTTCAACATTTTTCCCCTTCACCAGTGAAAATGGCAGGTTTACCCAGGCTTGTGTGCTAGTCTTTCCTCAGGAGGAAACTTCCCTATCCTGCTTGCCTATGTAGTTCCAATTCCTTTTGCAGGCCCAGCTTTTCTCTGAAGAGCTTTCCATGATTTCTCCACTCTAGATTAACCACTCTCCTTTTTTATGTGCTCCCACATTGTACCCTGTATTTCCCATATATAAGCACTTATTACAACTGATTTTAATTATTTACTTACAAGTTTGCTTACTAACTTGACAGTCCTCTCAGGAAATGCTTTATCTGACCTATTTCCTTCTCTCCATCATGTATCCCTGGATTTGGTACATAACAAGTGGCCTACAAATTTACTGAATAAATGAATTAAAATATGAAATAACAAATATAAAAATGGATGAATCCTCTAGGAGTCTTTTATCTTCTGAGTGGTAGGTTCATATTGGCTAGCTTGCCCTAGGAATCCAATGAGAGGTCCGTCTCCTTCAAGAGTTTTCATTGCACTATTGCTTCTCAGGATTTTCTGTTTGGTAGGGCAGGGTGGGGATCTTGATCCTTAGAAGCTTATTGTTCCTGGATTCATTATAGTCAGTTAACAAAAGGGCTCAATAATAAGTAAATCCCAGATTAACTCTGTGGGTTAAACCTAGCCAGTAGGCACCACTTGTAAGTCTAAGTCCTATGGCTGGGACAAGGGAAATGGCACGTGAAAGATGAGGTGTTAGAATAGGAGCTGTGTTAGAATGCAGAGAAAAGAAATAATAATAAGACTTACATATTAAGGATATCATAGAGAATACCATCAATTCTTGCCTAGAAAGCTACTCTTGGGACAGAAGTGGGATTTTCCATCTCTGGTGGTGGTCTAGGTACCACCTATAGGCCTGAGTAGTAAGACATCCCACTTTAAGTAAGTGTGCTGTTGTTAGGAAATCTCAGGAGTTAAAGCAAAGGTTCTGAGAAATGATTTTGCATGACAGAACTAGAGAATGTGGTGGTTAATTATTTCCTAAAAGAAACACCTTTTCCTCTGCCTTGTAGAATGTACTGTATTAAGGAACTTTCTACTTAAAGAATGAATGAGGGAAAAGGAAGGGCAGCCCCCACACAGCACATCTCTGAAAACTATACTAAATATGTAAAAACGTTTTGTTGATGTAGAATTTTATTAATGTGACTCAGATACCATAAAATTAACTCTTTCAAGCTGTATAATTTAGTGGCATTTAGCACATTCACATAGTTACACAACCATCCTACTAATTCCAAAATATTTCTGTCACCACAAAGATTTCTCATGCCAGTTTGTAGCCACTCCCTGTCCCTACCCCCCAGGCCTTGGAAAGCACTAATTGAGTATCTATCTCTATCGATTTTCCCACTCTGGACATTTTATATAAATGGAATTGTACTTGGGTCATATATAATTGAAGAATACATGGATATGTATGCTTTTGTGTCTGGCTTCTTTCATGTTTATAAGATTCATCCATGCTATATAGCATGTATCCATACATCATTCCTTTAAAAAAACACTTTATTGAGGTATGATTATTATAAAAAAGCTATAAATAGGAGTGGATCAGAGGAAGATGGTGGTGTGAGCAGGGCGGTGGAAATCTCCTCCCAAAACCATATATATTTGTGAAAATCCAACAAATACAACTATTCCTAAAAGAGAGACCAGAAGATACAGTACAACACCCAGGCTACAGCTATATCTGCAAGAACTCATAGCCTCATGAAGCAGGTAAGATACAAAACCATGACCTGGTGGGACCGGAGCACTCCCCGACCCCAGGATGCACAGGACTGCTAAATAACCAGCCCTGGTAATCAGCACCGGAAGCACAGATACACGTCACATGGTGTACTGGAGATTAGAGAATCGGAAGGGCAGGATCCAAGATGGAGACTATGAGCGGGTCCCCACAGCCGGCTCTCCTGGGACAAAAGAAAAGCGGGTGCTTTCTTAAAAGTCTTAAACAGACAAGGGCCCAACAGCAGAACAAAATCGTTCCAGTGCACTCAAGCCAGCAGGCTGGGAATCTTGAGGAACTTCACGCCTTCTAATCGGCTGCAGGGTAAAGCAGCCCCAAATACCCTCATGGGATAAGCATCCTGCCATTTGTCCCCCCCCCATATTTAACGTAATGAAACAGAAGGGCCTTGAACCAAGAATATTGTATCCAGCACGATTATCATTTAAATTTGAGGGAGTGATTAAACAATTCCCAGACAAGCGCAAGTTGAGGGAATTTGCCTCCCACAAACCACCTGTACAGGATATCTTAAAGGGAATGCTCTAGATGGAAGCACTCCAAGGCTAAAAATATGTCACCAGAGAAAAAGAATTCATAGCAAAGAAAGAAGACCATCCAAATACTAACTAAAGGCAAAAAATAGAGTCAACTATCCAAAAAAACAGTCAAAGGAACGCAAAAGATTACAGAATAAAACACCTAATATATAAAGAATGGAGGAGGAAGAATAATAAGGGAGAGAGATAAACATCAGATGGTGTTTACAATAACTTAACAAGAAAGTTAAGTTAGATTGTTAGATAGTAAAGAAACAACCCTTGAGCCTTTGATAACCACGAATCTAAAGCCAGCAACGGCAATAAGTACATATCTATCAATAAGCACCCTAAATGTAAATGGACTGAATGCACCAATCAAAAGACACAGAGTAATAGAATGGATAAAAAAACAAGAACCATCTACATGCAGCTTACAAGAGATTCACCTCAAACCCAAAGATATACACAGACTAAAAGTGAAGGGATGGAAAAAGATATTTCATGCAAACAACAGGGAGAAAAAGGTGTTACAGTACTTGTATCAGACAAAATAGACTTCAAAACAAAGAAAGTCACAAGAGACAAAGAAGGACATTACATAATGATAAAGGGGTCAGTCCAACAAGAGGATATAACCATTATAAACATATATGCACCCAGCACAGGAGCGCTGACATATGTGAAACAAATACTAACAGAATTGAAGGAGGAAATAGACAACAATGCATTCATTTTAGGAGACTTCAACATACCACTCACTCCAAAGGACAGATCAACCAGACAGAGAATAAATAAAGACACAGAGGCACTGAACAACACACTAGAACAGATGGACCTAACAGACATCTACAGAACTCTACACCCAAAAGCAGCAGGAGACACGTTCTTCTCAAGTGCACATGGACATTTTCCAGAATAGACCACATACTAGGCCATAAAAAGAGCCTCAGTAAATTAAAAAATATTGAAATTCTACCAACCAACTTCTCAGATCACAATGGTGTAAAACTAGAAATAAATTGTACAAAGAAAACAAGAAGCCTCACAAATACATGGAGGTTTAACAACATTCTCCTAAATAATCAATGGATCAACGACCACATTAAAACAGAGATCAAACAATATATGGAGACACATGACAACAACAGCACAAAGCCCCAACTTCTGAGGGATGCTGCAAAGGCAGTTCTAAGAGGAAAGTATATTGCAGTCCAGGCCTATTTGAATAAGGAAGAACAATTCCAAATTAATTAGTCTAAAGTCACAATTACTGAAATTGGAGAGAGAAGAACAAATGATGCCTAAAGTCACCAGAAGGAGGGACATACCAACGATTAGAGAAGAAATTAATAAAATTGAGAAGAATAAAACAATAGAAAAAATCAATGAAACCAAGAGCTGGTTCTTTGAAAAAATAAACAAAATAGATAAACCCCTAGCCAGACTTATTAAGAGAAAAAGAGAATCTACACACATAAACAGAATCAGAAATGAGAAAGGAAAAATCATGACGGACCCCACAGAAATACAAAGAATTATTAGAGAATACTATGAAAATCTATATGCTAACAAACTGGAAAACCTAGAAGAAATGTACAACTTCTTAGAAAAATATAACATCCCAAGACTGACCAAAGAAGAAACAGAACATCTAAACAGACCAATTACCAGCAATGAAATTGAATCAGTAATGAAAAAACTACCCAAGACCAAACCCCCGGTCCACATGGATTCAGTGCTGAATTTTATCAGACATACAGAGAAGACATAATACCAATTCTCCTTAAAGTTTTCCAAAAAATGGAAGAGGAGGGAATACTTCCAAACTCATTTTATGAAGCCAGCATCACTCTGATACCAAAACCAGGCAAAGACCCCACCAAAAAAGAAAATTACAGACCAATATCCCTGATGAACATAGATGCAAAAATACTCAACAAAATATTAGCAAACCGAATTCAAAAATACATCAAGAGGATCATACACCATGATCAAGTGGGATTCATCCCAGGGATGGAAGGATGATGCAACATTTGAAAATCCATCAACATCATCCACCACATCAACAAAAAGAAGAACAAAAACCACATGATCATCTCCATAGATGCTGAAAAAGCATTTGACAAAATTCAACGTCCATTCATGGTATGAACTCTCAATAAAATGGGTATAGAGGGCAAGTACCTCAACATAATAAAGGCCATATATGACAAACCCACAGCCAATATCATACTTAACAGTGAAAAGCTGAAACCTTTTCATCTAAGATTGGGAACAAGACAGGGATGCCCACTCTCTCCACTGTTATTCCACATAGTACTGGAGGTCCTAGCCACAGCAATCAGACGAAACAAAGAAATAAAAGGCATCCAGATTAGTAAAGAAGAATTCAAACTGTCACTATTTGCAGATGACATGATATTATACATAAAAATCCTAAAGACTCCACTCCAAAACTACTAGAACTAATACCTGAATTCAGCAAAGTTGCAGGATACAAAATCAATACACAGAAATCTATTGTTTTCCTATACACTAACGATGATCTAACAAAGATAAATCAGGAAAACAATTCCATTCACAATTGCATCAAAAAGAATAAAATACCTAGGAATAAACCTAACCACGTAAGTGAAAGACCTATACTCTGAAAACTACAATACACTCCTAAGAGAAATTAAAGAGGACACTAACAAATGAAAATTCATTCCATGCTCTTGTCTAGGAAGAATAAATATTGTCAAAATGGCTATACTACCTAAAGCAATCTACAGATTCAATGCAATCCCTATCAAACTATCAAAAGCTTTCTTCAAGGAACTGGAACAAATAATTCTAAAGTTCATATGGAACCACAAAAGACCCCGAATAGCCAAAGCAATCCTGAGAAGGAAGAATAAAATGGGGGGAATTATGCTCCCAGACTTCAATCTCTACTACAAAGCCACAGTAATCAAGACAATTTGGTACTGGCACAAGAACAGACCCACAGACCAGTGGAACAGAATAGAGAGTCCAGTCATTAACCCAAACATATACAGTCAATTAATATATGATAAAGGAGCCATGGATATACAATGGGGAAATGACAGCCTCTTCAACAACTGGTGTTGGCAAAACTGGACAGCTTCATATAAGAGAATGAAACTGGATTATTGTCTAACCCCATACACAAAAGTAAACTCAAATGGATCAAAGACCTGAATGTAAGTCATGAAACCATAAAATTCTTAGAAAGAAACATAGGCAAAAATCTCTTGGACATAAATATGAGCGACTTCTTCGTGAACATATCTCCCCAGGCAAGGGAAACAAAAGCAAAAATGAACAAGTGGGACTATATCAAACTGAAAAGCTTCTGTACAGCAAAGGACACCATCAGTAGAACAAAAAGTCATCCTACAGTATGGGAGAATATATTCATAAATGACATATCTGATAAGGGGTTGAAATCCAAAATATATAAAGAACTCACGTGCCTCAACAAACAAAAATCAAATAATTCAATTAAAAAATGGGCAGAGGAGATGAACAGACACTTCTCCAAAGAAGAAATTCAGATGGCCAAGAGGCACATGAAAAGATGTTCCACATCGTTAATTATCAGAGAAATGCAAATTAAAACCACAATGAGATATCACCTCACAGCAGTAAGGATGGCCACCATCCAAAACACAACAACAAATGTTGGCGTGGATGTGGAAAAAGGGGAACCCTCCTACACTGCTGGTGGGAATGCCAGTTAGTTCAACCATTGTGGAAAACAGTATGGAGGTTCCTCAAAAAACTCAAAATAGAAATACCATTTGACCCTGGAATCCCACTCCTAGGAATTTACCCTAAGAATGCAGCATCCCAGTTTGAAAAAAACATATGCATCCTTATGTTTATTGCAGCACTATTTATGATAGGTAAGAAATGGAAGCAACCTAAGTGTCCTTCAGTAGATGAATGGGTAAAGAAGAGGTGGTGCATATACACAATGGACTATTATTCAGCCATAAGAAGAAAACAAATACAGACATTTGCAACAACATGGATGGAGCTAGAGGGTTTTATGCTCAGTGAAATAAGCCAAGTGGAAAAAGATAAGTATCAAATGATTTCACTCATATGTGGAGTATAAGAACAAAGAAAAAAAAACTGAAGGAACAAAACAGCAGCAGACTCACAGAACCCAAGAATGGACTAACAGATACCAAACGGAAAGGGACTGGGAAGGATGGGTGGGAAGGGCGGGACAAGGGGGGAAAAGGGGCATTACGATTAGCAGACATAATGTGTGTGGGGCGGCACAGGGAGGGCTGTACAACTCAGAGAAGACAAGAAGTGATTCTGTAGCATCTCACTACGCTGTTTGACTGACTGTAATGGAGTACATGGAGGGGACTTGATGATATGGGGAGTCTAGTAACCATAATGTTGCACATGTAATTGTAGATTAACGACACCAAAATAAAAAATAAACTAAATATTAGTGTATATGCTTTTATTGAGAATAAGTATATACCTATGAAACCATTATCACAATCTATGATATAAAGGTATTCCTTTCTTCCAAAAGTTCTTCCTACTTTCTTTTATATTTGTTATTGCTGTAATTAGTGATAAAAACAGAAGATCTACCCTCTTAGCAAAATTTTATGTATACAGTAAAATATTAGAAACAATAGACACTCTGTTATGTAGTAGACCTCTACGACTTGTTTTGTATAATTGAAACTTGTACCCGTTGACTTCCTTGTTTCCTTTCTCCACCCAGCCCCTGGCAACCACCATTCCACTTAGCCTCTATGGGTTTGAGTATTTCAGATTCATCATGTAAGTGATGTATAGTATTTGTCCTTCTGTGTCTGGCTTATTTGACTTAGCATAATGTCCTCCAGGTTCACCCATGGTGTAGCATAATGGTATGATTTCCTTCATTTTTAAGATGAAATAATATTCTAGCATATGTATATAGCATATTCGTTTTATCCATTCCTCTAAAGATGGACATCTCTGTTGTTTCTATATCTTGGCTACTGTGAATAGTTTTACCATGCAGATAGAAGTGCAGCTATCTTTCTGAGATCCTCATTTCAGATCTTTTGGATATAAACCCAAAAGTGGGATTGCTGGATCACATGGTAGTTCTATTCTTAACTTCTTGAGGAACTACCATCCTGCTTTCTATATCGGCTTCACCGATTTACATTACCACCATCAGTGTGTAAGGGTTCCCTTTTCTTCATATCCTTGCCAACATGTTGCCTTTTTTTTTTTTTTGGATAATTACCATCCGAACAAATGTGAAGTGATATCTCTGTAGTTTTGGCTTGCATTTCTCTGATGACTAATGATGGTGACCACTATTTTATGTACCTGTTAATTACTTGTATGCCTTTGGAGAAGTGTCTATTCAGTTCTTTTGCCCATTGTTTAATTGGGCTGCTTTTTTGCTATAAAGTTGTATTAGTTCTTTATATGTTTCAAATACTGACCCTTTGTCAGATATATGGTTTGTAATTATTTATTCCCATTCTGTAAGCTGTCTTTTCAATATGTTCATGGTTTTCCTTTGCTGTGCAGAAGCTTTCTAATCTGCTATAACCCCACTTACCCATTTTTGCTTTTATTGCCCATGCTTTTGGTATCATACTGAACAAATCATTGCTACGCATTTTCATATTTGATCAGCTATATAAAATCATTTAAATTTATATTTCTCCTTTTACTTGTTCACATACTAGACCTATCAGAACATAGAGTTCCTATATCTTCCTCTCCCTACCCCCACTTCCACTATTATTAGCATCTTAAATTTGTGTAGTAAATTTGTTACAATTGATGAGCCAATATCAATATATTATTAACCAAAGTTACATAGTTTATAGTAGAATTCACTCTGTGTGTTGTATATTCTATGGGTTTTGACAAAAGTAAAATTATGTGTATCATGTATCCATCATTCCTACCATGAAAGTATTATATAGAATAAATTCACTCACCTAAATATCTCTGTGTTCCACTTATTCATCTCTCCTTGCCTCCCAGGAACATTAGGAACCACTAATCTTTTTACTGTTTGTATATTTTTGCCTTTTCCAGAATGTCATATAGTGGGAATCATACAGTAGATTGTCTTGTCATCTTGGCTTCTTTCAATTAGCAATATGCATTTGTATTTCTTCCATGTCTTTTCATGGATTAGTAACACATTTCATTTTATTGACGAATAAAATTCCATTGTATTGATATGACTCAATTTGTTTATCCATTTACCTAGTTATGGACATCTTGGTTGCTCCCAAGTTTTGGCAATTATGAATAAAGCTGCTATAAACATTATCCATGTGTATGTGGGCCTAAGTTTTCAACTCGTTTGGATAAATACCAAGGGGCATGTTTGCTGGATCATATGGTAAGTGTATGTGTAGTTTTGTAAGAAACTACAAAGCTGTATGGCTGTACCAATTTGTATTTCCAGCAGCAATGAATGAGAAATTCTGTTGCTCTATAACTTTGTCAGCATCTGGTATTGTCTGTGTTTCAAATTGTGACCATTCTAGTAGGTATGTTGTGGTACCTCATTTTAATTTGCAATTTTCTAGTGGCATGATGTCCTCTTGTGCCATTTGTTGAAAATGCTATCCTTTCTCCATTAAATTTCCTTTTCTCTTTTGTCAAAGACAAGTTGACTATGTTAGACCTATTTTTGTTTTACAAGTCATTATATATCACAAAACTAGAAACTTTGAATAAATTCCCAGCACCACAGAGGTGTCTCTTGTACTTAAAACCTGTAGAATATATATTACCTCCTGGAGAGCATCTTTTGTACTGCTACTTGGACATAATCTCAATATTCGTTTTATATACCAACTTTAAAAATATAACCCTGTTTACCCTCAGATTTAAGGTCCCTTAC
This sequence comes from Phataginus tricuspis, assembly GCA_029783875.1. Taxonomy (NCBI): domain Eukaryota; kingdom Metazoa; phylum Chordata; class Mammalia; order Pholidota; family Manidae; genus Phataginus; species Phataginus tricuspis. Next base: position 120,632,075 of record JAQQAC010016209.1, on the reverse strand, counting down.
AGTATAATCCTTAAACCTAGCTTTCAAGCTTTATCCTATAGCATTCCCCTGCTTGTAACTATGCTCTGGCCAAATGGGCTATTCCCTGTATCCCAAACATACCCTATACTTTTCTCATTCATAAGTTAGCCTATACCAATCTATTTGATAGAATCCTCTGTTCTCCCCAAATTATGCTTGAAAGTATTCTATTGATTCCTGAATCCTAATTCTTGTATGGAATTCTTTTAGGAAACCTTTATTAATTACTCTGATATGTTTGCTTCTTCCTTTGAACCCTCTGACAATGATGTTTTTATCTTTTCCAACATATATTCATGTCATACACATATAAATTATTTAAATGCTGTTTTATTAGCTGCTGAAGTTAATGTTTCTCCTATCTCTTTATCTTTTTTTACTGACCTATGAGTCATTTATTTCTTCATAGCCAGAAATTTCCAAACTTATTTTTCTGTACCTTCTCCTGAGCTAGTTACTGAATTACCTTGCTCATTTTTAATTTATCCTGTTATATGTTCCCAGTTAATTACAACTGAACCTTATCACTTCCATCTTTTTGTTACTGTACACATACCATTAAATAAGGGGAAACTGGCCATTGTAGTAACTACCCGGTTAGGAGCAGGATATAGAGAGGCAAATGGGTTAAAGCAGGAATCCCCAGAGTCACCACCTGAAACATTATAGAGTAAAATTAATAAGCTTTCTCCCAAAGGACCCAGATAGTTCTGTTTTTGTATTTTCTAATATTTTCTTACATATAATAATAGTATCTTCCATAACATCTGGTTAATATCAAGTATATTTTAGATACTCAAAACATCAATAAATTATACTCATCAAAATATTGGTTTTGGAGTAATAAAAAAATGTTTTAGAATCCTGATTTTGAGTTCAGTGATGTGTCACCTTTAATATTACCTGTATTAACCAAATAATCTTTGTCTATTTTGTTTACTGTTTCATTCTAAAGTATGTCTGGCACTTTAATAGGCATTAGATAAACATTTGTTGAATGAATGAATGAATGAATGAATAAATAAAAGAAAGAATTGAAACTAATTCACTAATTTTTTTCTTGAATATTATTAAGGATTTTAAAACTGAATTTCCTTCTGTCTTCCTGAAGTTAAACATTTGAAATTGTTTTCTGGGCATTTGATATATTCATGTATGCTTCCTCATTCTGAGATCCAGAAAAGAAAAATAGATATGATCCATAGAGAAGAAAAGTACCATAAAGAACATGTCAGTCCATGACCACCACAATATATAACAGTTTTACAGTCAGTCAAAAAGAGGCATTTCTTCAAATAAACACACACAGGTAATTTATGTTTAGGATTCCGGTGATGTACTTAATGGTAACAATCACTCTGGTCTCAAGTGCAGAACTCCAGGAGAGTGCCTTGTCAAGACTGAACTTTGCTTTTCTGAATCACAATGAGGAGAAAGAGATAGACTGTGGAAACACACACACACACACACACACACACACACACACACACACACACACACGGATTGAGTATACAGTTCATTGAATTGTCATCCCTTCAAGGGGTACTGTTACCTGTTCACAGTTATTGAATGTTTCTTGGCAGCTTGAGAGCAGGATGCCTGCAAGCACCGTGGTGTCTCTAATGGAATATTTCCTACATTGCAGGTGGGAGTTGGTGGCAAATTGATTTCAGTGACCCTTCCAAAACTAACCTTGTGATATGCGTGCCTCTGTTAGAAGAATAAGGACAGAGAGAGAAAGAGGGCAAGTGAGAGAAACTAACCTGATTTAGTATAGTAATGCTTTTGTTTGGTAGAATGAATAGTGATGAAGCTTATTTTTACTGTCCTCACTATGATTCATGAAAGCAGTGCAATCTAGATCCCCAATTCATAATAATAACTTTATGAGTATCAATCATTAATTATTCAATATGTTCCATGTTACTGCAAAGAAAACCCAGCAGAATTTAAATGTATATGTCACTATATATAATTTTAGCATTTTTTATTGTCATGCCTTTGAAACAGTAGTAGTATATAGATTATTTTAGGTTATCTATATGTATCTAATACCAAAATAGGAAAGTGTAATTCAAACTGTTAGGATAAATGCTCATTAATATATTTTCCTGTGTTAGTTGGGCTTGGTCAGTTCAGGTTTTACCACCAGCTGGCCAGCAAGAGAAGTGAAAATGAGTTCAACAGACTTCTTTCACAGGCCTTCTCTTTTTCTGTTTCTCTCCAGCTGTTTTCTACACAGCTATTTTCTTCTTTGTTTTTTTTTCTGTATGTAAAACTTAGTCTGTGACCAAAGACAAAACCATCTTATTTTATGATCCCCAAACCACAGTCACTTAGAGACTCAAAATAGAAAGTAATTTCTTGTGAGCTCATCCAAGCTTTAGCCTACGCAGTTCCTTTTTTGCACAAAATGACTTGGCTAACATTCCAACCAAGGACCATAAACCAGCAGTGTGCATAGACACTGAGAATAAAGATATATTTAGATAGATTGCATGGATTAAACAGGCCTAAACCATCTGTCTTTAACACAAGCGAATGTCATTTACCAGTCAAGGGCCTGGGTTTTCCAGCAGTATCCCAACATTTAAAGATTCAAAGAGGTGCTTTAACAATTAGATATGCATATCATTCACAGAAAAGTCATATACATCTGTTTCTCTTATTATTACAGACTTTCATAAACTCAGAAAGTCTTTGTCATGGTTTCAGGAATAATTTGTTATTTACTTCTTTTTTCTTCCATGCTTCTCAGAAAAATGCTTCATGCTGCTATTCTAAGCACACTGTAAGTATTTGCATTTCTACCTCTTCAGGGTGAGCTCCTTCAGGATGGGTAGTGGGCTCTCTTTATCCTGTGTCCCCAGTGCCCAGCACTTAGCAAGTGATCTACACGGTCCTGTAAATGTGTGTTGACTGATTTGCATACTTACAGAACCCATGGTGTGTGGGGATTGTGTTCCTCGTGGGAGTGATTTGAGGAATAATTGAGATGGTTTGGCATCCTCTAGTAAGCTAGAATGTGATTCTTTAATCGAGGGCTCATCTAGTAATAAGGTTGCTGGATAAAATACAGGATACTCAGTTAAATTTGAATTTCACATAAATAAATTTTTTTCCAGTAGAAGTACATCCTAAATATTGTATTCAGTTATTGTATGTCCCATTATTCAATGTTTATCTGAAACTCATTTAGCTGGGCATCCAGTATTTTTATTTTCCAAATCAGACAGTTCTATCAGTAAGGTGGACTGCCCAGTGGAGCATGGGGCCAAAGATAGTGCCCTCACTCAGAAGTGATGTGTTTTATTGCAAGAAGAGCCTAATGAATTCAACGGTATGATACTATGTTCTTGTTTTTGCTACATTGACTATGATTGAACTTTCCTTAAAGTAATAGGAAGAAAGTGAGAAAAGTTTTGAAATACCCCTGATACGATCTAGTTTTTTGGTAAAAAGAACTTGTACCCTTTGCTGAGAGAACCAACTGTTGGCTAGTGTAGGGTGTCCTAAGATATCTGGACCTTTAGAGTTTAGATACAAGGCTTTGTCAGAAAGAAATACTGCTTAAAGTTGATATGTGTGACATTGAATAAAACAAATGTAGCTCACATGCCTAGTCAAGTTAGTGATTTTGCTATAACAGCCCTTATAAACATACATCATTTCCTGGTCATTTTTTTGTGGAGGGAAATAGATGTGAAGTGGAACAATAAAGGGTTTTCACCATAAACATATTAAATAAAAAATATATTACATACATTATAAGAAATGGTATTTTACCATTAAATTTTCATGCAAAGACAGAATCATTTACTCAACCCAACAATTTCTAGTCAGAAGATAGGGAACACATTTGAGTCACATACCATACTTGGATAAACCCAGAAAGTTTTGCTTGGTATAGGCACAACACGTGAATGGAATAATGAAATAGTGACTCTTATAGCTCTTCAGTCTGCTGATACATTAGCTTCTTTTGTGGAATTAAAAGTTCTCTCAACTCAACCTTTTTTTTGTCCTAAGGTATTTTTCTATGCTGTAACTTTATTTTTCAATGCAGTTTGAATGCAAGAGTACTTCTGAATGGTTGAAAACATGGTGAAGACAATAATGCAGAAAGAAGAAAAAGAATAACAATAACTTTAGGCATTAAGCAAAATATGTATGTAACAATAGCGATTGAGAAGATGGGGAAGCCAAAGACCCTGACCTTCCTTCAGCATTAGCTCACTCTCCTGGGTATAAGGATAGAAGAGCTACCTCAAAATCAATCACCTGACTTTCACCACTTTGCAAAGTACCATTATCTTGCTCATTCTCTACCAACTGCCATCATTATGAAGTCTTTTCTTCTTTCCTTGGCAAGTACAACAAACCTTTACTGCATTACAGTTATATATGAAAACATCAATTTAAACAGAAATTTGTGTATTACTTATATAAACTTGATTTTCATTGGTCAACTTTAATGTTTTTAGCTGTGATAAAGGGTTACATATTATTTGTTGGCTGGCATGGAATTCATAATTATTTGGTATTAAAGTTGATGATCTTGAAAAATTGAATGGCTTGTCACATAGAGGCAAGGTTTCCAGGAATACATTGATGTCATTAAACAAGTTCATACAAGACCCATTAGGATAGAAGTAGCAGTGGAGTTGGTGAAAGGTGACTAGATTATAGATGTATTCTGGATATAGAGATAACTGGTGTATTCTATTTCTAGGACTGCTGTAACAGAGTATCACAAACTAGGAGGTTAAAATAACAATTTATGGTCTCACAGTTCTGGAACGAAAAGTTCAAAAGCAAGTTGTCAATAAGGCCTTGACAGGGCATCCTTACTTGCCTAGTTCTAGCTTCTGGTGGCTGGTAATCTGTGGATTTCCTTGACTTGTAGCTCTATAACTTCAGCTTCTGCCTTCATCATCACACAGCATTCTCCTTGTATGTCTCAATGTCTTTTTAATGGCCATCTTTCTATGAGACTATTAGTCATATTGGGTTAGGGCCCAACCCTACTCCAATATGGCCTCATCTTAACCAATTACATCAGCAATGACCCTATTTCCAAATAAAGTCACATTCTTAGGTACTGTGAGTTAGGACGTAAGTATATATTTTTTGGGGTGAACATAATTTAATACATGACACCAGGATACCCTGGCAAGCTTATATGGAATGGAAGAAAAGTAGGCAAGTCAGGAGGGGAAAGAATTAGAATGTTTGATATCTTGATCTGGGTGATGGTTACCTGAGTGTATACACATGTCAAAATTCATTGAGCTATATAGTAAGATTTGTACATTTTATTATATATACCTCAAGAAAAATAAAACTAAGAAAAATAGTGAAGTCAAAGATGACTTGGAGTTTCAGCTGCAAGAACTTAAAAGAACCATGCTGGTATTAACTGAAGCGAGGAAGACTATGTCTGGAACAGGATTTGATGGGAAGATCAGCAGGTCAGTTTTATACATGTTAAGTCTTTTGTTAGATACTCAGGTTAAGACATTGATTAGGTTATGTAGATTTTGAATTATGTAGACCCTTCTGGAGGATTAGATATACATTATATACACACACACACATTTGGGATTCAGGGAAGAACACACTACTGGAGAAAAAGTTAAGGAGAGGTGATTTTTTTAATGATAGAATATATAGGCATAGATACAGGCAGGTGGGTAGATTTGGTGGTGGGGGTCTGTGGAATTTCTATTTGTAGCCAAAGCATTTCATTTTAATATTTTTTATATTTGGAATTTCTCTTCGGATCACTTAGTGTTATTAGTGGACTAGGAAGCAAAGTCATCATCATAAGCAAAAGATGGGAAAGGAGTCATGGGAGTTTTGAGGAGAAAAGAAAAAGTATGAAATAGTCTTCTCAGAGAGTTAGGAAACAATGGTGTATGAAATATATTAGAATTACCTGGCAGCGTTAAAGATGCATAAGATTAATAAGCATGAACTTAAAGTGAGACAAATCAGGATGGATCTTTCTCCAACCATATTCTGCACTTTTATAGAAAGTTAAGTTCAACTAGCTTTGTAGTCTTACCATTAGAAGACTATGAGGAAAGAGAGAAGCAAGTGAGTCAGGGAGTGTGTGAGTAAAAAATTAGACTACTAAAAGTGTTGCCATTATTGCGCAAATAGCATGTTTATATTTTTATTAAATATTTATGCAAGAAAAGACTGACAGGAAATACAACATGTTAACAGTGGTAAACCTTAGATGCAGGATTGCAGGTGGTTCTAATGTGGTAAGTTTGTAATTTTCTCCCAGGGAATCTATTAGAGGCATCCTGAACCACTTCCATATTGGTATCTACATGAAGATGTGCAATTGTTCTACTCTTTCTTTTGGCTTCAAACCCCTATTGTGATCACATCTAACACTTGGAAACTTTTAGAAGGAAACAATCCCTGGTTCTCCCTCCCCCTATCTCTCTCATGCAGACATACTAGTTGGCAAAAGTGCTAATCACCGACTTTCTCTGGGGCCTCAGGCAAATCTCACATTGGCATTTACATATTCATTATTTGAATAATTAGATGTTAGTCATAATTGTTTATTCAATATTAGGATAATTTGACCTATCTTCCTTAATTGATCACATAATTCTGATGTATGTTCTTCAACCAAAGTTCACTGCCACATAAACGTTTATAAGTATGCCATTCAGAGATATTAATGCTTAAAAACTTTGCAGCCATTTATATCAGGAAAAGAAAAATGCAGTCTAGCCATTATGCATTGTGGAAATGAAAAGTAAAACACTAGGCCCTTTATCAAGGCACCTCCAGGTGTCTCTATGCTTGGGCCACACATGGATAACATTACAGATTCACTATAATGTATATTTTCTAATAAATTTCAATTTATTTAGAACCTATCCATTTATTCAACAAATATTTATTGAGCATCTACTATGTGTCAGGCAGTGTTCTAAGCTTGTACATATGTCAATGAATACACCAGAAATATCTGTCTCACCTCATAGAGTGAACAGGCAGGGCCGGGGAAGAAGGAAATACACAGGTAATTACATATAATATGTTTGAAGGGGTTAATGGCTAAGGAAATAAGTGGGGAAAGAGGATATGAAGTATTGGTATTGAAATTTTAAATACATTGTTCAAGGAAAAAATCAATAGAAGCTGGCTTTTTATTGAGGTTAAACTTACAAATACTGTATGGTTGTTTAGTGTTTGACACTTACGAAGTTTGAAATTTAATATGCTTATCTTACAAGTAGCTGAAACAAGATGTAGAATATTTCTATGTCCCCATAAAGTTTCTCTTGTGTAGTACCACCAAATCCTTCTCCCCACCCCCAGAAGCAGCCACTCTTTTGATATGTCACTCTAGATTGTTTTGCCTGTTCTGTCTTCATGTTAGAGAAATTGTACAGTATTTGGTGTGTGTATGCGTGTGTGTGTGCATGCATGTCTGTTTGCCTGGTTACTTTTGCTCAATATAATGTTAAGAATGGTCCAAGTTGTGCAAGTAGAAATAGTTTGTTACTTTGTATGGCTGGATAGAAGCTAACATGAGTTTTTTTGTAAGTTCTTTTTTAATTCTCTATCCTGTTGATGGATATTTGGGTTGTTCCAGTTGTAGGCTTTTATGTACATGTGTAGGTGTATATATGTATATGCCTTGATCATGGTAAATAACATATTTTTATAGAGACATGTTCTCTGGGGTAAATACAACTTAAATTGCTATATCATTGGCAATATGCATTTAACTTTACAAGTGACTACCAAATAATTTTCAGAATTATTATTTTATGCTCTCATCAGCAGTGCATGGGAGTTCAGTTGTTCCACATCCTCACAAATATTTGGTATGTGTGTAATTTTTATTATAGCCATACTAATGAATATGTAATGACATTTCATTGTGGTTTTAATTTACATTTCCTTTATGACTAATGAAGTTGAATGACTTTCCATGTGTTTACTGACCATTTGTTTAAAATAGTGTCTGTTCATCATGCATCCATTTTTTATTGTATTGTTAGGCTTTTTATTATTGATTTCTAGAAGCTGGGTATTCTGCATATGAATATTTTCAGATATAAGTACTATCTTTTTCAGTCCAGGGTTTGCCTGTTAATTGTATTGTGTTTTTGTTGAATGGAAATTTTAAATTTGATGAAGCCCATTTTATCTAAACATTTTCTAACAGTTTGTGCCTTTTTAAGTTGTCAAGAAGTCTTACCTACATAAAGGTTTGTAAAGTGTCCTTCACTTTCTTCTAGAAGCTGTATGATTTTGGGATTTATGTTTAGGAATGTGATGTATGGTGCAAGATCAAGGTTCACTTTTTTCAATACAGATAATCATTGTTCCAGTACCATTTGCTAAAAAGCTTTTCCCCTTCCCACTAAAATGACTTGGCACATTGATTGAACCTACATTGGTATGTAGGTCTTTTTCTGTAACCTCTATTCTGTTCCATTGACCTATATTTCTATTCTCACACCAGTACACCAGTATCTTGATTACCGTAGCTTTACCGTAAATCTTTAAATCAGGTGATTCTTCTAATTTTGTTCTTTTTCAGAATTCTTTCGCTATTAAAGGTCTTTTGCATTTCTAAATACATTTTGAATCACCTTGACAAGTTCTTCAAAAATTTCTGCTGGAATTTTTCTAGGGATTGTATTGAATCCAAGGATACATTTCAGGGAGAATAAACACCTCATTGTTGAATTTTCCTATTTATGAATATGGCTTTTCTTCCTTTGTGCCTTCCAGACTGTGGGGAGTCTTTCTCTGTTCTCCAGCATGATTGCTGGCTTTTAGGGTAATGGCAGAGTTCTTTTCGCTCTCCATCTCTGTTACAGGCTTTCTGTACCTTAGGATCCCTTGCCTTACCCTGTTGCCTGGCCAGCGACCTTCAAAAGACAATTGCTTTACTTACAATTTACAAAGAACTAGGTAGAATATTGTGCCTAGAACAGATTTCTATCAGCTCTCCTGCTATTACTCTAGGTTTTGTGAAAGCACTCCCATGTGTTCAAAGAAGACTCTTGGAAAAGTTTTGGCGGGTAGATGCAATCTCACTTGGTTTTGAGAGCTCCTTGAAATTCGAATCTATCATTCTAACCAATGTATAGGCATTAGAACTTAACTTTTGTCTGGTTTCTTTTTATCCCAGTCTGTGGTAAATACCTTTTTTCCTCAACACCCCACCATGGACAGAAACATTCATGGATCCCTTCTCTGTCATGAAGGTTTTTTTTTTCCTTTTCTGGAAATAAATTCATTGAAGTTTCTTACATCCTAATCTTTCTGATACTTGATTTCCTTGCTTGGTTGCTTGTTTATTTATTTTTTTAAATTTTAACTATGATTTTAAACCATATGTGCTTTTTTTATTTGTTGGGTGAAAGTCCATGTACTTTCTACAAATTTCTATGTCCTAACTGGAAGAAGATGACCTGAGTAGGTATCCAGTGAGTATAGAATGGAAGGAAGTAAGGGAGATTGCCATACAGATATCTGGGGGAAGAAAATTACTTGAAAGGGAACAGAAAGCACAAAGGCGCATAGATGTGGATGGAAAATAGGGATGACAAGAGTTGTTGAAGATGAAGTTGGAAAAGTAGATAGAGACTAATAGGTTTTTGTAGAATTTAGTAAGAACATACCTCTTTATGTGAAATTGGATACTTCTGTAGGACTTTGAAATGAGAGATAACATATTCTGCTTGACATTTAACATGGTTACTCTAGCTATTGTGTTGAGTATAGAGTGAAAGACTTTAAGAGCTGAGGTCAGGAAATCAATTTGAAGGTTATTGCCATAATCCAAGTAAGAAATGATGTTTATTGGCTTGAACTAGTGTGGTACCATTATAGATGGTGATAAATGATTTTGAAGTTAAATTCAACAAAATTTCCTGCAAGATTAGATTTGTGATGTGAAAGTGTGAGTTTAATCAAGGAAGACTGAACAATTTTTTGGCCTGAATAAACTGAATATTTGCCATTATCTGAAATGAGGAACACTACACTAGGACTTTGTTGGAGGGGAGCCTCATAACCTTTGTTTGGTGTATAGTAAGTTTAAATGGTCCTAGACATTCAAGTAGTGATAATAAAGATACAGTTTGATACATGCATCTAGAGATCAGGCAAGAGCTCTGGAGGTATATATTTCAAAGCATAATCATTTGGATGGTAAAGACAGGACATTGGATGAGATCACCTAGGGAGTATGAGTGGAGGAACATCCCTGATTTAAGTGGGTTCTATAGAGGATGGGAGGGGAGAGATCAGGCACACACACACAATACTTTTAAATTGTTTTGCTGTAAATAAAAAGGACTAGAGCTTAAAATAGAAGAAAAATGGGCTTTACAAGGACTTATTTTTATTTCAGAGAAATTATCTTCTTTTTGAATGCTGATTAGAATGATCCATTAGCCAAAGCAAATTGTTTCTGTACAAGAAAATGGGAACAATTGTTGGAGAGATGTCTCCAATTTGGCATAGACAACATAGGCACAGATGCAAGTAGGTGGATATATGTGGATGGTGGGAGCATTTGGAAATTCTTTTCCAGTTCTTCAACATCCCTGGTGAAATAGGAAGGAGAATTATCAGCTGAGAGTGAGAATTGGAGAGGAGGTGTTGGAAGTTTGAAGAGATGGAAGAAAGCTTGGAATAGTAGTATTAAAGAAGTGGGAGAAAGAACTGACTGAAAAAAAAGAGTAATAGGATTACTTGAAAGCACTAAAGCCCAGTCTAAAATTATTGCTCATAATTTTAAAGTGATAGTTGCCAGTGTTGTTGTTCTTAATCTTCCATGTTCATTATAGGCATGGAGTATGCAGATAGTTGAGTTTAGGCCAGCATGATAAAGAGGGTGAGGGGCAAAAGAGTGGTATGTACACTGGAATGATTGTAATGATTGGTCACTATTTTGATATAGTAGTAGTGTTTTAAAATTTTTAAAGGCATTTAACGCCCTGATTTAAATAGTGTGGAGTCATTTAATGTGGTGCTGATCACTTAAGAGAATAACTGAATTCTGTTTCTCACCAACATTAAGGTGAAATTCAAAGCTCTTAATACAGATCCATGACTCTTCATGATAAAGTCCCTGCCTTCATTCAAATGTCTCCCCTTTCACCCTAAATTCTAGCTATGATGCATGTCTTAGACTGTAGAGGCTACTGTAACAAATATAGCATGGACTGGGTGGCTTATAAACAACAGAAATCTACTTCTCACAGTTTTGGAGGCTGGAAGTCCAAGATCTTGGTATGGGGTTCTGCTGAGGGCCTCTTCTGAGTTGCACACTGCCGGATTCTTGTGTCCTTACTCGGTGGAGAGCAGAGCAGGGGAAGCAAGAACTATCATGACTCTTAAGAGGGAACTAATTACATTCATGAGGGCTCCGTCTTTATGACCTCATCTAATGCTAATTACCTCCCAACAGCTCCCCTAATACCACATTGAAGAGTAAGGTTTCAGTATACTAATTTCAGGAGAAAACAAAAATATACTACTTTTACTTTATGAATGAACAGACTCCAGAGCAACTTAATGTCTATTAAGTTGTAGATGGATCTTTCTTTCCTCAGTCCTTCAATTGGCTTGCTCCCACTCTTCTTTTAATTACTCCCCTTGAGCAACCTACTCTGCTGAGGATTCCCTGATTTACCTCTTCCTGAGGTTTTCCTTTGTTTTCCATCTACTCTTAGTACAAACACAGGGAGTGCATCATAGTGCAAAGACTAAGGTCTCTGAAGCCAGAGAGATGAATGCAGGGTTACAGTTTTTCAATCCACACTGCACCTATTAGACTCTGAGCAAGTCAATTAAGCTCTCTGTCAATTTCCATATCCATATACTTGTGATAATAAAACCTACCTCACTGGGTCATTGGAGGAATTAGTTAAGATTAACATGCATAAATTGGCATATATAATGAGCACTCAACAGATATTGTTCAAATGAATGAATGCGTGTCTGTTGTTAATTTACATTATAAATGTAATTGCTTCCTAAACATAAATACAACAATAAGCAATTACTAGTTTTATGAGCTAAGTTATTGGTACTTCTATAAGGATAAAAAATATTTGCTTGACTTAAGTTGTTTCCATACCAGGGCTATTGTGAATAATGCTGCAATAAACATAGGTGTGCAGATATCTCTTCAAAATACTGATTTCATTTCCTTTGTATATACACCCAGAGGTAGAACTGATGGAGCACATACTAGATCTAGTTTTAATTTTTGAAGGAGTTTCCATACTATTTTTCATTGTGGCTATAGCATCCCTCATCTTTTTTAATAAATGTGCAATTCAAAGTATTATCTTTTAATTAAAAAATTATAATTTATATGTAACCTATGATTGTCATAACAGAGTAAACTGCACTTTCCATAATTAGGAGATGGAAAAGTAAAGGAGGTATTGTGGCCCCTGATGATAGAGAGAATTTTAATTGCTTTTAGTCTTCCATGTGAAAAAATCTCAGTAATGCCATTTGTCAGAGAAATATTTGAAATTTGAGAATATATTCCAGATTTCTAGAGATATATATACAGAGAAAGGGAAGACAAAAACATCCAACTAGTATAAGTTCTCTCACTAAATCTTATGAATTTTTCCACAAAGTAACCCTCATGTAAGATTTCCTAAGGTTCACTAATAAGAATCCACACTAGTAACATACCCACCCAAGTTTACCTCTGCATTTCTCTGCTTAACTGAGATCAAGAAATATATTACCAGAACCTTGTAAGATAACTTTTCTACCCTTCCTAGTTAATATTTTCCAATCTTCCCTAAAAGTAATCATTATACTGTATTGGTAGTTAATAAGGTAGACCAGTTTTGCCTGCTTTTGACATCATATGTGTACACACACAGACATTTACATATTCATACAGTATTTACTATTATGTGCTTACCTTTCTTTGCTCATTCTTATATTTTGAGATTCATGCATACTTTACATGTGGCATGAAGTCGCTTATTTTTCATTGATATATAGTATTCCATCAATTACTCTATCACAGCATATTACCCCATTTGGGTTGTACCCATTTTGGGGCTCTTATAATAATGCTTCTAGGTTCATCTGTTCTTGAGTCTTCTATATGGTAAACAGCAATGATCTTTCAATAAAGATTTCAGGTGCCCCCCAAAATACTTTTATATAAATTCTTGTACATGTCTTGGTACACATGTGCATGCATGTCTCATGGCCATACACATAGGAATACAACTGGTAAGATCATAGACTGTCTTAAGAAGATGCTGACAAGTTTTCCAAAGTTATGCCAATTAACATGTTTACAGCACTGCATGAGAATTGTTGTTGCTCTATATTGTTGTTAATGTTTTTTATTGCCTATCTTTTTAATTGTAGCCATTCTGGTAACTGATAATGATATCCCACTGTCTCTTTAACTTGCATTTTCTTGGTAAAAAAAATGGTGTTGGGCAGCTTTCCATATGTTTATTGTCAATCTGAACATTATCTTTTGTGAAATGCCTGCTGACTTCATCTGCCCATTTTTCTGCTGAGTTTAATTTTTTTGTATTGATTTTCAAGAGTTCTTTATACATTTAGTAAATGAATCTGTTGTCAGATGTATGTGTTGGAAATATATGTTCCTATGCTACTGATTGCCTTTTCATGCTCCTATTGATACTTCTAAGTTTAATTTATGAATATTATCTTTTTTATCAGTAGTGTTTGTTTTCTAATGCTGATAAGTAAATTGTTGCATTCCCAAGGTCACGAAGATAATTTCCTATGTATTTTTTTCTTAGAAGACTTGTACTTTTCATACTGGAAACCATATGGAATTGATATTTGTATACAGTCTTAGGTAAGGATGAAGGTTGATTTTTTTTTCTCTGTACATATGAAATTGACCCAGAAGTATTTATCAAAAATGCAATACCTTTCACACTGCCTTTCAGTGATATCTTTGTCATAAATCAAGTGATTATATATATGTGTACGTGTGTATGTGTTTTCAGTTTCTCCTTTCTATCCTGCCTGTTTAAGCCAGATGCATACTCTGTTAGTTACTGCAGCTTTAAAATATGTCTTTATAGACAATAATATAAGTCCTCCAATAGTCACCTTCAAGATTATCTTGGGCATCCTTGTCCCTTTATATTTCTATGTAAATTGTAGAATCAGTTAGTCAATTATGCAAATATTTTCAATTGGATTTTGATTCAAATTACATTGAATCTATAGATCAATTTGTGGATAAGTGACATTTTCACAGTATTGAGCCTTCAATCTATAAACATGATGTATTTGTATTTTCTTAGGCCTTTTAAAATGTCTTAGCAATATTTCATCATTTTCTGTATAGAAGTTAGTCACATCTTAAATTTACACCTAGATACTTGATATTTTATGCTGTTTTTTATGGTATTTTATTTTAGAAATTCTGTTGTCATTCTAGTATATAGAAAAATAAACATTATTTTTATGTTAATCTTATATCCAGCAACTTAACAAAACTTATTATGTGTAATTTGTTTCATTTGGCTTTGTAGGGCATATAATCACAACCTCTGATACTAATGATAACTTTATTTCTTCTATTCCAATTATTTTCATATTGCATTGTCCAGAATTTGTAGTAGAATGCTTAATACCCAATCATGGCATCCTTTTCTCATTCATGATCTAAGGAATGAACACTTTAAGTATTTCACAATAATGTATGATGTTTGTTGAAGGAATTTATATTCTATAATTTTAAAGATATTTCCTTTTATTCTTAGTTTGTTAAATTTTTGTCCATGAATGAATGTTGAATTCTAGCACATTTTTTTCTGCATACATTATATGACCATATAATTTTCCCCCTTAAGTTAATGTAGTGATTTACATAGATTGATATTCAAATATTAAATGAAATTGCCTTCCTAGAATAATTTGATTTGGCCAAAATATATTTTATCCCTTTTATATAATTCTGCATATGTTGATATTTTATTTTGGATATTTGTATTTATGTTTATGATGTAGACTGCCCTGTAATTTTCTTTTTCTTTCATTATATCCTTATAAATGTAACAGAGCAATCCTGACATCATTAAAGGAATTGGGAAATATTTATTTTCTACTTTCTGGAAGAATATATGTAATATCCATGTTACTACTTTCACAAAAGTTTAGAAAATTCACTGGCGAAGCAATCATAATTTGGTTATGATTATTTGTTCTTCTTTTGTTAGATTTGATTAGTTGTGCTTTTCTAGGAATATATCCTGTTAATATAAGTTTTCAAATTTATTTTCATGAAGTTATTACTATATTTAAATTTTTATTGTCTGTAGAACCTGTAATGATCTTTCCCTCTTTTCATTACTGATATTGGTGATTTGCCTTCTCCAATTTTTTTGAGCAATCTTATTAAGGACTTACCAATTGTGTTCGTCTTTTCCAAGAATCAATTTCTGGTTTTTCTAATTTTATTTTTGGTGTATTTTTTTCCTATTTCATTGATTTTCTTTCCTTTATCTTTATTATTTCTTTCCTTGTACTTTGGTTTTGTTTTTTCTTGTCTATCTTCTTGAGGAGGACGATACTTATATTATTCAGTTAAAACCTTTCTTTTTTTCTAACACGTGTTTATAAGATGTTAAGAGTTGACAGAAGACTCATTACAATAAAAAGAAAAACAGATCATCAGTTGTCAGTCGGTTTAGGGCAAACTTACTGTGAGAGCCAATCCTCATTGGCTGAGAGCTCCTTTTGTGGTACTGGCTATCTAGTAATAAAATACATAATTGCTCTTGGAGAAATGTTAGTAACTTCATAAGCAATGAGGAGCCATTAAAGATTCTGAAACTTGAAAAATAAGATCAATGTCCTATTTTGGGAATATTAATCTAGCCCCTTTGGGAAAGGTAAAGAATCAGGGAGAGAAACAGACAGATACAACTAAAGAAGTTATTCAGTTATCCAAGGAGAGAGATGATGTACTAGAGTGGCAGTTCTAAGGGCAAATAGGTGGGGAAATTAAGGGAAACATTTTGGAAAATACTACAAACGAAGTTTGGATGCAGGACAAGGGGTGTGTGACTTTTTTTGAGGCCAGTTGTTGGATTAGTCTAGCTAGATTTTTTTCCTCAAAATATTAGAGACACTAAGAACAAGGGGATTTTCTAACAGGGAATATAATGTGCAATATAATCAGAATCCCATTGAAGAATTTCAAGTAAATGGGGTGGATTCTATTTCTGGAAACTATCTACTTTTTCCTGACTGAAAAATGTAATCAGATATGTTTATTAATGTGTAGACTACAGAATCTGAATGACTTATCCAAACCATTCATGTTAATTGTAGCTGTAAAAACATTATAAGTAACTTGTTCGTATGAACAGTTTTGTCACACAACAAATCTTAGTTGGATCATAAGTATCAAATAAGTTTAGGTTATTCTGAACCACCACAGTCTGCCTGCATTATATTTGCAATTTTTCACATAAACTTTGTCTTCACACCTAAGAGTATGAAAAATCATGTATTAAAATCAATGAAAAGACTATCTGAATCATCCATTGCCCTTCCATCTTTTTCTGTAGCCATACCCTGGCTGACTTTGCTTTATAGCATTTATTGCAACCCGACATAATATTCATTTTCTGTTTCTGTTCCTCTAGAATATTATCTCTATAAAGGAAAAATAATTGTTTATTTACTGTCTTCCCCATACCCCACCACATAGAACAGTAACTGACACACAATACCTTCAAAATAAGTACTGGCTGAATGAATAATTGAATGAATGAATGTATTTGTAAGTTGTATTTCCCATATTATCATGAAAATTTCTAGGAAGATGACATGAATAATTCAGACCTCATGGGTTAGGATTTGTTTTATGAAGAGTTGTGCCACCCTTAATTTTGCATTATTTTTTCAAGCTGAAGAGAGCAAAAGAATGCTACTCATTATCTATTTTATTGGATATTCCATGATCATATTCTAAAATTTGGTTTAACTTTAGTTTGGTTGAAATACACAAAGAAACTTAAAGTTTCCCAAGTCAGCAACAAATCCTTAATTTATTCCTCTGTCTAATCCCTTTGCTCTTTGAATACTGAAATACTTGAGAAGTCAAATAAAGGGCAAAAATAACTAAACATTGATGGAAACTCATATCTCATTTATGATTGGGTAAGCAGACAATCAATATGCATATACATATTATCATGGGATTAGAACACTAAAATTTAGAATGGGTTTAGAATTCACCTTCTATTTTATTCAATTTATCAAGGAATTTGAATGTGTGTCAGCTAAGCTATCCATTATTGTACTATTTATATTACACACTTATTCCTAAAGATGACACTTTCACAAAGGCAGATATCTGGGAACAGAGTCATAGCAAGTATACTGGCCGTCCGTTCAGCATCTTTCTGTGAGGGGGCCTGTGGGCTCACAAAGCACGTGGTTCCCTTGTCTTATGGCTAACATACAGATCAGGTTTTCCTTGGTGGTTGTAGTAATTTAATTTTTATTTTCAAATCAGTCTTCATTGCTGCTTCACATTTCCTGTGATTTACAGTGTACTTTTCTCTAACTGGCTTCCTCACTGACAATGAACATACTTGCTTTTGGCACCCACCAATGAAGAGATGGTTTTTATTTTTCTCTTGAATCATTTGCCATTTGTTAAAAGATAAAAGGAAGTGGCAAAGCATTTCATGTTCTTCTGAATCTTGAGCACAGCATGCCGTGCCATGAGATCTTGATGAGCCGGCACAGCATTAGGATTTTTGCCACAAGTGTCTCTTTGGAAGATACCCTATCTCCAGCTTTCGTTCTTTTCATTCTGACGATATTTTTTTTCCAATTTTTATTAAAAGAGTCTCCATTCCCCCAGTCACCCAGACATAAACCTCTGTAGTTCATTTGCTTTTTTATTTATTGATTGATTGATTCATTTATAAGTATTTAGTGAATACTCTGTGACAGGCACAATTCTAGGAACAGAGGAGGCAAAATTAGACAAGACAGTGACGTCCATGCTCTTGTTACCTTTGACTTCTCTAATCTTCATCCTTATTATGGCCCTCATTAACTTATCATTTCAGTATTACAACTGCACACTATTTGTCCTGCTTGCCTCCTGTATCTCTTTCCCTCAATTCTCTATGTCTGGTGCATAGTATGCGCTTGGGAAATATTTTGTTATTTGCATCCAATTAAAACTATTCTCCACATATTGCCATATTCACAGGTAGACATCATATCTCTGCTACTTACTATCTGATCCTATATTTCCTACTTCCAGTCTTATTTACCTCACTTTTCTCAACGGACTTTAACCAAGGTGAAATATATCCTATCCCATGTACATCTTCACGCAGTTCTCCCCTCCTTTATATCCAAACACTATACACCATGAAAACCTAAGTGCTACTATTTTTTGAAGCTTTCTCTTAACTCACAGCTGGCAAAACTTCTGCAGAAATCTGACTTCCACAGTATTGCATTTGTATCTCCATGATGTTCTGCAATATAGGTATTTGCATACAAATCTGGTTCACATATTAGACTAAATAAGCCTCCTGAGGGTAGGGCTCACATTTTACACTATTTTATATTCCCTGAAATGCCTATCACTGAATTTGAGGAGTTTTTAGATAGTCAAATAAATGGCCTATTAGAATATGAGACACAAATCTCATAAGCTAATTTCTAATTCATTCTTCTGACTGGTTGTGTCCAATTCAGAACTAAGTAGGGCAACTTATTAAATTCTCATCACTTGGTTGAGCAAAAGCTGACTTCATAAATCATAGTTTAATAGCTTGTGTACGGTTTCTTTAGGGCTTTGCAGCTGTTTAGCTGGTCAGTTCAGTTATTGAAGCTATGCCGCTGGTGGTAAAGGTCGTAAATAGCCTATTTGCTTTGGGTCACATAGCCTCATTGCAGGGATTTCTGTGTGGAGTTATTGAGGATACCACCTATATCTAATGCTGTTCCCCATGTACACTAATATCAAAAAAATCATTTGACAATTTCTTAATCTTTAATTTTATGTTGTCTGTATAAAAAGGAAGGGATGTGGGGACCTTATTTTCCTAATGAGCCTCCATATTTTAGATGTGCAATCATATTTCAGATCTTCCTAATCTGTTTATCATGGGTTCACTAATTTGCAGAATTTCTGATTCCTCTGAATAATGTGTATCTACTTCTTTATTAGAATCTGAGATTTTAAATTTAAAGAATTCTTTGTTATAAAGTGATAGAAGATAACATAGAAAATAAAACCATAGGATTTAAAAAAAACATAGGGTTTGTTTTAAATGCCAAATTCTCATTAATAACTTTGAACAAGAGCTTATGTTTTTAATCCCTGCCCCTTCCCCTCCCCCTGCCCCAGCTTTCTTGTTGTAAACTCTTGGTAAGGAGCCTCTGAGTTAAATCCCAGTTATTTGCCATTTCAAACAAACAAAAAATGGAGTCAGAACTTTCATTCTTTGATAATTAGAATGTTTCCTTAGTAGTTAAGTCATCTCCTTAAATATAAAACTGGTGAGTATTTATTCCAATCAAAAGAGTTTGAGTTCAGGGCATAGCACTATGTCTAAAATGGAAGTGTGTGGTTGGAATCTAGTTTTGAGTTTTTTGAGGATTAGTGAGCTAATTTTGCTTATGGTGTCCCAGTCCCTGGGGACTGGCCATAGGGATGTTCCTGGAAAATACCACTACCATATTATCATAAAGTTATTTGTCTACTCGTACCCCCTCATCTGTTTCCATTCCCAATAACCAAGCTACCCTCAACTGGCTTTATAAATAGGTGGGATTGCAGTGGTATACCTTCTTGTTTACCCTTAGGCAGTAAGACAAGCACACAGCATATGCTGTTGTTGGTACAAATGTGGATGCCTGCTACCATAGGAGTGACTTGCCTTTGGCCAAGGGTGAAAACACCCAGGGTTCTTGATAAGATATTACATCCCAGTTCTCTACTATCAACAAGTACTATGTAGTCTGTAGAGAGGTAGCAAATTATAGCCATCCTAGTCGATGTGAAGTGGTACCTCACTAAAGTTTTGATTTGCAGTTCTCTACTGGCTAGTGATTTGGAGCATCTTTTCATGTTTATTGGCCATTCTTTCATAGAAATGTCTATTTGAAACCTTTTCTTATTGTCTAATTGATTATTCATAATTTTAATGTTGAATTGTAAGAGTTCTTTATATAAAATCTGGATGCTATACACTTATCAGCTGTGTCTTTTTAAAATATTTTCTTTCATTCTGTAGGTTGTCTTTTCACTTTCTTGATAGTGTCCTTTGAAGCAAACTGTTTTTTAACTTGTAGATATCTACTTTATATGATTTTTGTTGCCTGTGCTTTTGGGATCATATCTAATAAATTTTTGCCTAATCCATGGTCATGAATATGTATGTTTATTTCTATGAGTTTTATAGATTTATCATTTACATTTGATCTTTGATCCATTTTAACTTAATTTTTATATATGGTGTGAAGTGAGGGTCCAGCTGCAGTCCTTTTCATGTGGCTGTCCGGTTGTCACAGCACCGTTTGTTGAAGCAATTATTCTTTTCTCATTGAATTGCCTTGGAATTGCTGAACATGAGTTTACCGTAGATGTTACAGTTTTTTTCTGGACTTTACATTTTATTCTTTTGATCTGTCTATAGCTATCTACCTACCCACCTACCTATCTTCCTACCTACCTAGATACAGATATATCTTCTTACACAAAAATCACAATGTCTTGATTATTGTAGTTTTGTAGTAAGTTTTGAAATTGGTAATTGTGAATCCTCTATATTTATTTTATTCTTTTCAAGATTGTTTTTGCTATTCTGAGTCCCTTTTATTTCTATATAAATTATATGATCAGCTTGTTACCTTCTGCAAAGAAGCTAACTTAGATTTTGACACAGATTTTGTCAAATCTGTAGATTAATTCAGGAAGTTTCTTAATAATAAGTATCTTAATAATAGTTGCTCTCTTAATATGTCTTCTAATCCACGAACATGGGATGTCTTTTGTCTTCAATCTCTTTCAGTAATGTTTTATAATTTTCAGTGTATAAGACTTGCACTTATTTTGTTAAATATTCTATTCTAGTGTAAGTGGAATTGTTTCAATTCTGTTTTTCAGTTTTCTTTCTTTGTTAGTTTATAGAAATATAATGGATTTTTTTCTATATTGATTTTGTTTCTCATGTCTTTGCTAAGGTTGTTTATTAGCTTTTTAAAAAATTTCCAAGCATTTTATATATACAAGCCCATGCCGTTTATAAATAAAGATAATTTTGATTACTGCTCTCCAATATAGATACCTTTTACATCTTTTTCTTAATTTCCCTGGCTGTAACCTCCGGTACAATGTTTAATAGAAATGGTAGGTACAAACATTTTTATCTTGTTTCGGATCTTAGAAAACATTCCAAACAAGCATGATACCATCTTTGGGTCCTTTGTTGATGACTTTCATTAGGTTGAGGAAGTTCTTTTCAACTTCTATATTGTTTAGTGTTTTGTGAAAAAGTACTGGAATTTGTCAATTTTTTTTCAGTATCAAGATATGTTTCTTGTTCTTTATTCCTTAAACATGGTGTATTATACTGCTTGATTTATGGTTATTAAAACAGGCCTGGATTCCTGGGTTAAATCTCACTTGGTAATATTGTTTAATCCTTTTTAATTGTTGGATTATTTTTACATATATTCTAAAGGGACATTGGGCTGTAGTTTTCTTGTGACATCTTTGTCTGGCTTTGTATAAGCATGTTATGGACTAAATGCCCTCAAAACCATATGCTGAAACACTACCTTGTCAGGGGATGGTATTAGGAGGTGGAGCCTTTGGGAAATAATTAGCATTAGATGAAGTCAGGAGGGTGTAGCCCTCATAAATAGGATTAGTGCCCTTGTAAGAATTACTTGAAAGCTTGCTTCCTCTCTCTGTGAGGATGCAATGAGAGGTTGTTAGTCTATAAGTTGGAAAGACGGATCTCACTGGAACCCAAGTAGGCTGAGACCCTGATCTTGGATTTCTAGCCTCCATAACCATGAGAAATAAATTTCTGTTGTTTATAATACACCCAGTCTATGGTATTTTTGTTATAGCAACCAGAGTTGACAAAGACACAGGGTAATGCTAACTTCATAAAATGAGTTAAGAAAGGTTCCATACTTTTGTATATTTTTACAGGAGTTTTGATGGTTTATTATTGTTTGTTTCACCATTAACAAAATGAAAAGGCAACCTGTATATTTGCAAATGTACATCTGACAAGGGGTTAATATTCAAAATATGTATAGAACTCATACAAGTCAACACCAGAAAAACAAATAAATGGATTAAAAAATGGTCAGATGATCTGAATAGTGTAATGACATACAGATGACATACATCTGATTAGACATGTAGATGGTCAGCACACACGTGAAAAGATGCTCCACATCGCTAATCATCAGGGAAATGCAAATCAAAGCACAATGAGATATCACCTCACATCAGTCAGAATGACTAATATCAACAAAACAAGAAATAAAAAAATGGTGAGGATGTGGAGAAAAGGGAACTTTCCTACACTGTTGGTGGGAATGCCAATTGGCATAGCCACTATGGAAAGCAGTACGGAGGTTCCTTAAAAACTTAAAATAGAAGTATCACACGACCTAGTAAATGCACTTCTAGGAACTTACCTGAAGAAAAGAAAATCCCTGTTTCAAAAAGATACATGCACCCCTATGTTTATTGCTGCATTATTTACAATAGCCAAGATATGGAAGCAACCCAAGGGTCCATTGATAGATGAATGGCTAAAGAATATGTATACATATACACAGTGGAATATTACTCAGCCATAAAAAGGAGGAAATCTTGCTATTTGTGACAATGTGGATGGACCTAGAGGGTATTATGTTAGGTGAAATAAATTAGACAAGGAAAGTCAAATGCTATATGATTTCACCTATATGTGGGATCTAAAAAACAAAACAGACAATAAGTAAATAGATCCATAAATACTGACACCAGACTGTTACTTAACATAGGGGAGGGGATGAGGGTATGGTAAAATGGATTAAGGGGATAAAGAGGTACAAACTTCAAACTGTAAACTAGTCACAGGAATGGAAGTGCAGCGTAGAGAATATAACCAATAATATTGTAATATCTTAGCATGGTAATGGGGTAACTACATTTACCATGGTCAGCACTTAGTAATGTATATAATTATCAAATTACTATGTGGTATATCTCAATAATATTGCATATCAATAATATTCCAATAAAAAATTCTTCATTTCATGTTCAGTAGAATTTACCAGTGAGGTCTCTTAGGCCTGGAATTTTCTTTGTTGTAATTTACCTGATTTTAATTTGTACGTCACTTTTAGCCATTTGATGACAGTGTTCCTTTTAGTATCTACTGTTGTCCATTTTACTTATAAGACACAAACTCTTGTCTCTATTTCCCACTGTTTCAGATGAGGCCAGATTATAATACTTAACAAGATTTTCTGTAGATTTAGATATAATAAATATGAATTGCTATGCAAAAAACAGTCTTAAAACTATAAATTAAGAAATATCTGCGCACAGATTCCAGTCAAGTTTCCCTGTGTTCCTCTTCTCATGTTTGGCCTAGGCTTGCCAACATTTTCCTCTAGCTCCTCTAATATAAGGTTTATCTATTCTAGTACCCTGGTTCCAAATCCTAAAGATTAGATAAAATAAATTGAGTTTTACTATCTGCAGAGAGAGATGCTACTCTGCTATTACTTTATTATCCAAACACTTGAGCTTTTTGGTTGTTGGAAGTTTTCTGTTTTAGAATGCAGTCTAGTTTTATTTTTGTAAAACTAAAAGGGTCATCAATGGCACCCTAACTATAACAAAGGAATTGCTTTCTTTCAAAGGTGTGTCTATACCAGTGTTAATCAAGAAAGAGGAAAAACAATAAAAAACAGTGCTAGGTGTCTTTAAAATAGCAATTCTAATCATCTAGATAAAAAAATTAAAAAAGGAATCTTTTCATTCCAAGGCACCTTGTAAGATATCCATTTAAATCATATCATCAGGGAATGTTTAGAAAAAGAAATCTTATAAATATTTAGGTAACTAATAACAATTATGTCAACTAACCCTATTATTAAATAAATTGAGACTTTTTAAGTTAAGAAGTCAAGTGACTTGCCCAATATCTTGTGATTAATATCAGGGTCTTACTAGAAGTCAGGATGTATATACGTCTACAAACACAAACATTTACATGCACTCACCTAGACTCATGATCCAGCATTATAGAGGTGTTTTACCTACTTGAATTACAAAGACTATTTGATTAATGGTGAAAGAAAGGGTGCAAATAATAAGACATTTCTTGTTTCCTCAAGCTAACTGTGGCTTTTTTGTTCATCTTAACCTGCTCACCTTTGCCTTATCAGAACTGTATTAAAAGCCCCTCTTCCAAAGCCAAATAATTAAAATTCAGCAGTAGTTTTCCAAGGTTTTTGCTAAAAACTTTAAAATTATAGTAATCATTTTTAATAATTCTTACACCAACATCTTGCGGTAAGCACTATTATTATACTACATTACAAAAGATAAAACTGAGGGACATTGAGGGTAAGTAACCTTCCCATGATCATACAGCTAGTATTGGGTTGGGGCCCAGGTCCCCAAAGTATATATTGCTTCTTGCTGTAGGCCATGCTCGATAAGAGTTGAGAGATCTGCTGTTCAGTTCTTGATATAGTAGTAGTAGTCTGATTGGAATGTTATGCAAGCATCTAAAAGATTTTGTAATTTTTGTCTTTGGTTATCTTTATATTTTATCCAGTGTTAGCTCTGTTAATTTTATGAAATACTATGGTGATTAGTTTGGTTGGTTCTGAAACTAATCATTTCCCAATGTATCAATGTGGTCAGATTACCATAACACAGTATCACAAACTGGGTGCTTAAACAGTAGAAATTTATTGTTTCACACTTCTGGAATCTAGAAATGCAAAATCAAGGTGTGGGCAGGGCTGGTTCCTTCTGAGGGCTGTGAGGGAAGGGTGTGCTTCAGGCCTGTCCCCTTGGCTTGTAGATGGACATCTTCCTGTGTTGTCTTCAAATTGTCCTTGTATCATATAAAGATACTGTTTGTATTGGGTTAGGGCCATCATGGTCTCATTTTAACTTGATTAAATGGATAAAGACCCTGTTTCCTCCAAATAAGTCACATTCTTAGGCACTTTTGGTATAAGACTTAAGCATATGGATTTTGGGGGGATGCAGTCAAAGCCGTAACAATCAACTTTGAAATTCTAAGCCACACTTTGATGATTAACTAAAGTGCCCTTGAAGGTCAGGGTTTCTTGACCTAAGAAAAGAAATGGAATAGAATTATGTGAAATTGGAAATTATACTAAATTGTTAAAGTCCTGGGACTATGACATGTGACTATTCCTGTGTAACAAGATCACAGGTATACTCACTGAAACTCCAACTAGAGAAGAAAATGGTTTTTTTTTTTTATGACTGGGATGGTAAATACTTTTGTCTAGTATAATGACTGAAGCAGTTCTTTGAGGTAGTGCATTTCCTTTTTAGAATAAAATGGTCTGTCTTTCAGTTATCAGCCTCTTTCTTTGTTCTTCTCTAAGAAGAATTACTTAGCCTCACAGCAAGTACTTTCAAGCCCCTGTTAGACACTGACTTAATCTTCATCCAATCCCTTCATCTGTGCTGCAGGGTCCCCTTGCCCCTGTCCTGGTCAGCCGCAGTTAAGAATTGTTGGTTCTCATTTCAGCCTCTTTGCCAAACAAGGAGAAACCAAGGTGAGATCTCAGGTATTATCGAAACCTCTCTGAGCCTAAAGGGACAGTAGTGTAGCACATCTATATCCTCTCATTACGCCAAATACGTTGGAAGAATCTCTGCACTTAACTTACTTAACTTTACCTCAGCTTATTTATAGTTCTTCCTTCAGGGCTGAGGCCTTTAGAGGGGAGTTTGAGACACACACATTTCACTGTCTGTCTCTTCTCCTCACACTGTTCCTGGGCTAGAGGAAGTGAGTGTTTCTTTTACTTCATCTTTCTAGGTCATATCCTTTTTACTATGGCTCAACACATCTCATTAAGAAACATGATAGGTAGAAAGGTTATCTTCTGCACATTACAGGCTTGTCTCTGTTCCAAGTCCTCATGGATCAATTCTTAAATTGTCCATGTAATATCAGTTAGAAGCTAAAGGACTTTGGACAATAATTTTCTCTCAATAATACATGAATCTCTCAAGCTATTCTCATGCTGAAAATCCTTACCACCCTGGCCTACCACCTGTAACAGACACACGTGTCTTTGGAAGAGGGTGTTCACATTCAGTAAGACAAGAACAAAGCACCTTCATACTTTTTT
The DNA here is from genome assembly GCA_029783875.1 of Phataginus tricuspis. Classification (NCBI taxonomy): domain Eukaryota; kingdom Metazoa; phylum Chordata; class Mammalia; order Pholidota; family Manidae; genus Phataginus; species Phataginus tricuspis. The sequence continues at coordinate 120,605,603 of JAQQAC010016209.1, read as the reverse complement.
AAATTTCTTCTCAAGATTTTGCCTTTATTTTAGCTGTTTTAAGACTGGCATTGTAATAGGTGGAATGATGTGTTACGGTACGGTATGTCAGAAGTATCCTTCAAGGTCAAACCACATCTGGGGACTCTAATTCACTCTTGCTCTTTTACCTGCTATTGTTTTTATTGCTTCATTGCTTATAAAATAGCATTTTTACTGTGAGCTCTTGGTCCTGTCCTTTAACTGTATTTTTTGATGTATGGACAATGCCAGTCTCTTCTGTGCTTGTTTTTTTTCCTCAACCTTTTGCCTAATCAGCGGGTTAGGTTTATCATAGCCAGATGCGTATTATCTGACTCTGGGTCATGCCGTAAGCACTCAACACTCATGAATTACAGTAAATGGCAGGCCACATACTCTTTCATGTTCATTTGCTATTTCATTCACTTTGTAACACACTCATCCACTCATGTACAGTCATTTTCATCCTACAAGCATTTAATGAATGTCTTCCTATTCACAGTAAGGATAATGATGAGAGAACCCAAATATCTTTAATTGAACCCCAAAATTTCCTCCCAAAGTGGCTCCTCCCTCAGACTTGCCTATTGCAATTAAATGCACCACCATTTTAGTAATGCAGGCCAAACCCTTGGGAGGTCTCCATACTTTCTTAACACTTGCCTCAGTACCCCCATCTAATCCATTAGCTAATCTCGTTTGGTTTTACCTTCAAGAATTATGTACATAATATCACTTCTCATCATGTGTGCTGCTACCAGGCTAGACCATGTCACTATGATTTCTCCTGGATTGTTGTAATAGCATCTCTGATATCACTCTGCTTCCAGCCTTAACTCTTTCCAATGTGTATTTCAGAACTACAGCCAAGGTGTCCTTTAAAAATATACATAAGGTCATTTCATTCCTTTGCTGAAAATTCTGTGCCTTCCCATCTCAATCAAAGTAATAAGTCAAATTTATAATAGCTATGAAGGCCTTTAGCGTGTTGCCACAGGTTTTTCTCTGTCCACATCACCACTGCTCACCACTCCATTCACAACTGCTTGGCATCGGACACAGTGGTCTTCTTGCTCTTCATTGAACTGACCAGCCAAACTTTTATCTCAGGGTGTTTGTACTCGCTTTTCTAAAACACTGTTAAAACACTCTTGGTTAAAAATACATATCCACATTGTTCTTCCCCAAGAAATTATCACCTTGTAGCCTCCTTGTGTCCTTTAAATCATTGCTCAATATTTTTACTCAAGAAGGACATCCTGACCAACTTGGAAAAGTACACTAACAAACTGCCCCCCACCCCCCACCCCGTGGCCCAGGCCATACCCACGCCACCCTACCAACCCCAGACATTTCTTCCCTTTTTCCCTCCTTTATTTTTATCCTTAAAATTTATCACTGTCCACATGTTGTGTTTTACTTATTCATTATATTTGTCTGAACACCCTTGCTAAAATACAAGCTCCATGAAAGTTAAGGATTTTTTTTCCTTTATTTTGTTCCCTGTTGTATCTCTGCCACCCAGAATGTTATCTGGCACAAAATGCAGTCACCAAATATTCTAGTTAAGTGAATGAGTGTGTGATAATATGAGTATACTTGATTGTCTAAAAGCAATTCAGTACGGAGTACCCAATATATTGAGGAAATATATAAAATCTATAGAAACATCTAGGAATGTTGTTCAGGATCTATATGAAAGAACTGGAAATACTTCTTGAGAATAAAAAGGTGACTTAATTAAAGGAATGTAAACTTATATTCTCACATGGGAAGTCTAAATAACAAAAAGGTGATACAATTTCTCAAATAAATTACATATTTATAATAAACAATTCTTGTCAAATAATAGGCGCTCAATAAATATTTGTTAATAAATGAGTCCTGCCCTCTTTCAAATTCAAGTTTAGGTGGGATAGATAGAAGTGAACAGGTAAGGTAAATAAGCAAAAAAAAAAAAGGCAATAAAATATGTGAGATGGTCAAGCTCTCTGTGTCCCCATTATGATGCATACCTTTGCTGTCACATATAGTGAGATATGTGCATGTGTCTCCTACATTAGTTTTAAATGTTTTAAGATAGGAAATTATGTGTTAATCATTCATACAATGTCTTGCATCATGGGGCTTTAAATATAATAGAAACCCAATGCATGGATATTTCTTAATCTCTTCCCACTATACATTTTATTGTGGCCGTAGTAGACTACTTCTCCCTACCCACTGTGCACGGCCATACCTATGATTATAATAGCCTTACTTTGTATTTTCTGCCTGGTCAAATTCTGCCTAAGAGACTCAATCTATATAAAGTTTGTGAAGTATCCTCCAACTTCTGAGAAGAATTAATCACCTTTCTTTGTTTCAATATGATCTTCTCCATAATGCTGTCAATCATGAAGAGGATGGCAACAACCTAGTAATGTAAAAACCATAGGAGCCTGGATCCTGGGTACCTGCATATGTCCTGAAAGTGTCATGGAGCAGAGCTAGCATATCAGCCTACACAATTATTTGAGGATGAATAAAACATATATCTTTTAGGATCTTTATTACCTTTATCCAATAATATAATATGAGGTTTTAAAACATTTATCGTATCTCATTCTAGCTCAGAATATCGTCATGGCTTCCTCAACACTTGCACTACTCACCATCATATCCAAACTGGTAACCAGTCTTAAAGCCCTGCATGATCTGGCCCTTGAGAAGCTTCCTTACCTTTGCTTTTACTACCCTGCCCTCACTGACTGCTCCAGCCACACTAGCCTCATTGTTGCTGAAACACACCAAACTTGTACCATCTCAAGGTTCATGCACCTCCTAGTGTGTCTCCCCTCAAAACACTTCTCCCAGACATCCATTCTCTCATGCTGATACCTCACTTGGCAGTCTGCTCAGTTATCACCTCCTCAGAGGCCTATCCTGATCATACAATATCAAATGTTCTTCTATTACTAAGACCTTGACCCTTGTTTAGTTTCTTCATGGCATTTATCTCTGGCTTGCATTGTAGTACATACATGGTTTATCATTTGCTTATCATTTGTCTCCACTGCCAGAATGTTAGTTCTGTCAGGTTGAGGGCTTGCTCCACTTTGTTCATTGTTGCATCCCTACTGCTTAGTACTGTGCTTATAACAGTAGATTTTAAAAATATTTGCTGAATAATTGAATGATTTTACAAACTTAGATCAGCTCAGATTATTCAAAAATGCCTCCTTTGTTGACCAAAGCTGCATCACATTTATTTTTGTCCTAAAAATAATAGCTTCCTTGTTTATAGGCCCAATTTATTTTACTTTTCTTATTCTAATTCAACAACTCAGTGAGGGAAGGAGGTTTAATTATGAATCCTATTTGCAGATTAAGAAACTGAGGCTCACAGAAGTTAAGTAACTCATCTTAAGTAACATGGTTAATAAGCAGTATAGGCAGGAATTTATATCTGACTGGCTCCTACAGCCTTGTTCTTTTGACTACATTTTCTTACACTCTCCAGAAACTCAAAACATATCTATTCCTTTTCCCCATTACATATATATATACATATACATTTATTTATTTATTTATTTATACATACACACACACACACACACACACACACACATATATATGTATATATACAAATTAGAAAAAAACAGAGCTCTGATTTAAACCCAGTATTCTAGCTGTGACTGGACTAATCCCAAGAGCAGTAAGATTATTAGTTTGGTGATCTGGGACCTGGTCTTCTTTTATTGTTGTAGATGCTTGCACTGAATTTAAATAGACTGCTAGAGAACACTATTGGATGTTGTGATTGACTTTGTAGTCAAGTAAACTCTCTGGTATTTTTCAAAGAACTGCTGTCAGGCAAGTAGTTTCCCCCATTCTACCATATTGTAATTGATTGAAATCTGTTTCATGCAAACTATCTAAAGGTAAAATTTTCCATTTATCTTTCTTAGGATCTCTCTTGTTGGTTTTATCCAGCCTAAAAGTCAAGGGAGTCAGGATCACCAGGGATCTTGGTTTTGTCATCACTTTAACACCTATAAACCATTATTGAATCATCTGTGGAATAACATTCTCTCAGTCAAGATATGTAAACTCACTGTATTCGACTTACTCAGCTTCATTTCTGTTTTTTTATCCCATTACTCAAGTCAGATGTGTAGTCCTAGAATGTCTATAGTTTTCCCCTCTGCTGAGTGAAAACATTCACTTGTAGTCCTATTTTTGCCAACTAATAGAGACTATTCTTATTTTTCTTTATGCACTTTAAAAAGTAGGCATGATAGCATACAATTTAGTTTTTACCTCTTTAACCTCATATGCAAAGGTTGTTTGTAAGCAGTAGAAGGATAAGGGTTATGATTGTATATGTACTCATGGCACTAAACTTAGTTCTTGATATATTGTAGATGCTTTGAAGAGTTCTTGTTTAAAGTTGTAGTAGATCTGAGAATTTAAACCTGTTTTTGCTCACAGTTGTATCTGCAGTGCTGAATACAGTTCCTGGAAAATATTAAGCAGTCAGTAAATATTTAGTGAATAAATGGATAGGGGTAGAATGAAAAGCATGGGCGGAAACACTAATCAAAGTCACCTACAAAGAGCCAGAATTTATCTATACATAATCATTCACCAAGCATTTATCGGGTGCCTACATGCCAGGAAGTATTCGTTGCTGGAGTTATAGTGGCAAACAAGAGTGGTATGTTGTCTGCCTTCACAGGGCTTACAGTAATCTATTAAAAAGAGACAAAACAATGAGCCAATAATCAAATAAAATGTTTTCAAATAAAGACATGCACCCAGAAGGAAATAGAGCAGGGTCATTATCTTAATGTGACAGATTAGCCAGTTTCCTTTGTAAACAAGGATATGTGTGAAATGACAGCAAGGGTCTTAGAGTCTAATCCTTGGCTTTCCAATAAACAAATGCTATATAAATCCTTTACTTGAGACTCTCTTCTACCATCATCTGAGGTAACTGCTTGTGGTGGGGTAAATAATGATGTTCAAAAATTAATTCACCTGGAACCTCAGTAGTGAACAAAAATTTAGAAGTATAGAAATATCTGTTTCTGAAAAAATCAATTTTGGTAGTTATTTGGGCTGTGAAGGGCAAAGGAAAAACTAATTATGTTCATTCTTCATTTAATTCTATCCACAAACTTAGTATTTGGAGAGTTTTTTCCTCTGATCTTTAAGTTTCTTATAACATTAATTTTTAAAATTTGTCCCACTAGCTCTCTTCAATGTTTAATATACAAAGTTCTATATTCACTTTATCCAGTTCTGTTTTAAATTTGGCATATTTACCAAGCCCCTTTTAGTAATTGAGAGCCCATTTTCAATTCCCCAGCTTTGGTATTAGCTAATGTTAAAGGAAAATTTCCCCAACTTAGTACTGAACATTTAGTGCATAGTTGGAGACTGAATCTGCTGCTAAACTAAAGTGGGAATTAGTTCAGATCTATGCTCTAATTTTGAATGTGAGAGTTTTCTCTTCAGCTTTGCCCCATGGCATAGTGCAAGAGTGATTCAGGCAAAGTGTGGTGGAAGAGACCTCAGAAGGGTTAAGGGGTTCTTAGTGACCTCACTGCTAATGGTCGTGCTCCAGTTTCCTTTCCGGCTTGCCTAAGATGTGGTGTCCCAGTACCTGACTCTCTTGGCATTTTACAAAAACGTTTCAAGTCGAGGATGCTTTAGTTGCCACATTGCCTTCCTGTTTCTTCCTCACAGATGCTCTCCTCACATAGTGTTCCCTTAGAAGTAAGGCAGCCAGAAATCTTGAGCAGAGAGGGAGCAAGCAATTTGTAGCAGTTCGAACAGTTTGTTTTGCTTACTGTGTGCTCATTTGGGAGCTTTTAGATCTCTGAGGCCACAAAAGAAGTTCTACATTCAAACACTTCACTGCTGACTCCGAGAGTAACTTGGTAATTATTGCCTTGGAGATGAAACTGAAATATTTGCACAATTAATATTATGCTAGCATCAAATATTCATATCAAGGGGCAGTATATTATAGGGTGTTGATGTTCAAATAGTGGTCTAGAGACCACTGTGGGAGTCCCTGAGATCATTTTAGGGTATCAGTGAAGTAAAACCTTTTCATAACTCTAAAATCTTTTTGCTTTATGCATTATTTCTTTTACAAGTACAAAGTGGAGTATTGCAAAGGCTATGTGTGTGATATTGCAATAGTCCAAATGTAGAAGCAAATATAAGAACTAACCTTCTATTAAATCACACATTAAAAAGAGATTTGTAATATTATAAAGCCATGATACCCTTCTCAGCAATTTATTTTTGGGAAATGACACTACTTTATTTAATTGTATGTAATGATTTTATTATTGCTATTTTAATTAAGCTTTTTACTTTTAAATAATTCATTATAGAATCACATGCAGTTGTAAGAAATAACACAGATCATGTGTATTTTTTATCCAGTTTGCTCCAATGGCAACATTTTGCAAACCTATAGAACCATACCACAGCTAGTATATTGACACTGATTCACTGATTCAATCAAGAGATAGACTATATTGAACAGTTCATCACCACAAAGATATTGCCCTTCATCAGCCGTAAACACTTCCCTCCCCCACCGTAGCCCCTGATACCACTGATCTGTTCTCAATTGCTATAATTTTGTTGTTTAAATGAATTAATATGTAAAGCATTCTTTTTTCTTACCAGTTTTGATTCCTCATACGGAAAATTTTGATGAGTTTAACTCACAAAAGCAAAAGGTTTTGGGGATGTTCAATAGTTTTTAAGAATGTAAAGAGATTCTAAGACCAAAATGTTTGAGAAATGCCAGGGTAGCGGTTAAGAGCCCAGACTGTGAAGCCAGAATACGTGGGCTTGATCCCTGGCTCCACCATTGTCTAGTTGTTAGTTGTGCAAGTATTAAGCCTTTATGTCCATCATTTCTTCATCTGTAAAATGGGGAAGTTCTCATCAGAACATGAGGATTCAATGAGTTCATGCATATAAAGCACCTAGAACAATGCCTGGCATGTGGTAATTACTATGGAAGAGTTTGGAGTCACTTATGTTGGCTGCCCAAGGTCTAGCCTTGTGTGCAGATGGAAGGGCCAGTTGGGACACAGAAGCAGCTCTGCCCCTTGACTGCATGCTCACTATATTTTTCCCTATCCTCTCTTCATGTCCAGAGCCCACCTGTCGTAAATAACAGGTCAAACCCTACCTCTTCAGCTATGTGGTACTTGAATGCCTTTGACTCTCTAAAAATCCACGTCACTCATTGTGGACTTTACTCACGCTTGCATTTTATCGCATGTTGTAATAGCTGAGTCTTTAATGGCCTTAGTGTGAGTGTATCCTGACAGCACATCTAGATAGTAAAAGTCTGAGACTGTCTTCTAGAGTCTCCTCTATTCTTAATGCCCTATACAGAAGGGGTGCTTTACATATGTTTTTTGAATGAATGGACTATGTCAAAATATGAGAACTATATTAATCCCAGACCTAAACTTTATATTTAATAAAGTATTTCAAGGTTAAAGAATCCAGCAAAGTCTGTGCTTTTAAGATACTCTTTTAAGATGTTTACCAAAGACTTAAAATATATTGAATAGTTCAATGATATGATAAAAAATTATAATTTCATACTGATATCAACTCATTTTTCGATATCAATTAGAAATACTCATTCTATAGATTTATATATGTATGTATTATGTATATATGTATATATGTGTGTGTGTGTGTATATATATAATTGTAAAGGCACAACAGTTACTCAGGTTACTAAGCTACCAAATCCAAGAATCTGTAGGATTATTTCGGTTCATTCAATGGGTAACTATACTGTATAAGTCTAAAGATTCACAAAAAGCACAGGGTTAGCTTGAGACTAAACCATATCCTGATTCTTAGGTAAGCCTTACAATTAAGTGACAGAATCCTTGTAAAGTGCATTTATCTTATTCGCATATTTGGCAATTCTTTACACGTAAAACAAGGCAATTTGAAACGATTATGTAGAACACAAAGACAACATAAATATATGACTAAAAATGTCTGATGCAGCAATAACCCTTAATAGTAAGGGACTGTCATGTGCTGAGACCCTGGGTTATGAGATACTTCTGGGCCTGGTGCCAGGGTTAAACCTGATACCAAGGGAGAGCATGTGATAGGATAATGTTCTCTTTTTCTATTTTTTCCTTTTTCTCCTCATTCAGTGGGTATTTGTATATAACTCCCTTGTGCTCTCTCATGTAACATCTGCCATAAATCTTTATTACAGCATGTGTCATGTTGCTAGACTTACTGTTTTCTATGTTTCCTTCCTCCAAAACAGTCTTAACCTTCTTTTGTGTCACATAATCCTATTAAAGGTCTGGATTAAAGTCATAGGAATTGTAGAGCATAAAGCAATAGCTTATGCATTTAGACCCTGGAGATTCACTGCCTGAGTTTGAATCACAGCTCTGCCACTGAGTGACTGTGTGACCTGGGAAAGTTGCATAACCTTTCTGTGCCTTGTTTCTGTCATCTGTTAATATGTGCATGATAATAATAGTATGTACTAGATAGAGTTTGTGGCAGTATGAAATGAGTTAATACATATTAGCCACTTAGAACAGGACGTAGCTCTTAGTAAAAATGAGTGAATGAATACACAGGAACACAGACTTGCCTACAATTTCAGAGTGTTAGTAGAACCCAGCACTCATCTATGGATCTCAATTCAGTATCTCTGCTTTTTGGCTGAGTGCCTTCAAGAAAGAAAATGTGACTTATCCACATCTATGTTCTGCACCCAGCACAGAGCCTGATGCACTTTTTCAGAGACTTTCAGTAAGTTCTGAATATAAATGCATATTCTCTTCCCTCTCTGTAAATCTCATAGTTTAGGGGGCTTGTTGGAGTTCACTATCATATGAAAGGACATTGCCAAATACTGAAGGCTAACTAGCGATCTTCAAACCAGGAAGGTACGTCCTCAGAAACACAGTGCTGTGTTGGAAGTAAAGCCTCCATCTAGTATTAATTGTTACTACTATTAGTGTAACTATTGGTAGTAATAATAATAATAACCAAATAGTAGGTGCTTACCTCATGCCACACATCTGTTAGGCACTGAACAGACATGGATTTTAATAATCTTACATACTTATAAATGGCCTCTCTGAACACTTATATTGTGCCTGAATTTAATCCACAATAGGCAGGTATCACTGGTATTCTATTTTGAATGTTTACAACATTTTATTTCTGGTATAAAATTAGGTGCAATTTATAATGCCAAAACTGATGCTGGAGCACTGAGTAACTTGCCTGAGGTCACAGCATGGAGTCAAAGTCAGGTCTCCCTGACCGCAAAGGCTCCTCACAACTCTGCAGTACTCAGCCTGAAAGGCAGAGGGGAACCACGTAGCCCCATCTACGTGAGGGTCCGAAACAACAGGTTTCACCTTCCCGGGGTCTAGAGCTTTCAAGGAGCTCTTCTTGGTCCCACTGGCCAAGAACAGTTGGTTTAGTTCTTACAAGAAAATAACAATATTTATGAACCGCAGTGTCTCTGTCTAACTCCAAAAGTAAGAATCAGGAAAGACAGCATAAATATTTTGTTGTTAGCATAATATTTTGTCCTAGAATGCTTATTGGCTAACTCAGATGAAGTTCACAGCATTTATTTGCTCTTTTCAAATGAAATATTGTTTATTTTTACGGGATAAATAAAACGTAGAAATATTGTCCCGTAAGTATAAATGGTATGTGTCTTATAAATATATTTAAATATTTAAGTGATATGTGTCTTATAGCTTCATCCTTGCTTCCCAGATGTCCTTACAACCAGACTATGAAAACCCCAGTGATGTTCATAGTGAGTTTTTGTGAATTAAATTCCATCATTCGAATCATAATAGCTATAAGACTTAGTTATGAGTGCCAGTGTGACTAGTCGAGTCTGTCTTTAGGATTGCAGGACGCTGGAAGTAACGGTGCCCCTTGCCCTTCATTTTCTCACCATTCTACCCACCCTGTTCCCTCCCCACTCCTTGTCACCATGGTAACCTTTCTAAAACCCAAATTAGAATATTATCTCTTTGCTTAGAAAGCATCAATGGCTCCGCTCATCGTTGTTTTCGAGCTTTATTGTGCTTCTGATCACTATGAGTGTTTTATAAAGAGCAGATGGATCACAAAGACTGATTCTGGGGACCTAAAGAGAAACCTAGGAGTCTGCATTCTTAATAAGTATCCTGGTGATTTTTGTTCCTGGTGGTTTAAAAACTACACTTTTGAAAATACAGATCTTCAGGATAAATGTCCAACTCTTTAATCTGGCTTTGAAGGTTTTTCTTGACGTGGCTCTGCGTACCAATTCTGCAAAGGCATTTTTAAATCCCTAATGGATATGGGATGTTATAGAGTACTATTTTGGTATTTATAATCTAGAATCCTTTTTTGGCATTTAGTTGTGGTTTTGTTAATAGACTTCCTAACATCTCTCAGGTAGACTTCCCAATATGTCTCAGTTCTGTCCACCATTTCTTCCTTTCTTCCGAGTTCTACCTTTATTTAGTTAATGCCATCTCTGTCCTGGACTATTTCTCCAGCCTTCTCACTGGTCTTCTATCATCTGGGCTTCCACACTTTTAAACTGTCTTTCATAGTGCAATCAAATAAGTCTTCCAAAAATGCTACTGTTTTTTTAGCTACCATTTTTGTGTTTATTGAATTCCAGACAGTGCTCTTAACTATTTTAGATACAAACACGTTCAATTATCCCAGAAACCCTATGAGGTATATACTATTACAATCCCTATTTTAAATATGAAGAATGTTAAGCAATAGAGGAAACAGGATGAAAAGCTGATCATTTTAGCACCCTGCTTAAAATCCCTTAATGGGACCCTTTCACCTATATGAAAATTTATGCTTCAAATATGACTCCAAACCTACTTTGCCAACTTTGTCTTCCATCCTTTTTCCTCCCACACACTGCTTATACCAGTCTAATAGCTATTCCTGGAATACATTGTACTTTTAATCCTACTAGAGTATTATGTATTATATATATATATAACACATTATACAGAAGGCTACACGGTGCTTTTGTGTGGATAATAAAAATGCATGATCCCTGGTCTGACAAACTACAAAAAGTTGTTCACATGCTGGGTATATATAGCCCAAAAGGAGCATCCATGGTGAGCAGAGACCAGGCTGAATTTAGGCTTCCCTTCTCCCCTCTAAGGTGGGGTGCTTTTGTATGAGCACTCTGTGTGGAGGGCCTCAATGCCATTGTCACTGTACGTGCCGATTCCTTAACACTTGGCGTACATCTATTTAGCTGTCTTAGTTATCTTACCTATCTTGTTTCCTCCTTCCACTTTTAGATTTAAATTTCAACAAAATAATTCCTGAATCTTACGTATAAAAATGGGTATAGTAGTGATAATTATAAGTACAGTCCCATCCTTCATAGGGTCAGCAGTCTAGCAGAAAGAAATCTTTCATCCTGGAAGACTTCCAGAGATCCAAGCTAATCAAGCCACCACTTCTGCTTTTATTACAATTTGTGTATGTGACCAGTCTGATCTAAATGACTCCGTTTCCTCAACTGTGAAATGACGATAATGAAAAGCTATATTGTGCTAATATATAATTGTGTGATTTTCAAAATCATCTAAGGTAGCAGTCAGCGCAGAGCCTATAGTACATACTATACTAGAAGTCAGTGAGATTTATCTGTTAATCTTCTAGACAGAGTACTAATTAGAATTACCTTGCTGGTGAGGTTACAATTATGGGGGCTTAGGAGTGGGTACAGGGAAGATGGGGCTGACATAGAAATGTGAAGAAAGTCTTAGAGCCTCTATGGATATTTGTTCTGTGGACTTACTGTTTTTCCAGACGAATATTTTTAGTGTAATTTACACTTATTGGAAAACAAACTCAACTAACTTTGGAGATTTTAAAACACAAATAACAGAAGTCTTTGCAGATTTAATCAAGAGATAATAAACTGTGTCCTGACATATTTTAAGTAAATGTGCTTTAATAGTACAGACTGGTAATTTGATCAGTGATTTTCAATAGAATGTGCCCTGAAAAGGCTAAATGCTATCAGAGCAACCTGCTAAAAATGATCCATAATTATTTCAATATGCAACAAATCTATAACATGGTATGGTTTAAACACCTAAATATAACATGACAATGAAGAGAATCGGGAAAAGTGAAGGTATTAAATGTAGTCATAAAAGGTGGTCTCAAACTTGAATTATACTTTGTTTGCATCGTTGGCTATTCCTGCCCTTTTTCCTCCCTTCTTTTTTTCTTTATACTCACAATTACGGTTTTCTCCTTTTCATAAACAACAAGTGAAATGAACGTCAGTGCCTTATCTAGTTACTCACAGATCTTCTGTAAGTTTCTGTGATACCTGAAGAGTAAAATAATGGTATGTGAATGTAATTTAAGCTGTTGCCCCTTGAATGGCATTGCATCTATTAGAGGCGTACGGGAGCCCGGTACTCTTTGTCTGCTGTACACCTTTAGCGGTCTGCTAGTCCCCCTCCTCCCTGCCGACATGTATTCTCCCCTTCTTTCTGCATATATTATGTGCCATCTAGCAATGGTATTTCCTAGCCTCCCTTGAAGCTGTATGTATATTTGCCTGGGTTCCCCGTCTTTCCCTTTCCCCTGTGCCAGTACCCAGATTTGTGACTACCTAGCTTCAACCAGGCAGACAGAGACATTATTTTAGGGCACTGTTTCTCAATCGGGTGGGGGAATTTACCTTCTGGGGGACATTTGGCAGTATCTAGACAAATGTTTGTTGTCACAACTGAGGAACGGTATATTAAACACCTACAATGCACAGGACAACCTCCCTCCCTCCCTGGCAAGGAATTACCCCAGCCCAATATGTCAGTACTGCTGACACTGAGAAACACTGGTTTCATGGACATCAGAAACTGGGAATTCTGGGTTCCTGAATAGTCTTGTGAAGCAGAGCGACTCCCTTAGCCTTGGATGGCCGTAGAAAAGAACGTATGAGAGAAATATGCTTCTGTTTTATTTTAAGCCCTGTATTTTTTGTCTCTTCTTTGTCTTATGAAGCAGGCAGTCATATTACTAATTTTATAGGTTAAGAAACTAAGATTTATTTAGATTTAATGACTTGTCCAAGATCACATACAGCTAGTAGATAACCAACCTGATGTTCAAAGGCAGATGTATCTGATTCTAAGTCCTCGTATCTTTATATATAACAGCCCCAGTTTAGCACTTGAATCCAAAGCTCTGTTCTTAACCTCTACTTGAATGACTCTTTGAGGATCTCTCTGTATTAAAAATTTCGCAGGTAATCCTGACAAGCAGTCACAATCACTGCCAAAACAAAAAGTATCATTTTGAAATAATTCAATTAGTAAAACCCCTAGGTGACTTTTTTTTGCTTTACCTTCTAATAATTTCTTAACTTTTAGTTAATAAATCACTAGTATTTAAAAACTACATTGCCCCTTACATGTCCTTCTCCCATGTAGCTTGCTATAGCATTTGTGATGGGTGCTGGGGGTGCAGCTTCTCTGTTGCCTTTTTGGCTTTTGCTCTTCTCTCACAGGAGCTGGCAGTTTATGGTTAAGGCCTGTGTGTGAAGAACCAACAGATGGGATTACCCTCAAGTTAGGGGCCAGTGAATCAGTGGCTGATCCAGTTAACAAAATACCTCTGAGGCCAATTGGAAACTTGGTCATTTAAGCAGGATTCAAGGCAGAAGCAAGCAGAACAGAAAGATTTGAACCAAGATCTCTAGCAACAGCTAAATAAGTCCTTAGAGAGTTTGCATATTTGAAAGCAGGAGTCTGATATTGCTGGGTGCTCAGGAATTCTGTAGTCTGCTCTTTCTAAAGGCCATGCCAGTACTGGTCCTATCTGTCACACAGGAAGATGACACCTACCTAAAACCCTTGGGGACTGTGATTGTAGGCTCCCGTCTTTCCATCTGGTCTCCAGATGGGATGTTTTCAAACCTTGGTGAATTTGACAGGGTTTCAGACTCTTCCTCATTAGAGCAAACACAGGGGTCCTGGCATCAGAAACTTTGATAAATGTTCCTTTCATTGAGACTTGATATAAGAGAGGTCCTCATGAAGAAAAGAGGTTAAAGTATGCATTTTTAATATCAAAGCATATTTATGGCATCAATCTCTACATAATGCTGTCTCTACCAAAATAAGTGTCAGTGTTGCAGATATTTGAGTAAAAGCAAATTCAGTTGCAAACTGGATTCAAGTTCAAGAGCTTAGGGATTTCATGATAAGAGCATAGGTTAGAGACAATGCCTCAGAAGTCAGGTGGGCAGATAAGAGAACAAAATAAAGTGAGGAGTCAAATATCTAGGCAATCATGAATGTTAATATCTGTGGGAGTTGAAAAGGCCGGGAAATGTGGGGATTTAACTATTTAGGAATGGGGAGGAAACATCTGCAGACTACATATTAGACACTGAGAAATAACCAAGTGCTCAGAATAGGAACATTTATGTTTTTCATTTAAAAAGAGATCCATTCCCCTGTAGTTACCCCAGACTCTGTGTGCCTGTGGGTCATAACCTGTGTAGACAGTGGGTTTTCGCCCCAGCAGCCTTAGGGTTTTGTTGACATTGGCCAGCTGCAGCCCTGAACATCCCTATTTCCTCTCTCCTGATAATCTCCCCTTCCTGCTTGAAAAGTTCAGGCCAGGTTAATGCAATGGGGTCTTTTTCTAAATACCATTGCTTCTGGAAAACAATTCTGACTGATAGCCATTAGGCAGCTTCTCAGGGCACCTGCTGTAAATCCTTTTAAGTGTAGATTCTATGCAAAATCCACAGCTCAAACTGCTTCACAAATATTGAATTCTTCTCTAGCAGCTGAGTGAATTGTGACTTGAAACACATCTATGTCTTCCCCAGATTTCTTTCTCAGTGAAAGTTCTGTCTCAAGTGAGATATACAGTTGTCTTGCAGGAAAGCCCACACAAACCTGGAATCCAGAATTGTGAGTGTACCCTGCATTTCCAAATTGCTGTTGTCTACATCACATTTCTCATATCCCTTATCTTTCATCATGAACCTTGGATACCTTTATATTACATGCAATTGATTTCTAGTTTTCAGCCTGGATTTACTGAACAATGTCCAAGATAGATGTTTATACATATTCATTTTTCATGTTTCATTTTGTAGTGAATCTAATAACACTTTACACTTATAGAACATTTTTACTCCCAAAAGTTTAAAGCATTTAACAAGAAACTAACACCCCCTACAACATCCTTGGAAGATAGACATGAAACATAACTGCTGCAACCTCAAAAATGCATTTTGCCTTAGAACAACTTTTATTGAAAACAATATCTGAGGAGCTATCAGCTGGACTTTCTGGACTTATTTACAGTAATTTACCCCCTATCTCCAAATCATCAGCATACCTTCCATACCCATAATGAAGTTATTTATGAATTTGGAGCTTGGTTTGGGCCATCTTTTTAAATTAAAAAATATTATCCTTTGTCTATTCAATGTTGATAACAGAACATGTTCAAAACCCAGAGGTGACATAGCATGGGCTTTAGATTTTGTGACTTTAGGAGATAGGGTAGAAAAAGAGTAATAGGATATGGTAGAAAGAATATGGTCCCATGTGCCCAAAAATTGGTCAGTTTACTAAATATGTATTAGGTGTGTGTATCAATGGGATTAGCTTGACTGCAAGTACTAGAAAAACCCAAAGGACCAGTGGGATGAATGCTATAGAACTTGATTTCTTTTCACATAAAGTTCCATTGGACAGGTGGTCCTGCTTGATCTGGAAGCTCTGCTCTCTGACGTCCTCAGGAACGTAATCTCCATCCAGCTCAGTACTCTGTCTTTCTGAATCTTTGTAGGTTAAAATGATATAATTTACATTGCAGGCAACAGGATAAAAGAAATGTTGAAGACCAAAGGTAGAGTGAAGGCCCTAGATGTCTGTCACGGGAAGTTCTTAGAAGCAGCGTCAAGGTATAACATTTGCACATTCTTGCTTTTGTCCCGAATTTCATGACCACATATAATTGTAAGAGAGGTTGGAAAATTTATTCTGTATCTGTGTGACCATGTTTTCAGAAAAAAAAAATGTGTTACTATCCAAAAAGGATGAATATCAAGGGGGAAAAGTAATAGCAGTTCTTTGCAGTAGTGATTACGTGCAAGTCTCTGCTGGCCTGTTTACTAAGTTACTCTTTGATTTTGGGCAAGCCAAGTTTATTTTGGGGCCTTAATTTCTCAGTCTGAAAAATGAAGAAATTATACTGTACAGTCTTCAACAGCCCTCCCATTTCTGAAGTCTGAGGATAAATGAGTGGCCAGATAAATGAATCAACAACAGCAAAATGGCTTGGGGATCTTCATGAGTCTGACAGCCTCAACACGGCTCATCCATGCTATGAGAGTCTGAACTAATTAGAGTTGCTACTTTTGGGCTTCAAGAATCAATTCTTTCTGTATGTGGTATTTTTGATAAAGATCTGATTTCAAGATTATGTTTGTGAGATTCATTATATAGCTTTACTTCATTTTGATGCTAAGTGATATTTCATTATGTGGTATAGCCTACAATTTATGCTCTCAGTGATTGATGACATTTGAGATGTTTCATATTTTTGACTCATGAGCAATGCTTCTTTTCATATACTATTCTATCTGATTAGCTCTAAATTCACACCTTCCTCTCTTACTCAAGAAAGCAATCATAACTGTACTTCCCTAGACAATTCACTTGCCCCCTATTGTATATGTTATATGATATATTCTGCCTCTACTGTATTGTTATTTCATAGCTTTTCTTTCTGCTAATACTTTTAAAACTTCCTCCTCCTCTGATTTTGTGTTTAGCTGTTGGCTTGACTTCATACCCTCAGAGAAAACTAAAGAAGTCAGAAGAGCCCTTCAGCACACTCCCTCCACCACATCTACCCATCTGCATTCAGATACTCTGCCTTCTTGCCTGCCAACTCTGAGGAAATTCCTGTAATCTTATCTACCTTGGCACTTGGGTACTACGTGGCAAATATTTCATTCCAGCAGACCATTGGTATTTCTTTCTCTACAGATTGATTCTCAGCAAAGGAACATATTTAATTTTTTAATTTAAAAAAATTCCTTCCTTTGTAATGCACAAATGAACAAATGCAATCGTTTTTTGGATCCCCCTTGCAATTATTGTCACATTCCTTTACTGTCCTCTGCAGTAAAACTTCTTGTAAGAAGTATCTCTATTCACTGTCTGCCATTCTTCATCTCATATTCTATCCTAAATCCCCTGAAGTCAGGCCCTTGCTCCCACCACTTGACCAAAACTGCTCTCAGCAAAATCACCCAATGGCTTCAACATTTCTAAAATCACTTATCATTCTCTGTTTCACCTTACTCAGCCCATCCACAGCATTTGACTAAATTGATCACTCCCTCCTTTTTTGATACACTGTCTGTAGTTGGGTGCCCCAAAGTCTTCATTTTCCTCTTACATCACTGTATGCTCTGTCTTATGTTGGGCCTTCCACTGGCCTGCAGCTATTTTCCCTCAGTTTTATTGTGAAATAATTAATATATATCACTGTATAAGTTTAAGGTGTACAGAATTATGGTTTGATTTAGATATACTGTGGAATGATTACCAAAATTAGTTAAAACCTGTATATATATGAGACCCATCATCTCATATAGATACAAGAAAAAGAAAAAAAAATTTCTCCTTGCAATAAGAACTCCTAGGGTCTACTCTCCTAACAACTTTCCTATGTATCATACAGCAGCATTAACTATAGTCACCATGGATACATCACATCCCTAGGACTCATTTATTGTATAAATGGCAGTTTGTCCCTTTTAACACCTTCTTTCAATCTCCCCCCTTACTCCACTTCTGGTAACCACAAGTCTGATATCTTTGAGTTTTTTTTTTTTTTAAGTTGCTACGTATAACTGAGTTCACACAGTATTTGTCTGTCTCTGTCTGCTTATTTCACTTAGTATCATGCCCTTAGGTCTATCCATGTTGTCTCAAATGGTAGGAGTTTCTCATTTTCATGGCTGAATAATATTCGGGGTGTGTGTGTGTGTGTGTGTGTGTAGCTACATGTATATTTGCCTGGTTCCCTGTCTTTCCTTTTCCTCTGTGCCAGTACCCAGATTTGTGACTACCTAGCTTCAGCCAGGCAGACAGAGGCATTATTTTAGGGCACTGTTGTTCAATCAGGGGAATTTACCTTCTGGGGGACATTTGGCAGTATCTGGACAAATGTTTGTTGTCACAACTGAGGGACAGTATGCTAAACACCTGCAATGCACAGGACAACCTCCCTCCCTCCTTGACAAGGAATTACCCCAGCCCAGTACGTCAGTACTGCTGACACTGAGAAATCTCAGCGTGTGTGTGTGTATCCCACATTTTCTTTATTGATTCTTCCATTGATGGGCATTTACATTTTTTCCATGTCTTGGCTACTGTACATAATGTATCTGAGGCTTTTTATTTTAGCAGTCCTTGGTCTTTCTGGTTCACCTTCTTGATAATCACATCCAAAGTATCATGAGTAAAAATTATGGACAAAATCAGATGTCTCATAGGTTACACTTTTCAGGAACAAAATCTTGGTTTCTACTTCCCAAGCTGCTACTTTCATTATCTCTGCATGGAAATTATTATATCTCAACAAATGTCAAGAGCATTCTTCTGGTGGTGTAGGTCACATACTTGTGGGTCATCCTTGACTCCTCTCTTCCTGTCGATCCCTACATCCAATCCATTAGTGTATCTTGCTGGCTCTACCTTCAAATATATACAAAATCTTTCCACTTCTCATCATCTCCACGATGAGTCCCCTCATCCAAGCAACCATTACCTCTCAGCAGAATCACTGAATTATCTCCAAACTGCTTGCATCAGTATTATTTTAGAATTGGAGAGAAGAGTGCCTCTTCTGACCCTCAACCTCAGGGTAGAGGTTAGTATAGATCCCTCTTGGAATGTGGTATTATAGTTGAGTGAAAATCATATTTAGAGAACACTGTGTTGGAGGTTCCAATTGTGTGGCCAAATGGGAGAGTGTGAGAACTCTGAGAACAACTGTAATGGCATTGCATTAATATGCTGACAACATAGATGCAAACATCCAGCCCCTGATTAAGGCAGGGAATTCTTACAGCCTAGTAATAGATCGGGCTTGAGAAAGATGAATTAGGGACCATGATAAGTGACAAGCATGGGGTCTGAGAAAGAGGTGCCCTATTTGGGGGTAGTGAGCATCTATGTTCTAGGAGACATGCCTCCCACCCAGGAATTCCCATGCAGAAGGGAGTAGGAGTATTGTGTTGGCACTGATGGTGACTCAGGAAGAGGGCAAGGCAGGAGTAAAGAACCTCCCGCGCCCAGTTCTGGGAGTGATATTAGGAATGCTGTGATGAGACAAGGAATAGGAGGCCTCCTTTTGATGTTGCACTCATCTGTGCAGCTGGCCACCAGAGACACACTCAGAAATCCTATAATCTGAAATCATTTCGGTATCTTTAAACATATCTCAAAGGACACAAAGACCAAGGGAAAGGGGTTCGATGCATTTGAGAGTAATTTGTTTCCTTTATTTGGGATATTATCTCTTTACAGAATTACTGATGTAGCACTCTTTGTGGCCAAATGTGAGAGTGTGAGAACTCAGAGACCAAATTTGGCGCCCTAGGTCTTAATGAGTCTCATAGAGCAAAGACAATGGATCTGGCTTCCAAGACAGGTTTTCACTGGAGTTAGGAACCACCTTTGGATGCTGCACTGAGGCTTTTTCCTAAGTAGGGACTCCCCTGACAACTTTCTCCATTAATTTATGGCTGGAGGCTTAGAACAATGCCTGCTGTGCTGGAATGTTCCAAGAGAGACCACTGAGAGCACTAGTAATGAAAAAGCAATGATACTTAGGCCAGTTCTGTTGCACTCTCTAGGCGATCACAGGGATAAAGTTGTCCTGTTGGCATTTTGAATGAGTATAGGGAATGATTCAAAGTATTTTTTTTTACAGTTAATATTCACGAAAACTCAAATTTCAATATCTCCTCTAATAGCTAAACTAATGCAAAGTGGGCCCTTTTTTTAATATTATGGATTAATCATCCAAAGTAAGAAAATGAGGATGTCTGTGACATTTACAGATAATTATTTCAGCTATGAGAAGAAAAATAAAACAAAAAATTTGTTCTTTAAAATCCAGAAGTAAACAAATTTGAGTTACAAATGTTAGAGTGTTTATATTTTTTGTATTTCTAAAACCATTTCTTACATAATGTGGAATTTTCAGAGAAATGTGTTTTACTGTCCAACAGGCATTTTCATTCATATACTACACATCTTCTTTGTTTTTTAGTAAAATAGGGTTATTGCTGTACTAATTTCATAAAATCAATACATTGTGATGAATAAGAAAGAGATGCTAAGTGAAATAAGTCAGAGAAAGACAAATACCATATGATTTCACTTATAGCGGAATCTAAAAAACGAAATAAATGGAGAAATAGAGCAGGAATAGACTTACACAGACAACAGACTAGGGGCTGCCACAGGGGTGGAGGGTATGGTGAAGGGGTGAAGTAGGGGAAGAGGGAAAATAATTAGCATGTTTGATATCTTGATCTGGGCGAAGGTTACATGAGTGTTACACATTTCAAAATTTGTCAAGCTGTATTGTAAGATTTGTGCATTTTATTGTTTGTACCTCAATTAAAAAAAGAAAAATAGAAAAGGAAAAAATTCATACACAAGGTAATGAAACCTCACAGGCAATGTGTTCCTTGTTACAAAATTGTTTTTGTTTTAATATGTTTTCTCAGAATTAAAGGATTGGCTAGATTCATAATACCCTTTTCAGATAGTCATTATTAAACCCATTTTAGACCTATGAGAACTGGGGTATAAAAAACTAATTTTTCTCAATGTCACAACAAATTTAAGGTTGTAACTTCAAGCACTGAACTTCAAGGTATTGATGTCTTGCTTACCTAGAGTGTGTGTGTGTGTGTCTTGGTGGGTTAACCTCATATAACCTTTATAGTGAAAGTTACCCTCCAGGGGAGGGAAAGATAATGTCCCCCCTCAGTTTAAATTCAGGGACCCAGTATATAACTACTGGTATAGTAAGAACAGGTAGCCCCATAAGAATTTGTCAAAAGACACTGGGAAATAGTCCGAAGAATTTTCTTAAGGACAGAGTATAGCATTTCCTCTGTGGAGCAATGTGTCCAGATAAATTTCATTGTAGTGATAGTTTTAAGTCTTATTCCCAGGGCTTATATCCTAGCTGTATCGGTCACTTGCTATGTGACTTTGAGTAACTCGCTGAATCTCTAGGATTCCTTTTAGTGCTAAAGTTGGAGAGCACTCATATTCTATTGCAACACAAAGTGACATTATACAATGTCGGCTTGAAGGTGTACTGATAGTTAATTTTGATAATTAGTTTTATTATAATTGCTCTGGGAACTAAAGCCAACACACTTTTCCCCTCTGCCTTGCTGTTTCTCCTCATATAACTTTATTTAGAGAACCTCAAGGTTCCTGACCCTAACTTTCCTGATCAGTCTAGAAATATTTACTTATGTTTCTTTAGCTGTGGTATTTACCTTTTTAAACACCTTGTAATTAGTAGTGCTTTCTCCTGTGGTTGATAATGTTGCCACAGACAGTGGCATTGACAGAGTTGGAAGAGAGCCCAGTGATTTAGTCCACTTAAATTCATTATCAAGGGATTTTAGGGGTTATATAACCCAGTGCCTCCTTGTTATGGTCCCCTGTTGAAAATTAACCATCTGGCTTGGTCGAAGCTGTCTTCTAACTGGTTTTCGTAACAGTGGCCCTTGTGCCAAATGTTGGTTCCCATGGAAATGATTTAAAACATGCATTAAAATCTGGGAATGGCTGTGTTTTCTCCATCTAATGGCTTCCATTGTCATCTATAAAATCAAAGTTTCTATTTTATTGACAGTTACATAATTGTCACCTGTTGGAGATACTAGCAGACTAGGGGCTGGGGTTTGGGGGCACGTATCTGCTCTCTGTTTTACAGTATTACACATGTTGTGTAATTATGGAGAAAACACACAGACCCAAATAGCTTAAGCCTGTTAAATAAATGAATACAGGAACATAAACTGTTAATAAAGCACCGTATTTTATTAATTAACTGCTTTGGGGTACATCCTAAAGGTTTAAAATCCTCCTACTCTTGGAAAAATTCACTAAAGATAGTAAAGGTTAAAGAAACTTTTTATTGAGCAAAATACACTTTTCAAACTCTCATCGCATGCCACAGTTTGCCCCCTTAACTTTCTGAGTACTGGGTATTAGCACTCTAGCACCCTTTAGTACACTAACCTTTTTTTAACAGTAAGCTTTCCGGACTGAGTGTATGTGAATCTTTATGGAGGGTGCTAGTCTCCTCTACTCTTGACATCTGAATAACTTTTCAACCCGAACTGGTTACAGTCCCTGAAAAGTTAAGACCAGCAGGTCAGTTCTCCTATAATACCATATCCACTTTCAAGAAAGTTACTGGAATGCAAAAGCAAACATTTAATTAGCAATAGAAGTTGAAATGAGACTCCCTTTTATGCAATTAAATGACTCATAAATGAAGAGTAAAAGGAGAAAAAGTGAGTGTATAGAGAGATAAAAATAGCTTGTTATGGGAATTGGACTTGTTTCAGGTAATTTACTATTAACACATGAGGGAGAGCAACTCATTTGTGCAGAATTTGGGGGATGAGAATTAGCTTAAAAATGTTCATTTTCCATTAAAGTGAGATAATTTCTTTAATGATAGTAACAATTTTAGCATTTTGGTCTCTTTTTTACTCTGTTTTAGGTACTCTGGTAAACACCTTCCATACATTGACTTATTTTATCCTTGTAACAGACCTATGAGGTAGTTCATATCACCATCCCCATTACAGATGAGGAAACTGAGGAAACTTAGTTCTCTTGTCCATTGTCTCTTGTCCTTCTACAAGGTGGCAGAGATGAATCTGGAGTGCAGCTTTTTGCTGTACTACACTGCCTCCTGTAGAGCTAATATCTTCATGTGTAACCATTTTGAGCAGACCCAGAACATGTTTCTTAATCTTCCTTAAGAACAAACACCAGACATAATATATCGTTCCTTTGATGACTGTGAGGTGACTTCCTATAAGAGACCATCTGGACTAATTCCATCATTCGCCTAATCCCTATTTACTGCACTCACCAGCAGATCTCTAAATTGCCCAGACACTTATCTTCTCTTAGCTTTCTACATAACCTATCTGACCCAATTGCCCATCCTTTGCTGACCTTCCAGAATATTCCTGTGCTCTCTGGAACTCTCAGTCCTTGACAAAACCCTCAATGTCATCAGCTTCTTCCAA
This sequence comes from Phataginus tricuspis, assembly GCA_029783875.1. Classification (NCBI taxonomy): domain Eukaryota; kingdom Metazoa; phylum Chordata; class Mammalia; order Pholidota; family Manidae; genus Phataginus; species Phataginus tricuspis. The sequence continues at coordinate 120,582,151 of JAQQAC010016209.1, read as the reverse complement.
TATTTCTTCATCTTTGTGGTCTACGTTTAAGCTGGCATTCTGCTGATGATACAGACTCCCCTAACGCTTCCCAAATAGGTAGCTTATTTTTCCTTTCTCCCTTTCACTTGATCTCAGACTGTAGATTTTAACACCTAAATTTCTGAGGTTTTTGAGTCCCTCACTTCTCCTGGCAGCATTCTTAGTATAAAGAGCATGTCACTCATATAAAGGGTATATCCAGTGGCGTTTTCTTCCACCCCACTCTGACGGCTCAGAACGTAGACCTACTCCCAACCTCGTCACTACCAATAACAGCTTCATAGCCCAAATGTATGTTTCAGGCACCAATTTCTGAACAATGTTACCTATATTTCTAGCTCACTTGTGGTACCTCTAATACCAGTTCTCTTATCTGATCAAGACCTCTGATTGACATTTTCACTACTTATTCTCAACTTCATGTCATTGTTTTCTTCTTTACTCAGTTTATATCCTGTGCTTCATCATGACAGTCTGTCCATTGAAACTCTCCCCTGTGTTGCCAAAGGAAAACACATGACTGGACACTCAGAACTGCCTGCCCATCTTGCTGCATTTCCCAATATGGAATGTGGATCATAAAGTATTCACATTTAAATTTTTAAGAGGGACTGAAAAATTACCCTCCCAAAATTTTGCACTCCAGAAAAAAAAGAAAATGCTTGCTTCCTTGTATTCTCAGACAAAATGGGATGTTTCAGATCTTTCAGGAAAAAACTGTCAGATGCAAAATTATGTCTTTTCATTGTATAAACTTTTTTTTCTTTATTAGTGAGATTTACTGACAATTTCCATCCCTTCTATGACTTTACAATATATCACTTGAGGTCTTGGCCAGTAACATAATGAATGACATACTCAACTGAGGCAAATTTAGGAGGGTTATGGAAAAGGGTCCGTTTATAAAGGCACGGCATTTTAAGTAGTGTTTATCAAACTTTTTGGACCCCAGACCATACTCTTTAAAAATTTTAAGGACCTCAACGAGCTTTTATTTGTGTGAGTTTTCTACTTCTATTAAACATATTAAAATTTAAAGTTAAGTATTTTAACATCTAATTCATTTAAAAAGCATAAGTAAACATATATTTACATATTAACAGAGTTTATAAAAAATAACTATTTTCCAAAGCATAATTAATGAGAAAAGTTTCATTGTTTTACAGTTTCACAAATATTTTTACTGTCTGGTTTAATGGGCGAAAGCTGTATATTGTGCATTCAATCTTGGGGAATAGCTAAATAACATCTTAACATCATCTTGAATACAAATTTGACTTCATACAGTCTCTGAAAATGTTGCAGAGTTCCAGGGAGTCTCTGAACTACACTTTGAGGACATCTGGTTTAAGAAAACCAACAAGGGATGATACAATATCCAAAGGTAGTAGCAACAGGGAGCTCTCAGCACCAGTAGGCCTGAGGCGACAAGGGGCTGCCAGATGATGGGGAAGAGAGCCTGACAAGAGCTGCGTTCTTTGGTAGGGAGACACAGCCATCCCATAGTAACCTGGCAAGTAGACAGCTGGGGGGAAATAACCCCCCCTCATTTTCCTCACACCCTCATCTCCTCCAGTGCCTCCCATTGGCCGGACCTCACCAGAACTTAAGGGGCAATGGAGGCAACTGATGCAATCCATATGGGTCAACGTCCCTAGACATAGAACCATAATAACAGCAAGTGGATAATAGAGAGCAAACAGGAGACACTTAGCACATCCATTCCATTTCCTTGCCATTTGTACCATATTTTCGTTAGCTTAGTAGAAGCTTTTTTTTATATTGGGATGGATTAATCCATTGTTAATTATGTAGCATTTTCCCCAGGCTGACAACTTGCATTTGTACTTTGTTTACAATGCCTTTTATAAATATTGACTTGTTTTTATGTTTTGTGTGCTTGAAAAACTTCATTTTTTCCTTTTGGCTCAGTGCCCTCCATGCCAAATTTATGTGTGGGGAATTTTGGGAAATAGTCTTCCAATAATTTAATATTTTATCTTAAGTCCCTGGAATACATTTGCATATAAATAGAAGTTTCATTTTATTTCAAAAAATTTTCAAGGTGATTTAAATTCATCTTCCCCACTTATTTGAAATGGTATCATTATATGTTCAATTTATAGATTTATTTGAATCTATTTGAGTGTTTTGTTTCATTCCTGATCTAGTTGTAGTTCCATATTTCAGATCCCATTTTAGTTATAGCTTTGTATGTTATATACTAATATGTATTAATATGTAATATATGGATTTATGTACATAAATTATTTTGCATATATATATGTTGCTCAGCTTGTTAACTTTGTTTACATGGTAAAATGTAGCCTATGTAGAAGAACCAGGTATCTAACTCCTCCTGTGGGGGTTGGGAGAGGAATGTGTTTTTAATACAGGAGCCTTGTGATCTATATCTGCAAGGCCTTGTTTTCCTGACCATTTAGGTCATCAATTAGATTTTAGGAAGTTCAAACTGACATAGATAAATCACCTTCCCAGGAAATGTGGATGTTTCAGAACAAATATATATGTATTACATTAGAAGCATTTTACATACTTTACTTTTGAAGAAGGGGAAACTTTGTGCTTCTGAATTACTCCTTGTTGCCCTGACAGCACAATTTTTTGAGATGCAAATTGAAAAACCTTAAAGAAGAGGATGAGAGTGTTCAAAATAAAATGTACATAGAGACACAGGATAAGAAAAATAAAAGATCCAGGTAGCAAGATGATGAAGCAAGAAGCATGGAAGAGATCAGAGTAGCTTTGATTGGGTGTGGAATTTAGAATTTAGAACAAAGGGATGGGTGAAAGAAAATTTAGGGCGCTTGGCTGTGTAATCACCGCTAATTCTCTTCATTGTGTTCTCATGAAAGCATCTATGAAGATGTACATTGCTCTTAAGGGAGTTTTGGAATCCAATTTGAGTTTCATGTCACCATCCTGAAACAGGCTTGAAAATGGGGATGACTGTGCCAGGTTTGGTCTGGATAATGCCCATTGCTATTTTCATTGACTTCCACAGCTTACTGCCAAGAATTATGTTAGTGTTGATTGGGAGGACGTCAGTCAATATTGAAGGAGGAAAATATTTGATATGAGATAGGAATCTGTTATATTTGCTACTTGTTTACTGTTCCAGTAAACTTCACTGGTGGAAATGTGAGTGAACTCTACACTGTTGAGTTTTTAATGCATTTCCTTATTGGACTCATCTCTCTCATCATTAGATAATGGTCATGAATTAGATTTTACAGTCTTGTACACATCTTATTTCCTTTTCACAATATTGCTGGGGATAACAAAGACAGAACATTTACTGATGAAGAAAGTAAAGCTGAAGAAGTTTAGGGTCTTGACTCAAAGTATTTTTAGAATCACCTGTGTGTGTGTGTGCATGCACTTGCGTGTGAGAGATATTTGTTATACACACATATATTTTTCTCTGCTAATTGATCTGATTACTGGTTTAACACATGTAAATTTTCTAGTCCAATCAAAGTTTCACCTTCATATACCACAAAATTATAAAACGGGTTTTTATGCACTGATGGAACCGGTAATTATATTAGAACTTTGTCTGACTAGTTCTATTTTAACTCTGACACCTGTGTTTTACACAGCTCCAAGCAATATGCTTTCTCTTTCCTATTGGTTACCACAGAGATAATAATTTTTAGAATTTAATTTTCATGGAAAGATTAGTTTACTAATTTTAAGTGGTGGATGGTTGCAGTAATAAAAATGAATAATCAGATTCCTTGTTGAGTCTAACGTCAAATGATAAGCCATGGCACCATGTCAAATGTGAAGTTTTGAAATAAGTAGAAACCAAGATTGAATGTAAAAAGTTTAGTAAGTATTGGAATGGTTTCCTTACTAATATATGTGCAACATGAGACATGTACATTCATCTTATTTACTCTGTTGTCATTATTGTATGGTTTCAAGTTTACATTGTTGTACCATTTGCCTAATGGTACTCAGTAGTGCCTAATACTCGAAAGAGGAGAAGGATTTGCTTCCTTAGATTTAAATGAAAGCATAGTTAGAACTTGATACAGTCTTTTGAATTTAGATAGAGCATTTGAATTCTTAAATGAGAACATACTCCATGTTGAAACTTTTACTGCAGAAATGCTAGATGGAACTAAGGTACACTGGACGGTGGGTGGTAGGCTGCTCCCACTAAGAAGGCAGGGTTTCATGGGTGCTGATTGCTTTTCTGTCTGCCTGCTGCTCTTCTATCTGGAATATACTTCTCACATATCCTCATGTCCCAAACTTTACCTCCCTTAAAAATTATTTTTTTCCTAGGAATCATTACCTAATTGCCCTGGCCAGAAGTAGATCTCCCCTCTTCTCACACTAGAACCTTTTTTTCTCTACTTTTCTTTTGGCATATGCCATTGTATATTTTACTTTAATATCTATCATAGATTTCATACTAAATTATGAATTTCTGGATGGGAGAATCTGCATCCATTTATCTTTCTACCCCCTATTGCTATACATAAAGAGCATTAGATTTCTGGGCTTCCATAACAAATTATCACAAACTTCATGGCTTAAAGCAACAGAAATTTATTCTCTCACAGTTGTGGAGTTGATGAGCCCCAAACCAAGGTGTCCAGTGCCACACATCCTCCGGATGCTCCAGGAGAGACTCTTTCCCTGCCTCTTCCAGCTTCTGTTGGCTCTCGGTGTTCCTTGTGTGAGGGAATCATTCAAACCTTGCTTCCCTGTCCGCATGGCCTTCCGCTCCTTGTGTCTCCCTGTATCTCAAATGTCCCTCTCCTGTCTCCTATTAGGATACCAGTTGTTGGATGTAGGGTTTATTCTAGATTCAGTATGATCTCATCTCAAGAACCTTCATTTCATTATATCTATGAAGATCCTTTCTCCGAATAAGGTGACATTCATAGGCTTCAGGGCCTAGGGCATGGACATACCATTTTGGTGGCCACTCTCCAACTCATTACCCATAGGAAGCCCTCAGGACATCAGTACATATGTTTATATACATACACATATGTATATATAATTTTGGAGAAAGAACATTGCACATTTTTTTTTTGAGGAATGCTGTGCTCAGCTTTACAAATACCACAAACATTATGGCTGAATACAAAACCATTTATAATTTCATGTTCCATGGATCAGGAGTCTGGACACAGTTTAGCTAGGTACTCTGCTCAGGGTTGCCAATGAAGGTGTTGCCAAGGGCCTGCGTCTCATCTGAGGCTCAGGAGACTCTTTCAAGCTCACACGGTTGTTGGCACAATTCACACCCTTCCAGCTGCAAAAACCATGCTGGTATGGTGCTATAGGGTCAGCAGGAGACTGACTATGACCACAGGAAAAGGTCTAGACCATTTTTTTAAAGGGCTTCCACTGATAAGTCTGGCCCACCCAGGATTATCTACGTTTTGATTAAGTTCAAGTCTGTTGATTTGGGTTCTTCATTGTGTCTGACAATCTCTTCACCCTTGCTCCATACTATGACCTAATCATGGGGGTGACACTCAGAGGTGGAGATCATGGGGGCCATCATTGAATGTTGCCTACCACAGGCATATATACAGTTGATCCTTCCACAGTGCAGGGGTTTTGGGTGCTGACTCCCTATGCGGTTCAAAATCTGTGAATAACTTCACTCCCCAAAAACTTAACTATTAAGAACCTACTGTGGACTAGAAGGCTTACTGATAAAGTCAATTAATACATAATTTGCATGGCATGCGTATCATATAGACACTGTATTCTTACAATAACATCAGCTAGAGAAAAAAACTATTTTTTCAAATTGTTGCAGACCCCCACAAGTTTTCCAGTATGTTTATTGAAAAAAAAATGTGTATAAATGGACCTGTGCAATTCAAACCTGTGCTGTTCAAGGGTGAGGTGTACTTTTGATTTTCTCAAGATGTTCTGATTTAATGTGAAATTATTTTGAATTCTATGTATTAGCTCTTTCCAGAGATTCTTAGATGTATTTGTTCTTTTTTCTAGTACAAAACATCAGGCCCAACAGAGAGTGCCAGTGTCAAAACTCTGATTCTATAGACTCTAGTTCAAAATGAAAAAAAAATTTTGTGAAATTCTTTTGCTCAAATGAGGCAGCACTTGGGTTTGGATGATAAGCACAGCCGCTGCCTGTACTGTGCGACAGGATTGCAGCCTGGCCCTGAGAATACAGTATGCATGAAAGAAATCACAAGTGGGTCAGCCAATGGAGAGAGGGGAAGTTGCATGTGCAACAATTAGAGCGGGCAGTGGGATGGTAAAGTCAATAGCAAAAAAGAGGAAATGGGAAGAAGTCATCAGTCCTTGTATCCTTCTTGTCTTCTGCAATTAAGTATTCTTCCCTCAGATTTGGTTATTTGATCCATATTAGTTGATTCATTTCCTACGTATGAGAACAAGGATGTCAGTAGGTTTCATCTTGGAGACAATGGTGATCATTTGAGAATACGGTCATGTATGGCACTGGGTTGAGAACTCAGACCATGCCTGAAGTTAGCACAACACAAGATCCATTAGTAATGACTTCTTTGGGAACTGAAGGGAGGAGAGGAAGCAGCAATTATACCACATATTTATTATCTCTTCCGGGCATCCTTGATTGTCATTTCAGAACACTGGATTACTATCTTGTTCACCTTTGCGATTCTGAATTCTTGCCTGGATAACCTACCAAGCATGCTGCTATATGTAGCCCCTATTTTTTGTTAAGTCCCCCTGTGTATTTACCACTCCCTTCATTTGAGCCCTGCCCCTTTAATCTAGTATAGGGGTCAGAGCTTAGGTTTGATTAAAAAAGATGTTTATTGACAATAGGTTCCATTAAATTTTAGTTAATGGACTCTATCCTGGGAGATCCTTGTGTCACTTATGATTATATGCAGTATAAAAGAGACTACAAAAATTAACAGCTCAAATAAGTCCAATGTTAATATAATGGCCCTAAAGTCATTAGAGACTCAAATTCCTTTATTTATTTATTTATTTTGCTTTTTTTGCACATTTCGTATGTAGGATGTCCTTGAGGTGGGCAGAATTTAGTGATTATAAGGAATGGAAAGAGGGCAAGTGTGGTTGATGTACAGAGAGTGAGGAAGAGAGTTAAAAGGGGGAGTATTGGATGTTTTTAAAAGGGGGAGTGACATCATATCTGGAGTTCTGAGGATTGCTCTGGTTACTGAAGTATAAGGGATAAAGTAGGGAACAGAGAATCCATGAAAACCGATATTGCAGCAATACTGGCAAGAGAGACATTTTCTATCATTGTGGATGCTGTAAGAATTACTTCAACAAAGTACTATGAAAAGTAAGAAGCAGACACTTAAATGCTTTTGAGGAACTGGGGTAGGAAGAAGGGAATGTTTCCATGGGACTACATGCTAAGGTTATCTGGGCTGATTTAAAGGGGGAAGCACCATGTTTAAAGTAGAGGAAACAGCATAGGTAATGATTCAAAGGCCAGAAATTACATGGTTTCTCAGTAATGATATAATGAATTTTCTACTGAGGCTGGAGCAATGATTACTTGGAGAGTTGCAATAAAAGAGAAGCCTACAAAGTTAGGCTGCAATCAACTCGGGAAAGGTCTTTTTGTAGTAAGAACAAGACATTTGAACTTTATTTTGAAAACAGTAGTAGCCTATCTTAAGGTTATGTCCTCAGCTAATTTAATATGTATTTTATTTCACATTTACTTATACTGATAGTGTTAAATGGCATCAAATATGTAAAAAGTCTTGTATATTATTAAGTGCTATTTAAATGTAAGGTTCTATTATTTATTTTTATCAGTAGTAATAATAAATCATAATAAGCTTCTGGTTTCTGTGGCTCTTAAGAATGGATGAAACATTTCATTATAATGAGTTCTTAATAAAGAATATTTAAGTGTCCTCTCACATATATCATGGTACTTTCATTATTGTCTATTACATTTTGAAGAACATTTTGGTGGGGGAAAAACACAAGGGTAGTAAAGTTTTCATGTGAGTGGGTTTAATTTGAAAGCATACGAAAACCGGTGCATAAAAGTGATTTGCTTAAAATGAAAAAAGCCATTGTGTGCTCTCAAAGCAATTCTAAGAACTAGAAAACACAAATTATTTCTTATTAGCTTAATAGGCCAAAAATCTGTGTTTATGATAGCTCCATTCATTTTAGAAATTGGGCAATAACATTTTCTCCACATTGCAAACATGAATAAATAATGATTAATGATTGTGCTGTGTTTTCACTTTTAAAACAAATTCACATTTGAGGAACTGTATCTTTTCAAGATAGATCACTTGCTGCTCCTGAGTGCTTGTGATGTATTTGAGTTCTTAAAATAATTTGCTGTATTCTTTTTCCATTTGAATTATACGACATACTGGGACAGGAATGGTTTAGTCTAATAAAAAACATGCTGCACTAATGCCTCTAGGAGTGTATTGAGAAGAGACTGCCTATATAAAGATCCCCACAAAACAGTAACTATGATAGACCATGATAACACATAAAGACAAAGTCTATTATGTTTTCCAGAAAGGCTTTGCATTTTGAAGGAGATATTTAAATTCTGTCCGGATTTAAGAGATCCTCTCAAGATATGTTGCATGAACCATTTAACACATGACTCTGAATATAAAGGGGAGAGGAATAAAGGGAATTACCACCTGTTATATTCTATGTGCTTAACACTGTGCTGTTATTTTCCTGCTTTATCTTGTATAATCTTAATGGTGATGAGATACCCTCATTTTACAGATGTATGGTCTGAAGGTCACAGGTGTTAAGATGTCTGATGTTTTCCAGTTAGTAAGCTGAACCCCTGTAGTTAGAACCTACACAGGTTTCATTTCAAATTTCATGTACTTTTTATTATACCATACTATGTCTTTCCAGAAAGGACGGGCCATCCTTCCCTATGATAGAAACTAACAAAATACATGGCTTCATTGCACTGATGAGCCTTTTGAAATGTAACCCAGTTTTATTTAAAGTTTATTTGTTTTTATGGAATTTCCTGACATAGAGATTTTCAAAGTACATTTTTGGGTATTTATTCTCCCAACAGCTCTGGAATCAGGAAATGATTTCTCACCAATTTGCCTCTTTGAGCCTAAGTTTTTAGACTAGGCTGCCTCACATGTTCATTCATTAAAGTTATTTGGTACCCTGATGAATTAATATTTTGTATGTTACTATCTTAGACATCCAGAATCTTTGTGTCCTATATGCCTAAATATCAGTGTAATAGACCCTTAAACTTAGTGGGCCCCAAATTTTGGATCTTATATCTAATTTTGCGGATTTGGCATGTATTTTGTGATTAACTTTCTTTTTAAGTTTTTTTCTCTTGAAATATAGTTGATAAACAATATTGCTCTCAGATATACAACATAGTTATTCAACAATTATATACATTACTGAATGCTTATGTAGTTTGCTTTTAATTCATAAAATTGTTATCTTCCTCATGAATTATTAATCACTAAAAGTATAACTTAGTCTTGATAATAAAAAATAGGTATGTATATAATAGATTTTAATTGAATCTAAGTAGCAAGTTATTGTTTTTGACAAAAGTGAAATAACTCAGTGATAATGAAATACCTCAAATAAAGTTAATGTTTATTTAAATTAAAAATTGCAGAAACCTGAGTATGTCTACATGTACATTTGGCCTCTGCAAAATAGCAGTACATGTTCTTAAACTGTAGTAGCTATTTTAGGGGAACAGATAAGAAGACATCTATCTGAATGCTAGATCATAATGAGGTATTCTTTTCTGATGAAAATAATCTTAAATAAAAATAGTCTAATCAACTTATCACAGAAATAGCAAAGTTTAGGCCAAGATCTAATGTTAGTCCAGAGTAATGAATGGCTTTATTTATTTATGCTTATGTTTTAGGATTCACTGATTGTCTACCTTCTGTAATTTAAATTTTTGAAACATTTGGCATATCAGCTAAAACTGTTTATGTATGTTATTTTAATGTGGTCCTTGAAATTCAGTACATTAGCTACTGAAATGCCTTGTGTTGAACTCAATTATTGTCAGGATTTAATAAAGAAACTCCTTAAGTTTTCAGTATTAGATTACAATGGTGAACGGGTGTACTTTATTCAAAACATACCAAGGTATATTTGATGAACAAAAGTTATGTGAAATTGAAGATTCCTTTTTAGGATTTTTGAGTTTTCTACAACTAATTTTTTAGTGCTGGCTCTGGTACTTGCTTTCAGTTCATGAGGATAGCAGGTAAACTGTAATCAGAATTCACTAAATGATAACGCCTGTGGCTTGAGAGAGACAATGTGCCGCTGACTGCTTAATGTGAAAATAGGGCACTGTCCTTAGGCAGAGTAAAGTTCTGGATTAAGAACTTCATTTTCAAAGGCAAAAACCATTCTCAGTGGATGTTACCTGAGACTCAGTTCAATTCAGGGAACAGTAACTCTGTACCTGTCAAATGTGATACACTGTGTTAGGCACCACAAGATCAAAGAAAAGAGTTTGTCTCATTCTCTGCTCTCAAAAATCTTTCCTTTACATTTAGTTGTGAGTTGTGGCAATTCTGAGAAGGAAATAAATATCCATTATCAATATTACTCCTGCAAACTCCTGAAAGGTCAAAACAGTCATGGAAGAAACAACTCAAGTAATATCTTTAAGGCCTGTGCAAACTTAAAAATTATGTAAGTATTTATTATACCTTAAGATAAATGCCCATAGTTAAGCAAAAGATTTTTAACTAAACTATTTTATTTTAGATATGTCTTACTAATTAATTTCTATTGACTAGAAATCACTACTGCAGTAATAATTTTAGATTTCACAGTAATATACAAGTGTAAGTCAGTGCTATATAAGAGAAGTAATTTATAAATTCTACTTCAGGTCATTGTTTTATTGCCTTCCTACTAACTCCATTCAAGATTTATGTAGGCATACTGTTTCTCATGCTGTCTGGCTCTGTATCCATCATAAAAATTTAGTAGGGATTTCAAAGGGTGTCACATGACCTTCGTGGTGCATGAAGGGTATTTGAGATAATGAGAATGGAATTGGGAAAATACTGACTATGAAATTGTTCAGAGTAATAAACTGATAGATTTAGATTTCCATGATAAATACATCCTAATCAAAAGAGCTAAACAAGTTTAGCTTAAATATTATAAGTTATTATATTAAATGAGGAAATGGAGAACATAAAAGTTCTCTACTCAGAAAGTATCTTGTAACTTGTACACCCTAAGAAAGATATTAGAATTATGAGAAAATTTAGATTGATAATTTCAGCTATTATTTCTCTCACTTCCATGAGGAAATTCTAGAAAAGAGCTATATGTTACCTTAAATAAAAAGTCCAAACTTTCCTTTCAGATACCAGCAACCAGAGAGGATAAAGTCATAGCCAAATATATTTGGATTTAAAAATCAAATATTTAATTAGGTAAAAGACATGATGTTTGTGGAAGGCTGTAGTTGTCAAACAGGAATCTCCTAATTATTTTTAGGAACATGTCATGGTATTATTAATTTGCCATTAGCAGTTCTTTTTTTTATCTTTACCAGTGTCACTAATTGGTTTCTGTACATATTGAATATTGTGAGTCATAGATAGAAGTGTTCACTTTTGGCCCCTCATATTCTTATCTATTGATTTCCAGATGAATCTAAAGTTAGAACTAAGCCTAAACGTCAAAGATATTTTAATATTTAAACCGCAGACATGGCTAAATTCCAAGCTCATGCTGTGTCTACCTGTGAATGCAGTTTAAGTTGTTTGAGGGAGTTATTGATAATTTCTGTATTTTAATGGAAACAACATTGAGAGGCAGGAGTTTTAAACTTGTTTAATTTCTGTATCAAGAGAGAACATTAGATTTTATATTTCTAGAGCTTGCAGTCAGGAGCCATGGTTAAGGTCATTTGACTCCATTATGAGTACTAATGCTGCTACTACTAATGTTATTAGTACTGTCATTTATAAAAGACCATTCTATGTCAGGCACTGTCCTAGGCATGTTGATACATTTTAGTATTGTCACAAGACAAAGTGATGGATGGTATTATTTACATTTTTAAGATGAAGCTATTGGGATTCAGTAAACTGTCCATAACCACATAGGAATAAGATGCAAGTTCTGGTCTTCAAATTTAAATATGACATCAAAAATCATCTCTATATGGAATTTTTACAAACCCTTTTAAAATGCTCATTGTTCTAAGAACAGATATTGAGGAGGGGTATTTTTCAATGTTAAGAGCACTGGAAAACAACATAAGAGTTCAATTGAAATGCAATAGAATAAAATAAAATACTTAAACATATTTGATTAACCCAAAATATCGCACAAAAGAAGGAATAAAGAAAAAAAGAACATGGCTAGAAGACATAGGAAGTTGCTATACTTAAACTCATGCAGATCAAAAATTGCATCAAATATCAAACAACTAAGCAAAGCAATTAAAAGCAGAGATTACAATATAAGGAGTATCTGTTATATAAATGATCTAAAAATGGACCTTGTACACTGGCCCATAGGTTGTTTATTTCTACACTCCATGTTGAGACCTGTTAGCTTCAAAGATTATTGACCCCAAACTCAAATTTTCACATGCAAATTTATTTTTAAAATGACCTAAGCAAGCACATTTTTTTGTAATTTAGGGCCTTCTTGCTTTGCATATCTTGCAAAAATCTCGCCTGATAGCTATTATCCATTAGGATAGAACCTTATTAATATGTCTCCAAGCTCCTATGGCCCTTCAGAGTTCTCTGACGCAGAAACTCCTCACTCTGCTGTTGAGAGACATCACCTAGACATCTAAGCTTTCTCTGATCCCCTTTTCTTCTAGGAGTTTCCATGCCTTTTTCCTCTTCTGGATGGTTGTCCCCCCGCCTTAGCCTCTGGACTATACCTTCTGCTGTGAGGTTCTTCCCTCTCATGCAGACTTGTTCAAATGCCATCCAATAAAGCTTACTGTGTTTTACTCCCTCTGGTGGTGATCTTTTACCTGATCAGGTTCCAAATCCCTCCAGCCTCCCATAACAATTACCATCATGCTGTCTACAGGAGATGACCTTTATTTCTTGGTATTTAATTTTGAAATAATTTTAAAATTAAAGTTTTTCAAGACCAACATAAAAAATTCCTATACACCCTCCACACAAATTCCTCCAATTCCCCCAGTTTTCAATGTTATATTTGTTCCATCTTACTCTTTCATTATATGTGCTTATTGAACTTGAATATACATACACAGCTTTTCTCTGCATCATTGAGAATAAATAGCAACCATTAAATATTTCAGTGTACATATCCCCCAAATAAGAACACTCTAACATATGCCTTTATAGTCATTCAAATTAAGATGTAAAAATTATATCACACTCAAAATATATGCAGACCTCATTCAGATTTTACCAGCTACCTCAACGTGTCTTACTTTCTGATGGGCAATATAACGCAGTAATTTACATTTAGTTGGCATGTGCTTTTGGACTTCTTCAATCTCAAACAGTTTGAGTATTCCACAGTGTTTTGGTAATTTGACAGATTTTAAGAATTCAAATTGTTCAGACCTGCAGGATGTCCTTTGATCTGGGTCTGTCCAGTGTTGAATCATGTTAAGATTCAGGCCACCTAATTTTTATAATTTGAAGTTTATACTTCTTCATCCCCTTCAACTATCTCACCCATTTAAAAATATATATAGTTGTCTAATCACTATTTTGTACATCTGAAATGAATATAATACTGTATATCAACTATATTTCAATAAAAAGTAGAAAGAAAAGACTGATCCCACCTATTTTTGGCAGAAATGATAGTGTACTTTCCTGGGTGAGGTACATTATTTAAAGTATTTATTCATGCATTTATTAATATAAGTATAGAAACATGGATTAACATCTTATACTATGGGCCATATCTGTTAATATTATTTGGTTTTATGTGAAAATTGCTATTAGGCTAGTTAGTGGAACAGTTTTATGCTGAATCTTACCTCCTTTTGGGAGGACCATAAAATGCTCCAAATTCATCTTGTAGTTTCTTTGCTTCAGGTCTGGAATCAGCTCTTCCCAGAGATCTCTGGTTCCTTTGGCACAGAATAGGATGTAAAAACCAACAACAGGGCACTAGGTGTGCTGATTACTGAGGTGTCACTGCTTCTAGACACTCTTAGTAGACAGAGCTAGGAAATATGTACATGTGTATACATGTAGGCACACAGGTGAATATATGCATCTACATTTTTTTATTAAGGTATCATTGATATACAATCTTATAAAGGTTTCACATGAGCAACATGGTGGTTACTACATTCCCCCTATTATCAAGTCCCCACCACATATCCCATTACAGTCACGGTCCATCAGCATAGTAAGATGCTTGTCTTCTCTGTGCTATACTGCCTTCCCTGTGCCCCCGCTACATTATGTGTGTTAATCGTAATGCCCCTTATTCCCCTTAACCCTCCCATCCCACCCATCCTCCCCAGTCCCTTTCCCTTTGGTGACTGCTAGTCCATTCTTGGGTTCTGTGAGTCTGCTGCTGTTTTGTTCCTTCAGTTTTTGCTTTGTTCTTATGCTCCACAGAGGAGTGAAATCATTTGGTACTTGTCTTTCTCCACCTGGCTTATTTCGCTAAGCATAATACCCTCTAGCTCCATCCATGTTGTTGCAAATGGTAGGATTTGTTTTCTTCTTATCGCTGAATAATATTCCATTGTGTATATGTACCACCTCTTCTTTATCCATTCATCTACTGATGGACACTTAGGTTGCTTCCATTTCTTGGCTATTGTAAATAGTGCTGTGATAAACATAGGGGTGCATTTATGTCTTTTTGAAACTGGGCTCCTGCATTCTTAGGGTAAATTCCTAGGAGTGGAATTCCTGCATCAAATAGTGTTTCTATTTTTACTTCTTTGTGGAACCTCCATACTGCTTTCCACAAAGATTGAACTAATTTACATTTGCACCAACAGTGTAGCAGGGACAACCTTTCTACACATCCTCGCCAGCATTTGTTGTTCCTTGTCTTTTGGATGTTGGCCATCCTAACTGGTGTGAGGTGATACCTTATTGTGGTTTTAATTTGCATTTCCCTGAATTAACAATGCAGAGCATCTTTTCATGAGCCTGTTGGCCATCTGGATTTTTTCTTTGGAAAAATGCCTGTTCAGATCCTCTGCCCATTTTTTAATCAGGTTATTTGCTTTTTGGGTGTTGAGGAATGTGAGCTCTTTATATATTTTGAATGTTAACCCTTTATCAGATATGTCATTTATGAATATTTTCTCCCATACTGTAGGATGCCTTTTTGTTCTACTGATGGTGTCCTTTGCTGAACAGAAGATTCTTAGTTTGATGTAGTCCCACTTGTTCATTGTTGCTTTTGTTTCCCTTGCCTGAGGAGATATGTTCATGAAAAAGTTGCTCATGTTTATATTCAAGAGATTTTTGCCTATATTTTCTTCTAAGAGTTTTATGGTTTCATGATTTACATTCAGGTCTTTGATCCACCTTGAGTTTACCTTTGTGTATGGGGTTAGACAGTAGTCCAGTTTCATTCTCTTACATGTAGCTGTACAGGTTTACCAACACCAGTTGTTGAAGAGGCTGTCATTTCCTCCATTGTATTTTCATGGTTTCTTTATCATACATTAATTGATGATGTATGTGTGGGTTTATATCTGGGCTCTCTATTCTATTTCATTGATCTATGGCTCTCTTTCTGTGCCAGAACCAAATTGTTTTGATTACTGTGGTTTTGTGGTAGAGCTTGAAGTTGGGGAGTGTAATCCCCCATGCTTTATTCTTCCTTCTAAGGATTGTTTTGGCTATTTGGAGTGTTCTGTGGTTCCATATGAATTTTAGAACTATTTGTTCCAGTTCTTTGAAGAATGTGGTTGGTATTTTGATAGGGATTGCATTGAATCTGTAGATTGCTTTAGGCAGGATGGCCATTTTGGCAGTATTAATTTTTCCTACCCAAGGTTATGGGAAGTATTTCCATTTGTTAGTGTCCTCTTTAATTTTCCTCAAGATTGTCTTGTAGTTTTCAGGGTATAGTCCTTTCATCTCTTTGGTTAGGTTTATTCCTAGGTATTTTATTCTTTTTGATGCAATTGTGAATGGAATTGTTTTCCTGATTTCTCTTTCTGTTAGCTCATCGTTAAAATGTAGGAAAGCAACAGATTTCTGTGTATTAATTTTGTATCCTGCAACTTTGCTGAGTTCACATATTAGCTCTAATAGTTTTGGAGTGGAGTCTTTAGGGTTTTTTATGTACAATATCATGTCATCTGCAAATAGTGACAATTTGACATCTTCTTTACCAATCTGGATGCCTTGTATTTCTTTGTTTTGTCTGATTGCCATGACTAGGACCTCCAGGACTATGTTGAATAGAAGTGGGGAGAGTGGGCATCCTTGTCTTGTTCCTGATCTTAAAGGAAAAGCTTTCAGCTTCTCACTGTTAAGTATAATGTTGGCTGTGGGTTTGTCAAATATGGCCTTTATTATGTTGAGGTGCTTGCCCTCTATACCCATTTTGTTGAGATTTTTTATCACGAATGGATGTTGAATTTTGTCAAATGCTTCTTTATCATCTATGGAGATGATCATGTGGTTTTTGTCCTTTTTGTTGATGTGGTAGATGATGTTGATGGATTTTTGGATATTGTACCATCTTTGCTTCCCTGGAATAAATCCCACTTGATCATGATGTATGATCTTTCTGATGTATTTTTAAATTCAGTTTGCTAGTGTTTTGTTGAGTATTTTTGCATCTATGTTCATCAGGGATATTGGTCTTTAATATTCTTTTTTTATGGTGTCTTTGCCTGGTTTTGGTATTAAACTGATGCTCGCTTCATAGAATGAGTTTGGAAGTATTCCTTCCTCTTCTACATTTTGGAAAACTTTAAGGAGAATGGGTATTCATTCTTCTCTAAATGTCTGATAAAATTCAGTGATTAAACCAGCTGGGATTTGGGTTTTGTTCTTGGGTAGTTTTTTTATTACTGGTTCAATTTCATTGCTGGTAATTGGTTTGTTCAGATTTTCTGTTTCCTCCTGGGTCTGTCTTGGAAGGTTATATTTTTCCAGAAAGTTGTCTGTTTGTTCTTGATTAACCAATTTGTTACCATGTGATTTTTCATAGTATTCTCTAATAATTCTTTGTATTTCGGTGGTGTCCATAATGATTTTTCCTTTCTCATTTCTGATTCTGTTTATGTGTGTAGACTCTCTTTTTTTTCTTGATAAGGCTGGCTAGAAGTATACTTTGTTCATTTTCTCAGAGAACCAGCTCTTGGTTTCATTAATTCTTTCTATTGTTTTATTCTTCTCAATTTCATTTATTTCTTCTATGATCTTTATTATGTCTCTCCTTCTACTGAGTTTGGGCCTCATTTGTTTTCCTCTTTCCAGTTTCATTAATTATGAATTTAGACTGTTCATTTGGCATTGTTCTCCCTTTTTTAAATAGGCCTGAATTGCAGTATGCTTTCCTCTTAGAACTGCTTTCGCTGCATCCCACAGAAGTTGGGGTGTTGAGCTCTTATCTTCATTTGTATCTATATAATGCTTGTTCTCTGTTTTAATTTGATCATTGATCCATTGATTAGGAGCATGTTGTTAAGCCTCCATATGTTTTTGAGTCTTTTTGTTTTCTTTGTACAATTTATTTCTAGTTTCATACATTTGAGATTGGAGAAGTTCGTTGGTAGAATTTCAGTCTTTTTTAATTTACTGAGGCTCTTTTTGTGGCAGAGTATGTGATCTATTCTGGAAAATGTTCCTGAGACGAATGTGCATCCTGTTGCTTTTGGGTGGAGTGTTCTGTAGATGTCTGTTAGGTCCATCTGTTCTAGTGTGTTGTTCAGTGCCTCTGTGTCTTTACTTATTCTCTGTCTGGTTGATCTGTCCTTTGGAGTGAGTGGTGTGTTGAAGTCTCCTAAAATGAATGCATTGCTGTCTATTTCCTCCTTTAATTCTGTTAGTATTTGTTTCACATATGTTGGCACTCCTGTGTTGGGTGCATATATATTTATAATGGTTATATCCTCTTGTTGGACTGACCCCTTTATCATTATGTAATGTCCTTCTTTATCTCTTGCTACTTTCTTCGTTTTGAAGTCTATTTTGTCTGATACAAGTACTGCAACACCTGCTTTTTTCTCCTTGTTGTTTGCATGAACTATCTTTTTCCATCCCTTCACTTTTAGTCTGTGTATGCCTTTGGGTTTGAAATGAGTCTCTTGTAGGCAGCATATAGATGGGTCTTGTTTTTTTATCCATTCAGTGAGTCTACTTATTTTGATTGGTGCATTCAGACCATTTACATTTAGGGTCATTATCGATAGATATGTTGTTTTTGCCATTGCAGGCTTTAGATTCGTGGTTAGCAAAGGTTCAAGGGCAGCTTCTTTACTATCTAACAGTCTAACTTAACTCTCTTATTATGCTATTATAAACAAAACTGAAGATTTATTTTTTCTTTTTCCTTTTCTTCCTCCTCCACTCTTTATATGTTAGTTGTCATATTCTGTACTCTTTGTGTATCCCTTGACTGACTTTGTGGGTAACTGATTTAATTTTGCATTTGTTTGGTAATTAATTGGTCTGTTCCCTTTACTGTGTTTTTATTTTCTCTGGTGACAGCTATTTAGCCTTAGGCACACTTTCATGTAGAGTAGTTCCTTTAAAATACAGTGTAGAGATGGTTTGTAGGAGGTAAATTCCCTCAACTTTTGCTTATCTTGAAATTGTTTAATCCCTCCTCCAAATTTAAACAATAATCTTTCTGGATAGAGTATTCTTGGATCAAGGCCCTTCTGCTTCATTGCATTGAATATATCATGCCACTCCCTTCTGGCCTGTAAGGTTTCTGCTGAGAAGTCTGATGATAGCTTGATGGATTTTCCTTTGTAGGTGATCTTTTTTCTCTCCCTGGTTGCTTTTAATACTCTGTCCTTGTCCTTGATATTTGCCATTTTAATTATTATATGTCTTGGTGTTGTTTTCTTTGGGTCCCTTGTGTTGGGAGATCTGTGCACTTCCATGACCTGAGGGACTATTTCCTTCCCCAGTGTGGGATAGTTTTCAGCAATGATTTCTTCAAAGACACTTTCTATTCCTTTTTCTCTCTCTTATTTTTCTAGTACCCCTATAGTGTGAATATTCTTCCATTTGAAATGTTCACACAGTTATCTTAATGTTCTTTCATTCCTAGAGATCCTTTTTTCTCTCTCTGCCTCAGCTTCTTTGTATTCCGTTCTCCACTTTCTATTCCATTTACCCTCTCCTCTACCTCATCTAATTTGCTTTTAAATCCTTCCATTTTATGTTTCATTTCAGCTACTGTATGTTTTAGGTATCTGTTTCCCTCCTGAATTCGTCGCTTAGTTCTTGAATATTTTTTTGTCGCTCCATTAGCATACTTATGACTTTTGTTTTGAATTATTTTTCTGGAAGATTGGCAATTTCAGTCACACTGAGCCCTGTTTCTTGTTTTTGAGGGATTTTGCATTGAACAAGGTTTTTCTGCCTTTTCATAATCCTATTGGATAGTGAGAGATATTAGGTTTATGTAGGCAGCACCCTCTAGTGCCCAGAAACTCAGCTCTTCAGAGTTGCCCAGTACCTGGAGTGATGGCAGTGGTCACAGGTGAGCAGTACCTGTACTAACCCTGAAAAGCAAGGCCTTTCCTGCTTCCCAGCTGCAGTGCCTGCCTCTGTTGGCAGGGCCAAAGGCCAAAGAGCCTTGTGCAGGGAGCAGCCTCTGGGTTAATCCCTTACACTGCTGTGGGCGGGGCTACCCTCTGGCAGGCCTGGAGTGATGGTGGGAGTTGCAGGCAAGAGGCACTGGTGCCTCCCGGTAGGGCAGAGTCCTGCTTCCCAGCCACAGTGTCTTTCTCCACTCTCAGGGCCAGTGAACCGTGTGCAGGGGGCAGGCTCTCTGTCAAGCCATGTAGTTGCTATAGGTGGGGCTGCTCTCTGCCTGGTCTGGAGCAATGGCATGGGCAGTGGGTTTGCATGCAGGTGCCAGTGGGGAGGAAGAAGCGGCAGGCTGCTTATCGCAGTGAGGGGCTTCAGGGCTTCATTGCCAGCCAGGGGGCTGGAAGCTCCTGAAAGTTCCCAACCTGCTGGGTTGAGTGTTTGGGATGATTTTGTCTACCTGTTCCTTCTCCTGAATCCTTGCCCCTTTAGCAGCCTTCTTACTGTTGGGAAGTCTTTCAAAGCACCCGCCTTCCTTTTGTCCCAGGTTAGTTGGTTGTGGGAACCTGTTTGCAGTCTTAGTCTCTGACTTTGCTTTTCAGGCCCTCTAATTATCAGAGCACCATGCAATGTGGATTTGTGTTCCTGGAGTAGATGTCCAGGGCTGGGTATTTAGCAGTCCTGGGCTTCTACTCCCTCCCTGCTCTGACTCTCTTCCTCCTGCTGGAGAGCTGGGGTCGGGGGACTGCTCAGGTCCTGCCAGATCATGGTTTTATTACTTTACCCTTTTCCATGAGATGTTCTGTTTTTTGTAGATGTAAACTGGCTGGTGCAATCTTATTTCTGGTCACTCTTTTAGGCATATTTGTATTTGGTGTATTTTCATATTATATGTGGCTTTGGGAGGAGATTTCTGCCTCACTTCTCACACATCATCTTTTTTTTCTCCCTGCATCTACATTTTTTTAATGTTTTATCAGTCAAGGTAGTTTACCATAGTATCAGAAGAGGTCAAATTAAAATACGATTTTCTCAGTATATGCAGGACAAAACAGATTCTCTCAGTATGTAATTTAATACACATTCTTGTTAAAAACCACTGTCAGCAAAAAAGTATAAGAAGGAACTTTATGTGTTTGATTAATTGGACCTATAAAAAATTTCCTACAGCTGGAATTTAGAACATTTCCCCCTAAAGTCTGGATTATCACCAGGATGTCTACTCTCATCCTCTCTTAAATTTTGTTCTGTCAGCCTTAGCCAAGGTAGTAGATAAGAAAGCTTTTTATATTAGGATAAAAACATTGTTTAAACTATCTTTAGAAAGATAGCAGGACTGTATATATTAAAAAACCTTAAGCAATGTCCCATAAATGAAAAGGACTAAAACTAATTATCAGGATGGCAGGATACAAAGTCAATATAGAAAACCAATTGTATTTATGTATACTAGCAACAATCAGAAGAGGAGCTTAAGAAATTACATATGGTTTATGATTGCACAGAAAACATAAAATACTTAGAAACAAACTCAATAAATACATATAAGGCATACATATTTAGATTTCCAACTCATTGCTGAAAGAATACCAAATTAGTGGAGTATTATACTGTGTTTGTGAAAAAGAATAGTCAAAATTGTTAAGATGTTAATTTTCCCACAAATTAAATCTATAGATTCATTAAAATTGCAGAGTCCTAAAGAGCTTTTGTGTAGATATTGACAAGTTAATTTCGACATTTAAATGGAAATAACAGATACTAGAATAGGCAAAACAATCTTGAAATAATTTTACAAAGTTAGTGGAATTACGCTCTTTGATTTCAAGATTTACTATAAAGCTACATAGTAAAGACAGTATTGTATTAGCCCAGGACTAGATAAACAGATCAATGCAACAAATTGAATACACTCCAGAATATACTCATGTGTATGAATCAATTGACTTTGGTAAATACATGAAGGTAATTCATTGGGGAAGGGTTAGAGTTTTCAACAAGTGATGACAAGTTGACTGGAATTTATAGAGGAAAAAATGAAACTTGACCTTTATATCAACAAAATATTTTAATTAAGATAGATCATATATCGAAATGTAAAAGTCAAAACTACTGACCTTATAGAAGAAAAAAAATTATTCAACTTAATATTCATTCATATAAATTTTCATAAACTTGGTATTGGCTCATAACAAGATGGGTATTTTTTAGATGGGACTCAGAATGCAGTAACCATAAAAGAAAAATTGATAAATTAGAATTTATCAACATTAAACACTTTGGCTTTTCAAAAGGCAATATTGTTAAATGAAAAGGCAAAACACAGATTTGAATAAAATATTTGTAATAGATATATCTTACAAAGGACATGTGTCTAAAATGTGTAAGGAATTTCAAAAAATTGATAATAAAACAACCTGTTAAAAATTGACAAAAGACTTAAAACTTCACTAAAGGAAATATGTACATGGCAAATAAGTGCATGCAAATGTGCTCGACACCATTAGCTATTAGATAAATGTAAATTAAAATCACAATGAGATGTAACTACATGCCCTTTAAAATCACAAATGTTACAAAGACCATACGTAGTATTGTCAAGGATGTGGAGAAAATAGAATGCTCATATATTTCTTGTAGAAGGATAGAATGGGATAATGACTTACAAAATTTTTTCATAGTTTTAGTAAGAGTAAACATGTAACTAAATGACTGAGGAGTTACCATAGGCACTCATCTGGATAAGAGAAATGAAAAAATACACCTATTAGAAATTTTTTTTAATGGTTATAGGTGAACATTAAAAATTAACCAATTACCCTCTGGTTAATGAATAATCAAATTGTTATATAGTCAAACAATAGACTACTACTTGGTGATGAAAAATGTTGGGTGCATCTTAAAAACATTTTATTGAACAGAAGTAGGTAGAAACAGAACAGTGCTGACTGTAGGTTCACTTTTGTATGAAGCTCAAGAACAGATCTAACTTACCTGGTGTAGAAATCAGAGCAGTGTGCATGAATCGCATCTTGACTGTGGTTTAGATATATGGGGGTGTACATTTGCCAATCCTCCTCAAACGTTTATTTTGCTGTACGTAAATTTAGCACAGTAAAGACCATTATGAAGCACTATATCAAACTGAGTTTTGGTGGTAAACTGATAGCACAAGAAAATTAAGATTACTGAAAGAGATTTTAATAAAAATGATTTTTACAAAGTATGTGAAGGGCTATGAAAACCACCAGAGGCCAGTGTAGTACCTGAGAGTTACCGACACTGGGGATCATTGCTACCCGTCAGCACTGACCCAGGAGACCTGGGATGAGGGCTGTCTGAGGGACACAGCTAGTCTTAAGTGGCTATACAGATGAAATCAGAGTCATACCATTTCTACCTTAATCTCCCTCCTGCCCTCTGATCTCTTGCCAGTGATTGCCATCAGCCAAGCCAAACCTGAAACCTGAGGGTAAAGGGAGCATGTTGAGTCAGTCAATGTAGGTTAGTTTCCTTGGGCTCAAAGCTGGATAAAGAGTAGCAGAGACTGGACCTCATTGGGTAAACAAACTATTCTGTGTGGGCACAGATTGAGGGAAAGAGTCGTGCTGATTGAATGCTTTCACTAATTTGCTTTCTTGCTTGTTCATTCAAGAGCCACTTCTGGTATACTGGTTAGGTACCATTAACTGCTGCAGAGGAATGTCAGACTTGGCTCCTGCCCCTGGAATCCCATAGTCACTCATGAAGAAATAATGGGTGACGTATTCGAGGTAGAGAAAGAAACTATACAATAGGTTAAAAGTATGAAGACTATTCTGTCCAAAAAGCTGAAACAGTAAGAAACTTATGATGGGTAGTGGAAATGATTGTGGGAGTTGGAGGACATATCATCTGAGTGTCTCTAAGGAATAACAGCCACTTCGACCATAAGTGGTCTGGCACATAGCAGCTGCTTAGGCATTGTCTGCCTAGCTAGGAGTTTGATTTTCCGAAAGCTGTGTTTCAAATATCTTTCCCACGTGGGTAAAAACCGTCCTGGAGAACTCTTGGTTGAGGAGATTCATAATGGCTTCTTACTGTATAGGCTTAAAATACATGACTTATTATATATATTTCAGTAGTAGTTTTAATCACAGAAACTTTCTGCTGTGTGATTTGGCAATGATAATTTCAGTATTTCAGTTGTGTCTAATTCAGAAAATATTGCAAGAAATTTATTCAACCTGAAGTATTTTGTCCATCTTGATTGGCCAAATATATACGTTTTAGTTTTATTGTCATATATTCTTTTATTTATTATGAAGAATCTCAATCCCACTGATAAACCTCCTTTTTCTATTTCACAATCCTGGTGGCTAACAGTGATTATGTAATCTCATAAAACATATAGATGCCCCCTTTAAAAAAAATTCTATCTCCTCCTCTATGTGACATTTTTACCATGACATTTATTACTTATTATGAAACTGGTAAATAACAGGACAGGATTCAAAGACATATACACACTAAAGTGAAAGAGATGCCTGGAAAATATATTGTTGTTAGTTACCTCACCATGTAAATATTCCCTGCCAGACATAGGAAGCCATGGTCCAGTAATTATCCAGCTACATAACCATCTATGCTAATTTTCCAAGAGCTATTCTGTTTTCTCTGAGGATTATAATGTACTTCTGTAACTTTGATTCCAAAATAATAGTGCCCTCAACAGTGGTAATGGTTAACAATTGTGGATCATTTTACAATGTTCTTAATACACATTTTAAATCTCATAGAAACATTATTAGATTATTTTTAGGTAGACATTATCATAGCCATTCCCCCCAAGGGAAATGGAATTAGAGGAGCATAATTTATGCACACTTACAAAGATAATCAGAGAACCAAGCCTTGATATCTGACTCCATTATATTAATTATTTCTTGATCAGTTGACCACAACATTTTCTTTGGAGGAGTGTCTTTATGTTTCCTGAGTCTTTGATATCCCTAGGGCTGGGTGATAGGAAATCAATCAGGGCCTAGCACACTGAAGAATAGTATTCCAGGGGAATTTGCTTCCAGTCGTGGGCCTACTTAGGAGAGAAAGAGCCATATGGAAAGTGTCTTGACTATTTTATTGTTCACTTGACTGAAACTATCTACCAGATACCCAAATGGTCCAAAATCTCTTCAGTATAAAAAGAATGCTGTGAGACTGAAGGGGTGAATCGCATATTTGAAGAAGTGGTATAAAGCTAATGTAACTGGAATTCAGAGTGAGGTAGCCAGTTGTGTAGTGTTATGCTGAAATATAGGTGAGTTTCAGACCATAATAAATCTTGTAGATCTTATTAAGCTTATCTTAAGAACATTTGGAAAGTCATTGAACTGTGTTAAGCAAGGGAATAACATAAACTGATCTGCATTTTAAAAGATCGGTCTGGTTGCTGTGTGTATCATACATGGGTCAGTGTAAAGATGAGTCATGTAGAAGCCCAATCAGGAAATGAGTTAGAAGGCAGATGCAGTATTCCAAGCAACCATATGATAGTGGCTTGGACTAGTTAGTGATGGAAGTTGGGAACTTGGAATAGATTTCAGGTATGTCTTAGATTGACTGTAGAGAGATATCAAAAATATTTCCTAGATTTTGGGTATGCAAAATTGAACATATGGTAGTGCCTGTAACTAAGAATAGAGTGCCTTAGAGAAGGATGAATGAGAAAAACCTATTTATAAAACTCTTAGCAATAAAGGAAGAGAAAGGGGATGTTTAAATTCAGTGTGTATCTACAGAAACTTATAGGAAATGTAAATCTCAGTAGTTGATATCGAAATATTTCACCTGTGGTCAAGGAGACAAGGATGCCCATTATCACCTTTGATGTTCAGTATTGTACTAGAGATGAAAGCTAGTGCAATAAGGCACAGAAAGAAAAAAAGCCAGAAGAATTAGAAATAAAGAGTTAAACTGTCATTACTTGAAGACAATATAATTGTACAACTAGAAAATCCAAAAGAATTCTCTAGTAAGTGATAGTAATATAGTTTATATTTTACATATGTTATGTTTATATATTTTTAGAAACTATATTATAGTATATAGTATACCTACTAAAATAGTTTGGAGTTTGTAGTATTATCGTTTATAATGATGTAATAGATTTAACAAGGTTACTGAATACCAAGTTCAAAACAAAAGCAATTGTATTTCTTTATAAAAGTAAGAAATAAAAATGTAAAAATCTTTAAATGTGTAAGAAGAAATGTAATGTAATTTCTTAAAATATGTAAGAATAAATATAATAAAGAATAGATATAATAGGTAATACCTCAATGAAATAATATTTAATAAGCAATATTCAATAATTTTAATGCAAATATATTTTATATAAAATTAACATATTTAATAAATAATGCACAATAAATATTATATACCAAAGATTTATCAGATCTTTAATCAGAAAAAATTTAAAAAACAGTATTTCAAATAATTTAAAGCAGATAAATATAAATAGAAGAATGTACCAGGTTTTTGTATTCAAACATACATTTTGGTAAACATATCAAAACTGAAACTTAACCTAAAGTAATGTTAGAATTCCAACCAAAATCTCAACAAATTAATTTTTTTGGAAATTGATAGTGATGCTTAGATTATGGTGTGAATTGATGTACAGATAATGATCAGCCATATAGTGGTGCATTTTCCTTTATGTTTCTTATACCTCAATGCAATTTAATTAATAAGGAAAAATTATTCAGAATGTTTAAGAAAAAAAAGGTGGAGGACATAGAACAATAAACCAAGACTAATTGAAAAGGTACTATTAGACAATATGATATTCGATGAAGGACAGGCAAAAAGACAAATATAACAGAATAGTGTCAGAAACAGATTCACACTTAAATGGCCACCTGCCAATTAGTTCAGTGGGGAATGGGGGATTGTTTTAAGAAATGTGCCAGACCAATTCATTTGGACGTACATGTAAAAAAATTGTAGTGACCACATCTTGAATCACACATAAAATTTAATTCTAGATTAATTTCCGATCTCTATTTGATATGATACAGCATTTAGACAAGAATATCCAGGAGAACATCTTTGTGACCTTAGAGTATGCAGTGATTTCCTAAACAGGATGCAAAAAGTGTCAACCATAATTTTTTTAAAATTTATTTTGGTATCATTAATCTACAATTACATATACAATATTATGGTTATTAAACTACCCACTTCGTCAGGTCCCCCCCACCAACCCCATTACAGTCACTGTCCATCAGCGTAGTGAGATGCTATAGAATCACTACGTGTCTTCTCTGACTTGTACAGCCCTCCCCGCACCCTGCCCAACATTACATCTGCTAATAGTAATGCCCCTTTTTCCCCCTTTTCCCTCCCTTCCTGCCCATCCTCCCCAGTCCCTTTCCCTTTGGTAACTATTAGTCCATTCTTGGGTTCTGTGAGTCTGCTGCTGTTTTTTTCTTTGCTCTTATGCTCCACATATGACTGAAATCATTTGATACTTGTCTTTTTCAGCTTGGCTTATTTCACTGAGCATAATACCCTCTAGCTCCATCCATGTTGTTGCAAATGTCTGTATTTGTTTTCTTCTTATGGCTGAATAATATTCCATGTGTATATGTGCCACCTCTTCTTTATCCATTCATATACTGATGGACACTTAGGTTGCTTCCATTTCTTGGCTATTGTAATTAGTGCTGCGATAAACATAGGGGTGAATCTATCTTTTTCAAATTGGGCTGCTGCATTCTTAGGGTAAATTCCTAGGAGTGGGATTCCTGGGTCAAATGGTATTTCTATTTTGAATTTTTTGAGGAACCTCCATACTGCTTTCCACAATGGTTGAACTAATTTGTATTCCCACCACCAGTGTAGGAGGGTTCCCCTTTCTCGACATCCTTGCCAACATTTGTTGTTGTTTGTGTTTTGGATGTTAGCCATCCTCACTGGGGTGAGGTGATATCTCATTGTAGTTTCAATTTGCATTTCTCTGATGATTAGTGATGTGGAACATCTTTTCATGTGCCTGTTGGCCATCTGAAATTATTCTTTGGAGAAGTGTCTATTCATGTCCTCTGCCTATTTCTTAATTGGATTATTTGCTTTTTGTTTGTTGAGGTGCGTGAGTTCTTTATATATTTTGGATGTGAACCCCTTATCGGATATGTCATTTATGAATATATTTTCCCATACTGTAGGATGTCTTTTTGTTCTACTGATGGTGTCCTTTTCTGTACAGAAACTTTTCAGCTTGATATAGTCCCACTTGTTCATTTTTGCTTTTGTTTCCCTTACCCGGGGAGATATGTTCATGAAGAAGTCGTTCATGTTTATGTCCAAGAGATTTTTGCCTCTGTTTTTTTCCAAGAGTTTTATGGTTTCATGACTTACATTCAGGTCTTTGATCCATTTTGAGTTTACTTTTGTGTATGGGGTTAGACAGTAACTCAGTTTCATTCTCTTACAAGTAGCTGTCCAGTTTTTCCAACGCCAGCTGCTGAAGAGGCTGTCATCTCCCCATTGCATATCCAAGGTTCCTTTATCAAATATTAGTTGACTGTATATGTTTGGGTTAATATTTGGATTTTCTAATCTGTTCCACTGGTCTGTGGGTCTGTTTTTGTGCCAATGCCAAATTGTCTTGATTACTGTGGCTTTGTCGTAGAGCTTGAAGTCAGGGAGCATAATTCCCCCTGTTTTATTCCTCCTTCTCAGAATTGTTTTGGCTATTTGAGGTCTTTTCTGGTTCCATAAGAATTTTAGAATTATTTGTTCCAGTTCATTGAAGAAAGCTGTTGGTATTTTGATAGGGATTGTATTGAATCTGTAGATTGCTTTAGGTAGTATAGCCATTTTGACAATATTTATTCTTCTTATCCAAGAGCATAGGATGAATTTCCATTTGTTAGTGTTCTCTTTAATTTGTCTTAGGATTGTCTTGTAGTTCTCAGAGTATAGGTCTTTCACTTCCTTCGTTAGGTTTATTCCTAGGTATTTTATTCTTTTTGATGCAATTGTGAATGGAATTGTTTTTCTGATTTCTCTTTCTGTTAGTTCATCGTTAGTGTACAGGAAAGCAACAGATTTCTGTGTGTTAATTTTGTATCCTGCAACTTTGCTGAATTCAGATATTAGTTTTAGTAGTTTTGGAGTGGAGTCTTTAGGGTTTTTTATGTACAATATCATGTCATCTGCAAATAGTGACAATTTGACTTCTTCTTTACCAATCTGGATGCCTTGTATTTCTTTGTTTTGTCTGATTGCCATGGCCAGGACCTCCAGTACTATGTTGAATAACAGTGGAGAGAGTGGGCACCCCTGTCTTGTTCCCGATCTTAGTTGAAAAGCTATCAGCTTCTCGCTGTTAAGTATGATGTTAGCTGTGGGTTTGTCATATATGGCCTTTATGATGTTGAGGTACTTGCCGTCTATACCCATTTTGTTGAGAGTTTTTATCATGAATGGATGTTGAATTTTGTCAAATGATTTTTCAGCATCTATGGAGATGATCATGTGGTTTTTGTTCTTCTTTTTGTTGATGTGGTGGATGATGTTGATGGATTTTCTAATGTTGTACCATCCTTGCATCCCTGGGATGAATCCCACTTGATCATGGTGGTTTATGATCCTCTTGATGTCTTTTTGAATTCGGTTTGCTAATATTTTGTTGAGTATTTTTGCATCTACTTTCATCAGGGATATAGGTCTGTAGTTTTCTTTTTTGGTGAGGTCTGTGCCAGATTTTGGTATTAGAGTGATGCTAGCTTCATAGAATGAGTTTGGAAGTATTCCCACCTCTTCTATTTTTTGGAAAACTTTAAGGAGAATGGGTGTTATTTCTTCTCTATATGTCTGGTAGAATTCAGAGGTGAATCCATCAGGTCCGGGGGTTTTGTTCTTGGGTAGTTTTTTGATTACTGATTCAATTTCATTGCTGGTGATTGGTCTGTTTAATTTTTCTGATTCTTGCTTGGTCAGTCTTGGAAGGTTGTATTTTCCTAAGAAGTTGTGCATTTCTTCTAGGTTTTCCATCTTGTTAGCATATAGATTTTCATAGTATTCTCTTATAATTCTTTGTATTTCTGTGGTGTCTGTTGTGATTTTTCCTTTCTCATTTCTGATTCTGTTTATGTGTGTAGATTCTCTTTTTCTCTTAATGAGTCTGGCTAAGGGTTTATCTATTTTGTTTATTTTTTCAAAGTACCAACTCTTGGTTTCATTGATTTTTTCTATTGTTTTATTCTCAATTTTATTTATTTGTTCTCTGATCTTTATTGTGTCCCTCCTTTTGGTGACTTTGGGCCTCATTTGTTCTGTTTCCAATTTCAGTAATTGTGTCTTTAGACTATTCATTTGGGATTGTTCTTCCTTCTTTAAATAGGCCTGGATTGCCATATACTTTCCTCTTAGAACTGCCTTTGCTGCGTCCCACAGAAGTTGAGGCTTTGTGTTGTTGTTGTCATTAGTCTCTATATGTTCTTTGATACTGTTTTAATTTGGTCATTGACCCATTGATTATTTAGGAGAATGTTGTTAAGTCTCCATGTATTTGTGAGCCTTTTTGTTTTCTTTGTACAATTTATTTCTAGTTTTATACCTTTGTGATCTGAGAAGTTGGTTGGTAGAATTTCAATATTTTTGAATTTACTGAGGTTCTTTTTGTGGCCTAGTATGTGGTCTATTCTGGAAAATGTTCCATGTGCACTTGAGAAGAATGCGTATCGTGCTGCTTTTGGGTGCAGAGTTCTGTCGATGTCTGATAGGTCCATCTGTTCTAGTGTGTTGTTCAGTGCCTCTGTGTCTTTACTTATTCTCTGTCTGGTTTATCTGTCCTTTGGAGTGAGTGGTGTGTTGAAGTCTCCTAAAATGAATGCATTGCTGTCTATTTCCTCCTTTAATTCTGTTAGTATTTGTTTCACATATGTTGGCGCTCCTGTGTTGGGTGCATATGTATTTATAATGGTTATATCCTCTTGTTGGACTGACCCCTTTTTCATTATGTAATGTCCTTCTTTGTCTCTTGTGACTTTCTTTGTTTTGAAGTCCATTTTGTCTGATACAAGTACTGCAACACCTACTTTTTCTCCCTGTTGTTTGCATGAAATATCTTTTTCCATCCCTTCACTTTTATTCTGTGTATATCTTTGGGTTTGAGGTGAGTCTCTTGTAAGCAGCATATAGATGGGTCTTGCTTTTTTATCCACTCTGTTACTCTGTGTCTTTTGATTGGTGCATTCAGTCCATTTACATTTAGGGTGTTTATCGATAGATATGTATTTATTGCCATTGCTGGCTTTAGATTCGTGGTTACCAAACGTTCAAGGGTAGCTTCTTTACTATCTAACATTCTAACTTACCTTTCTTGTTATTATAAACACATTCTGATGATTCTTTATTTCTCTCCCTTCTTATTCTTCCTCCTACATTCTTTATATACTTGGTGTTTTATTCTGTACACTTTTACATTTCCTTTGACTGCTTTTGTGGATAGTTGATTTTACTTTTTGCCTTTAGTTAGTATTTGGATGGTCTGCTTTCTTTGCTATAATTTTATTTTCTCTGGTGACATCTTTTTAGCCTTAGGAGTGCTCCATCTGGAGCAGTCTGTTTAAGATATCCTGTAGAGGTGGTTTATGGGAGGCAAACTCTCTCAACTTTCACTTGTCTGGGAATTGTTTAATCCGTCTCTTAAATTTAAATGATAATCATGCTGGATGCAATATTCTTGGTTCAAGGCCCTTCTGTTTCGTTATGTTAAATATGTCATGCCATTCTCTTTTGGCCTGTAAAGTTTCTGTTTAGAAGTCTGATGATAGTCTGATGGGTTTTCTTTTGTAGGTGGTCTGTTTTCTCTCTTTAGCTGCCTTTAATTCTCTGTCCTTGTCTGTGATCTTTGCCATTTTAATTATTATGTGTCTTGGTGTTGTCTTCCTTGGGTCCCTTGTGTTGGGAGATCTGTGGGCTTCATTGTCTGAGAAACTATTTCCTTCCCCAGCTTGGGGAAGTTTTCAGGAATTATTTCTTCAAAGACACTTTCTATCCCTTTTTCTCTCTCTTCTTCTTCTGTTACTCCTATAATGTGGATATTGTTCCGTTTGGATTGTTCACACAGTTCTCTTAATATTCTTTCATTCCTAGAGATTCTTTTATCTCTCCCTGCCTCAGCTTCTCTGTATTCCTGTTCTCTGATTTTTATTCCATTAGCAGTCTCTTGCATGTTGTCCAGTCTGCTGCTAAACCCATCAATCACTTGTCTCATTTCTGCATTGTCTTTCCTCACTTCCCTCACTTCCTCCCTTAGCTCTTGCAAATTTCTCTGTAGATCCATCAGTATTGTTATGACTTTTATTCTGAATTCTTTTTCAGGAAGATTGTGCATGTCCATCCCATCTGGCTCCCTCTCTGGTGTCTGGCTAAGATTTGTTTATACCATATTCCTCTGTCTTTTCATGGTGATAGAAGTGATCGCTGGTAGGCACCACGTGTGTCACCTGGGCTCTTAAAGACTTTTAAAAGAAAAAAGCAAAAAAAGGAGGATAGGAAAAAACAAAAGGAAAAAAAGGGGGGGAAATGGAGAAAAAAAATAAAGAAAAAAACAACAAAACAAAACAAAACAACAACAAAAATGTCCACCTGGAGTAGATTCTGTGAGGTTGCTGTAGGTGAGGCTGCTCCTCCACTGTTCCGTTCTGCCAGACCCTGTGTGGCACCGGTGGAGGGGGACTGGGGAATGAATGGGAGGCTGATGATCTCTGTGTGAAGCCTAGGTGCGGTTCCTTTGCTGGGCTGCCAGCCTCGGGGTCTGAAATTCCCCAGGACTTCCAGCCTGCTGGGCTGAGTGCGCTGGGGCGATTTTGTTCTGCTGTTGGGCCCTTGTCTCTTTAAGACTTTAAAAAAAGCACCCGCTTTTCTTTTGTCCCGGGGAGCTGGCTGAGAGGACCCAGCTGCGCCATCCCTCTCAGATCCTGCCCCTCTGTCTCTCCAATCTCTTATACACTGCCCGATGTGTGTCAGTGCCCCTGGCGCAGATCACCAGGGCTGGTTATTTTGCAGGCCCATGCTTCCACTCGCTCCCCGCTCCAAATCCTTTCCTCCCGCCGGTGCACTGGGGTTGGGGAGCGCTCAGGTCCCGCTGGGTCGGGGCCCCGTATCCTACCCGCTTCATAAAGCGCTGAGTCCCCGAAGGTGCAGCTCTAGCCTGGCTGTTGTACTGTATCTTCTGGTCTCTCATTTAGGAATAGTTGTATTTGTTGTATTTTCATAAATATATATGGTTTTGGGAGGAGATTTCCGCCACCCTGCTCATGCCGCTGTCTTCCTAGAAGTCCCTCAACCATAAATTAAAAAATAAATTAACTGCATATGTGTATGTGTTTGTGCACATATAGAGAGTCAATAATTAATTTAAAGGATTTGCTTCCAGGATACATAAATCAATACTAAAACGTCAACTCAATAGAAAATGGACAAAAGACTTGTATAAAGATTTCATAAAGATATAAAAATGGTAAACCTATGAAAAAGTCCTGAAGTTCATTAAATATCAAGGAAATAAAAAATCTACCATATGATACCATAAACATCCATAAGAATGGCTTAAATGAAAAGATAGGAAATTCCCAAGCACTATGAAATATGTGGAACTGGAACAATTATATATTAGTGTATGTATATTAGTACAAGTTATTTGAAATGCTGATATCTATTAAATTTTACCCAATAAATAAAAAATCCCCAATAAAAACTTAGCAAATAGAATCCAAACAAATACACAAAAGTATTATACACCTTGGCTAAGTGGGATTTATCCCAGTTCTACAAGACTGATTTAATATTCTAAAATCAATTAATATAATCCATTGCATTAACAAACTAAAAAAGAAAATTCACATCAGTAGATAAATAAAAAAAGCATTTGTGAAAACCCAACAACCTTTCATGATAAACTCTTAACTGGGAACAGAGGGCACCTTTCTCTGCTTGATAGACTTCAGAAAAACCTTCAGCTAATATAACACTTAATGGTGAGAAATTTGAAGCTTTCCCACTAAAATCAGGTATAAGGCAAAAATACCCCATTCACCACTCCTTTTCAATCATACTAAAAAATCCTTGCTAATGTCATAATGCAAGAAAAGGGAGTAAAATATATAGATTAGGCAGAAAGACATAAAACTGTTTTTGTTCACAGATGACATATTAATTTATGTAGAATGTGCAAATGAAATAAAAACTCTTTGAACCTAAAAGTGATTACAGGAAGGTTAGAGGATACAAGGTTAATATACAGAAGTCAATAACTTTCCTATATACTAGCAATGAACAAGTGGAATTTGAAATTAAAAGTGCGGTACCACTTATATTAGCACCAACAAAATTGAAGTACATACATACAAATAGCAAAATATGTACATGATCTATATGAGGAAGACTATAAAATTTTGATGAACAAAATCAAGAATGGAAAGATTGTCTATGTTTATGGATAATAAGACTCAATATTTTCAAGACATCAGCTCTTCCCAACTTGATGTATAGATTCAATATAATATTAATATGAATCCCAGCAAGTTATTTACTGAATCTTGACAAACTGATCCTTAAGCTTATAGGGCCAATGCAAAGACTGAGAATAGCCAATACAATATTGAAGGAGAAGAACAAAGTTGGAAAACTCTCAACTTTAGACTTTTAAGACTTACCTTGAAGCTATGGCATGTAAGTAACTGTGGTATTGGCAACAGAATACATAAATCAATGGGACAGAATAGAGAGCCCAGAATTATAACTCATAACTTTTCTTTGACAAAGGATCAGAGACAGCACAATGTAGTTAAGATAGTTTTCCAACAAATGGTGCTGGAACATCTGAACACCCTCATGCAAAAAAATATCTAGACACAGACATTATACCCGTAATAATTAACTCAAAATGGATCACAGGCCTAAACACAAAACACAGAACTGTAAAACTCCTATGAGATAACATAGGAGAAAACCCAGATGATCTTGGGTATGGTTATGCCTTTTTACGTAGAATAGCAAGACATGATCCATGAAAGAAATAATTGATAAGCTTGACTGCATTAAAATAAAAAACTTCTGC
This sequence comes from Phataginus tricuspis, assembly GCA_029783875.1. Lineage (NCBI taxonomy): Eukaryota > Metazoa > Chordata > Mammalia > Pholidota > Manidae > Phataginus > Phataginus tricuspis. Next base: position 120,547,264 of record JAQQAC010016209.1, on the reverse strand, counting down.
TCTTCAAAAGGCAGTATCAAAAAAAGGACAAGCTATAAACTGGAAGAAAACATTTGCAAAAAGTGTATCTGATAAAGGACTGTAGTCCAAAATATAAAAAGAACTTTTAAAACTCAGCAATAAGAAAATACGCAACCCTATTTTAAAAATGGGCCAAAGACCTTAAGAGACACTTCATCAAAGCAGACAATACAATTGGGAAATAAGCACATGAGAAGATGTTCCACAACCTATGTCATCAGCAAAATGCAAATTAGAACAGCAATGAGATGCCACTACATACCTATTAGAATGCCCAAAATCTGGAACACCAACAGCACCAAATTCTGCTAAGGATATGGAGCAGTAAGAACTCTAATTCATTGCTTGTGGAAATGCAAAATGGTACAGGAGCTTTGGAAGACAATTTGGTATTTCCATATATAAGTAAGCTTAGTCTCATTATAAGATGCAACAAATGCACTCCTTGATATTTACCGAAAAGAGTTGAAAATATTTACGTTCACACAAAAATTTGCACATGGATATAGCAACTTTGTTTATAAGTGCCAAAACTTGGAAGCCACCAAAATGCCCTTTAGTAGATGAATGAATAAATATACTGTGATACATAAAGACAGTGCATTAGTATACTGAATTAAAGAGAAATGAGCTATCAATTAGTGAAAAGATATGATGTATCCTTATATACATTGTGTTTATAAAGTTTCTAAGTGGAAGAAATCAATCTGAAAAGGCTACATATTTTATGATTCCAATTATATGATATTCTGGAAAAGGTTAAAACATGGAGACAGTGAACAGATCCATGGTTTCTTGAGGAAGGAGGGATGAATAAGCAGAGAACAGAGGATTTTTAGGGCAGTGAAAATACTCTGATATTATGATAGTCACATATTATTATGCATTTGTCCAAACCCATACGATATATAACAATGAATGAACTGTAATGTAAACTGTGCACTTTGGGCGATTATGATATGTCAATGAAGGTTCATCATTGGTAAAAATGTATGATTTCATAACTGATGATTGAGGAGTCCATGCACATGTACAAAGTATGTATGGGAAATCTCTGTCCCTGCCTCTCAATTTTGTTTTAAACCTAAAACTGCTCTAAAAATAATCTTTAAAATAAAAAAAATCAGTTAAAAATTTAAAGATACACAATTTGCAATTTTATAAATATAGACTTAGAGATTTAAGAGAAAATACGTAAAATCTCTAAGGGCAATATATTAAATATTTATGGAGTGAAATTAAAGAAGGCCTAAGTGGAGGTAAATAATGCTCATTATGAAGATGCAGTATTGTAAAGATGTCTATTCTCTCCAAATTAATCCACGTTTTTATTGAAAGTGGAATTATAAAGTTTATTTTGAAATCCAAAGGCCCACTAATAGTCAAGACACTTGAAGAAAACAAGGTAGACATTTGTTTTACTAGATATCATATTTATTAAAACCCTATAATAGTTTAGACAAAATGTGACATGTGCACAGATAAACCAATGGAATATAATAGCCCAGAAAAATATTCCTGTGCATTTATTTGCACATTTGAATTTTAATTTTAAAACCATTAGAAAAAATGATCATTTCAACAAATTGAGATGATATGGGTAGATCATCCATTTGAAAAAAAAATTAGGAAAGTAACTCCTACTTAAATCAATATGCAAATATCAAATCCATTTGTTACCTAAATTTCATAGGCAGAACTATAAAGCTTTTAGAAGAAAACAAACAATGATATTCATCATCATTGAGTAGTTTCTTAAATATGATTCAAGAATAAAGAAAGAGACAAGTGAAAATATCCACATTAAAAAGAACTTACATTTAGTAAAACATATAATACAGATTAAAGTTGAAAAATAAAAACAAATACAATGGAATGAAATACTTCCCAAACATATAATCAATAGACATCTTATCCAGACTAAAAATCAATAAAGCTCAGTAAGAGAATGGCAATCCAGTAAGAAAATGGTTAAAAAAAAAAATTTGTGTTGGGCATATTCCAAAACAAGGAGACAAAATGATAAACACAGGAATGGGTTCTCCACATCATTAATAAGCAGATAAATTAAAATCACTGAATATCCACTGGATTCACAAAAGTTAAAGTAATTTTATTAAAATCATCTAAGATGTGGAGCAAAACTAATACTGTCGGTAGGATGAGAAATTACTATGACCACTTTGGAAGGTGATTTAGTATTATCTACTAAATTGAGGATACATATACGCTATGACCAAAAATTCTACCCCTAAGTATAGTCTTTGGATGATCTAATACATATATGCATCAGGAGAAATGTGCAAGAATGTTCATATGAATATAATTTTTAATAGTTCTAAAATGAAAATCCAAACATCCACAAACAGTAGAAGGGAGGGGTATATTTATACAATGGAACATTATTCCAGGTCATGCATAAGCATTTCTCACAGAAACAAAGATTCAATATTAAGGTCAAATAAAAGTCAGATTAATATGTTTGAAAAACAAGTACAGTTTTGTGTTTCTCAGTTGTGACTGTTAAAATAATTAAACCTACCAGTTACTTCCTACAGCTAAGTGAATGCAGTGTTTGAAATCCAAGGTAACCAAAACTAATAGCAGTAGCTAAAATTACCAGTAATACTACAGAGGGGGCAGTTAATAAGACTGTGTAATAAACTGATTTTTCATTACCATATGTATATATATCTGAAGGAAGCCTTCCTTTTTAACTAGTTGGTTTTTAAAAAATATTGCAGGCAATATATCTGGGGTTTGAATATGATTTGAAAGTGAAACCTTAAATACGTACCACAAAGGGAAAATGTGTGCAACCATGTGCACACATATACCCCATATACACACATACTCACACACTCATATAACACCTGAAAACAGTCATCAGATTTTCTTGGCCCAGCCAAAAGCAACCTTAATACTCTTATTGGCACACCACCAGGGATTTAAGCCATCTGACTATTTCAAGACTTATGCAGCTGTAGTGATAACCCTGACAAAAGAACAGAAATTGAATTTCGCCAGGAAAAAGTTGCATTCCACTTCAAAATTTTACACAAAGGTGTTTTAATGAAAATGAATGCACTGTCCAATATATGGGCTTACAAATCAGTTACTCAGCGGGCTGGTATCAGCATCTGCCAAACCTATTCTCAGGTTCACAGTGAATTGAAGGTAAATGAGAATGAAAGCGCATTAAGTCTGTTGCTGCACCTTGTCTTCCTAATTCACAAATACAACACTATATTCTCTAAAACCTTCCAATGACATTGCAGAGGCAAAATATCCCACCAGGAAAAATAAATAAATAAATAATGTTCGTTTGAAAATGCTCTCATGACTACAGTACGGAGACCAGAGAGAGAGTGACAGCCTACAGCTGTAAGATAGACAACTAGCTTTAGCAAAAAGCAGAACCATGCCTCACTACTTTGGCCATTTAGAATGGGCAGCACGCTGGTATATAACCCAGGTAAAAATGAGTTTCAGTTCCTAAAGTGTGTGCTCTTCTATCGTGGTGTCCCCAAAATAAGTTGACCTTTCATAATTCCTGGTAGTGGGGAGAATACCTCTGTGGTTGTACACTCTGGAAAGAATGATGACATTTTAAAAGAACTGACTGTTTTAAAGCATGAACATTTTATGTAATAGGAGCAATCTTTAATTTCAAAACAGTCACCTGCTTGCTAAAAATAGGGACTCCTAGCAAGAGAGTGTCTCATTGAATATAATTTCTATTGGTGTATTTTTAGTGCGCTGTATGATAAGTTGTCTAATGGGGAACTTTAAAGGTGTGTTTTAATGATGGGAAATTTCAAGTCTTTAATGCTGAGAATTCCCAAGCATTCTGCTAGTAGGTGGGCAAAGTGAAAGTATAATTCTCACCCCAAAAGGAAGCTTTTGAGAGATTTCATTCAACATCTTTCTTTTTCTTGAACCAAATGTTATTTGTTTCATTTATTTCTATATCTGGAGTTTGGAATATGCATTTAAGAAAAAGCAGGGAAGAAAGTTAAGCTGGCAATTTTCTATTTTTAGCTATAGTTACATAGTAGAAGTTAAGTAACATCTTTGCAGAGAGATATTTTAGGGACTTTTTTGAAATTGCTTAAGGTAATCAATTCAAGTTCAAATTAGAAAATGAACCCATCAGGGACATTATTTCTCAGGAAATAATTCCTTCAGAGTACAGCATGCCTGGGAGCAGATATTTTGGGATTGCTCTTGATTGGATACTCTTAGAAATATAAATACCTAATGTTTATGCATATACTTATATAAAACTATCCCTTTCTTGTTTGCCAAGAAGCTGCTGCTTTCCGTGTACCTCCTTCCTACATTTCTTTTTCACTTCGGCCTGTCTGAACTGCTGTTGAGCTCAGTGAACTTCCTTATCAGATTAATTTACACTCAGCCTTCCTCCTCCCCAACACTGACTAGTACCCAAGGCACACGGGCCTCTACCAAGGCGCCCTCAGGCGAGGAGCACAGCTCTCCTTGGCACTTGAGCTGTGTGCTTTATGTGTTTCTGAGCATGATTATACCACTTCTACTAAGCATTACAATTTAAGTATACATTCTGTACATTGAAATATGAATTTGAAAAAAGTTTCTATTAAAAACAAGGTAGGTATCTTGACAAGACTCTATAAAAGTGAGTCATGAAATAAACGAGTTGCTGTCAAATGTGGAAGGAGAAAAGTATAATCAGGAAAAATTATAAAACCCGCTAAGTATCCTATCCAGCTTGCTACACAAGTGTCTAGGTTCCCTTAAAGGAAGAAGAAGCTGAAAATGGTAATCTTTGCATTATGGATGAGATTTATGCAGTAAAGGCATGAGACTTGCTCCTGTATCCAAAAAAGCCCTTAGCCTATATCAAACATTTGGCAAATTAATGTGAATTTATATGTTGCACTTTTCAAATGTTTAACATATGGGTATATCCTTTTTTAAAAAAAATGCTGTGTTCAACCAACTTTTAAATAACTTCACAGTTGAAATAACAGGCATGTAATGTCCCTTACCCATTCACTGCTTAGTTATTGTCAATTTGCTTTTATAATGAAATTAAATTTATTGGAATATAATTATAGGATGAAAATGAGTTCAGTATGACCATGTAACAGAGTAGCTGGGCAGTGAAGCCAGTGTACAGGAGGGATAAAGTATAGAAGATGACGAGAACAGTTCACACATCAATGTGTGATAATCAAACATAAGCTTTTTTAATGGTACAAATGTGCATAGGATTATGCTAACAAGTAAATTGGAATTTATCTCATCACAGACTACTATCTTTGGTTTGCTACATGGGCTTTGTCACTTCTCTTAGACATAATTTCTGAAACCTTTTCTAACATTTAGCGGATACATACACAATATACCATACACAAATATAATAGTACGCATATTGAAACACTGAATTATACATAAATGGGCAAACTATTTATTTGTCAAGACCAAGTAGTTTTGGGAGATGAGGCTAGAGGGGAATATAATTGATGGGAAGTCTGTGGGAGAAAGCAAATGTTTTTTAATCAATTCACAAAGGCTACACAATGAAGATGTGACTTACTATACAATTTAGAGTGGGAATAACCAACCACTCTGGGTAATGGAAGACAGGTATAGTCTATTTTCCAATTCAGTTAGGAAACAACTTTGTGGTTTTTTTTGCTTTAAATGAAGACAATCAGCTACTATGTTCTTTTCCCCCTCTCAGCAGAGATAGGCAAAATGCATAAAGATTCATGGAAAATTTGGATCATTAAACATGCAAAGAGTATGTTTGAATGGAATGTTCCTTTGAATTCTTTTTTCCCCACAGTAGAAATTTATTTATAAAGGAAAACTGGTAAAAGAGGATTCTAAATCGACTAAAAAAAATTTATATTTGTAATTCCAGGCACTTCTAATATTTGGCCAATTACCTACCATGAAACAGAATGAAAAATAGTCATTTAGGTGGGACATTTTCTTTACTTAGAAATGAAATGAGTTTAAGGAGTGTCCAGTGTAGGTATTCTATAAATTATAGCATTTGGATTCTTCAACAGTTTTAATATGTGTGAGTTTCTTATGCAGTGGGCCCTTGGAAGTAAGCTGATTCTGGGATAAAAATAATCATACTCCTACTTTTGAAGTTTACCACTATGTTTTTATTTTGCAATAAACTGATTTATCTTGCTATGTTCAGTTGTAACATGTTGCTATGACCACACAGGTATACATCCATGAATTACTTAAACCCTTTTGATTACATAATTCCACAAAGACAGCAAGCATTCCATTTCAAACAAGAAAATGGGAAGCAGATTTTACTGCCCACCAAAGACAGTCCTACTTGAAAATTTTACTGTCAATCCTAATGTCACTGGTGTGCCAAAAATGCTCACACAAGAAATGATCAAGACACAGATGATAACTGATACATTTTGAACTATACTGCTTGTAAAAATGTGGTATAATAAAGGAATCTGGGCAGTCCCTTTAAATCTATTATGATTGGATTTGGTTGAATATTGACATTTATTACTAGTTTTAGAATACAGGTAGGATTTTGATACTTATTGTGTATTATCTAATATATACTCATACCATATGGAAAAGGCAGCTAATTTATATCATATCTCACCTTTACACTCCATTATCTAATATTGTAACATTGTTTAAGTGGCAAAATTGTCTCCATTCTATGTGCCTCTTTCGGCTCAGGGAAGGGGTGGGAGGCATCATGGTATTGTGGAATGATTCCCAGGATTATAGGCAATAAAACGGTCTGAGTATTGAAGCTACATTTACTCAATGTGCAAAATCACATCTTTTCTCTGCAGTTGCCTGCATAAAAATAAATTTACAGTTAAAAATTATTACCATATGCTCAAGGGCTTTATAAACTATTGTGGCATGATAATTTACTGAAATACTTATTTTGGTCCTGCTATTGTGGAAGAATGAGGAAAAAATGGGAGTCACCTTTCCTTACCTATCCCTAAAGGCTTTTGTGTTAAATATCTGGACTTCAGATGCCTGTAAGGAAAGGAAGACCTTGACTTTCTTTATCGTTGCTGAGCCAAAATCCAATTGCACTAAATGGAGTGTGGTATCCAAGATTGGATCCTGGAACAGAAAAAAGACATTAGTGGAAAATTTGATGAAATCTGAATAAAGTCTGGAATTTACTTAATAATATTAAGCAAATGTTGCTTTCTTGAGTCTGACAAATATTTTAAGGTAATATGTTAACATTGGGGAAACTGGATTAGAGTTGTACAGAAATTACCTGTATTATTTCCACAGCTTTTCTATAAATCTATAATTTCCAAAATATAAATTTATTTAAAAATATTAAAATATATAAGTTACATAAAGAAAAAAGCTTGGTCAAAGCTGTTGTTAGGGGAGTGTGAGAGATGTATGGAGCCAGATGCAGGAATGAGGGTCAGAGCCCTTTCTACCTTTGAGGAGAAAGAGATTGACAAGGCTGGACAAAGAGGGTGGGCTCTACACCAGGCAGCGTCCTAAGAATCACCAGCACTCTAAGTTATAAGTGTGCTGGGGGAAGTGAATAGCAGTAACTAATAGTGTGGCTTTGGATTTTAAGGCAAAAGAACCCGTATCCAGTCTTAGAATGGAGCAATTTGAGTTCCCAGAAGAACCTGACATTATCTACCTCAGCAGGTTATGTGACATGTGAAACATTAGAACCCTTTCTCCGGGGTGTTATGCACCCAGTACTTCTCACTGTTATGTCAAACTCTGGAGAGGTGGGGTCCCCCAAAACAGGATTGAATGTATCACCAACCTTGTAAAGAAAGTCGTGTAAGATTTGCTTGTGTTTCCCTGCCAAGTGTGGTAGAATATATGCATCTGTAGTACCTTGTCAGTCATTAAACATCTGAGTCATTATTCGAGTTGGGGGCTTTCTGCTTGGGAGAGCCCTCCTTTTAGCACATGGGCAACCACAGGATGTGAAGCCCTTGGGAAAGTCCACAGCACAGGCCAGTTAAACGCAGATACTGGCAGTTGCTGACTGGACAATGAAGATTTTATTATACAATAGAAGATAGGAAGTAAGACAGGCTCTAAACATATAAAATTGAGCGGAATTAAACTTCTCTTATTGGACACATTATTTTCCATTGTAATTTGGAATATAGGAATATAATGAATCTTAGTGAACCAATTCTTTTGGTAATTGGTAAACTTTTAATTTTATCTGGTACGGCAATGAAAATGAGTACAAGAGACTTCAACCTGATTCTGCAACAATCATTTAACAGAGGAAAAATCAACCTGTTTGAATATTCTTAATGCATGTAAATCATATCTAAGTGACTAATTTATTCCAAAATATACCTATCATACAACAGCTGCATGTTAAATGAATCCTTCTAAATAAAATAATAAACTGACTGCCACCAGGAACATAAACTTTTATTGGATGAAGCGTTTTTATTTCATAGTGTAAAATTGGCATCTTTGGTGATTCATTGTTCTTGGAACAGCTTGAAATCAGTGCTAAAATGTCAATTATTTTGTTTTAATACTCTAAACTTTGTAAACCACTACAGATGTTTTTTCTAAGTATAATGGGAGGGCAAAAGAAAACCTAAATGAGTCTTTAAAAGAACTGAAGCTCCGTTTGCATCATCCTCTGGAAATTGAGAATAATTTGCAGGCACATAATATACCTTGGTTGCATACATTTAATTAATTTCAATATCTTCAATTCAATCTGTATCATAGAGCTGTTATACTTGGAGAGATCTTAAGAGAGGTGGACAGTTATTAAGTGGGCACTGCATGAAGAAACATATTTGAATTAGATTTTTAAGACATTATATATGTTAGATTAATGGAGAATAAACTATCAGGTCACAACAGCCCTAATTTGAAAGAGGTAAGGAATGTACTTTCTAATGCAGTCTAAGATATGGAAATCAAGACTGAGTTTTGAGGAACATTGCATAATACTGCTCCCTACTCTTTATGTGTTTGCAGATGTAGACATTTCATTTTTAGTTCTCAGATCTGCATTTTTTACTTGAAAGGCACTTGTATAAATTTAAATATTACACTCACTCAAACTTTATAACAATGCTATGACGTAGGTAATTTTCTATTGCTGTGTAACAGATTGCCATAAATGTAGTGGCTTAAAATCATTCAAATACAGTATCTCATAGTCTCCATAGGGCAGGAGTCCAGGCAATTCAGTGGAGCTCTCTGCTCAGGGTCTTGCAAGCCAGCCATATCATCCCCTGGAGGCTTGACTAGGAAACATGTGCTTCCAGGCTCCTGTAGCTTCTTGGCAGAATTCCTTTGCTTGGGCCTGTAAGACTGAAGTGCCTACTTTGTTGGCCCAGGGACAGCTGTCAGCAACTGGAGACTGTTCTCAGGTTCTTGCCTCATGGACCCCTCAGTAGGCGGTTCACATCATGGTGGTTTACTTTTCCAAAGACAGCAGATATCTCTCAATTCTAATCTCTTCTCTATCTGCTAAGAGAGCCTTATATAACATAATAGCTAGAGTGACTATACCGTTGTATTCACTAGCTGCACTCACTGAGGCATGAAAGGGTTTGTTAAAACACTCAAAGTCATATAACTAGTAAGTAGCAGGGCCAAGATTTCAACCCAGGAGGCCTACTACCAGTGTCTCTATAGTAAACTATATACTATCCTACTTGCTTTCTGATTCTACTATGAGAAAGCTCTTTGGAAACACTCTCACTATTTCTAATTGGACATCAAAATAATGAAATGAGCCCACATTTAATTTCTGAGCATAATAAAGATCTTGGACTGTTCATAAAGATGAAATTCTCCAAATCAAGCATAGCCTCACACACTTGTAGAAAGTAATGTTATGATACTGTTATTGTTGTTATTGTAATTTAGAATATAGAGATAACCATCCCGCCTCTAGGAATAACTGTATTTGCCTTCCCATATGCAGGCCATTGGATATCTACCAGTTCATTTAGTCAGTTAAAGAAAATACTACACTAATTAATTCCACCTCTATGTTATGGGAAGTAAAAAAAAACACATTTTCTAAAGCACTTTGACTACCTAGCCAAAATTTATTTGAGTGAAGCAAAAAAACATGCCAGAAACTAGTAGATAACAGTTTTCATTCTGCCAGGGATGGACAGATACCAGCTTTTGATGTATGTAGAAATAATTACAAGTTCTAAAGTACTATATATTTTTTAAGTGTAGCAATATACGCTTTTTTCAAGTTATTTAATAGGCTCATATTTGCTGTGTATTTATAAATCATTAACAAAATATCCTCTTCTTACTGAGCTCACTAACTGAAAATACTGACAATAGAATAAAGGATTACCATTTACTCTGGCGTTTCTTTTAATAAAGGTGTATATAGCAATACCACCACAGAAGAAGTAAGAATTTTTCACCTGTAGCTTAATGAGAGGACTTCATAAATGGATCTTGCAACTGAATATCAAAATGTGAAGAGGAATTCCATGGTTGGGCAAGACAGTGAGGAGGGCACAGGGACATTTCAGGCAGGAGAGAAATGCTTAATGTGACAAGACATGTAACAGAATGGGGGTCAGATGAACTGAAAAGAGTTTAGATTTGTAAAAGGAGTATGGGGAAAGGCAATTTAGACTAAAATGGGAGGAAAGAACCAGACCATTAATGTCCCTGTAGGCCATACTTATGCTTTGGGGCTTGAAGATGATTTTGATTTATCAAAAACAGATGGTTTAGTGATGTGTAGATTTTTCATTTGAATTAGCACATACATCAATATCTGCCACTTCTAGATGAGTATTTGAGTTGAGATATTTTAAATTTGATTTTTTAACTGAAAAAGAATATGACTGCTGCTTTAGAATCCACACAATCATCATCATAGGCTTCATAATAGCAGAGATCTTTAATTTCCTGATGTAGTCAACATTTACACAACAATGACAAACACATAGTCTCAATAATTACTTGTTGAATGAATGTGGTATTCTCAATAACATAGAAAACATAGTCAAACCAGGGTGAGTTTTGTCTTCATCTATTATAGTATTTTCTAAATCTTCTAAAAAATAGTTTATATAGCTTTTTATGATAAAAGATTCTAAAACAATATAAATATTTTAATATACCAATATGATCATATTCTACTTTTTATATTTCTCCAAATTTCTTGACAAAAATATGTTACTTTTATGATAAAAATATTTGAATATCATTGTAATTTTCTTACAAAGGCTGTACATGATGCTTAGAAAATACTTTTCTTTTTTCTTATGATTGAAATATCAAGTTTCCCTGGAGGGACATTTCATAGTATAAACAATACGCCAGGGGAATCAGATGAATTAGTTGTTTGTAGCTTTGACATTACCCATGGTGTAACTTTGGACAAGTCCCTTTCCATTTCCAAGTCTTCATATATAAAAATAAATGATTGGAATAGATCAGCAATTCCCAATACTGACTGCACAGTGATTGCCAAGTACTAGGGTGAGAAGGAAATATTAAAAAGAGATATAGCCCTTGATGTCTAAGAGCTTACAGTCCAGAGAAGAATATATACATACACTGTGATAAAGACAAGTAGGTGCCAAGTGTTACTGTCAAACGAGGAAGTTGTATAAGTAGAAGATGATGTCCTTTGAAGAGAAAAACCTAAATGAGTGAGAAACTTGATTTCTATTATCTATATGTCAAAGGGCCACTAGTATAGTAGTGAAATGAAATCAAGTATGTTGTCTTTCTTCTGGTCTGGTCTATTCCTGCTCTCTAGAATAGTGCCAGGTAAAGAATAGGTGCTGAGTAAATAGCTAATTAGTGAGTAAGTAAATGAATTATTTGGTACTTGGCCTTCACCATGATTTTCAAGAGATGATCTCCTATACAAACAGTACTGATGAGATGAGAGTTCATTGTTATCTGTCATTATTCTTAATCTTTATTGTCAATATTTGCATACAATAAAATTTATTAATTTTATGCATGCACTTTAATGAGTTTTGGCAATGTTGTGTAGCTACTACTACAGTTGTAATAAAAAGTATTTCCATAACCTAGTAAGGAGCCTTTTTTCTTTTTGCCTGTTTCTGTTATTTTTTTATTATGAAATTTTTTTCTTTACTGAAGTGTAATTGACATTCAATATCCTATCAATTTCAGATGTACCTTTTAGTGATTCATATTTTTATACATTATGAAATAATCTTTACAATAAGTTGAATTACTGCCTATTGCTATACAAAGTTACTACAATATTATTGACTATATTCCTGTGCTGTGCATCACATCCCTATGACTAATTTATTTTATAACTGGAAGTTTGTACCTCTTAATTCCCTTCAACTATTTCACCCACCCATTCTGCTTCTGGTAATCAACACTTTGTTTCTTGTATCTGTGAGTTTGCCTTTCTTTTGTTTTTATTGTCCCTGCCCTGCCACTCTGAAATCACATGGTATTTGTCTTTCTCTATCTGGCTTATTCTGGTTAGCATAATATACTGAAGGTTCATTGTATGTATGTGTATACATACCACATCTTCTTTGTCCATACATCTAATGATGGACACGAAGTTGCTTCCATATATTGGCTGTTGTAAATAATGCTGTGATGAAATTCAGTATATCTTTTTGAACTAATGGTATAATTTTCCTTGCAAAAGTACCCAGAAGTGGAATTGCTGGATCATGTAGTATTTCTAATTTTAGTTTCTTGAGGAGCCTCCATACTGTTTTCCATAGTGGCTGCACCAATTTACATTCCCACTAACCGTGTACAGGGGTTCCCTTTACTCCATATCCTCTCCAAAACTTGCTATTTCTTCTCTTTCTGATGATAGCTATTCTAACAGCTGTGGGGTGATAATCTCATTGTGCTTTTGATTTTTATTTCTCTGATAGTGATGTTGATCACCTTGTCATGTGCTTATTGGCTATTTGTATATCTTCTTTGGACAAATGTCTTTTCAGATCACAAAATACCCATTTGTTAATTGGGTTGGTTTTTTTCTCCCTATTGAGTTGTAAGCGTTCTTTATATATTTTGGGTATTTACGCTTATCGGATAGATTGTTTGCAAATATGTTTTACCATTCTGGAGGTTTCCTGTTCACTTTTATTGATAGTTTCCCCTGCTGCATAGAAGCTTTTTATTTTGATACAATGTACCTGTCATTTTAGTTTTTATGTATGATTATAGCACTTACACCTTTTAAATGTGTTTCACCAACATTTCATTATTTTCAGAGTGTAAATATGAGACCTTATTTAAAGTTATAAGTATTTCTGCTTTTTCAATTTCAGCTTTATTGAGGTATAATTGACATAAATGTAAGCATTTCTTCTTAAAATTATTGTACTAGAATTATTATTTTACTTCCATTTTTGGATTGTCCATGTTGGTCTTGTATCTTTTAACTTTGCTGAATTAGTTTTTTAGTAATAGTTTTTTGTTTATTCTGCACTATTTTCTGTCTCTAAGATTGTCATTTGCTAATTGAAATATTTTTATCACTTTATTTCCAACTTAAAAGCCTTTTAAAAATTGCATAATTGCTCTAGGTAGAACTTTTAGTTCAGTGTTTAGCAGAAGTGGACAGGGTGGTCACACTTGTCTTATTTCAGTCTTGGAGGAAATCTTTCAGTCTTTCACCATTATATATGATTTCAGCTGTTGATTTTTCATAGATACTGTTTATCAGTAAGAGTAAGTTACCTTCTATTTCTAGTCTCATGAGACGATTTTGGGGTTTTAAAATGCTTTTTCTACATCTATTGATATGAACAAATATCATTTTTTCTGTATTAATGTAGGTTACTTATTACATTGATTAATTTTGTTGTTGTATTACCCTTGTGTTTCTTGATTAAATTACTTGGTTGTGGTGTATAATTCTTGAATATGCTGCTGAATCTGGTTTGCTAGTATTTGGTTGATAATTTTTACATTTATATTCATTAGGAATATTGATCTGTGGTTTTCTTGTCATGCCTTTTTCAGGTTTTGGTAACAAAGTTGGCCTCATGGAATGAGTTAGGAAGTGTTCAGTTCTCTTCTGTTGTTTTAAAGAGTTTGGTAAGGTTTGGTGTTAATTCTTATTTAAATTTTTGGTAGACTTCACCAGTAAAACCATCCATTCCTGCACTTCTCTTCTTCTTGGAAGGTTTTTGATTATGAAACCAATGTGTTGATATTTCCTATTTCTTCTTGAATCGAGATTGATAGTTTCTGTGTTTCTAGTAATTTTTTTACTTCACCTCATTTATCTAATACGTTCCTAGTAGTGTTTTATAATCTTTTCAATTTCTATAAAGTTGATACTAATGTCCCCATTTCAGTTTTTTATTTTACTTGTTTTCATTTCTTTGTTTTTCTTGGCTAGTTAAGCTAAAGATTGGTTAATTTCAGTGATCTCTTTGAGGAGCTGACTTTGGTTTCCTTGATCTGCTCTATTGTTTGTTCCCTATGTGTCTCTGACTTTTTACTTCTACTGATTTTGATTTAGTTTCCTAGTTCCTTAACGTGAAATATTAGGTGATTTCACATCTTATTTTTTAATATAGATGTTTATCGCTATAAGTTTAGGTGGGATATTAAAACCTCCAACTATTTTGTTCAAATACAAATTTCTCCCTGTGAATTCTGTCAGTTTACTTCATAAATGTTGGGCTTTGGTGTGAGGTACCCATGTGTTCATAATTTTTATACCTTCTTGATAGATTGATTCTTATTGTCATTTAATGACTTTCCTTATTTATTGTAATTGTTATTGTCTGATATTAATACAGCTGTTTGTTTCTTTTTTTGTCATTGTCTCATAGAATATCTTTTTCCATCCTTTCACATTCAACAAATTCCTGTCTTTGGAGGGAAAGTGAATTTCTTGTAGTTGAGTCATATTTGGCTTTTTTCTATACATTCTTTTGATATCTAACTTCTAACGTTGGAGTTTATTCCATTTATATTTAATATATTTACTGAGAAGGAAGGACTTCTGCCATTTTGCTAGTTATATTTTATGTCATAATTTTTCCCTCAATTTTTCCACTATCCCAATCTTTTGTGTTAAATATATATTTTGTAATATACCATTTTGATTTCCTTTTTGTTAGTTGTATTCTATTTTTTAATGGTCTTTTTAATGTTTGCCTTGAGCATTGCACTTGACATCTTACTTTGTAACAACCTAGTTGAAGTTAATACCAGTTTAGTTTCAACAGTGCTATGGGTTGATATTCATCTTCCTAAAAAAGATATGTTGAAGTCCTAACTTCTAGTACTTCTGAATGTCACTTTATTGGAAATAAGGTTGTTGCAGATGTGATTAATTAGTATGAAGCCATATTGGAGTATGTTGGGCCCCTAATCCAGTATGAGTGGTGTCCTTATAAGAAGATGGCCATGTGAAGATATTAGAAAAACAAGAAGAATTCCATGTGAAGATGGAGGCAGAGTTGCAGTGATGCATGTATAAGCCAAGCAATACCAATGATTGCTGACCATAACAGAAGCTAATAGAAAGGCATGGAAAAGATTATCCCTCACAGACTTCAAGGGAAACCAACCCTTTTTTGTACCTCCATTTAGACTTTTAGCTTGCATAACTGTGAGACAACAAATATCTGTTGTTTTAAGCTGCCGAGTTTGTGGTATTTGTTACAGCTTCCCTAGAATTCAGTACTGATTTTCATATCAGGAAGTAGGGTGCTTTTATAACAAATACCTAAAAGTGTGGAAGTGGTTCTGGAATATTGTAATGAGTAGAATCTGGAAGTATTTTGAAGCACATAATAGAAAAAAAAATCTAGGCTGTCTCGATGTGATTGTTGGTACAAAATACAGATTTTACTATGATTCTTCAGAGAAGAACCAATAGTATATATGTTATATATATATGTATATATAAATTATGTATAATTTACATTTGTCCTTCTGCTTTCTAGCTTCTAAAATTGTGTTGAATATTGTATGATCTCTTGTTTGATCTTGCCGCAGATTTATGACATACGTGTGTGTGTGTGTGTGTGTGTGTGTGTGTTGTAGAGAGAGAGGGAATGGAAGAAGGAGAAACAGATATAAGATGATAAAGAATTGGCTCTTGTAGTCATGGAGACTAAGAAGTTCTAAGACCGTGGTTAGAAAGCTTGAGACTCAAGAGAGTGGATGTGTATTTACAGTCCAAAAGCCAGCAGGACCCAGAAAAGCTCGTGTTTTAATCTGCGACTAAAGGCTAGAAAACATCAGTGTCCCACTCAAGCAGTCAAAACAGGAGGTATTCCCTCTTAAATCAGCTTTTTGTATTCGGATGAATTTATTGTATGTTGCCCATTCACATGATGTAGGACACTGTACTTAGTCTACCAGGTCAGGTGTTAATCTAATCCAGAAACTTTTCATAGACACACTCAGATTTATGTTTGGCCAAATGCCTGAGCATGACCCATGACCTAGTTAATTTGACAGATAAAATTGACCATCACAAATATGTTAAAAGCTATTTTTGTGAGGTCTCAGAGAAAAGAGGAGAACTGTAAAGAAAGATTCTATTTTCTTAAAGAATACATACATATTCTGGTAAACAGAATATTGATAGAAATACAAACATGGTGCTTCTGTTGGTGACTTGGATGGAAATGAGCATGCTGATGGAAACTGGAAAAAAAATGATCCCTTTTATACAGTGATAGAAAATGTGGCTGGCTTGTGTTCTACTGTTTTGTGGAAAGTAGAACTTGTAAGTGACCAACTTGGATATTTAGCTGAGTAAATTTCTGTGCAAAATTTGTAACAAGAGGATAAAAATGAATTCTCTTTTTATTGCCATACACATCTCTGTCTTTAGAAGAAACTAATGTCTGCAATTCATGAGTCTTTCTGGGGTGTTACAGCACAAATTGCTTTGTTTCTTGGCTTTTCCCCTTGTGGATCCTTAAGTTTCTCTGGACTGCTGAGTAAATTTCCACTTGTCCATCTACTTCCCAGCTTCTAAAATTATGTGGTATTTCTTATAATCTGTTGTTTCTTCTCTTTTTTGGTGACCTTTCAGAGTTATGACTTGAAATATTTTATTGTCATTTTAGTGGGTTTCTGTTGAGAACAGAGGTTAATGTGTGTGGGTTAAGTTCACCATGTTGAATGAAATAAATGCTTATGAGTGACACCTGAAGGATCTTAGAAGCTCCACCTTCTGACATGATAAAAGTTCCTCCCTTCTTGAATAGCCTTCATGTTGAACATTTGACCTACACCTTTAAGGTGAAATAAACCATTAATTTGCTGATGTAAGTACATGAGTAAACTTGATCATTTGTATGCTTTCAAATAAAGTGAACCTCTTGTACTCTGCTATGCTTACTTCTTTTCCCTCCTCTTTACAATAACCAGATGAATTAAAAAATATTTTCCCTTTTTCAGGGGACAGTGACTGATAAAGTATTTGTAAATTGTGTAAGCACATATAGCTGGTAAATGGCAAAGCGGTAATTCAAACACAAATCTTTTTTTTCTGAAAATACTTGCAGCAACATTCCTCATTCCTATTGCTGTACCTGATCCTATAAATTTTATATACTTATTACAAATTTTAAAAGCCAAGTTTTTTTATATATTTAGTCTTTGGTACTGTGAGTAGTTACAATGTGGAATGATGATGAACCCTAGAGTGTGTTTGTCTTTTACATCTCTATGACCTGTAAGGATGCAAAAAGAACTTATTAATTTAAGAATGATTCCTGAATGATTTCTTTCCTCTGAATCCTAGAGCACTTCACTATCTGGAAGGCTTGCAAAGAAGTCATGTGGGGGAGTGAAGTAGGAGGTGAATGAGATTATATAATTTGGTTCATAGATGACATAATTTCTCATTGTTCCCACTGAGAAAGAAGGAACAAAGGAGAAGACATGTGGGAGTGTAGAAAATGCAAGGTGGAGATATTAATGCTATGGCATAATTTTCGTGGGTGTTTAGCCTGGAGACCAGAAGACTAAGGAGAGACATGCTAGTTGCCTTGAAATATTTCAAGAGCTGTAATGTGGAAGAGGGAGTAGACTTTTCCCTGTAGGCCCACAGGGTATAACTAGCATTAAGAGGTGAAAGTTATGGAAAGAAAATTTTTACTCGATACAAGGAAGGACTTCCTAATAGTGCACAGCATTGGAACAGGTTGCTGCATGATGTTACGGGAAGTGTTCATTCCAGTGCTGAGTACCTGTGAATCAAGGGTCCTGTGGACTTGATGACTGCAGGAATGGAGAGATGAAGCAGGACCTAATCTAATCTAGCCTCTTCTTAATAGTATGTCCATTTCTTTCTTTGTCTCTCTCTGTTCTTTCCTTCTCTTTTTCTTTCTACCTACCTATAATCTAACTTACAGAGAGATAAGATTGAGAGAAAGGAAGGTTAAGAATTAAAAGGAATAGATTGTGTGTGGTTTGTGTTGTATTTTAGGGTATTGGGTGTAGGTTCTGTTTATATTTCCTCCTCTTTATGTTTATGAAGAAAATAGTGACAAAGATAAATCTGTGATATCACACTAGGCTTCAGATGCAGATTTCCATAGGAGGAACAGCTTTGGATTCAGATATGTCTGGATTCAGATTTTTTATTTGTGGCTCTATCTTTATGATCTTGGTAAAGCTGTTGAATAAACTTCTATTTCCTTACATGAAATTGAATAAAGTATCTTACACATATTGTGAAATTAAATGATGTAAGGCACATAATGCACATTGCAAACTGTCTAGTATGTAGCCAATAATAGCAAATACTTGTTTCTTACATTTTCTTACCTTGCTTTTCATTGTTTGTACAAACGTAATGCATAAGCTGATAGAATTTTAACATCATGGTTAAAATTTCCAGGTTATCTACTGTAAGTAGAATGCAACTGCCTTTTTGACTTGAAACAGTTTAACCAATTTGAATTTTTCTTCAGAGCCAGCTTTGCCAATCATATCCCTCTCTCCATGAAAAGAAAACATATTCTTACTTCCATTCAGCAAAATTTAAGCTTAGGCAGGCCTGTTAAAATATTTCCCTTCAAAACAACACATCATTTGTTTATTTATTTTTAAATTTTGACTTAAAATAATTGTACTATATGTTTACTACTTTACTGTTGTATTCAAGTTGTTTTATTAAAGAAAATCAATTTTTGGTGCTATAATCCCCAGAAATGCATTAATTCTTAATTCTCTGAAAAAGAGTTTTATCTTTCACAGTCTTGCTTAATTGTAGATACTGTTCTTAGATCTGTGTGGGAAAGTTTACAGTCTTACTTCAGAATTAAAAATAGAACTGTAATACAGCCAAATTTTATACTTCTGATCATGTTATAATGAAATGATTAAGAAACTCCTTTAGTGAAGGCAATAGCAAATATGCATTCAAATGTACTGGAGAAATTTCATATGTGTTGATGTGTATATGGTTTCAGGGTTGATCTTAGAAAATATATGAGGGGTGTACATACTACATGTTCCTGTCTAATTAATTGATGAAAGGCATAAGTGTGAGTGTATTTAAATGTATATATGTGCTTATCCCCAGTTTCTGTGCTTATATGAACAATGAAGATTTTGAGTGTATGTGTGGTTCCTGAACCTATGTCTGACTAACCAATGACGGATGTTTGTTTAAATTTTGCTGCTACATTAATTACATCTGGCTGAATTGCCTGGTTGGCCATATGAATCATGAATTAGATTCTCAAGTTAATATGACTGTAAATATCAGCTAGAAAGTATTTTTAATTTATTTTCCTCATAGTTTCCATTGATATTTGTCCTTATTAGTTAAAACCATTTTGGTTAAAATACAGTGGCACCATAAAAACATTGAAAAGAATAATGCCAAAAAGGAAAATAATTCAATATTTTAAAATTCAAACAAATTCAGTGGTAAGTTTTAATATGCTGTATTCCAGTTATATGTGTGTTTGTGTGTGTGTGTGTGTGTGTGTGTGTATGTGTAGCAGATGGAAGAAAATAACTGGGAAGTGACATACAAATGATATTGAGACATCAGTAGGATGAAAACATTAGAATCGTAAATGTCAGAGAAACACTATTCTCCTGCAATTTTCTGTAATCTTGAGATCTTTGCATTTTCAAAGAGCATGTGAAAGGGGTTGGTAATGAATTTAGTTTTACACTAAAAGGACAAGAGTGACCCACCTGATATATGTTAGTAGATAAAAGCATATACACTTACTTAGTTTATGTTCTGATGCTTTGCATATTATGTTATCACAAACTTTCCTTTGTCTTTCAATAATCATTAAAAATGTGACTTTTTTATGACCACACAATAATAAATCACAAGAATAGACTATAATGTATTTGCTTCACATATTGAAGTTAGATTGCTTTCTATTTTCAGTTACCTTCATAGTGCTACAGTGAAGATACAAGTACTCAAATATTTTTCATACATCTGCTAATTTCCATTAATTATATTTCTTATACATTTAGTAAATCAAAGCATATTAAAATTTTTAATTCCCTGGATCCTTACTGTCATATTACTTTCTAGAACACCTGTACCAACCTGTACTTCCGTGAGGAAGGTAATATAAAAAAAGATGTTTCTGAACCCAATAAGGACAATATAAGTAGTAGAAAAATATCTGTAGTATCTTTACACAGTGTCATTATACAGACTTTAAAATAAAAATGGATTTTGTTTTCAAGAAGATAGTGAATATATTGGAAAAATAATGGAAATTAAAAAAATAGACTTCAAAAAGGAAGCAAATTCATATTCTAGAAATTTAAAACACACAGTATCTCAAACTAAGGCCATATTAGAAATGTTTAAAGGAAGATAGGGAACAGCAGTAGAGAAATGAGAAAAATGGGAAAGATGTTGATTGGAAATAGTAAATATGAAGCACAGGGCAAACAGTATTCTACAGAAGAAAAATGTGGATACAGTAAAAAAAAGTATACATAAGACTAGAGTTTCAGAAAGGAGAGAAAATGGAGCAGATGCACTATTTGAAGATATGACATCTAAAACTGATAGAAGGCCTCAACTAACAAACTGAAGAATTCCAGTGAATTCCAAGCAGAATAAACACAAATAAAACCACACATATGCACTTCTTAGTGAAATTTCTGAAAGACAAAGCCAAAAAAATAGAAATCTGTAATTTCTAAGAAATCTATAATTAAAAAATATTTAGAAAAAAGATATATAAGGTTACTTTCAAACGAGTATGAGTAATACTAAGCTGGATTTTCTTCAAAAGCAAAGGAAGCCAGAAGGCATTGAAAGGCATTGTTAAAGTGAAGAAATAAAAAAATCCTAACAAAAAAGCCTACCAACCTATGATATACGTATCTTAGTCCATCTGGGCTGCTTTAAAAAGATACCACAGAACAGGTAGCTTAAGAAAAACAGAAGTTTATTTCTCACAGTTCTGTAGGATGGGAAGTCTAAGATCAAGGTGCCAGCAGATAAAGTGTCCAGTAAAGAGCCCATTTGCTGGTTCATAGATGGCACCTTCTTACTGTGCCCTTGCAAGGGGATAGGGGCAAACAAACTCTCTGAGGCCTCTAAGGGCACTAATTCCTTTAATGAGGGCCTTGCCCTCATGACCTAATCATCTCCCAAAGGCCCCACCTCCTAATACCATCACCTTGGAGGTTAGGATTTCAATATAAAGTTTTGAGAGAATACAAACATTCAGACCATAACAATCCTCAAAGAAAATATTCTTCAAATTGAAAGTTAAATTTATCATCTTCAAATAAAAAAAGCTGAGAGAATTCATTAGCAGAAGAACTACTTAGAAATACTTAAATGAATTCTTCAAGTTGAAATTAATGATATCACATGGACAGCGGAACCATGGGAAAAAATGAGGAGCCATCAGAACTGTAAATATGTGGAAAATTATAAAAGAATATTGTTAACATAATAACAATGTCTTGTGAGGTTTGTAATCAATGTGTATTTATATATATATATATGGAGATATGTGGCAAAGACCATATAAAGTATGGAAAGAAGGTGTGTAGAGTTATACATACTTTTTAAAGTTTCTTGCATTTTATATAAATGGTAAAATTACTAAAGAAAATGTTAGATTATAATAGTTTAAAGATGCATACTGTAATCTTAAGGTACTATATAAGATTAATAGTAGAATGGATAACAAAAACTAATATAAAAAAATTGTATATGAATGTATGATTCCTTGTAAAGAAATAAATGTCCAGAAACAGGAAGTAAGAAAATAAGTAGAAAATGGTTGACTTGAATTTACCTTATGAGTCATTTTAATTGTAATTGTACTAAACATTCCATTAAAAGGCAAAGATTATCAGTGATTAAAAATACAGCTATTTGCTGTTTAAAAGTGAGATACCTTAAGTATAAAAATGCAATGTTTCAAAGCAACAGGATGGAAAAGATATACCAGACAAACTGTAATCTAAAGAAAGTTACTGTAGCTAAATATTTTAAAAAATCAATATATCAGACCTTGTTAAAATGAAGAACTTTTAGTTTTTGATAAGGAAACCCATACACAGCAAGAAGATAATTGAAATATGTATTTAACAGCTGTCTATCCAGAATATGTAAAGAAATCGTAGAAGTCAATGATAACAGGACAGGCAACCCAATTGAAAATTAAATGGTGGAAGAACCTGAACAAGACTTTCAGAAACAGCATATCTCTATTACCATAAGCATATGGAATGTTTTTCAACATCATTAAGTCATCAATTAAATGTAAATAAAAGTCTCAATGATACACTGCTACACACCTGCCAGATGACCAAAATTTGAAAAGACAGGATAATACCAAGTGTTGTCAAGTATGTGAAAGAACTGTAACTTTCATACTTTGCTAGCAGAAGTGTAAATTGCTGTCAGCTTTTCAGAAATTTGATTGGTAGTTATTACTATATCTAGGAATACATACATTTGTTGACCAAGGAATTTCACTCCTTGGTATATATTCTAAGAAAAAAGAGTTCTTACGTTCATTATGATATGGTCAAGAATGCCCAGTAGCAGCACTTTTATTCATTAAAGCTCTAAACTAGAATCAACCCAAATGTCCATCAATTACAGAATGAATAAATTTTATATTTACATAATGGAATATTACATGGCAACAGAAAGAATAAACCACTGCTACATGCAACAACATGTAAGAATTCTTTAGTCATTACATTGATCTAAACAAGCTTAGTATAAAATAATACCTACTGTAGGATTCCATTTCTGTGAAGAAGTCAAAACAGATGTATGGTGATTGTAGTCAGAATGGTGATTAGGTATGAGGTTGAACATTCTGGGATGCTAGAAATCTATATCATTATTAAGCTAGTGATTACACAGGTATACCATCATGTTGTCCCTTAAGATTTTCCACTTTATATATGTCTCAATACAATAAAAAGAAAACATGTTTCAGAGGTTAAGGAAAAGAGGAAAGGAGGCAGATATATTCTAGTTTTGTCTCTGCTTCTAGTAGAGAATGAATGGAATCAATTAAAAGGATTGAATACTTCATGTAAAATGATAATGTTTAAAGGATAACTATTAGAAGGACTGAAAAGAGATAAACCCTCCCAATACTAAAAGAAACACATATATATTCAAAAGAATAAAACAATAAAAAATTGCTCAGGTTTGTTAATATTAAATACTAAAATATAAAAGAATTAACAACAGACAGCAAAATGGAAATAAAATGTCTTTTAAGAACAAATTTATGTCTTAGCTATACAGTTGACTCTTGAACAACACATACTGGAAAAGTTTTGGGAGATCTTTGACAATTTGAGAAAACATTTTCTTTTCTCTGGCTTTCTTTGTAAGGATAGAATATATAATACATATAAAAATATGTGGTAAGTGACTGTTTATGTTATTATTACAGCTTTTGGTCAACTGTAGCCTTTCAGTAAAGTTTTTGTGGAGTCAAAAGCTTTACCTGAATTTTTGACTGCATGAGGCATTGGTGCCCTTAACTTCTGTGTTATTTAAGGGTCATCTCTACTCATAAATGAGATAAGCATAATCTATTAAAGGAAAATACAAAGTCTGATTAAAAGTAAAATGAAAATATAGGATATATATAAGACATCTGAAAATATGGCTTATGAAGTTTAAATATGGCAAGACAGCAAAAGAAATCAACACAAGACAGCAAAAAGAAGGGAAAATCTTCACATAATATCAGATATGGATGAATTCAAGTCAAAACTATGATTATTGGATTATCTAGAAATTAGTTATTATAAACAGAATGGCAGAATCTCTGTGACCTATGTTAATGAGGACACATACAGGAGAAGAGGCGTTGACCACCAGATGGAACTTTATGTGAGACCCTGCATTTATTTGTGGCCTAGAAAGAGCCCTATTAATACTTTCCCTAGCTCAGGAAATAAAAAGGAAGCTTGTATCTACCCGTGGCTCAAGGCAGGGAGAAGCAGCTGTGTGAAATTAAAGAAGTAGGTTTATAGCCTATGCAGTGTTGAAATATGAATTAACAGCTCTCTCCTGGTATATGACTTCTAAAAGAGAAGTTGGTATTAAACTGCTATGGGACCAGTTACAGCATAGAGCAAACCAAACAAATGAGGAACTAATCTATAGCAACAGTTTAACAGATTGGGCAGCACATGAATTACATATATCAACCAATGCCCACTGATTATAAGCTTACATTAGAAAGTTTCAAAACACATTGAAAAGTAAAGCACCATGAGGATGATTTAGTGGACAGCATGTGTGTAATAACTATTGCTTGTATATGTATAATGAGCCTGGGTTACATGATCGATGTCAATATATGATTTTTATGTATTCATTTTATCTAGAAGGAAACATGAGGTCACAAAATGTTTCTCTTTCTACAGAAGGGCAGAGGAACAGGAAAGTAGAGCTACATTTATAATTTTGTACTTTGAATTTTTATTTTATAATGGGCTTATTTTTTTAACAGATATTTAGAGTAGACCAAAGATATAGACCTAAAAACACTTAAGAACTAAAAAATAGTATGGTTAACGTCACTGAAATTTTTAATGTACATATAATTACTTTGTTATTAAAAACTAATCTAGAAACATAGATAAAAGGGTAAGTGAAAGAGAGGACGGAATACATCCAAATTCATTCTGTGAGACCATATTACCTTGATTTGAAAATCAGACAAAAATACCATAAGAAAACTAAAAATCAATATGTCTTATGAATATATACCAAAAAAACCTCGAAGAATATTAAGAAATCAAATTCAGCAATATATGTAAAAGGATACACCATGGCTAACTGGAGTTTATCCCAGGAATGTAAGGTTGTTTTAAAACTTGAAGATCACTTAATGTACTGTACCATATAAATAAAATAAAGGACAAAACCCACAAAAGAAAGCAATCAACAAACTAGGAATAGAAGGAAACACCTTCAACCTGGTAAACGGCTTCTATGAAGAACCACAGCAAAAATTATACTTAATTGTGAAACTTTAAGTCTTTTCTCTCTAAGATTATAAATTAGAAAAGGAAATCCACGTCAGCCACTTATATTCAACATTGTACTGAAGATTCTAATAGCCAGGGTAATCAGACAAGAAAATGGAATAAAATTCATACACACTGGAAACAGATAGTAAAACTATCTTTATTTGCAGATGACACATTATTACATATAAAAATACTAAGGAATACATCCACATTCTCTCTCATACACTCACACACACAGCTATGAGATACACCACAAAAAAAAAATGAATTCTAATGTAAACTATGTGATGCTGGAATTCTTGCTCACAAAGCTGAAGAAGGAGCTTCACAAACACTCAGGGTAGGAGAGCAAGGTACAGGCTTTTATTTAGAGAGAAAGTGAAAGGACAGAGCTCCCGGCTCATGCCAGGAGGGGACAAGAGAGTCTGGTGTGGTGCATTGTTTAGGGGATTTTATAGGCAGATGAGGATTTTTCGAGAACATGAAAAAAAGGTTTAGGGGTGTAGACCTGCTACGTGGTATCTGAACACCCCGAATTAACACAAGGAATTCCCCACCCGATCTCTCTCTGGAACACCTGCATCCTGGTCTAGGAGCATATCAAAAGGCAGCCTGCCCAGCCCCCACGTGGGCTGAGGTATTGTCTGTTTGCTAAGGAGTAAGTTAAGAATCCTGCTTCCCAAACTTCCTGGGTGTTAAAATGCAATCTTATCTTTAAGGTGGAATCTTTTGCTGCCTTTTACTATGTTGTTTACAGCCGGGTCTGCATGCTAAATTAGTTGCCTGGTTTGCAAAACCACCCCATCAGATCTGAAAGAGGAAAGACAGCACATGGGCCTGGGCCTTGTAGCATGCTAAAGTGAATCTTACCAGTGGTTAGCATAATAACAACATGGGGTACTCTTCTTTATCTGGGGAATACCCACTGATCTTACTGAAGAATGACCCTGGAGCTTAATGTTTAACACAGAGTTTTGGTAGGGGGTTTCCTTGCATGTAGTTACATTGCTCTGACTGCAAATATTCTGCCTTGCTTTTTCCGGAGGCCCTCCCCCTACTCTGACTACACCGACAGTCCCTGTCTCATATGGACTTTAGTTAATAATATTTTGAAACTAGTTTATTGTGATTCAATAAATGTTTCAACTAATGCAACATATCAATAAGGGAAAATATAGTGTGTATGAGAGTGTTTATGGAAACTGTACTTTCTGTGAAATTTTTCTGTATCCCTAAAATTGCTCTGACAGGGTCAATTAAAAAAGTAGGAAAGCTAATAAATTATTTCAGCAAAGATGCAGGATACAAGGTCAATATACAAAAGTCAACTGTATTTCAACACTTGAACAGTTTGAAAATGAAATTAAGAAAATTCCATTTACAAGATCATCAAAAAGAATAAAAAACCTATGAATGAATTTAACAAAAGCAAAAAACTTACATTCTGAAAGCTATGAAACTTTGTTGAAATAAATTGTAGAAGACGTAAATGAATAGTATAATATTTCATGTTCATGGACTGGAGGACATAACGTTGGATGTCAAGATAGCAACATTTTTCAGAGAGATCTATAGATTCAGTGTAAGCCTTGTGAACGTTCCAGAAGCTTTTTATTCTTTACAGAAATTTAAAAGCTGCTGCTAAAATTCATATGGAAAGGCAAGAGACCCTGAATATCCAAAACAATCTTGAAAAAGAACAAAGTTGGAGACTCATTCTCAATTTCAAAATTACTATAGACAAAGCTATAGTATTTGATAGTTTGTTACTGGAATAATGACAGACATGTTGATCTATGGGATGTAATTGAAAGTCCAGAAGCAAGTTATCACATTTATGGTCAATTGATTTTCAATAATAGTGTGAGATCAATTTAATGGAGAAAGAAAATTTTTTCATTAAGTAGTACTGGCTCACCTGGATATCTGCTTGTGAGTGAATTATTTCAGATCTCTATCTCATGCCATATATAAAATTCAACTCAAACAGGATCAATAACTTAAGCAAGAATATATTTGACTTTATTAAAATTTTTAACATATGGATAATCTCTGTCATTAAAAACTGATCTAGACCCATATATAAAAGGGTAAGTAAAATAGAAGACAGAAGAGCTACAGAGCTAAAAGCTGTAACTATAAAAGTCCTAAGGAAAACAGAAGTTTTAATATTTGTGACCTTGGATTAGATAATGTATTATTAGATATGACATCAAAAGCACAATTAATAAAGAAAAAATGGATAAATTGATGTAAAAAATAAAAATTTCTGTAAATGACATGTTTGGGAAAGCGAAAACCTATCCCATGAATGAGAGAAATTATTCACCCTTTAAAAAACTTTTAAGAGACTTACATCTGGAATATCTATGTAGAAGTATTTAAAACTCAATAATAAAAACACAACTAAGTGAAAATATAGGCAAAGGATCTGAATAGTCATTTCTCCAAAGAATATATGCAAATGGTCAATAAGTAAATGAATAGATACTCAAAATCATTAGCCATCAGGGAAATGTATTTCAAAATCACAGTGAGATACCATTTCACACTGATGAGAATGGCTGAAACCAAAAAGATAATAACAAGTGTTGACAATAGTGTAGAGAAATTAGAACTTGAGTGAAATATGAAACATATGTCCACATAGATACATGTATATATAAATGTTCACAGAATAATTGTTTATAATAACCAAGCAGTATGACCACCACAGATATCTATTACATGATGTAGAAAATGTGGTATACCTATATAAAGGAATATTATTCTACAAGTGACTGAAGTACTGATACCTGCTACAATATGGATGCACTTTGAAAACATGCTAAGTGAATGACACCACAAACAAAAGGCTACACAAACATGGAATGATTCCATTCATGTAACAAATTCACAGATACAAGAAGTAGATTGCTTGTTGCTAGAGCCTGAGGGAAGTAAGATGGGACCTGACAAATTAGAAGTGACTGCTGATGGGTACAGGGTCTCTTTTTGGAGTCATGAAAATGTTCCAGAATTATCTGTGATCATGGCTGCACAACTCAGTGAATATACTAAAATAAATATTACACTGAATTTATGGTGTGTGAAAAGAAATACATCTCAATAAAGCTAAGCAATCATTCTGAGTTCACCATAAATATAGAGAAAATTGGATAATCCTGTAAAGAAAATAGTATATGAAGACAAAAGCCTGTTTTATGTAACCATATGAGCCAATCATTAGCAATGTATGCGTAAACAGAAACAATGTTTAAAATGATAAATTGTGATTGAATAGGTTTTGTCCCAGTAGTTCAAAGATGTCTCAGCATCAGGGTATTTTTAGATGTAAAGCACCACATTATCATATAAAAAGAGAAAACCCATACAGTTCACTCATGGATTCTGAAAAGGCTTTTGTTACTATTCAGCCTGGGACTTCCAGTCCCAATATCTCGGTGAATTAAACTAAAATGCTTGGAGACCCTTTTATTTGAAAAGCATGCTGGATAAAATGTGAGAAAAATTTTCAGAGCTTATCATGCAAGGAAAATAAACCCCAAAACACCAGGTGCTATAAATAAAGAGGGAACTAAAAGCCAGAGAGATAAGTGTGCAAGCTGACGCTGCAGATGCGCCTCAGGATGAGTCGGGAAATCTAACTCAAATACGTCTCACAGGGATTAAGGGCACTTCGTTTAACATCCATGTAGGACGAATTTACAGGACCTTGCCTTTTGCAACATAGGGCATTAGAAATTAAATCTCACCATCTAGGCAGAACTCTTAAATTTAAATCTTTGCCTAAAGTGAAATGGCAAAACTAGAGAAAAAGTCGTTTTTGAGAAGTGCCAACCCCAAGTATATGTCACATGGAAAATCTAAATAGGCTTATTGAATTGTACGAAACTGAATTCATAAGAAAACATTTTCCATGAAGAAATTTCAGACCCAAGTATTTTCATTTCAAAATTCTGTTGAAAATTTCAGAAATAAATTGTACTAATCTTAAAAGATTTCAGAAAATATAGAAGAGGGAACACGTCTAACTCCAAGTAGGAAGCCAGCACTGTCCTGATATCAAAATCTGATATAGAAGTTACAAGAGGCAAATATCTTGTCACCAACATAGATGCAAAATCCCTTCAAAACATTAACAAATGGAATCCATCCATGTATGAAAAGTGTTATACATTATGAGCAAGTGGACTTTTTTACCTGGAATGCAAGATGGGTTTAACATTTGAAAATCAATGTATTAATATACTGGAATATATATTAACACAGAAGTGGAGAAAAACCATATTATTATCTCAACACTCAGAAAACTAGAAGGGTATTTCCTATATCTGATAAGTGACATCCTAGAAAATATTTTACATCCTACTTAATGGTGAAAAACTGAGCCCTTAAGATTGGGAACAAGGAAAGGATATCTGCACACACCATTTGCAGTCAAAATTGTCCTGTAGTCCCTAGCAAATGAAACTGTTAGGCAGAGAGACAGACATGAGCAGAGTGGGGAGAGAATAAAGCCAGTAAAACCCACTGAAAGGGATTCAAAGAGTTAACCAGAAAAAAACAGACAGCCAGAAAGGACTCACAGATTTAATTAGTAAATTAGTTGAAGTTTCAAAGGCCAGGAGTGACTTACAATGTCTGGATATTCCCCAGATGAAAAACAATTCTCCAGATAAAGAAAAATATCAGAGCACAGCCCATGTCTTCATTGTACCAATTAGATCTCCAAGGCCAAAGATTGTTGATCAAAGACTTCTCTGCCCTACGCCATAAAGTAAAACAGAAAAATAAGACAGAGTCATGCCATTGTAAAATTTAGTTAGCCTGCAAGAAAGGCCCAGTTTATTCTTTAACTTAATATATATGCTGTTCTTCCTCTTCTTCCAGCCCCTTAATCAATTAGTAACTTTATAACCAGGACAGGAGATAGACCTCCAAAGTGTAAATAAACTTATGTGGATAAAGAATGCTGAGATCTGGACCAACACAGTAGCCTAAATAACCCTGTTCTTAAGTCAAAACTTCAAAGGAATTATGAATCACCTGTATATACATCATGCCTATGCTGACCCTTACCCAAAAGTCCCTATAAAACCCCAAACCCTTAAGTACGCTTTCTCTCTGAGGTTGCCTGCACTCCTCTTTCAAGTGTGTGTACCTTTTGCCTTAAATAAAGATTTCTTACTGCTCAACTTACTATGTTTTGTCTCTGTGCTCTTCCAGTGGTGTCTTTGTCATTTTGCTATTTCATTCTATTCTGCAGACACACACAAGTCTTCACTCTGTCTCTGTTCTGCTCCAGGTAAGTAGGGAGGAGCTACTGAGAGCTCTGATTTGGGCTTGCAAGTTCCCATCGCCTGGGTGACCCAGGCAGGACTGCCGCTGTGTGCCGCTCTTTAGTAGCCTACCTGAAAATCTCCTTTGCCTTTGGGAAGTTCTCAGAACATCATCTCACTCGATCCAGTGCTCTGCGACTCCCTCAAATCCTGGGGTAGCAGGGACTTAGCTCCCACACCATGCAGATTCAAGCAGATGCTGGATGCCAGGTGACCCTGGCTTTAGGAGTTGGCAAGCGATCTGCCTTCTGCCAGGCAGCAGTTCAGTGAACTTCCCTTTCCTCCCTCTGTTCTTCCTTGCTCTCTGCTGCCTGCAAAGCAGCTGCCATTGCCTGCTATTCTCACTTTAATGAATTCCTTCCTCACCTTTCACTCTGACTTAGCTGTGTCTCTGAATAGAATTTCTTCTCAAAAAACTAGTTAAGAAAAAATATAAAAGGCATACAACCTAAGAAGGAAGAAATAAACTGTTTATTTGAATGAGATGATCAAACTGATTATGGAGATGATCATGGATGTAGAAATTACTAAGGAATGCCCAGAAAAACTAATGCTAGTAAGTGATTTTTGTAAGTTTTAAGGATGTATATATATTCAGGATGAATATATAACAATCAATTGCTGTTTTATGTATTAGTAACAATCATTTAAAACGTAAATACCGTTTACAATAGAATAATAAAACATGAAATAATTAGGAATAAATTTAACAAAATATATGCAAGACATATGCTGAGAAGTATAAACATTGCTGAGAAAAATTTAAGAACTCATGAATTAACAGTATAATCTATGGTATTCATGAACTTGAAGACTTAATATTAAGATGTACTTTCTTCCTAAAAGGTTAAATAGATTTAATCCACAAAAAATATCAGTGTTTTATTGTTTGTGGAAATTCAGCTGATTTTAATACATATATGAAAAAGTAATAGACCTATGATAACAAAATGATTATGGAAACAAGAAAAGTTGTCTTGCATTAATTACCAAATTTCAAGGCTCAATATAGAGCTGCTACATACATTGTCCTTTGGCTTTTTCACAAGGTGCCAATGTAATTCAATGTGTAATGGATCAACTTTTAAACCAATAATGTTGTTAAAACTGGATCTCTGTAGGGAAGGAAATTAACATTGACCCATATCTCACACAATAGACCTAGACACAAAAGCTAGCATTACAAAGCTTCCAAAAGAAATTATGGGAAAATCTTGCTTAGTTTCAGGTAGGCAAAGGGCTCTTAGCCATGACACAGAAATCATTAATCATAGATGAAAGAAAATTGATGAACTGTAAACATTTAAAGCATCTGCTCTTTGGGAGACAGTTTTAAAAATGAAAAGTCAAATCACAGATTGGAAGAAAATATTTTCAATATGTATAGTTGACAGAGGTCTTATTTAAAGATTATATAAACACAACTCAGGAATAAGAAAAACAGTAAAAAATGAGAAAAATACCTTTTTAAAGGCAATTTATAAAAGATAAGTGAATGACCAATAATCTTACTGGTCATTAAGCACCAGAAAAATACTAGCTCAATATCATTAGTCACTAGAAAAATGCAAATTAAAACTACAGTGAAATACCACTACACACCCAGTATAAATGCTAGAAACAAAACTCTAAGTGTCAGTGAGGATGTGAAACAAATGGCATTCCCCTATTTAGCTGTTAGGTATTCTAATGGTAAAACTTTGGATAACATTTTGCCGTTTTCTTATAAAATAAAATATACTTGCCATGTGACCCAGCATTTTGCCTAAAATAAATAAACACACATTTCCACAAAAAAATTTTCATAGCATATTTACTGTATAGACAGAAACTGGATATAACCCATGGATGGATGAACAACTTAGCTCATCCAGATAATGTGCCCTGGGATGAATAGTGTTCCCTGACAAAATCCATGTTTACCGAGAATGTGGGAATATGACCTTATTTGGAGATAGAGACTTTGCAGATGTAATCAGGTTCAATTTAGGTTATACTGGATTAGAATTAACCCCAATCTAATGATGTGTCCTTCAAGACTAGGAAAATTTTCACACCCATATACACAGGAAAAATGACCATGTGATGACAGAAGTGACTAGTGTTATGCTGCGACAAGCCAAGGAAAACCAAAATTGCTTGCAACCACCAGAAATTAGAAGAGGCAAGGAAAGATTTTTTTCCCCAGAGCTTTCAGAGGGAGCCTGGCACTGCTGACACAACTGATTTTGGACTTGTAGCTTCCAGAATTATGAGACGATAAAGTTCTGTGACTTTAAGTCATCCAGTTTATGGCAATTTGTTCCAACAGCCTTAGGAATGTAATCTACAATGGGATATTAGAAAAAAATGAATGAACTATTGATACGCAAAACATGGATACATCTCAAAAACTTGCTACACAAAAAGTAGGAATAAAAACAAATTTTGAATGACTTCCTTTATGTTAAATATAAAAATATAGTGAGATAAAGCCTGTCAATATTTTCCTTGGTCCAAGTATGTGAGGAATTTACTGCAGATGAGCAGAAGGTAACTTCATAGGGTAAAGAAAATATTCTATTTTTTTATAGTTATAGATATGCATACATTTATCAATACTAATCAAACTATACATTTAAAATGGTTGCATTCTGTGATATCCAAATTAAACTTGAAGAAAGTGTATCTTAAAAGTATATACTCTCATTATAGAAAATATGAAAATAACAGTAAAATAAAAATAAAGATCTCAATTCTATTAGAACTTAAATTTTGCAGTAGCTGAGATCATATTTCACAAAATTCTGTTCTATCTTGTCTCACTTCTTATATCAGTTTTCCAAATCAGTAATTTTAAGAAATAATTTGATAATCTGTATGATAGTCTCATGGTATTATTATATCATTTAAGTTTTCCAATTTTTAAATACAGATTTTTTTAGTTTTATTTTGCTTTTAATTATTTTATCCATCTTTGATATGTTTTGATGTGTGATCTTCAAAATACAAATCATTAGCAACAGTGTTTTGCAAATAGGTATTGGATTTTTTTGTTTCATAATTATTTGAAATAACCTTTTATCATCTAACACATTCATAAATATTCTTGGCTTTCTGGATATTTATATTCCAGTCCATGGCTCTGTCTGCCTAGGCTTCTGTCAGTACATCCACTCTTGCTTTCATTTGCTTATTTATGTTTTAATAATCATTTGTGCAAGATTTTTTTTCTCTTGGCTTTTGAACTTTAGAAATTCATCTAATTTTAGGTGAAATTCAGAATAAATTTTGATGTTTTAAAACTAATAACGGTGTATTGATTACTTTTGGAAAAAATTGTATCTTTATGAGTTTAAGTTATTCCATCTAGGAAGATGAAATTCTGAGTCTTACGTCTCTCAATTAAATTTTGTTTATTCCTTAAGATATTATCTATGTTACTTATAGTAATTTTGTTAACAGTATTTTTAAAATTTATTTTGGTTTATTTCATTTCTAATTAATATTTTCTTTATGTTCAGCTCTTAATTATAGTTGCAAGAAGACTTCTAGTTTTTATGATTGTTTCTTTTATATGTTTTATACAAAGGACTACATTATATTGTGATGCTGTTTTGTAAACTGCTTTCTCCACTTAACATCATTAGATGTTATTTACTTTTAAGTCTTAATTTTTTTCTACACGTATTTTATAGGGTTTTATGCTAAAATTTATTTTTTTGAGATACTACTGTATTATTCATTTATTTAAAGGGTACAGTTCAATGGTTTTAATACATTTACAGGGTTGAACAACCATTAATACAATTAATTTTAGAACATTTTCATTACCCCCAAATCAAATCACACACCCATGATTTTTAATGCCAGCATGGCATTGCTTTATGTGCACACTGTGGTTATTTCGATATTCTTAATTATTGGACAGTTAGACTTTTTTGTATTATGATATTATAAACAATATTCTTTTGGAAACCCTTGTAGCCAAAGTTTATGTAAGAAAACCCTGAGTATAAATGAAAAAACGACCAGATATATACCAGAAACTTTAAAAATATGCATAACTTTTGATGGAGAAATAGCTTTCTTCCAAATTGTTCAACACTGGGTATTGGCATTTGAAAACAATGCTAATTTAATACCTGAAAAATGATTTATATTTTTTATTACTTTTCCTTCGCATATTACCAGGTAGAATATTTTTGCGTATGTTTATTAACAGTTGCAGGTTTTCTCTGCTTTAGAGGTATGTTAAAGTAGTTTTTTGTTTTTGTCCTTTCACTTTTTAATACTAACTTTGTTTCTTTTTCAGTTGCTATGAATCTTCTTTCAGTTGTTTGTCTTCTTTTTGCAATCAAAACAATACTGGGGCTTTCTTCTTTCAAATGTTTCCAATGACAGTGCAGTTGTATTTTAACTCGTTTAGGAAAGGTCATATTCCTGAATTATTAAGAACTTGTTTTTTTTCAAAAGTTGTAATTGTATTTTATAGGTTCATTGAAAAGACAACAACATACTTAAGTTTTTTTCTTAGTACTGTTTAATAGTCATTTCAGTAAGATGCCAACAGTATCAAATTGGGCTATATATTTGCATTTAAGGTATGAAAAAATTG
This sequence comes from Phataginus tricuspis, assembly GCA_029783875.1. NCBI lineage: Eukaryota > Metazoa > Chordata > Mammalia > Pholidota > Manidae > Phataginus > Phataginus tricuspis. Next base: position 120,511,798 of record JAQQAC010016209.1, on the reverse strand, counting down.
AACAATTAATATAGAAAACTAGATGTGTTACACAGCTTGACACGTTGGCTGACTTGTAAGGGCTCAAAACCAATATATGGGTTCCTTAGAGTTAAACATGGATTTGCCATATGACTCAGCAATTTCACTTCTAGATCTAAACCCAAATGAAATGAAAATATGTGTTCAAATACCTATGTGTTATGTGTTATGTGCTAAGAACATCCATGAATGTTCATAGCAGCACTAGTCACATTAGCCAACAGGTTAAAAGAACCCAAATGTCCATCAACTGAGGAACAGATAAACAAAAAATATAGATCCACACAATGGAATATTATATAGCCAAAAAAAGGAATAGAGTACTGATACATGCTACAGCCTGGATGAATCTTGAAAAATTTGTGATAATGAAAGAAACCAGACACAAGAGATCACATATTGTATAATTTTATTTGTATGAAATGTCCAAATTGGCAAATCTACTGAGACAATGAAGAGATTGGTGTTTGTCAGGGATTGAGGGGAATGAGGACTCACTTGGTATGTTTTCTTTTTTTTTTTACAATTTATTTTATTTTAGTATCATTAACCTACAATTACATGAGCAATATTATGGTTATTAAACTACCCCCTTCATCAGGTCCCCCCCACCAACCCCATTACAGTCACTGTCCGTCAGCGTAGTGAGATGCTATAGAATCACTACTTGTCTTCTCTGAGCTGTACAGTCCTCCCCGTGCCCCCCCACCCTATGTCTGCTAATCGTAATGCCCCTTTTACCCTCTTATCCCTCCCTTCCCGCCCTTCTTCCCCAGTCCCTTTCCCTTTGGTAACTATTAGTCCGTTCTTGGGTTCTGTGAGTCTGTTGCTGTTTTGTTCCTTCAGTTTTTTGTTTTCTATTGGAGAATGAAAATTTTTAGAACTAACTACAGGTGGTGTTTGCACAACATTGTCAACACACTAAATGTCACTGAAATGTATACCTTGAAATAGCTAATTTTATGTTATGTGAATTTCACCTTAATAAAAAATAATAAATGTAATTGTTGGAGGAACATCAATGTATTTGAAGATACACTTAAAATGAATTCATATGGGTTTAATTGATATTGTTTGTCTTTTCCTTATTCACTTTACTGAATTCATGTTTTTGTTAATCTCATAGGAATTATGAGAATTGTTCTAAAACTCATTGAATATGAAATTATCTCTGGAGGAAAAAAAGATACATAAATCTTTGTTTCAGGAGTAGCTTCTGTTGAGAAAATTAATGTTGATTTCTGGCTTCAGTGTCAGGATATTAATTAAGAAAAGACTGCTCTGTCTCTGATTTCTTTCTGTCTCATGATTTCTTTATAAAAAGACAAAAATGAATTACACATACCAGTGTCATAATAAATGGTCTAACCTATTGACTCTGGAATTTGAGTTGCTAGATCTATTTTATAAATATAATATCATTGATTAATATTGTTAAATAAAGTGTGAAAAGGGCACTTAGTGCCATAAAGAAAATGCCCTTAAGATGGATTCCATCTTCAATAGACAGAGACATTGATAGATGGGGAACATGAAAGAATACTTTTAAAGCTAGTCTTCACTGCCACTGACCTCATTTTGCAGAACTTATGAGTATGGCTCTAGGAAGGACTTTGTAGATGTTTTTGCTAATATAGAAGGGTCTATATTTTCAGCTGGAATTCATTCATCCTTTTCCCTTAAAATAGAGCCTCCTATTTCTGTTCTTGTCTTGCTACTGTAGCCCTTCTTTCCAGAGAGCGTAGAGCAATTCTTTCATGTGTAAAACAGGGCCTATTACCATTGTTACACTCAAAACCCTCCAGACTTTCCATTTTATGGAGTGGAAAGTCCAAAGCTTGTACAGTGGCTTGCAAGACCTTCCCTCGCTGAATTAATTTACTCTCCTACCTTTTCTTCATTCCACTCCAGGCATATTGTCCTCTCTGCTTATACCTGGTCTACATTAAGACCTCAGTGTCTTAGCACTTGGTGTCCCTGTGGCCTGGAGTGTTCTAAAGATGGCTGTGTTCATATGTGACCTTATGCAGAGGCTTCCCCTAACTATCCTGTTTCAAATAGCTACTTCCCCAGTACTTCCTCTCCTTTATTGTTTTTTTCCTCCACAGCAGTTATCACTATTGACACACTATGTATTTTACTTTTTTCTTCATTTGTTGTCTGTCTTCCTCATTTAGAATGAAAACCCCTTAAGGACAGGCAGATTTTTGTGTGTTTTATTCATTCTGTTCACTGCTGTGTTCTCAGTGCCCAGAAAAGGCTTGCCCTTAGTAGCAATCCCTAAATTCTGCTTGAGTTAATTAATCCATCCTCTTTGGTACATGGTAAGTCTGTTCAATCTGAAGATTTATTAGTATCATTATTTACAAGTAACTATTTTTTCCCTTTGGTAACTTCCTCTCTGTTCTTTCTTTCTGGAATTACTAGTAATCAAATCTCTCCAATGTGTTCTGGATTTGTCATTTGGCTATTTTTAAGAGAGATTCTTGAATACGTATTACATCCCTTTTAAGGATGCCCCCATTTAAAAATTGATAATGTTTAATTTCTATGAATTCTTATACGCTTTGAGTTGCATTTATGAAACACCCTCCCTTATTGTATTGATGCAACTGGTATCGTTGCCAATATATCCGAGAGTCTAATTAGATTTCTTTGTTCCTCTTCTCTTTCTTGAGCTGTATCTCTTTCTCCCAGGGTAACTATGTGGTTTGAGCCTCTTCACCTTTCTGTTTTGTGCATTGTATTCAAATATATGCTTATCCTTTATGGTTAATCAGCTATTAAAAAATGAAGGCCTAGGTTGCTTATTTGAAGAGTGGATGGTGCTTCCATGATAGGTTCCTTCGTTGTCTGAAAGGGAAGAGTTCTGTGTGATTAAATAAGTATTGGAGCCTACCAGATTTTGCTTCATTGTGCTTGGGAGAATTGGTTACTAACCCACTCGCCCTCTTCCCCACAATGCCACAAGTAGTTGGACTAGGATCTGGTGTGGAAAATGCCTCTAAAAAGCACTGCTCTCCCAGGCCATACTTAAAATTTCTTTAGAGAACAATTTTTGGTAATAATCCCTGGGCTGATTCTGCATTCGCAGGAATGGCAAGGGGCCAGTGTTGTCATGAAGCCATTCCTTTCACATCCCTCTAAATACTCACTCTCTTTTCCATTTTGCTGCCACCTGCATACCTTTTTGCTGCCAACCTGCAGCTCTTGAGTGTGTGGCATTTCCAATGCTACGCTAGGAAGAGTGGCTCCCACCTCATTGGTAAGCTTTCCTCTGTTATGGTTCATGGCTCCTCCTTTGTCTATGCATTCGTGTGCTGATATCCACTTTTCATCCGACAGAATTTTCTAGTAATTTTTATCTTCCAAGCACAACCCCTCATTTTCCTCAGTGTTATATATTTATTGCCTTGTGTACATATTTACTGAAATCTTAGTGGGACTTTGGAAAGTGGGAGCAGTACATTCAATTTACCATCTTGATCCAAAGCTAAAAAAGTCTGATGATTTGGGATTTACATGTTAGTAATTTTTAAATAAAGGAAAAATGTTACTGTTTACCTATTCCTCATACTACTGCTGTGGATTGTATCGTGTCCTCTACAAATTCACATTTTGAAGCCCTAATCCCCAATGTGGCTGCATTTGGAGATAGGACTTTTAGGAGGTAATTAAGATTAAATGGGGTCATGAAGGTGGGGTTCTAATCTAATAGAATCAGTGACCCTATATGCACATACACCAAAGAAAGGTCATGTGAGATACAGCAAGAAGGTAGTCTCCTTCAGGGTAGGAAGAGAGCTCTCCCTGGAACCTGACCGCGCTGTCACCCTGATATTGGACTTCCAGCCTCCAGAATTGTGAGAAATAAATTGCTATTGTTTAAGCCTTGGGGTGTGTGGTATTTTATTATGGCAGCTTGAACTAAAACTACTCCCGATGAGGTTTTGACAATTGTCTGTTCCTTTGGGACCTTAGTTAGCTCCTTTGAGATTCCTGTCTACCTAACAGACATCATGGCAGAGACAAGGGACACTTAATATAAAGACACGTACTTCTACTTTGCTTGCTAGCATCTAGCACCTTCCCTTCCCACTGACTCTCCAGCCTCTTGTACTAGTCTTATGGTATTGGTTTTCTTCATCTAAAGAAAAGTTCTTAATGCCTTTAAAACAAATTATTGGGCCCTGGTAATATCAGAACATGCTTTAACTTTAGAATACGTTGTAATTTCAGAGTTAAGCTTTTAATATCTTACTTCACATTTTTCCTTGCAAATGTTACACATTCTCCTACTAGGCTAACATTTTACCCTAGATTTACCTTCTAAAAATGTCAATAAACACATCAGTAATTGATTTTCTTTGTGAGTGAGTTTTAATGCACTTAGGAAATTAAAATGTACTCTGTTGGCAGGAGGGGGGGTGCTTTCTAATTTTTCTTTTTAACTAAAATGACTAGCAGTATTTTTCCAAATATATAAGGTTTGAAATTTTTCATTTTCCTTGGACTGCAAATTTAGCTACATTTCAGAGATTTATGTGTAGTATTCCAAGTATTGCCATTTTGTTAATATTTTCTAATAGAATTTTTAAATTTCCATGTTTTCTTTCAGAATTATTTAGGGAAGCTTTGTTATATTTATTTTCACAACTGGGAATATTTTGTCATTAGTTTTCTAAATAGTTTATAAGTGTATAAACTCTTCTGTATCATCTCTACTCTTAATTCACAACTTGGCCATAGCCAATCATTTGCTCATATATTTACAAACTATTTAATATAGACCATGGGCTTGAAACTGTTATCATATTCTAGTGAAAGAGATGTAGCAGACACTGTATTTGGATTCAAGGAACTTAAAATATCGGGCTAGTTACATGCAAGTAAACAGACAGTAGTAGCTAAAGATTGGTAAATATATTGTGATTATGGATATAAAAATTGAGAGTTCTCACATTTGAAAAACAGGTGTGCAACCTGGAGATATCAGAAAAACATCTTCATAGAGAACATGATATGTGAGAAGAGTTTTGAGAAGGTAAGGTATTCACATAGTAGTAAAGATTTGGATGAAAACATTCTACCTAGGGGAAATCCCAGCTCTGTTACTTTGTAGAGGGATCCTTTCTCTTCTACATAATCTCTTGTCCTCTACTCTTCATCATTTCTCCTTCTAGCTCCCACAGAGATCTTTTTTATTTCACTTTCTGTCCTTATCTTCAACTTCTTTCTCCCTGCTCATCACTTGCCCCCAAATTTATGCATATATGTCTATGGCGCCCATTCTAACACACACATATGTGCACACACTACACCATCATAACCTCTTCACCCTAACTTTGCTTTAATATTTTTCATTTTTCAATCAAAACATTTTTATCAATAGTCAACATTTTCTATCTCTATTTTTTGATTTTACCCTTTTCAATCACTATAATATGACTCATCTTTATAAACGGCAGAAACTAATTTCACTAAGGTCACCATTGATCATCTAATCACAAAATCTAATGGACTTCTCTCATTACTCTTACATTTTGGGGACACATGACAACATGAATGTGTGTGTGTGTGTGTATAATATAATAAATGTACTATCAGGATTGGGAGTCTTTGTTTGCATATATCTCCCTTATTAGACTATAAAACTGTGAGAGCAAGAGATGTTTTATTCATTTTTGTAGTCCTAATGCTTAGATCAGTGAGAGTATATAGTAGATACTGAAAGGTTTAGTGAACTCAACTTCACCAGCACTCATTCAGATACTCAAAACTCCTGGGTAGATTTCTAACTGGTGTGCTGATGCATTTAGGTGAAATTTGTCCAGTTAACTTCTGTATATCCTGTAATAATTCTTAACATTCTCTCTCCTCAATTACTGTATTTTTTCTTTATCTTTGATTTATCTTCACTAATAAGCCAGTATAAATGTTTGAATCAGTTCCTCATTCAAATGGAGTTTTGCTATCTGGTGGGTGGAAGTGTTATGAAAAGGGAATCAAAGATCTTACTATTGTGGAAGCTTGGGTCTTCAAATTAAGGGAATTTTCTAATGGAGGGTTTTGAAATTTTCAATAGGCAATTAAGGCTTAATTTGAGGCAAAGTCTGATTCTATTTTACTGACCTTTCTGTGTTCATTTTTCTTTCTTACCTTCTCCTGTGTTAACATTCCATGTCTGTTTTAATCAGTCTCCTCATACTTACATACATTCATCATTTTTCCTCTAACACATTAGTAATACATTCTTTATTATTATTTTAGTAGGTAGTCTAGGTATTACAACATGCTTCTTGACTTAATATATTCCAAACAAATATTGCTTTTATCAGCTCCTCTACATTTCACAATCCTAAAGATTTTTAACTCCATTAACCTTCATTCCTATTACCCATATTCTTATCATCATGCAATTTCATTCCAGGCATATTTCAAGCCACAATATGCACTGTAAGTTTATTTTAGAACAATAAATATTTATTAGTACCTTTACCATTGCTTTTCATTGCTTCCTGGATTTTAATCTTTCCCTTTTTGATCATTTTCTTTCTGCCCCAAGAATATTTTGGACATTTGTTGGTGACATATACCTCAACTTTTATTTTTTCCTGAAACGATATTCATTTTTAGTTTATTTTGGAAAGATAGCCTGGCTGGGTATAGAATTGTAGGTTGAGAGTATTTACTTTCAACACTGGAATGCAGTGGATGACATTAACAAGATGTCAGAATAGGAGATCTCCCAGTAGTATCTCCTACCAGAAAACATAATTTGGCAGCCATCCATGAACAAAAGTGCCTTTGTGGGAGCTTTGGGTCCAGGTGGAAGACTGTGAAATCCTGGTGGAGCCTAAGAATAACAAGGGCTGTCTTGAAAAGTCAGGCCTATGGTCCTGGTCTAGCCACATCCTCCTGTAGACTCAGCTTTAGCACAGTTTGACTCTGGTCCTGCCATGAGCATCATCTACTAGGTGGCCTGAGAGGAGTTGTATCCACTTATGCCTGGGGGTAATAGGCCCACAGACTTCTGCTCTGGCTTTGGATTCAGAAGTACCCCAAATTCTGCTCCAGCTCCTCTTGGTCATTGTCTGGGAGCCCTTAGAGGCAAGCCTGCTGAACTTGATACAACCATAGATTCTGAAATAGTTTTGTAACCAGGCTCCAGTGAGAAGTCCTGTGTTCCAGGAACCTGACAAGAGACACACCAATTCATGCCTCCAGAGCCAGTTCTGCAAATCTGACTCCAGCTGTTGACCTTGAACAGACATGAGACTTGATTCCAGCCCCACAGGTACCTACCCAATGTCCTGGCAACAGATCTCCCAGTGACCTGTTGGGGTCTACACCGATCCACATACCTGGTAATAGGCCTTTGCCTGCAGATCCAACTTTAGATGCTGAAGCAGACTCTTGACACTCTAGATAATATTATTTTCCTAGACACAGGTTTTCCAATTTCCTCTGCTAAGCAGATGGAGGGGGTCCTGTTCACTTTAATCAGAATATTGACTAATTTGAATAGGAGCCTCATTGCCATTTTGGTAAGCCTTGGTAGACTTCTTTCTGATTTGACACTGATGTCAGAGTATAGCCATCTATACTTTTCAAGTGAGAGCCTGGTGTGATAACTAGGACCTCTTTCCCTTGCTGGCCCTAAACTTCTAGTTCATATATCAGGAAAAATGAACTGCAGAAAACCTACATCACTTTACAGGAGACTTCAGCTTAACTTTTACCATTCTTCCACTTGCAGCTTCACACTTTAGCAAATTTCTTGAAGATAAAAGCATATGCATGCAAGGACCACTTTTCTACTGTGCCCTTTTTATTGGTATCTTGTGACATGAAGCTTTCAGTTTTCTCTGTGGTTTGGTATAATGGCACGTTGCTTGTATCTTTGTTTCTTATTAACAACTCTCTTCCTGGTCAAAGACTGGATTTTTAGCCTCTTTGCCCTGGGCCAAATTAATGACAAATTCTCCTAGGGGCACAAGTATCTAGTGCTTGTCAGCTCACCTCCTAGTGTTTCTCCTCTGAGGAATCTTGACCTTGCTGGTGCCCTCAGTTGTTTTTAAGTAGACATTATTTGTATTTTATATAGCTTTTGTATTTTCTTTTTCTCTGTGTAGGCATTAGTTGGTTTCAAGATATTTTATTCTTTTGTCTTGCACTACTTGTAAAACATTGATGTGCTGAAACAGTGCCACAATCAACTTTGGTTATGGTTGCATCTTGCCTAAGGCTACTAATATTACATAATGAATCTAGAAGATGAAATACAATGCATTTTAGAAGACAAATTGGCTACATTTTTTAATCCTGTGTAACAACAAACAGACTGCTTCTATGGAATAAAAAATATAGCAATTTTTGTCCTTGTATATGTGTAACCAGTAATTTCTATTCTTTTATATCTAAATTTACATATTCCAAGTGAAATTGAATGGATAAGAGGAAAATTATTTGATTTCAAATCACTGAAGTCTTTAACAAAGTTCCTGATTAAACTGTGTAAAGCTACTCTGTACACTTGAATATTTAGTGATAACTTTCCAGCTATTAAGTTACTGTTTTCTAACATTTTGCACGTTAAGTCACACATTAATATGACTGACCTGCTAACCTATATGTATATTAAAAATAAACTTAGAAAACCTTATTTCTGGAATAAGCTGTGTATAGATTTTTTGAAAAACATATTCCAAAGACTGAAAAAAAAATTAAGACTCAAGAAACCAATTGGCAAAAGTTTACATTCCATTCAGTAGGTGGGCCTTTCTAATTTTTATGATTCCATTTACAGAAGTGAGAATAGGGGAATGTTCCCTGAATAATTCTAACTTTTTGTCCATAATTCATTTAGCTCTAATGTTTTCTGTTGAATGTGCATATATTTCAAATTGGATATATCTATAAAAATTAAGTGGAATATAAAAGTTGTATTTGAGCAATACAAAATTTTTATATATGCCAAGTAAACGGTTTAGTTGTTTCTTTCTCTTTATTATTTCATTATTCAGCTAAATTAGTCATAGCAACCATTTGCTTCAATGTCCCATAGAAAGTTACAGTGTTGTTAGGTTCCATTCAGTTTTCATTATTATTTTGTTGAATGAAATGTATATTCATTTTTAAATGTAGCACATACTGCAAGTGGTTTGAAGTCGACTCTCAGTCACTGCAGTAAATATGTCAGGAAGTGAGAATAGAAGCTGTGTGGAGCATGAACCAATCAACAGGTTAGACATACTAAGGGGACAAAAGTATAGTTTATCTTCATAGGCACTTAAAGAAAATAAATCAGAAGTTAATTCATAATCTAAAGGATATTTCAAAAGTATATATGTTTATAGTCTGTCCATGTTATTTTTTTACAATCCTGTTTAGATACGTGGTTAGTTAATCCCTTTGTATATTTTTATTTTTTATTTTTATATTTTGAGGTACATACAATTAACCAGTCTTACTGTACAGCTTAATGAATTTTGACATATGTATATATTCATGTAGCCATCACCTAGATCAACATATCAAACATTATCACTAAATTTTCCCCCCATTTGTATATTTTTAAATGAGAGAAAAATTTTAAAGTAAATCATGGCTCAAGAATTGTTTCTCAACCTTTAAATATACTGGAACACAGTATGGCATTTTGAGCTATAAAGCTCACTACTATCTAAAGTAAAAAGAAATTAACTTGAAGCAGCTCAAGTCAGGGGTCTGAAACAGTTTTTAAGAGAATGTCTAATTAGTTCAGTTCAAGTACAGCAAAACTATTACATGGGCCACTGATAATTATAGACCTAGCTTGCAGTGGCCACATACACTGATATCCTCCTTCATGTGATACACATACTACTTTGAAGTTCAACATGGTATAATCAAGACTTCTTTTATTTTTCTACTCAGGTTCATATTATGTTGTATTATCAATTTTCTTGTTGGTGTATTTTGAAGAATGCACAACAGGAAATTTAATCAACCTATACATTTCTTATGAACTCTTCTTATATAAGGATATTGCCAATGCTAATCTAGGTTAATTAGATCTTATTCAAATTTGCTATGAGGGGTCACCAGTCCTAAAACAAAAAATGTATGAAAGTCAAATAAAAAAGAATTCGACACTCATAAATTAAAAAACTTACATTGAAATCTCATTAAATTATAAGAACAGAAACAAGCATTTCCTTATAATTCACACCCAAAACAACTATGCACCATCTTAAAATCTTACTTTTTTATAAATGTAGTTGGGACCTTTGTATTTCAAACCAAATTATGATGTGTTTTAAATGAGTACTTTTTCTGTGCTGTGATTCATAGCTGTGATATCTCTTGGTTCCTTTGTCACATATTCCAGTGGAAAATTAAAGGATAAAAATATGGCACAAGGCATTAAAAAGTGGGAAACTAAAGTTATTCAAAACATAGATGTAAGCTGATTTTTGCCTTAAATATACAATAATTCCTTTTAGTCTCAGATTGTATTTCCTTCAGGTAGAGGTTTTGTAATTGACTTTTTAAGGGGGGAAGCAATTATTTAGAATGTTGTATCAAAGAAATAATTCATCAAATTCAATGGCTTCATTCACTATTGGTCAAATCCTTTGTTAACTTTGGGGATCGGAAACAGAGTTTTATATGACTGAGAAAAGGTACAAAAATTGTTTTATTTGTTGAAAAGCCTCCTATGATAAGGAACACAGTATATAGAAAGACAGTTCTCTTATATTTTTTACCTTAAGTTCAGATGGAAGATTTTGGGTTAGATATGTGAAGATAGCTCCTAATGACGAAATGTATGTAAGTCAAAATTTTGAACAATAGTCCTGATTTTCAAGTCTATTATTGTTAAAATATATTATGACTTTACATATTGATAATATTAACGATATATCTAAGTGCCATGTTTTTATGATGTCCCAAAGGAGATTTGGCCAACATTGAGGGAGAATATGGATTAGTGGAATGTGTTCCAAGGTTATTTTCAGGCTGACTGATATTCAGTCTGTATGTTCTGTGACTGGAAAAAGATTATCAACAAGATTCCTCAACCAAGAACAGACCCATAGACAAGTGGAACATACTAGAGAGGCCAGATATTAACCCAAGCATTGATGGTCAATTAATATCTGATAAAGGAGTCATGGATATACAATGGGGAAATGACAGCCTCTTCAACAGCTGGTGTTGGCAAAACTGGCCAGCTACATGTAAGAGAATTAAACTGGATCATTGTCTCACCCCGTACACAAAAGTAAATTTGAAATGTATCAAAGACCTGAATGTAAGTCATGAAACCATAAAACTCTTAGAAAAAATCATAGGCAAAAATTTCTTGGACATAAACATGAGCAACTATTTTATGAACATATCTCCCCAAGCAAGGGAAACAAAAGCAAAAATGAACAAGTGGGACTATATCAAACTAAAAAGTTTCTGTACAGCAAAGGACACCATCAGTAGAACAAAAAAGCATCCTAGAGTATGGGAGAATATATTCATAAATGACATATCCTTTAAGGGGTTGACATCCAAAATATACAAAGAGCTCACGTACCTTAACAAACAAAAGCAAATAATCCAATTAAAAAATGGACAGAGGATCTGAACAGACACTTCTCCAAAGAAGAAATTCAGATGGCCAACAGGCACATGAAAAGATGCTCCACATCGCTAATCATCAGAGAAATGCAGATTAAAACCACAATGAGATATCACCTCACACCAGTGCGGATGGCCAACATCCGAAACACAAACAACAACAAATGTTGGCGAGGATGCAGAGAAAGGGGAACCCTCCTACACTGCTGGGGGGAATGCAAATTAGTTCATCCATTGTGGAAAGCAGTATGGAGGTTCCTCAAAACACTCAAAATAGAAATACCATTTGACCCAGTAATTCCACTCCTAGGAATTTACCCTAAGAATTCAGGATTCCAGTTTCAAAAAGACATATGCACCCCTATTTACAATAGCCAAGAAATGGAAGCAACCTTAGTATCCATCAGTAGATGAATGGATAAAGAAAATGTGGTACATATACACAATGGAGTATTATTCAGCCATAATAAGAAAACAAATCCTACCATTTGCAACAACATGGATGGAGCTAGAGGGTATTATGCTCAGTGAAATAAGCCAGGCGGAGAAAGACAAGTATCAAATGATTTCACTCATCTGTGGAGTATAAGAACAAACAAAAAGACTGAAGGAACAAAACAGCAGCAGACTTACAGAACCCAGGAATAGATTAACAGTTACCAAACAGAAAGGGACTAGGGAGGATGGGTGGGAAGGGAGGGATAAGGGGAAGAAGGAGCATTATGATTAGCACACATAATGTAGGGGGGGGACATGGAGAAGGCAGTATAGCACAGAGAAGACAAGTAGTGATTGTATAGCACCTTACTACACCTGATGGACAGTGACTGTAATGGGGTATGTGGGGGGGGACTTGATAATGGTGAGAATCTAGTAACCACAATGTTGCTCATGTAATTCTATATTAATGGAATTAGAAATTAAAAAGTCTCCTCAACCATAACACTGGGGCTAATATCCTATCCTGCTCAAAATTATCAGTTGTTACTTTTAAAGATCAGCTAGCCATTAGAAAGAAGCATGTAAAAATAATCTTTGGTAGCCATACTTTATAAATCTGTGCCTCTGAGGGGACTTTTAAATAACAATTCCTATAATTACAGAAAACTTACAGATTGTCTGTATTATCCATGCATCCAGTACAAAATTATGCCATACATCTCAGACAGATGGCTGTTCACAAATTCAGCCTCTGCTTAAACATATAGATTTAAAGTATACTAATTCCCAAGGTGGCATGTTCTACTGTTGGATAGATCTACTTGGAAGATGACCTAAAAGAAACTGAGAAGCATGGAACAAGGCACACTCTATATCTGACATAAACATAAAATCTGCTGCCTTATGACTCCCCCCATTGATAAGAGATGGATACAACTGTGATGATGAAAAAGGAACTGGCAGGAAAATGGTGAGAAGTCCTCCCTGGTCCAGGGTCTCTGTTAGCTGCAATATCATTTTCCCAAGCCACAGAATCCAAACAGGCTGTGAACATGAGGTCAAGGCATTGACAATAGTATCTTAACACTAAACTACTACCAGACTTCAAAATATCTGCAGATTTTTAGTTTCTTTCTTTTTGTCGCATTAACCTAGAAAGCCATATCTTAGGAAAATGTAGTAATGTTGAATATTGTCCTTCTCTAAGAACTAAAAGGGAAAAGCAATGTGATATTTCCTTTTCTTTCTTCCAAGTAGTTTTACAGTTTAAATGTAAGAATATAGTATTGTGCTAACAAATTTCACAGTCTGACCCAAAAGTGCCACATTGTACTTTAATTATAGTGTTGTTCACCAGGATGGGTATGAGACTGACTTACTGCAACAGCTATATATTTTAATTGCATGAACTGCTACTTGTTTAGAATGAACCTTATTATTCATTCTGATTATAAAAATTTAATAGACATATAATTAAGTACATTATTCAATGATATTAATTGTGTGAATTAATTTGTAGAAAAATGAATATCCAAGTGTAAAGCATTATAATGATACAATGGCAAAAAACAGAGCTGAATTCGTAATTATGATTCTGTCAAAAGAGACCTTGACCTGAAAAGTTAGTCACAGGCATATATTTCTTCTGATTGAAGTCTTCTTAGGTTACATCAGTGAGTTGTGAAAAACAAATTTTATCAATTTAATTAAACATGCTAATTGGTTGAATAAAGCCATCACATCATTGCTTTTGGAATCCCTTAGATGAAACAAAGTATCAGTTGAAAAGAAAACAATTCAGTAACTTCTTTAAGGAGACAGCCTAAATTGGATTATTTACTGTGCCCAGCAGAGAGATTTATTATTAATACATGTATCACCTTTGGTGTACACATGCACACACTTGTGTGTGGTTATGCTATCAGCATAACCTCCTCCTCAGTAATGATTTCATCATTGTATTTATTAAGTCATTTAAGATAGTAAAATAAAAATATCTAAATAATGACAATTCATTTAAGACAGTAAAATGAGAATAAAAGGGTATATGCCTAATAGGGTTGTGAAGATTAAATGATAATATGTGTCAAGTACTGGGAAGAAAGTTTAGCTTATAATAAAAATTCATTACTGTTACCCTTTCCCATTTAGTTAATAAACATCAAATGGTTATTATAGACCATGTGTCATAATATGCTTGGGGATAAAAAGTCAAAATCAGTTGTGGTTTCTGTTCTCATGGAATTTACAATCTTGTAAAGGATCCAGACATTGATCACACATAAGGGTCACACACATACTTGTAAACTTGTAACTGTGTTAAGTACTGTGAAGGATAGTTATGTGGTGCTCTACAAGCCTATTATGAGGGAAAACTGGTGAAAGTTTCTCAACGGCCCACTGGCTGTGATATTGGAGACAAGCAGGGCAGACGGGAGTCAGGAAACAGATCTTTCCTCCCTCCCGGCACCAGCTCCATTCCCCTATGTCCCCCAACCTCACTCTAGGGGCTGAGCAGCTAAAGAGACTGGAGTTTCTGGGCAATACAGGGCACCACATGCAAATATGAAATGTCAAAAGAACATGGTACAGACCAAAATCTCACAAACCCCAGAAAAGGGCCAAATGAAACTGAACTCACCAATTTTCCTGAAAGAGAATTCAAAATAAAAATCATAAACATGCTTAAGGAGGTACAGAAAAATATTCAAGAACTCAGGAACAAATTTAAGACAGAGATTCAATCATTAAGAAATTCCATATCTGGAAAGAAACATACAATGGAGGGATTTAAAAGCAGATTAGATGTAGTAGAAGAGATGGTAAATGGAATAGAAATTAGAGAAGAGGAATACAAAGAAGCTGAGGCACAGAGAGAAAAAACAATCTCTAAGAATGAAAGAATATTGAGAGAATTGTGTGACCAATCCAAATGGAACAATATTTGCATAATAGGGGTTCCAGAAGAAGAAGAGAGAGAAAAAGGGATAAAAAGTGTCATTGAGGAGATATTTGCTGAAAACTTCCCCAGTCTGAGGAAGGATATAGTCTCTCAAGCCATCGAGATGCACAGATCTCCCAACACAAGGGACCCAAGGAAGACAACATCAAGACATATAATAATTAAAATGGCAAAGATCAAGGATAAAGACAGACGTTGAAAAGCAGCTAGAGAGAGAAAAAAGATCACATACAAAGGAAAATGCATCAGGTTATCATCAGACTTCTCAACAGAAACCTTACAGGCCAGAAGGGAGTGGCATGATATATTTAATGCAATGAAGTAGAAGGATGTCGAACCAAGAATACTCTACTCGGCAAGGTTATCATTTAAATTTGAAGGAGGGATTAAACAATTTTCAGATAATCAAAAGCTGAGAGAATTTACCTCTCACAAACCACCTCTACAGTGCAGTTTGGAGGGACTTCTATAGATGGAAGTATTCCTAAGACTAAGTAGATATCACCCAAGGGATAGAGAAAGAGTACAGAAAATGATTCATAACATACAAAGAATGGAGGAGGAAGACAAAGGAAAAAAAAGAATCTTTAGGTTGTGTTTGTAATAGCATACAAAGTGAGTTAAATTAGACTGTTAGATAGTAAGGGAACTACCCTTGAACTTTTGGTAATGACAAATCTAAATCCTACAATGGCAATAAGTACATACCTATCAATAATCACCCTAAATGTAAATGGTCTGAATTCACCAATCAAAAAATGTAGAGTCACTGAATGGATAATAAAACAAGACCCATCTATATGTTGCCTGCAAGAGACTCACTTCAAACCCAAAGACATACACAGACTAAAAGTAAAGGGATGGAAAAAGATATTTCATGCAACTAATAGGGAGGAAAAAGCAGGAGTTGAAGTACTTGTATCAGACAAAATACATTTCAAAACAAAGACACAAGAGACAAAGAAGGACATTACATAATGATAAAGGGGTCAGTCCTACAGGAGGATATAACTATTAAAAATATCTATGCACCCAACCAGGATCACCTACATATGTGAAAGAAATACTCACAGAATGAAAGGGGGAAATAGAATGCAATGCATTCATTTTGGGAGACTTCATCACACCACTCACTCTAAAGGACAGATCAATCAGACAGAAAATAAATAAAGATACAGAGGCACTGAACAACGTATTAGAACAGATGGACCTAACGGACATCTACAGAACACTTGATCCAAAAGCAACATTATACACATTCTTCTCAAGTGCACATGGAACATTTTCAAAAATAGATCATATAATAGGTCACAAAAAGAGCCTCAGTAAATTAAAAAAGATTGAAATTGTACAAACCAGCTTTTCAGATCACAAAGGTATGAAGCTAGAAATAAATGACTCAAAGAAAATGAAAAAGGCCACAAACACATGGAGGCATAATAACATGCTCCTAAATAATCAATGGATCAATGACCAAATAAAAACAGAGATCAAGCAATATAAGGAGACAAATGACAACAAAATTCAACACTGCAAAATCTGTGGGATGCAGCGAAGGCCGTGCTAAGAGGGAAATATATTGCAGTACAGGCCTTTCTCAGGAAAGAAGTACAATCACAAATGAACAGTCTAAACTCACAATTAATGAAACTAGAAAAGGAAGAACAAGTGAGGCTCAAAGTCAGTAGAAGGAGGGACATAATAAAGATTAAAGCAGAAATAAATAAAATTGTGAAGAATAAAACAATAGAAAGAATCAATGAAAGCAGAAGCTGGTTCTGCAAGAAAATAAACAAAATAGATAAACCCCAAGTGAGACTTATCAAGAAAAAAAGAGAGTCTACACACATAAACAGAATCAGAAATGAGAAAGGAAAAATCACTATGCCAACCACAGAAATACAAAGAATTATGAGAGAATACTATGAAAAATTATATGCTAACAAACTGGATAACCTAGAAGAAATGGACAACTGTCTAGAAAAATACAAACTTCCAAAGCTGACCCAGGAAGAAACAGAAAATCTGAATAGACCAAATACCAGCAAAGAAATTCAATTGGTAATTAAAAAACTACCTAAGAACAAAACCCTGAAACAGATGGTTTCACTGGTGAATTTTATCAAACGTTTAGTGAAGACCTAATACCCATCCTCCTTAAAATTTTCCAAAAAGCCAAAGAGGAGGGAATACTCCCAAACTCATTCTACGAGGCCAACATCACTCTAATTCAAAACAGCAAGCAAAGACACCACAAAAAAGAATATTACAGACCAATATACTTGAGGAACATAGATGCAAAAATAATGAACAAAATATTAGCAAACCGAATTCAAAAATACATCAAAAAGATCATCCATCATGATCAAGTGGGATTCATCCCAGGGATGCAAGGATGGTACAACATTCAAAAATCCATCAACATCATCCACTACATCAACAAAAAGAAAGACAAAATCTACACGATAATCTCAATAGGAGCTGAAAAAGCATTCAACAAAATTCAACATCCATTCATGATAAAAACTCTCAACAAAATGGGTATAGAGGGCAAATACCTCAACATAATAAAGGCCATATATGACAAACCCACAGCCAACATTATACTTAACAGCGAGAACCTGAAAGCTTTTCCTTTAATATCTGGAACAAGACAAGGATGCCCACTCTCCCCAATTTAATTCAAAATAGTTCTAGAGGTCTTAGCCATGGCAATCAGACAACACAAAGAAATAAAAGCATCCAGATTGGTAAGGAAGAATTCACACTGTCCCTGTTTTCAGATGACATGATATTGTACATAAAAATCCCTAAAGAATCTACTCCAAAACTACTAGGTCTAATATCTGAATTCAGCAAAGTTGCGGGATATAAAATTAATACACAGAAATTTGTTGCATTCCTATACACTAACGATGAACTAGCAGAAAGAGAAATCAGGAAAACAATTCCATTCACAATTGCATGAATTAGAATAAAATACCTGGGAATAAACCTAACCAAGGAAGTGAAAGACTTATACTCTGAAAACTACAAGATGCTCATGAGAGAAATTAAAGAAGATACCAATAAATGGAAGCACATTCCGTGCTCATGGAAAGGAAGAATTAATATGTCAAAATGGCCATCCTGCCTAAAGCAATCTACAGATTCAATGCAATCCCTATCAAAATACCAACAGCATTCTTCCATGAACTAGAGAAAATAGTTCTAAAATTCATATGGAACCACAAAAGACCCCGAATAGCCAAAGCAATCCCAAGAAGCAAGAATAAAGTTGGGGGAATTACGCTCCCTGACTTCACGCTCTTCTACAAAGCCACAGCAATCAAGACAATTTGGTTCTGGCACAAGAACAGACCCAAAGACCAATGGAACAGACTAGAGAACCCAGATATAAACCCAAGTGTATATGGTCAATTAATATATGATAAAGGAGCCATGGATATACAATGGGGAAATGCAGCCTCTTGAACATCTGGTGTTGACAAAACTGGACTGCCACATGTAAGAGAATGAAACTGGATTATTGTCTAGCGCCATACACAAAAGTAAACTTGAAATTGATCAAAGACGTGAATGTAAGCCATGAAACCATAAAACTCTTAGAAGAAAACATAGACAAAAATCTCTTGGACATAAACATGAGCAACTTCTTCATGAATGTATCTCCCTTGGCAAGGGAAACAAAAGCAAAAACGAACAAGTGGGACTCTATCAAACTAAAAAGCTTCTGTACAGCAAAGGACACCATCAGTAGAACAAAAAGACATCCTACAGTATGGGAGAATATATTCATAAATGACATATCCGATAAGGGGTTGACATCCAAAAAAGAACTCATGAACCTTAACAAACAAAAAGCAAATAATCCAATTAAGAAACGGGCAGAGGACATGAATAGACACTTCTCTAAAGAAGAAATTCAGATGGCCAACAGGCACATGAAAAGATGCTCCATATTGCTAATCATCAGAGAAATGCAGATTAAAACCACAGTGAGATCATCTCACACCAGTGAGGATGGCCAACATCCAAAACACAAACAACAACAAATGTTGGCGAGGATGTGGAGAAAAGGGAACCTTCCTACACTGCTGGTGGGAATGCAAATTAGTTCAACCATTGTGGAAAGCAGTATGGTGGTTCCTCAAAAAACTCAAATAGAAATACCATTTGACCCAGGAATCCCACTCCTAGGAATTTACCCTAAGAATGCAGCAGCCCAGTTTCAAAAAGACAGATGGACCCCTATGTTTATCACAGCACTATTTACAGTAGCTGAGAAATGGAAGCAACCTAAGTGTCCATCAGTAGATGAATGGATAAAGAAGACATGGTACATATACACAATGGAATATTATTCAGGCATAAGAGGAAAACAAATCCTACCATTTGCAGCAACATGGATGGAACTAGAGGGTATTATGCTCAGTGAAATAAGCCATGTGGAAAAAGTCAAGTATCAAATGATTTCACTCATATATGGAGTATAAGGACAAAGAAAAAACCGGTGTAACAAAACAGCAGAAGGCTCACAGAACCCAAGAATGGACTAACAGTTACCAAAGGGAAAGAAACTTAGGAATATGGATGGGAATGGAGGGATAAGGGTGAAAAAGGGGTATTAGATTAGCACACGTAGTGTAGCAGGTGGGGGATACGGGGAAGGCAGTATAATGCAGAGAAGACAATTAGTGAGTTTATAGCATCTTATTATGCTGATGGATGGTGACTGTAATGGGGTATGTGGTGGAGATTTGATAATTGGGGGAATCTAGTAACCATAATGTTGCTCATGTAACTGCATGCTAATAATAGTAAAATAAAAAACTGCACTGTGAAAACATATTTGGTCTTTGTTCCAGGCTCCTGGCAGAAAGCTCCTTAAACCTTCATGATTTACTGCATGATTTTTTTGTCATTCATAGGAGCCCCTTTTGATCTTATGCTAATTGGCAAATTACGGTGGTGTCCCTAGATAGGCTCAGGATGGGACTGGCCACCAGAAATACCAAATGACTAGAGGGTTGGAACTTTCAGCCCCACTCCTTGACCTCTGAGAACTGGAGATGGGCTGCGATCAAACTTCTTAAAAACTCTTGAAAGAATAGTTGGCAGCTTTAATGTTGACAAGCTTCCACAAGATGGGAGGGTGGTGTGTCCTGCTTAGGACACTTTTTGACCCTGCCCTGTGTACTTCTTCATCTAGCTATTCATCTGTATCCTTTATAATGAACTGGTAAGCATAAATGAACATTTCTCTGAGCTCTGTGAACGGCTATAGCAAATTAAGCAAACGTGAGGAAGTGACAACCTGATCGTGAGATTGGCTTCTGAAAGAGAAGGGGCAGTCCAATAGGACTGAGACGTTACCTACTGGTATCTGACTCGCTGTGATAGTGTCAGAATTGAATTGTAAGTCACCCATCTGGTGTTGTCGAATTGCTGGGTGGTATTGGAAAAAAGTACCTCCAAGAAATACAAGGGGATCAGTTGCAGAGTGCTAGTGTTACAGGTTGAGTTCATTCCCCTCTGTCCTTGTCCTCACCACAACAAAGAATTTAAAGGTGGAGACACAATAGTGAAGCAGAGGGAAAGTTTTATTTGCATACACCGAGAGGAGCCGGCCAGAGTGAAGGTAGACAAGGACACCTGACCTTTAGTGTAGGTTCTATTTATCATGACTTAACCGGGAAGGCATGTCTTTTGATTGACAGGGTGAGATCATTTGATTGATAGCTCTAGTTATACACCCATTCCTCTTGGTGTGCATGTCTTTTTCCAAAATGCACACAGAAAATCCCATGGGATGGAGGGAAGTAAAACTGCAGTTTTACTTTAATGAGATTATGAGGAGGTGTGGTTTGGGCAGTTCTTTGTTTTGTTCAGTTGCACCTGCATTGGGACCTGGTTGCGACTGCTTTGGCCTGGTCCCAGTAGGCAAGAAGTTATCTCCCTGCAAAGCCTTTGTTGTCTTCATGTGGCAGTTTGGGTGGTTTTTCCTTGAACTTTATCTTCCCCTTTCCCAGCTGCTCATGTCTATCTTTCTACCTAATATTCCTAACACTAGGGGCAGAAGATAAAATAATGAATGAGAAACAACTCCTACCCTCAAAGAGTTCATGTTTAGCATTATATGTTTCACATCCATTGCCAAAAATTTAATTATAATTATTATATCTTTGGAAAACAAGGGGATTGCATTGTCCATCTCCACCCTTTCACTTTTGCCCACGCACTTTATTTTTTATTTTAATTAATTGCTATCATATTTTTCTTCTCTTTTATTATAAAAATAGAAATTTACTGATTGAGCATCTTTGGGAAAATTCCTTTGAGTAAGTTAAGGAATCAAATTAAATGGCTGGAACATACCAAAGAAAAAAACCCTGAGTCTTGCTATTACTGGTTGTAACTCAGGGGGAAAATATGTTCCCAGCCTGGGGCAAATAACCTTGAAGCCGAAATCAGTCAAAGGGAGAAATAAAGTGGGAGAAACCTGTTTATTGCTTATAAGGAGTTGTCCACTTATACTCGCCAGTGTTTCTCACCACCTGGCTGCAAAATAGACCCCACCAAACTTCTCCCATCCAGTTATACCCTCGCACCTGGCACCTGTAATCACCTGTTGATATGGAGACGGACTACTTCTCTCCACCCCTTGGAAACACCTATTGATATGGAGATGCACTAAGGCCAGGAGAGAGATTCTGGAAATATTGCAGTTTTACCCACACTTGTTGAATGTGTTGTTTTCTTGGTCCTTGTCTTCTAGAAGGATAGGATTCAATCAAGAGACAGACTTAGAACAGTCTTGAGTGGGAGGAGCTTATTAAGAAAAGCGAAAGTACTCTCAAGAAGGCTAGAGAGTGGGATGTCTGAAAACCAGAAGCAGTCCTGATTAGGGTTGGCTTTTAAAATGGTGGAAAGTCCCTCCCCGCATCTTATGTCATTTCATTGATGTATTGATTGACAGTTTCAGGTTATAGAACCTTTCTAGTACACAGGTGCTTACCCATAATTACCTGAACAAAACCCAAGGGTTGGGGTGGGGGCAAAACTGCAACATAAATTTATTATAATTACGGAATAATGAACTTTGAGGTATCTCTGGGTCACTGTCTGGGTCTTAGTATGCTTGCGGCCAATCTGTCTTAAAGGTCTGGAAGCCCCATTGGGCTTTTTACATCTTGTTTGATCCTGTTAAGGCAGGAGACTGCACCATAAACAGGAGGGGTTTGGGGTGTGTTCTGCCATCTGGTGACAAGGAGGTAGGTGGAGAGGGAGAGATCCTTGTCCAGGACAGGGTGGGACCCACTCATATCTGCCTAGCTACGTGATACTTCCCTGATAGTTTGATATGAAATACTAATGGGAATATCATTCTGAAATGTGATCAAAATGTATTGAAGACCATGATCTTGACCATGATATTAAGATGGTGCAGATGACTTGGAGGCATTTTTCAAGAGAAAAATAATTTTTAAGGAAACAGTATTTGGATTTAGAAAAATATGAAACGAAGCTGAAATTCATTCCTGGGCCAACTACATTGTTTTATTTGCAGGCAATTACATGATTTTAAAAGTCATCAGTAGGCAAATGTGAATCTCCTTTCAAGTATAACAAAACCAAGGCATCCAAGTACTTGCTCATCATGATTTTCAGATATTTAAGAGGAATTTGTGAGACAAAATTAATAAAATGCAAATTTGGGCCAAAAATGTTTAATAATGGTTATGCAATAGAATTATCTACATCTGTCTTTTTTCCTCACCATTTTTTTCCTTCTTGTCAGAGGAATTGTCATCTCAGACCCTGATCATTGCAATCAACCTGCTAAATGCCATCCGTTTTTCTTCCCTTGCCACCCTTTACTTTTTATTTTCCACACTGAAACCCAAATACTCCTGTTAAAATACAGGTCAGAAAATGGCTCTTCTATGTTGAAAATTTTCAGTGTCTTTTCACTTGACTTAAAAAACAAACTAAATGGAAAAAACCACTACTACAACAAAAAAACTCTTTTTCCTCTCTGAACTCATTTTCTGCTGCTTTCCTCCTACTTTGACTTCACTACCCTCTTTCTTTTTTTTGGTTTTGGTTTGCTTTATTTTTTAATATTTTAAGCATGCTTCTACCTCAGAGCCCTTGCATTTGCTGTTCCCTGTGCCTAGAATAGTCTTCTCCAAGATATCCTCAGGATTCATTTCCTTACCAAATTCTCATCTTTTCCTAAATGCCACCTTTTCATTGAAGCATTCCCTGCTGGCCACTCTGCTAAAATATCTCCCTACCCCCATCTTCCTGTATTATAGTATTTTCTAGAGCATTTATATCATGTGACACATTATATATTGTATTAATTTATTTTCTGTCTGCCCTAATACAACATAAGCTCCATGTGTTCAGGCTCCATCTTTTGGCACCCAAGTAAATGTCTGATGTCTAGTAGACACTACATTTTTGTTAGTGAATAAATCGTTCTAGTCCCGTTCAGTTACAATATTCTGAGAGCTAATATACATGATTGTCTTGTTCATAGAACCACTCTGTTCTGCACAATTTTTAATATATTAATCAGTGGTGTGCTAGCAAATGTTTAACACCTAGTTTTCGGGGGCTAAATGCCCTACTTGTAGCACTTGGAGAATTCCAAGATGGAAATGCTTTCACCATGAACATGAGGTTGGGGTGAAATGCACACAGTTGCCTCTCATGAGCTGGTATGAGCCATCAATAGTGTTGGGGAGGAAGAATTTTCCTCTACCCTTCCACGTTTTTCTAGCTGGTTTAAGAATCAAATTAACATGAGATAGATTAACAGGAGAAAAAAACAAAGTTTAATTATTTCCATATAGGGAATCCATAGACATGGGTTCCAAAGACAGGCAGAGTGAGGTATATATGTCATCCTGAACTAAGGAGAGGGGGAATGGAAGGAAGACAATTCACAGAAATATGAAATAAATATGAATATTTTTGGTGAACAAATGCTTGATGGGCCATGCAAAAACAGTGGGACACAGGCATTTTAACAGACTTTGCTGGGTGCCTCCCTCTCTACCACCCCTAGCTCACATTATCTTGTAGTAATCTATGCTGATAGTTCTCTTGGAGCAGTTCCTCATTCTAAATTCTTTTTATGCAGTTGAGGGGGGGAAGGCTAAAGTTTCTGGGTCTTTCAGGCCTCGATTATTTTCAGTTCTGACATCATCTGCATTGTCAGAATGGCACATCTTGGGGTGGTCTGCCCTTGGACCCTACAATAGCACATACTGGTTCAACACATTTAATGTACCCAATCACCAGAGGAGACTGGTATTATTTTGGCCATTTTTTTCACATGGAGAAACTACTACATAGATAGGTTAAGTATGCCCCAAGGTCACATAGCTTGGAAATGTTCTAACTTGGAGATGTCTGACGATTGACTACAGAGCCTAGGCTCAGAGAAATTCAATTACACTGCAGGCATTAGACAAATTACATGAAATAAAAATAAGATATCAAAATGAGGAAAATTGTAACCATCTGTATTATGTATATTGTTTAAGTGTCAGCTAAGAAGCTATGTGTTTTTTTTTAATTCTGAATCTTTAAAAAAGATGTCAGTTTCCCAAGGAGAGGGCCAAGGCAGTGAGCTTTGGTTAGGCTTCTCTTTAGATCACTGAAAATAGTTATTGAGAGTAACTCTGATTGGTTAGCCAGATACAGTCAGTATCCTCGGTACCAATTTGAATTTCATTGTTAGGAACTGCAGGAAGGGGACAACATTTTTGTGTTTTCTAAGTTTTCTTTTATTTTAGGGTGGTTCCTTGGTGAAATCAGAATCTTATTGAACTGGAAATAGAAAAATCTAGTCCCTCTCCTTATTTTCATGAAGATACCTAGTGTGCATTTCTGTTTTTCAGTGGTGCAATAATGCTGAGTTATAATGTAGTAATTATGTTAGGTACTACCTGGTTTTTACATCTTTTAGTCATTACAATCAGCCACCAGATCAAGGACTCTCATTAGAAAGCAGTCTTTCTTTTATTACCATTGATTTAACCTATTTGGAAGACCTTATTAAGAATTCATGTAGTAAAATTCTGACAGTTATATGGATTAGATAAACTTGTGCTACTGCCTCAGGAGTTGAATAGATTTTGTTTACAACGTAAGGTTAATTAAAAAATTTTCACGCAGTATGACCTTTGTTCTTACATCATGAACCACTGAGCAACAAGGCCTATTTACTATGCACATCATATATAAAAAATGTAATTATAATAGCTGTGCACCAAATTGGTTAAATGCAAAGAAAGCAAGCTCAGCACTGAAAACTTTAACAAATGTCTAGATTTTAGTCATTATTTTAGATATTGACTGTTGGATATTGA
Organism: Phataginus tricuspis; assembly: GCA_029783875.1. Taxonomy (NCBI): domain Eukaryota; kingdom Metazoa; phylum Chordata; class Mammalia; order Pholidota; family Manidae; genus Phataginus; species Phataginus tricuspis. Next base: position 120,486,370 of record JAQQAC010016209.1, on the reverse strand, counting down.
AAGAAAATATTTTGAAGAAGAATGCAAGTCATCGAATTTTATTTCTGGGGGAATAAAGACTTTTGGACACCATCTGGTCAACCCATGGCATATATGATAAACGGTGTTTGGAATATTGAAATGAATGATTAAATGGTACAGGAGAATATAGAACTTTAAATAGTATGGCTTTCAGACATGGTCTAATTTTGACTATAGTCTATTACTGTCATAAAAATTCAGGAGTTGTAAGTTTCCTTACTGAGATTTGTTCTAGAGAACCAGCTGCAACAGAAACACTTAAATGTACTTCTAAAAATAGATTTCCAGCCCCACCTCAGATCTGCTGAATCATTTATCGATAGGCAAGGTCCTCCAAACCTGGGATTCAATGATTTGATGATGCTACTATTAAAAACAATGGAGTCAGTCATTTCTTTCACATGATAAGTTATTTTTATTAAGTTTCAAATAGGCTTTTGAAACTTTTTTTTGGAAAGGAAAATTGTGGGGAAAAATATTAAAAGCATTGGACATGATAGAGAAACGTTAAAAGAAACAAAAAAATCAGTTGAAGCATGGAAAAGTCATTTTTTCTCAAAAAGTATTTTAAAAAGCATAGTATGGGATTTCCTTTACAAATTAATTCAAGTCTATGCAAATGTAGAGACCTGAACTATAAATTCTCAGTAACTCTTCTAATGCCTTTGGTGCATATTTTAGTGAACTTTGACTAATAACAGATCAGTATTTGTGAAAAAAAAATGTTCAGAGTACTAGAGATCATGTCTTTTGACAATTTTTGTTTGTATATATTTTGCTTACATTCTCTAAGTGTTATGCGGTCTATAACCAGAACAAAAAATACTGATCTGCTTTGTTGGACAAAGATATTTAGAGGCACACCAATCTAGAAAATTAATAATACAAAAAGCAGCAAAGGTCCATTGGTGGCATAATATGTAAAATTCCTGATAGAACTTGTCAAGTAAGTGAACAAAGGCCTGTGGAGAGCTTTTGACAGAAAACCAAATGATAGACTCAATATGAAGCTGAGTATTAGTGTCACTCAACTTTGTGAAGACAATCTGCAATGTGTTATGAAGCCCTGACTTGACTTTTAATGTGGATAAGAGAGAGAAATGAATTATCTTTCATGGAAGTCATTAAAACAAACTTCACCCATGTCATTTTTCAGCCAGAATTCATTGTAAAATTTTCATTATGGGACAGAACTCTGACATATAAGGATGATGATTTTTGCCATAAGTTGGCACATTTCCCAGGCTAGAAAACAGAGAATCTGCTTACTAAAAACTATGTCCTACCTGCTTCAGAAAGTGAAGTAATCTTAATCCTTCATACTAAGCAAGTCAGGGTGATTCAAATTTGAATCACCACCGTTTTGGGAATATTTTGTAAAGCTGAAGCAAAATGCTTTAATTTTACGTGCCTCAGTTTCTCTAATTACAAAGAGAAAATAAAAATCTGTATAATCCATCATCCTTACATAGGGGTTGTAGGAATTAGCAAAGGAGGGATTAATAAACCCTTCAAACATAGTACGTGTGATAACAAATTTGATAACATGACAACAATATTTTATGACTAGTGGACAAAATTATTTCTTCACCTTTCTGGCACAGCATGCATAATTTGAAAATGAAGTCAGAGTGAAAAATAGTATTTAAGTGGAAGATGCTAAAAATTCAAGTGATTTTATATCTATAAGCTTAACTAGAATGTATATGCATTGAACTACTTTAAAGAAAAATTCTCTTAGGTCAAAAGGGGTATCATTTTTGTGACTGAGTATGTGAAAAATACCTTCTAACATTGGATGTCACTCCAGAATCCATGCCCTTTTTCCTTTTTGTTCATTAAATTACGTATGTATTCTTGGCATTCAAAGACTCCACACAACGTTATTACTCTGTTTTATCTATACTTGTAACACAATATATTTAAAGGACATTTCCACTATGATTCCTCTGGACATTTCAAAAAGAATTATGAAAGATGGTACATCTGCTTGCTGGATATTCATATTTGCTGACAATAAGAATTGGTCCAGTTAAATTTTTAAGGAGATAGAATAATCTCAAACAAAATGTAAAATCAATAGCTTGTGCATTTTTTATAGAACATACTAGCTAAGCCAAGTATTAGATATGAAAGTTAGAGATCAAAATAGACCTAGAGTATGACGATTTCTCTTTGGTGTTAGATGTCTTTTCCTAAGTGGAGGGGATATGCTCCAACCAAGTTTTTGTAAAATGAATTTATGTTAAGTGAATTTTCCTTTCCAATGGACTTCCAACAGAAAATTAAAAATTTATTCTGCTGGTGATAAAACTAACTCTTATTGACTCCTAGATATATGAAAATCATCCTGAGGTATGCAAATGCTTGAAAGTTGCATTTAGATGCAAAATCATTACTTTTTGATAATTAATCAGTAACTATATTGTACATATACAGTATCTGAGTTTCTTGTCAGTAAAGAGAGGTAATTTGAATTTTAATATGTTCTTGTATAATAATATTTACCGTTGACTTGAGTTTATGATTATACCTAAGGTGCAAGACAATAATAATGCTCTAAATTCAGAATAAGTCAGGAAAAGAAAAAATACTAAGATTAAAAATAAAATACAATAAGGTGCCTGTGTTTCTGGTAACGTGAGAATCTGTCTCAATGACTGCTCCATTCTCTATAAAATGCTTGTTAATTGACTTTCAGTGTGTATATTATTAAGATATTGCAGTAAATGGTGTCCAGAAATCCTGCACAAGTAACAGTCTCAACACCAACAATTGTATGAAGCTCTTGCCCAGCCCCTAGTCACCTTAACCATGTTCATATTCCAACACTGAAGACTCTTCCTGCGCTCTTCATCTCACTTGAACTTATTGACCCTTTGAAGGTATCTCCTGAAGTTCTACAGTTGGCTTGACAGGGAGACAATTGGTGTACTGAAGTACAAACCTAAACTGCTCCTTCCTTGCTGAGAAGGGGAAGTTTACAAAAGTGTGTGCTGGAACTAGGTTCTGGCAACTGGCTGCCAATCATGAGCATGTTAGTGGACGGTGCCTGTGTTGACTTGACTGCTCTTCTCCCAAAATAAAGACTTGTTGATTGACTTTCAGTGGTATCATCATTAGGATATATTAGCAAAATGGTGTTTTTGAGCTTGACAGAAGATTATCATCGATCTGAGGCCAGCAAAATACTATTTGCTAGCTTCAGCGGGTCCAGTCTGAGGTCATATATTCATTTATTGGTTTATGCCACTTTCAGGTAAATTAGTAAAGTTAGGTATTAGCCAGTTTTTAATGTATTATCTTAACTAAGGCAAATGATGTTGCAGAGTCTTCAACTAGGCATGTGTCTTTGTATAATTAATTAACATTTATCAGTGGCACTTTGGAAGGTAGTTTGAGATTAATTTCCTGAAGTTTAGAATACCATTTCATGAATCCTCATTGACCAAAGTGCACATGTAAAGTTAGGTTTGTAATTAGTTTAATATTTACCAATGTAAATCATGGTCATAGAGCTTCAAAAATCGCTGAAGAGCCTAGAGCAGGAAAAAAAGTCCCTTGAACCACCCTTCAAAGCAATCACTTTCTCCTCTATTATCTTTTGATTCCTGTATTTCTTCCACATTTCTGAATAATGTTTTTGATTGCTATGTTTATATTTTTCACTTGCAAATATTACCTATTGACTTTTTTATGGTAATGAGGATTTAGTTCTCTTCATCTTTCTTCCAATTTAATCAATATAATTCGATTTCAGTTTTGGTATGAGTAATATTCAGTGGTTGCGTTTGTTAGGTTTATGTAAATATTGTTCACAACTGAGCCACATAAGTTGCTACAATTAAATCTTTCTTGTACAATATTTGTTATGTCCCGGCATTAAATATTCACATTTTTATTGGCTTAAATCAATTTAATTTTAATATTAATAAGTATGTCAGATGTATAGACCTGGCATACCTAATAATATTAAAATGAATATGTTAAAATAAGTACAGAACACTATTTTTTTCAGACATTCAAACATATGAACTTGTTAGCTTTTTTTTCTTCCTTTTTTTTCCCTCACCAGGCTTCTTTCCACTACCAAGTCCTGATCTAGGCTGGACCTGTTGCTGTCTAAGATGCCATTGTGGCTTTCATGATGACTTTCCTTATCTTCTGTTCTCTTCTGTACTGAGGCCTTATTTTTTTTTGATTACCTACTCTCCTCTTAGATGACGACCTCATTTTATGAAGCTCATCTGTGCTTGGCAAAATTCTTTGATGACCCTCAAGATTCCTGTCATTCACCTGGTTCCAGTTATTCAGTCAAATATTAATATAGGTGCTGCTATGAAGGGACTTTTCAGATGTAATTAAGTGTCCAAATCAGTTGACCTTAAAACAGCGTGTTGGGGTAACAGCCATCACCCAACCTGCTACCGCTTTTCAGGATTGCCCATTCAGTGCCCTGGGTCCAGAACATTTCCCTAAAGGGAAGTTGGGTGCCAAAGTTGTCTGTTGGCCCCAGGTTCTACTTCCTTATTAGGAGAAAGCTTTCCCCTGTTCTAGGTATGCAGTCAGCTTCCTTGTATTGTTTAAGCATGAGCTTCCTAGGGCACCTGGCCAGCCCCACCAGTATGTGTGGCCCCTGTGGGAAGGGAACAGGGTCTTGCCTGTAGTGCCAGAAGAGTGGGCCCTGTCCTTTGCCCATGGCTAGCTACTGAAAGGGACCCACTGGCCACTGGACACCAGCACACACTACCAATGCTGACCATGCTGCTTCTCTTCTGTGTGTGAGGGAAGCCTGGTTCCCAACGGTGCCTTGTGTGTTGAGTTCTTCTTGGTGACTCTGAGTCTGTTGAAAATGCAGCAGGCTGAGGTCTGTGGGCTCCGACAACTGGTGGTGGGCATTGCTGTGATCTTTGCCATCTTCCATGGTGGGAATCCTCATTTTGGATTGGTAGTTGGGTCTTCCTGATCAAAGTAGAAAGATTATCTGGGTGGGTCAAACCTAATCACAGCTGCCTTATAAAATCAGAGAATTTTCTTCAGCTTGTGTAGAAGAGGAAGTAAGAGGTAAGACACAAGGATTCAAGTCACTGTTGCCAGCTTGAAGGGGGGAGTGGATCACATGCCAAGGAATGTGGACAGCCTCTAAGACAAGCCCCTAGCTGACAAAGAGCAAGAAAAGGGGACATCAGCCTGACAACCACAAGAAACAGTTTTGCCAAGAATCTCAGTGGGCTTGGGAGCTATTTCTCCCCCACAGCTTTCAGATAAGAACCCAATCTGGCTTGAGCCTTGATTTTAGCCTTATGACATCCTAATCAGATAAGTTGTTATTATTTGAAGTAATAAACAGAAATTGTTTTAAGTGTCTGAGTGTGTGGTAGTTTATTATGCAACAGTATGAAACTAACATAGCATCATTCCTCAGTTCCTGCGGAAATTTATGGTATCTTAAATACCTAAATATAATCTTGAAATCATGTTTAATATTTTAATTTTTATTTGTTCAATGTATTTTATATGTGAATATCAGAGCACATATATTATTGACATTATAGAATGGATTTATTTGGTGTGTAAATACTTACTTAATCACCTAGATATTGTGATGATATCTTTACAATGTAGATCCAGCCAAAGATTAGATACTATCACATATACTAAACACTAAATATAGAAAAAATTCTAGCAGCAGCATGTAGACAGTGTTACAATTTTTGTAAAACTAAGTTCAATCAACATTTATAAGTATCTATTATATTACCACATGCTATGTGCTGTGGGACACATAGAATGGGGAAGAGCGTGGACTCTAGTGACCAAAATCTGTGGATTTTTTTTTTGGTGTTCGAATAATTAAACAACATTTATTCAGGAGTAATGAAAGTGTTGTATACACATACCCATCTTACAAATAGTTTAACAGTGAAACAGCTTACTTATTGCTTTGACTCTGTGTTGTTAACAAGCAACTCAATATTTTTTCCTTTACTGAATGACTTTGTTGGTGAAACTTAGTAGTTGTCATGTTGCGGCTTCTATTTTTTAGAAGTTAATGTAAAACACATTATTCCCCAGAGTAAGTCAGTCTCAGATAACATTTACAAATGTATTAAAACAAACATGTTTGCATAGGTTAAACCTGGAGATAGTATTTCATAAACAAATGTGTGAACCTGCTCAGTCTCCCATTTCTCCAAATAGAAAAGTTGAACAACCACTTCCTTTATTCTGCATGATTTCAGATCTGCTCCATGAATGGTAGTGCATGTTTTTAAGTATGAGCAAACTTTATTATGTAGCCCCAGAGATATAATCAACAGAAGGCTAATGCTTAGGCTGTTTCTACTATAGGTAAAATCCATCTGTTTACTACAGAAGCAGCATTCAATTCAGCTTTGTTTGAGTAGAACAAGATCTATACTTCAGGCCATGTTCTATCCAGTAACAGAAAGGCATAGGGAAATGTGATTGTAAGACTTTTGCATTTTGAAAACATGGGGTTACAAGCAAACTCCAAGTATTTGTCTCTCAAATTCGGTCAACCCAGAAATACCACAAGATGGAAGCTTGCAGATATTCCCATGAACACTCATCTGTAATCATGCATTTTGAGTTACTGGAGGAAGTCCCAGAAAGGCAGCTGATGGCTGATTTCATGTAAAAGGAGTTGAGATTAACAAAGGGAAATTTATATTACATGTTGGTTTAAAGGTCTGAATATTATCTTTTTGGATCATTATAAAAGTATTATACATAGCTTTGAAAATGCTACTTTGGGAAATATGTTTCTGACATAGACATTATTTCTGAAGAGAGTGCTGTATTTATATTATATTTGATATTTTCAAAAGGATATTTTGATCAGCCATGATCACCTCTTTGGGATTTCCCTAACACCTTGCTCTGAAAGGTACATTTCTTCTGTCTTTATGTATTTCTTTATAGAATCTAGTAATATTTGAGACCAAGATGAAACAATGGCTCATTTGTGAAATCTTTTATAACTCTTGTTCTTTCCTCTGTCCCCTGATTAACACTTCCTAAACTTCTAATAGAGCAATTATTTCCCTCTATCTTGCTGTGTTTTTAACGATGTACATTTCCTTCAACTCTGCAAAATTGCAAGCTCCTTGAAAGCAGAGGTTATCCATTAGCCATATCTAGAACCCCTGTACAAGGCTCACATAGCCACACTCTATAAATGTGTTGCTGAATTAAATCTTAAAAAAATAATCCATGTCATCTATCAGCAAGTAATTTACAATTAGTATGTCTTGACTGAGAACCATTTGCTTCCTTAAAAGGAGCCAGGGTGGAAAAATGAGGGAGGCCCAGATTGTTCCTTGTGGTGTGCTAAATATAGCTCCAGCCAAGGAACTCATGGGGATAACAGGAAGAGCTCTTAGACACTTAAGGCCAAAAGTAATCAGCAGACAAACAGAAGATAGAGAGATAGAAAAAAAGATAGGAAGGTTTAAAACACCTGTACTTTATATATCTTTCAATTATTGCCTTGAATTGGTATCTTATGTATTAGTTATCAGAATGTTATTCAAGAGTATACTGTGTAAAAATGTTTTGCAAGACCCTAAAGTTCCATACAAATGAAATCTATCATTATAATATTACCTTATCAAAAACTAGCTTTGTAGGTGTCTCTCTCTGTCTGACATCTCAACCATCAACTCCAAGAGAGATGATTTACTTGGGAATATTCTGCTCCATAAAGTCTATGCTGTTTCTTGGATACAGGGTCCTAAAGAGGTAACTAATCATCCCCTCAAGGGAAACGCTGCAGAAACACCCCTTAAAAGTGATAACAAACATAACACTTGGCTTGGTAATTTAGGATTTTGTGTTCATGTAACAAAATTTTCTGTAAATTATTTATTAACTTTTCTCTCCTTCAGTCTCAAGAAAATGTCATCAGAGTTGTGGGAGATTATCAAACTGATACACAATTTGCACCATAACATAAAGCAAATCTCTTGGAAACAAAAAAACCCTGCAGCTCCTCTTTTATATTGCACTTAAAGTAAAATATGATATGAAAGCCACTTAAGGATTTACAAGAGGTTTATTTACAAACAAAATTCATAGTGATGCACCATTGCTCCTGCGTATTTATAAAGCAGAGCATATTAATTTAGTCTTCTGAACAAAAATACATTTAAAGTAGCTTATTATTAGAAATGTGTTTCAGGGCACTTCCTTATAACTTAAAAAACCTAATCATTTAGGAACTAAGCTAAAAAAATAGATGAGTAATTGTTCGAGTTGGAGGGAAGAGCAGCTCACATGTGAAGGGAAGAGACCTAGGAGAATCTGGTCCTCGGCACCAGCGCTGCCCTCGGTTCCTGCCCTTGTAAGCCAAAGCGTATTAAAACTGCTTCATTATGAAATGAGATAATGGCTGAATGTTTACACAAGAGGAGAAAATGCAGCTCTGAACAGCTATTGGCAGTGGGGCACAGAGTACAGAGGATCGCAAGCATTTTGCCAGTCAGCTATGTCTCTCGTATGCCAAACTTTATATCAAATTCTAGAGACACAATTCATGCCTTCTTGAATTTAATACAAGGAAATGTATCTCCAAATAAAATAGGCATGTTGTCTTTTGTCAAGCAGCAAAGAGAACCTTACATTCCAGATATTCCAGAAAGTTTCAATTTTCCAGTTTACCCCATTATCAGATGATGTGTCCCAATTGTTGTTCAATATATATAAGTGATATAAGTTAACATTTCTCCTTTTTCATCTTTAACTGATAAGAAATGCAGAGTGCTCAAATCAGAGTCCAATTATATTATTTAATCATTTCATATGACTAATACTATCAAGGTCATTGCTTCCATTTAATTGATTTTCTTGTACTTTTATTTTTGATCCTCCTGTGTGGTATTATGTGTATATTTGAAAACCACAATCAGTTTTTGAAAGACATTTGGGCATTTCCATTAATAAATAATTTCCAGAATTCTTTGGAAATTTTTTTCAGTCCTTTTGTCCTTGTGGTAGCCTATTTAATGGAGTCTGTGTACTTTCATATCATTCATGCTTTGCATTTTCCTTTGTGTTCCAGAATTTGCTTTCTCAGACTTGAATTCATGATTCCTGGGAGAGCCATAGAAAAGAGAGAACCTGTAAGTTCACAATGTCATTGTTCTTCACTTGATAATTTGTTACAATCAAAGATATATTTTCATAATATTACTCATGCCAAAGGGGGTAGACAAAGGTAGGTAGGCAGTGGTGGGATTTAAGAATCACTGGGTAGGAATCTTCTGTACAAATATTTCTTTCATGGCTAGTGTAAATTAACAAACATCCTTTAAAAAAGTATAACTGTCCCAAATGCGATGAATCATCTTTCTAGTCCAGATGTCTCTGAACGCCGAGACCATGTTTTAGTGGCCTATTTAAAGTCTCCACATAGATGTGTCCAAAACGCTTCATCTTAACATTCTAGTCCATGCCATCAGCATCATTTCTCACATGTAGTGTTGCAATAGCTTCCTAACTATACACTTTAATTTCTTTCCATGCTGCAGTAGCACCTATATTTTCAAGATGCAAATCTAGTCATATCCCATCATCATCCACAATATTCTACAGTTAAATAACTTCACGTCTTTCTTTGGCTAGAAGTAAAAAATAAATCATGATTTACAAATACCTGAATCCTATGGCTTCCACTTATGTCTCTAGCCTCATTTTTATCTATGCTTCCCCAGGATTTCTGCTTACACCCATCTGGAACACTCTTACTCCTCTACCCACTTCATATTTGTTCTTTAGATATCAGCCCAATCATTACATTTTCAGAATTCACCTGCTCTGAGCTCCAAGACAAGACCTAATCTACTCCTGACATCAGGTCCTGGCCTTCTCTTTGCAATTATTTTATTAATATCACTCTCTCCCTATTAGCTTTTAAGGCATAATGTTGGGAACTGTGTCTATTCTTGTTCTCTGTTGCATCTCTATTGCCAAGCCCAACTCGTAGGACGTAGTGGGCATTCAGTAGAACATTCGTCAGATTAGTGAATGAGGCTGATAGAAAGATGTCAACCATTCACTTTGTAATATGATTGAATGCAATCTTATTGTTTTCTTTCCAAACCTGTCTCCAAAATATTTGACACTGAGATGAAGGGGAAGATCATGCTTTAGAAGTCTGGGCTTAATCAGGAGGTTTGAGTAGAACATTGTGGTAAGCAAGAAGGGGCTTTGGTTCATTCCAGGACAATCTGATAGGTGTTGGATAACTTGCACATAGAGAAATCCAAAAGCACATTCCACAGAGATTCAGCTGCTCTGTTTACACTTGCAGTCTAACTGTATCCTTTAGTAGCCATGTGGAACTCTTAAACCACTGAGTAATTTGCAGTGGTTTTCTATATAAGTTATTGGTCCTAGCCATCACTGGGTAAGAAAAGAACTCTTTGCTTCTGTCTTAAAATGTAATTTTAGAAATGAGAATTCCAGAAACTGAGTGGTCTATGAATGCAAATAGAGCCTGGCAGAAGCTCTAAGACAGTGGAACTCTAATTGTCCTTGAAGAGGAATTGCTCTTTTCCAGAGAGAATTTAAATGCATGGGGATTAAAATATGCTGTGTCATTGATGGTTAAACTAATCTTCTCAGGAACCTATCAAGGGAATTAACAATTAAAGATGAAACTCACAACAGCTAGATCCCTGACTCCTGGGTGCTCCTCTTGAGGATAGTGAAATGGGGAATCAACTGTGATGGTCCAGACAAGAGGCGGCATAGACCGTATTAAGAGAATTTGAAAGCAATCCTGTTGAATTAAAGGTCTTTCCAAAGTTCATTTTTTTAGTGGTGGTTTTACATTCTTTTGCAGTAGTCTGCTTTAATTTGTAGTTATTCCTCAGCTGGCCATCATCATTAAAAGAAATGGCATTGTAGTGTCACTAAGTGGGAACTGTGAAAAATTTAGTGATCTTAGAATGGGAAGCAAATATGCACATTGATATTAACTGAATTGTATGATAGTTCTCCTCGGGTAGCCGCACTTATTCTCTCAGTTTGGAGAAAATGTAATTTAGAGCATTCAAATATTCTGGGACTTTTTGAAGACTGAGTTTTTCTGAAGGTTGGTTATACTAGTAAAGAAGCTGGTAACACAGTTGGAGCTGACTTTGTAGAAATCTTGCAGAAGAGCAGAAGTTTCTAATTAAAATGGGGATGTGAAGTTGAGGTATAATTATGAAAATTGCTCTTATTAAAACATTATACTTAATACTGTGCCTTTGTAAAGCATGGTTTAAATGTTGAAGTGGAAATAATTGCTTTTTATCATTTGAATTTTTTTTCATTTGTTCCTTTACACTGAAATAAGTACAGCAATTAGATGACACTTGAAACTATAACATGATAAAAATATTTCCTGTCTTTAACTTGATCCTTAAACTAGATGGTTTTTAGCTTTTTAAGTAGTGTTTCCCCTACTTTTGTTTGTGCAAATGTCTAGGTAGAAAATAGTAGAGGAGAATGTCTTTGAGATTGATTCTTATCTAGTATGAGTTGTGAGACATGGCTAGTAATAGAAATGAGCATTTAATTATAGGACATCTGATGATGGTAGGACAGAAGAAGAACAACAAAAAAACATTAATAAGACTATTTTCAAAATAGAGACCACTAAAGTTTAGAATCTGTTATAGAGCAATTGCATGGGAACTTCAAATCTGACATTGACTAATTTTGCCTTTATTCTAGCTAGAATGGTCTAAGCCAGTAGATTCTTTCTGAATACCAAATCTGGCATAAATGAGGGGCTGACATGACATGCTTTAGAGCACCAGAGTACAACAGAAGGGCCTGAACACCTTAGGCCAGGATAATAGACCCAGACTGCAGTTACCTACATGGAGCTGAAAACCCACATAACCATTTTCTCCTAACGAGCACTTTATAGGGCCAGGGTTCTTAAGTTTGCTGTAGGTTCTCACCCAGACACAGAATAAGTATCAATAATTAAGTATAGCACTCCCTGTGCTGACACTGGCTTTTGTGCCAGAACTTCCCTTTATAGGATGCTCCAGAAAGCTACTACCAATAGATAGGGCTTGCTTCATGAGATGAAACCCCTTTGCTATTGTGGATTTACATCAATGCTTCCAAACCACTTTCACTCCATAGCACAAGTAGCTGATGAAACCTGTGTATAACACCATGCCATTAACAGATACAGCTACTCATGAGTAGATGATGGGTCCAGAGGTTAGAGGCCATCTAGAATGCTCATGGGATAAAATAACTCAGAACTCCTTTGAGGCGCTCTGATCAAGGGATTTGCACAGTCTGTGAAAAGGTAGAAATAACGGTAGCTGAGGTTAGTCTCATATCACGTAAACTTTCCTTTATTCTGTACTTGTGAGTTTTATTAGCTGTCAGCCTATCTTGAATAGCTAGGACAAAGTTTACAGCATCACCAAAAACTCTTTTCCCAGGCCATGGATTAGATAAAAAGAGATCTTTGGAATCAACTAATCTGATGTAGATATGGCACAGCAGTCTGTTTTCAAATAATGGGTTTGTCTTTGAGACACCTGCAGATTTTCTATTAGCATGTATTCTTGCCTACTCTAGTGTCAATGATCCCATTATTTGGATATATTTAGCTATAAATTGAAATCGGCCACTTTGATCCATCATCTTCAATCTGGCGGTCGTATATAAGTGATAGGGGTTTATAGCATTGAAAAAATGTCCCTTCCAGTTGTTGCCTTCAGGTGATATGCATATGCAGTTTATTAACTCTGATGTGTTAACTCTAATCCCTTTTAGCCAACGTTTCTCTTTGAAATTAATGATTTGAATCTGATACTCAAATTGGTTGAGACCTGAAAGTCAATTTTCATTCCAATTTAATCGAGTATATCCTCCATAATTTGTGTCATTTATGGTCTAGAAGAGGAGATAGATATTAAAAAATGACAATCTCAAGTAAACCAGATAATCTTTTTCAAATGTGTTCATGTGCTTTCCCCCCACCCATTCTTCCTTGTGTTCAGCCTGAGCCTCCACTGGAGTCACCCACTGCTTGAAAGGAGGTAGAGGTAGTAGGCTTGGTGGATTAAGATTATTACAGCATGAAAGCAAAGAGAGTCACTTTTCAGATTTTGGTTCCCCAAATAGGGCACAGTGGTCATGTAGGGGTATCTTAGCTTCTTCCTCTGTGAAGACACTGCAGAGGAAAAAGAGTGTGGTACAATTCCCCATACAGAGCACTTCAGAGAGTAGCCTGGGGAAGTTGAAAGCATCCTAAAGATGCCTCTGAATTATTAGCATGACGGATGAGTACAAGGTGCCTCATAGGTGTGAGATAAGAAATGCCTGAGCAACATGTCCTGGATCTGGATTGAATGACAGACTCAAACAGCCAATAGCCCCATGCATTCCCGAGTGAGATGGATAAAGTAGCCAAGGTTTCTCAGGCCCTTAATGATTGAGGTAACTGGTGAACCAAAATTAGTCTTGGATCGATAAAAAGAAGCCGTCCAATGCAGAGATCTTGGGTCAGAGGCCATGACGGGGTCATAGACTTCCGCTCCAAGAGTCTATGCAGAGGACAGAATGCTGCAGGGAGGTGCAGCCACCTACAGGAACTGGAGACCCATCAAAGGCTCAGACGACAGTGAGCGGTTCACGGGACCTATGTCCTGGGATGCCACATCCCTCATGCCACAAAGATATGTGAACTAGATAAAAACCTTTAAAAAAAACCAGACTGTGGCAGGCCCACTGAAAGTGGGGTAAAAGCATCCTTAGGGAATTCGAATGTTGGATTAAGTCCAAAGTGGCAGGTCTGTGAAACAAACTACCAGACAAAAACAAAGCAAAACAAAAAAGATTTCATCTCCAATAAAACAGAGCTACTGTAAGAAAATGAAAAGGTTGATGGAGGTATAATTTACACACCATCAAACTTATTCATGTTAAGTGTACAGTTCAGTTATTTTCAATAAATTTGCTGAGCTGTGCAAACCTCACCAATTCCACTGATGATGAAAGGTAGGGTGGGGGCACAGAAGTTGACAATTAAAAAAGTAATTAAAAGGAAAATTTTAAATTAAAATTTACTCAGTTTGGGAACATTTCAATCACTTTATTTTATATATATAGTTATTTATGGTTAATCTAGTTATATACATATGTCGTGATATATAGTTTTATAGGCATGTATATCTCTATGTACTTACGTATGCACTTAAATGTATTATGTCATGATGCCCTTCTGTAAGAACAGTGTTATTATATGAATTAATTATACCATTCATTCCTTTAATGATTCTTACATTGAAAGACACCAAGAACACCAAGTATATTAAAACTGTCTTTTGCATCAAGGATTTCAGTCTAGTGTGGGAGGCAGACACAAAAACCAGTAATGACGGTCCAGCGCTGCAAGTGCTCTGGTAGGTGTATGCCCAAGAATAATTCTGTCTCTTTCATTCTCCTTATAACCCTAAGACGAGCCAGGTATTATTAATATAATCATTGTATAGATGAGGACTCTGCAGGCCGCAGCAATCACAGTGGAAACCCAGTGGGAGGAAAACCAGAAATTAGATAAGTTTAGTTTTTTTTATGTTTAAAAAATACTTATTTTTGGTCCTAAGAACAATAGATCCTCTCCACTAAAATGTAACTCAGTATTTTATGAATTGTGTGGAGGTATATTCTTTTTCTTTTTGAAGAGTTTGTCACTATTGTTTTAACTTACAACAATTTATTAAATACTCTCTCTTTGCCAAATGCTGTGCTAGGCATCGCGGGTCCCTCAGGAACAGATCTTTTGCCGTTATTGCCCATTGAGTGGCGTTGCAGGGCAGGGATGGGGGAACTTGGCCTCCTTCTTGATTAGAAAGGTCGTTAGGAGATTTTCCAGCCTGTTGTAAACAAATGTGGGTGGATGCAGAATGACTTTGAATGAGATAAGGCTGTGTTCAAGTTCCAGCTTGGCCACATTCTAGTTGGGTGAAGTACAGCATTTTGCTGTGTTTCTCTATTTTCTTGCCTTTACAATGGAATGATAATACCTCTCTAACAGTGTTGAAAATCAAATGTGTTATTAAATGAAACTGTCCTTTATAGTACCCACCTCATAAGAAGTTTCTTCCCCTTTTTTAAAAAGTAATGCATTTGTACACTTAAATAAGCTGCCTATATTACTGAGCAATCTTGGCCCTGTACCTTGCCTTGATCAGAAAACAATGATACAGTTCCTGCCTTCAGGTAGCTTACATTTAATAAATAAGGCTACAGAAAGTAATACATAGGGTAAGGTATATGAAACAAGTAGGCAAGTTATGTAGCTGCTTAGATCTCTACTTCTTCTTCCTGTAAGATGAACTAAAATGACCAGCTGCCAGGTGTAAGAGGAAACCACACCATTTTCTTTTCCGTGATCTGAACTGAGGTCAGGGAATCAACATACCTGCTCTAATAATGGCACTAGGTGACCTGAGATAAAGAGGCTTCTTACTCCTTCCTAGCAACTCCAGACGTCAGCCCCTACATCTAGGGATAGTTGGGCCTGCAGCCCAGCTGCGTGGAGGATCCCAGCGTGGCCACACAGGCATGAAAGCTGCAGGTAGAGAGCATGAGCAAGTTATCATAATGTGTCACTCGCTCTCCCTCTCATCGGGGGAGCGTGTGCCGGTGGGCGTCAGACTCTGAGTCTTGCCCTCTAACCAGTCATGTGATTCACTGCTCCTCATGTGCAAAGAAATGGGAGCAGTGTGGGACGAGCCATGATTCCTGCTTATGGAAGCTATTTAGAGCTGGCTGTCAGGTATGCAAGGAAGAGAGGGACAGTTTCCTACAAATATTAGGTAGCAGTGTGATGTGAATTAAATAGGACTGTAAGCCACTGAGCACACTGCTGCCCACACAGTGCCTGCACAGAGGTCCTGATCTCTAGGGAAGCCGGATGGCCAGCCGCAGTGGCCATGAAGGCTTCAGAGATCTGGTACTATGAACTGAGGAGCTGAACCTTGACACAGACATCAAAAGACTGCATCTCTCTCCATCTCTGTGCTAATCAAGGGGCCTATAGCATTAGTTTCCATCTCTAAAATCCAGAGGTAGCACTGTGCTGGCTCACTTGACAAGGACTGCCTGGGGCTGGGATTCCCCAAATGCATCCCGGTTCCCCCCTCCACAGTTGGGCTTGCAAGTTCTTTTCCATGACCAAATAGTCAGAACTCCTTCTGATCATCTGTGCTGAATGGCTGAAGATTTATTTCATTCTCGTCTCTCTTACTGCTTCCTTTACATCCCTTGATTCTTAACTAGAGCAGCAGAAGACTAGAGGAAGCACTTCTCTGCCTGTTGCTGCCCATTTTTAAATGGCACAGCAGAGGGATTTTGGTATTATTTCTAACTGATGAGTACAGAGCGGAGCTAAGGCTCAGGTAACAGACAATTCTCAGTCTCTGGCTGGCTCAGCCCTTCAAGGTCTGATTCACATCATGCCTTCCCCACACAGGTCAACAGAAGGGGAAGCTGAGGTTGTTTGTTCTGTTATGCTTTACATAAAGTTAAAAAAAAAACAGTATGAGCAGAGCATAATGATGCTGCTGAATGCCAAGAAATCAGTACAAAGGAGGTCCTAATTGTCAAGAATGGGGCCTGCTTAGCTCTTGCACCGTGAGGAGAGTTGCTGATCTGCTCTGGGTCTCAGGATTCTGTGTCCTTATCAGAGTGTCCGCTGCCTTGATTAGAGGCGATGTAGGCATTTCAGAGTTTTCAGTTCCTGTGTTGGCAAATGCCGAAAATTCAGCCTTTAAAATACAGCTATTACTAGTGCCCTAACTGTTTCTGCTTTTAATTGCTAATTATACAATCTGTGTAAATGCTAGAGATGTGACTTTTTCAGTTCTGCAAATGTCTTTGCAGCTGCCTATACATTCAAATTAAAGCCCAGTGCAGCTGTCGTAGAGGCAGTTTTATGTGATTCCCTGGAAGGACAAATTCCATTCTGATTGCCGCCTGGAAGTCTCTCCCTCCACTATGCAGAAGTCCGTTACTTTATGGTTGCTTGCTTCCTGTACAGCACGCCTTCTCATCCTGGATGAAGGAAGAAATTGTCATTTTGCTGTTCCTTGCTCACTTAAATGTGAGTTACACAAGCCTTTCTTATTTTATCTCCTCTCAGGAAATGTTTTAAAATATCGAACTGCTTTCCTTGGCATCCATCCATCCAAGTATATTTAGCTCTTTGTAATTCATTGCCCATGCAGACTATGAGATTTGTTTTTTTCTTGCAGCATCTCATTTCATTGAAGGCAAACCTGTCTTTGGATCTGTGATGTAGTAGTGTTCCAGAAATTAGGACTTCCTAATACCTCAAATAACTCAGGTGTCAGTGGGAGTTACCAAGACATTGGGTGCATGATACCCTTTCTGACATATCTGGTGTTAGGCTAATAGCCTTTCCAAAATTTTTGCAGTTCAGGGTGAACTTACATTCTCATAATACATACATACAATGGTCACAATTGACACTGGATTCTTGCTTCTATGAATCCTGTCTCTGTTCCCTCAACTCAAATGTGAAACACAGCTTCTTTCCTGGTTTCCATCAAACATGCCACAAACCCTTTGAAAAATGTAGTAGACTATTCAAATTTTGTGCATCATACAGATATGAAGGAGGAATCTGCATTTTCAAAGTGCCAACAATTTCGAATTTGACATTAAATACCTGTATTCTAAAAAGGGCCCCAGCCCCATCTCAGGAGTATTCCCACAGATACTTTGCTCTCATGTAGTCTCTAACCTCATACCATCATGCCACACTGGCTGCTCTCTCCTCTTCCTCCTCCTTCTCCTTCTCCTCATACGCTCCTTCCAGAACTGCACCAAGAACTCCCAATCTCCACCTTCTCTTATGCAGATTTATTTGGCTTTCTTCAGCCTTGATTCTCCAGCCTGCATATCCAAAACCCATAAAAATACTCAGAGATAGAGAATGTATTTCTATTTGACAGGATCCATCTTCCTGGGAAGAAATTCCTGGTTATAAGGAATTGTTTTTCTTAAAAATAAATAAATAAATAAAATAAAAAATTGTTTTTCTTTGGCATTTACACTTGTATCAACTGTTTGTTGTGACCCCTCTTATTCATTCAACAAATATTTGTTTAATACCCACTTGTAGCAAGTTTCAAGTAAGCACTTGTTTCTGGGAAAAATTACACTTGTAATATGAAGCAATATAACAGAGAAAGAGAAAGGCTTATGAACAGAGGAATTTGATTCATTCATCTCTCTGCTTATTCATCCCACAAATGTATGTTGCAGCCTACTCTGGATCCGCAATATATTACGTACAAGGGATGCTGCAATTATTTAGACTGTGCTCTCCAACATATTGGAGGAGAAAGGCCATGTGTATAAAACTTGCAATATAGTTCTATAAGTGTAAATGTTGAAGTTCTGCTGCTTAATAGCTGTATGGCTTTGGGTAAGTCTCTAGGCTTCTATTTCTCCATCTTCAACTGAGGAGGCTAATAGTACCTGCTGTGAAAATGAGATGAAGCACAGGCGATGCTTAGCACAGGGCTTGACGCACATGAACTCCTAACCAGACATTATTATAAGTGGAAGTCCGGAGACAAAGTGACTTAAGTTCCCTTGCTTAGAAGCACTCATGTAACTTACTAGATGTGAGATACAAACAAAGTGTGGTGAGAGCAGAGACAAGTCCATCGAACCATGGGCAGCACTGCCCTAGAGATAGCATTGAAAAATGAGAGTTGGAGGATAAATCAGAGTTTGGTGGCAGATGAATGGGGAATGATGTCCCAGCAAGTTGTGGTCCCTAAAATGTAAAGTGCCAGGGAGATAAGGTGGGCAAAGGTGGCAGTGCCACAGCTCTACTGTATTAGTAGGAGCAGTCTACCTGCTTTACCAAAGAGCCCTCCAACTTCCAGTGGCTTTCTCATCAAGCCTTCTTCCTCGCTCATTTTCAAGTCCCCATGTGATAGCAGCATGAGTAAGGATGAGGGTTTCTCTAGGTAGACGCATTTGTAGATCCAGGTCATTCCATAGAGGCACTCCGAGAACGTCACTGCCATTTACTTAAACCTCTGCATCTGGCTCGGAGCTGAAGGCCACATGAAAGACTGGAGGATTGTCGGGGATGCTTTAAAGGCCACAAGAAGTGGCACACACCACCTCTAACCATATGCTATTACCAAGAACTCAGCCCCATCTAACTCCAGGGGAGCTGGGAAATGCATTCAGCCTCCTAGAAGGAAACGAGGAGGTTTTCATGAGCACCTCATACTTTCTTTGCCACACTTACTTATTGCTGTGATCTTATGAATACTAACCTCTCCAAGCCTCAGTTTCATCATCTGTAGAATGAGCGCAAGACAGAC
Source organism: Phataginus tricuspis (assembly GCA_029783875.1). Taxonomy (NCBI): domain Eukaryota; kingdom Metazoa; phylum Chordata; class Mammalia; order Pholidota; family Manidae; genus Phataginus; species Phataginus tricuspis. The sequence continues at coordinate 120,466,928 of JAQQAC010016209.1, read as the reverse complement.
ATGTCCCGGTGTTGTGAGGTTTAAAGCATTATCTGCAAACTCCTTTTAGAATACCTGTCATGTGTTAGGTGATTGTTGTTATATGAGGGCAGCTGGACACCAAAATGGATGATATTTTCAACAGTATTTCTGAAGAAATTCAAAGTTGCACTTTATATAACTGGCTTACGGTGCCGTGGACGAAACACGAAAGTGCAGTTGTTAAAATCCTGTAGGAAGCTAAACCAGTGAGGCCCCATGTGTGTCTTGAATAGTGGAGAGAAATGATGGATAACATTTGCAGACAGTCTTTCTCAACCATGAACATTTTCCGTTCAGCCTTTGGCAGGAGAAAAGGCAGTCCAAGAGTCGGCTGCCTGGGGAGAACCGACAGACTGGCTGTGCCGACGGGTGACAGGCGGAGGCTTGTCTTTGGTTCTTAGTCCCACAAACATACAAGCTAAACAAAAACAGTCAATACAACTTCAAGAGAGGTCTCTACATTATCCTGCCTGACTTACAAGCAGATTTCAAGTCTTGAGCATTTCATATACAGAAATTTTGGAGTCCTGCTGTGAGGGGCACTGAGCGAAGGTAGCCACATGTGATCAACTCCAAACTGAGGATGTATTGAAGTCAAATGTGTATTTTTGTCTTCTTTCTTATCGGAGCCTGTGTTTACTTTTGATTAGTGAGGAGTTCTACTAAGATTAGAGTTTTCTCAAATCGAATCCATTGGCACAAGTCAAAGTAATAAAGGGAATTTGCTGAACGGGTGATTCACTGAAACTGGTGAATATTTACTTCCTGGTATCAAAAATGGAGGGATCAGTTTCATTTTTGTCAACTCTCAATATTTCCTGTCATTAATAAAGACTGTTGCAACGTCAATTAAATCAAGATTGAATTCCCAATTTCTTTACAAACAATAAAATTGTTATTTTGAGAGTTTTAAACTTTTGAGGTCAATACAATTTTCTCAGGCTTTACAATTGATTAGGAAATAACCTAATGAATGGTTTGGAGGAATGCTCTTTATTTTTAGCTCTAACAAGAGTACTTGACAGCAAGTTGAATTAGTGGGTTTTAATGCTCTGAATTGTTTCCATTTGTATACTTTCTAAGAATTCTGACATTGTATTTTTCCCGCTTTCTATAGGATGTACTGCTTTTTGACTAGTAGAGATCAATCTGTCACAAGTACTGACACTACCCTCTGTATGAGCAGCCTTTGTTTAGATATTCTTACGTATCTATGTACCTTTGTACGTTTTCAGCTCTCAATGAACGGCTTTGGAATGGAATTTCCATAGCTAACTCAATGCATCATCTCTTATAATCAGTGTCATGTTTCTCTACTTTCTGAGGTGAGCAATGCATATTAAGGGGCTTAAAAGGTATTTTCTTCATCTCATACTTACAGCTGGAAACCAACCTTTTTTAAGAGCCTGCTAAGTTGCAGGATATATAGAGACAATAGATTGTAACGCAGAGGATGTACTATAACTATCAGCTCTCCAAGAGGCAGGGGAGGGTGAAAGAATAAAGCTGTGTTGTCTGCGAATGCACCTTACCTTGTCATCAGATGGTATTGGTATCAGCAGAAGTGGCTGTACTGTGAAGCTGATTAAGAGTCACTCAGCCTCCAGACCACGGTCAGCGCCCTATGTAGTCTATGCATTTGCATTTTTTTTTAAAGTGGGCCTCTTCAAGTGTGTAAATTTTGGGCCTGCCAAATCATGGTGATCAGCCCCATTTTATGGATGAGACTAAAAGGTTATGATGAATCCAGAACTCCAGAGCAATACAGAAAGAAAAAATGGAAATGAAACACTGATCCCAGGCTTCTTCGTTTCCAGGAAAGAGACAGAATCTGTATCAAATTATTTGGCTCAGAGTCAAAATTAGTCTGAAAGCACATCATGTTCCCGCTGTCTGTCATTGGGACAGTGAAATCTCTTTATTTGGAAAATGTATTTTGAAACATTAATAGGTTGCTTAGCCATCAAAATTATTTAAAGTGGTATGTGCAAAAGAATTATAACCATGTCAAAATATCCTTCTATGGCTTTTTAGGAAAATGTGCTTCATTCTTCTCTTACACATAGGAAATGCAGGCATGTAATTTCCCTGGGTGCCTTGGGAATTTGATTGTTATATTTACGTATGTATGAATACATTTTTTCAGAGAAAGTAAGTTCCTCTTCAACTTAAACAAACCACTGAACCCAAGAAACTCCTGTGAGAATTTTGATGAATTAATTTTCTTTAGTCCGTTTTTATTACACTTTTGATTTTCTAGCTTAGACTTTTGGACACAGTTCAGAAAAAAACTTTTTAACAAAGTGAAATTCACCACCTCTGTATTGAAAGAGTGGAGGGTAGGTGTATGGTTGAAAATTTACAAAGAGGAGACTCTATATGTCCTTCCAGGTAATACAGATAGTGATTCATTGTGCTTAGTGGCCACTAGTAGCCTCTTAGACTTAACAGATTTTACTTTTTTCATTATTTTTTGCCACATTTAAAGAGGAAGGGTAGAGATTTCAGTAATGAAAAAACAAGACATAGATGGGGACAGAAGACCTGCAGCTGAGGTCAGATTTGGAACTGTCAATATTTTTGGACAAGTCATGTTGCTTTTCTAACCTTTCATTTCTTCATCTAAAAATGTAAGTATATATTACTCCCATTCTGTCTCCAAAGCTTTCGTTAATATCAAATGAGTAATGGGAATGATTAACACATACAAATGTGAATTAATAATGACGTGCCTGAAGATGATTAAATAATTTTCCAGTTTTATTGAGAAATAATTAACATACGTCACTGTGTAAGTTTAAGGCATACCACATGATTGTTTGATTTATATATTTATTGTGAAATGATTACCACAGTAGGTTTAATTAACAGCTATCTTCTCATATAGATACAATAAAAAGAAAAGAAAGAAAAAAAGGAATAGAAAATTTCTCTTTGTGAGGAGAACTCTTAGCATTTATCCTCTGAACAATTTTTCCATATATCATGCAGCAGTATTAGCTATAGAAATCATGTTGTTCCTTATATTCCTAATACTTATTTATCTTTTAACTGGAAATTTGATACCTTTTGACCACCTTCCTTCCATGCCCCCTTCCTGTATCCCCCCATCTCTGGTAACCACAAGTCTGATCCATTTTTCTATGAGTTCGGTTTTTTGTTTTAAGATTCTACATGTAAATGAGATCATATAGTATTTATCTTTCTTTGACTTATTTCACTTAGCAGAATGCCTTCAAGGGTCCATCCATATTGTTGCAAATGGTAGATTTCTTCATTTTTTTATGGCTGAAAAATATTCCCGTGTGTGTGTGTGTGTGTGTGTGTGTGTGTGTGTGTGTGTGTGTGTGCATATGCATGTGCCTGTGTATACCACAACTTCTTTAGCCATTTATCCATCGATGGACACATAGATTGTTTCCATTCATGAATATCTGAACACTGTGAAATGATTCAAATTTAGAATTTGAAGCAATGGATTTCTAATATTTAAATTTTAAGACATGCATATGCTATAGTTCAAATATTAATCATAATGTCCATTCATTCATCTGACATTTATCTAGCACTTGCTGTGGGTCAAGCACTGTTCAAAGTATTAGGGACTCCATGACCCATCTCCATCACACATGATCTCTTAGTGGAAAGATGACTAAAGAAGAACATATGTGAAAAGACTATGAGCATATGCCCATAATTGTATGTTTCACAGCAGTATCCTCTAACTGAAAAAAGTATCCAGTAATTTCTTTATACTTCCCAATTTTGTATACAGGTATTTTGCCCCACCTAAGTGGGCCATGGTCATAGGAATTTTATAACCACTGAATCGAGTGTATTAATTGGAAAAGAAGTAATTTTATTAAAAATGATTTGATTGAAACTGGATTGTGAGCTCCGTGGGAGCAGACTTTAGACATATATATATATACATACATTTATTTACCTATCACCAAATATCCAGAATAGTTCTGTTAATAATAGTTGAGTGAATGTTCAGTTTGCATTTTAAGGAAACTTGATCATGTACTGTGGTGTATACACCCTGTTATTTTTGCCATAATGGCTCAGGTCCTAATATATTTTACTCAAACAAGCTTTTCTAACATCCTTCATGCATCTCCCGTTTCTTCTGCATCCAGTCGTCTCCAAACAGTGTGTCTAAATGTTCTCATGTATTCTCTGAAGATCCCCACTGTTTCCTGGTTGCAGAGATGTGCATAACCAGTCTGTTATAGAAGTGAATGTGGGGTGCAGATGTTCATGGTGCTTGTATTTAGTAATAGCAGAGAAGGAAGCCATTTTGGGGCATATTAAGCACTAATCACAATGTCTGAATATCTTAATAGTAAATAACATGAGGAAGAATGGAAGGAAGGAAGGGAGAGAGGGAGAGATGGAGGGAGGAGAGAGGAAAGAAGGAAGGGGAAAACTACAGAGGTGTGCACAGAGGTCCATGAACTGATAGAAATTCAAGCAGTGGTCCCTCTTTCAACCTTTTGTGCTCACCCAAAGAGATGTTAGTGTGGATTCAGAGAACTTCATATCTAAAAATTAGTCTCAGTTGATTATTAAATCTTGCCAAGAAGAGAGGGGGTTAATAATTTACACTCTATCATCAGGACAAGCCTTTGCTGTTTATAAATTATTTAAAGCTATCCATTTGCCTGTTATTTAATAAGTTTAATTCTTAAATAGTTCTGCTTAAAACTTAGCCAATTAACACTTGATCATTTGCTATCTTTAGCTTGAGATGAAGGAGAGGTTTAGTGAGATGCTTTCAGTTCATTTAACAAATATCTTTGATCATCTATACTTATGGTTGCTAAGCATTCAATAGAGGAACAAAATAGAAAAAAAGTACCCCTATCCTCATGAAAGTTATTTACTGATTGGGGAGGCAGATCAAACCAATAAACAAATAAAATACTTGAAGTGTTGTGTGAAGATAAATGCTATGGGAACAAAGAAAGCAAAGTAAAAAGACAGGTTGTCGGTGGCAGGGGGATGATCCTATTGCAAGTAGAATTGCCAGAGAAGACTTCATTGATACAATATTTGAGCAGATACTTGAGAGGAGTAAGGGGTTGATAAGTGGGAGTATCTGAGGTAAGAATGTTTCAGGTGGAAGGAACAGCAAGAATTAAGACCCCAAGATGAGAGTGTGTCTGGAATATTGAAGGTAAGAAAGGAGGCCCATCTGGCTGTAGCTTATTGAGCAAGGGAAGAAAATCAGAGGTAAAGTTGGGGAGAGACCCAACTTTATAATGAGTCCAACTTAATAGGTCCAGGGAACTGATAATATAAGTCATTGTAAGGACTTTGTCTTTTACTGATTGAAATGTGAAACCATTAGAGGGTCTGGCACAAAGAAGTAATGGGATCTGCCAGGATCTTAGTTTGTGATGTAATTATTCCTGGTGCTTCAGTCAGGAGAGACGAAGGGGAAGTGAGGATTGATGTAGGGAGACTAGTTAAGAGGCTACAGCAAGAGATGATGGTAACTTGGACCGATATGTATCAAATATGTTTTTGAGCTAAGGAAATGGAAAATACAGTTGTTATTTACTGAGGTGTGTAAGATTTTAGGAGAAGCAGCTTTCTGGTACATTGGAGAAGGGCGAAGATAGAAATTAGAAACTGGTAGCAGTCATGCTAAGATTCAGATTTCAAAGTTTTTAAAGTGTTTTCTATCAACCTTGCTACAAGTCCTTTGATACTGAACATTAACTTTCTTTTAAACTTCAGAAGCCTTGAATCATGAATTCTTCCTAATAGTATTAACTGTTTACTCTGAAATATTTTGAGACCAAATTACTTATTGTTTTCATTTTTCTGCTTTGCACATAGAACTTCAAAAATGCACTTCTGTGAACCTTGGTAATCATAGGGACTCTTAATTTTGAGCTGGTATAAAACACAAACTTCATGAGTGTTTGTGATAGTCCTTCTTTTTTACTATGTTTATCTTTGCAATTTTAATTTCATAAATTATCTCAGGAATTCCCATAAATATAAATAAAAATATGACAGTTGGCCCTGGAACAACATGGGGGTTAGGGGTACCAAACCCCCCATGCAGTTGAAAATCAGTATGATTATTGACTCCCCAAAAACTGAACAATTAATAGCCTACTGTTTACTAGAAACCTTTCTGATAATCAAAAAGTCATATTTTGTTTTATGTATTATATATACTGTATTCTCATAATAAAATGAGCTAAAGAGAAGAAAATGTTTTTTCAAATTGCCACAAATCTCCAAATAATTTTCCAATATATCTATTGCAAAACAATATGCACTTACGTAGACCTGTGCAGTTCAAACCCATATTGTACAAGGTTCGACTGTAATCTCAAGTGATCCCACTGTGCAGATATAACCATTATTTTCCTTCTATTTTTTCCAATCACTCCCATAACTCATTCAAAACTCACACTCTCATATATTGTGCAGTTATTATAACCCAGAAACTGTACTGAATGCTTTATATGAATTGGCTCATTTAAATCACATAACAGGCAGGGACCCTGAAGAGCCGGGAAGGGGGGCCTGGGTCCCAGCGGGAAAGGCCAGGACCCAGGAGGAATTTCGGAGTAAATGGCCTGCCCTGGTTCCCGAGTTTATGCCACTAAATGGCGTCTGGAGGCGGCAGGCACCCTCAGTGCCTAGGCGGTTCCAGTCCTGAAGGGCTCAGTTCTCCCCTTGAAGACCGACTTTCGGCCCCCACTGCTGTGGCCACTGACTGGATCTGAAACATGAAAAAAAAGGAACAACCACTCAAAAAATACAAAGATGTACATTCCAAGCACAGTGAACATGCACCAGGTTCCTGAGCTGAGAGAAAACTGAGAACATCCAAGGAACTTGAAATAAAAGTCATTCAGACCAGAGGAGTGAGTGAGATGGAGTTTGGCAGAAGATGAAGCTGGAAAAAGAGACAGTGGCAAGATAGTGCAGTCTGAGAAACCAAGGAAGTTTCAGTGATGTCACATTGGTACCTTGAAACTGGCTGTGGAGGAAGTGTTTACACCATGGAAACTGTTAAGTGTACATTCCTCCAACGTCCACGCGCAAAAATTCCAAACAGACCTCTCGCCTCTACCCACTGTCGCCCTCCGACGAGTTTAGTGAGCCGGGACTGGAAGAGAAAAAGAAGGCAGCATTCTCCCACCACTGTCCGCTCGGGCCCTGAACATTGTGGAAGCTCGTTCTCCTCAACTGTGGCCCGACGTCCTTGCTTACAGATGGCAGGAAAGTTTTGAGCCCCCAGTTGTAGGGTGCCGGCGTGCGCGGGAAAGGTGCGGGGGGGGTTCTGGGTGCGCGTGCTTGCTGGCTCTGAGATTGTGGCGCCAGAATTCGGAGCATGGAAGAGCCGGTTCGTTGCTACGCTGAACTCGCGCTGGTCTTCCACAGCAGACGCCTGAGCCAGGAGGCAGAGGAGATGGTAGTCGTCCGCAGCAGCCTGGAGTTGCACAGCCCTTCCGCCACCTCAACAATGGACTCCCTGGACCTGTCCAGTGAGTTCCTCAGCCTGGAGCAGACCGGCCAGAGGAAGCTCCGCTCGGCGGGTCCCACTGAGCGGTTTGCTGTCGCTGCGGGCGCCACGGGTGCTGGAAGACATTTTACAAGACAGTTGGCTAGACAGCAGGCTAATAAAAAAAAAGAAGAGTGCAAAGAAGACAAAGTGATTCCAGTTACTCGGTCATTGAGGACTAGAAACATTGTTCAAACTACAGAACACTTGCATTGTCGGAGTTTCTAGCCTCTCCCCCGCTGGTCCTGCTCACCGTCAGGATTACTAGCTCTTTCTGTGACTGTCCGAGCCAGCAGAGGGAAAGGAAGTGAGGGAGAGGCACGCCCTGACAAGGTGAAGCAAGGGATGTAAGAGCCGACTGTCTGCCCATTCTGCAGCCTCCGCCGTTCGCCATCCCCAGAGACAATCAGATGCGACAGGGAACTCAGTCGAAGCAGGAACTCATTTATTGTAGCTCAGAACACGGAATATATAGGGTGTGGTCTCTTCTGATTGGTTACACCCCACGCTAACAAGGTGACCCTCAAATCTCCAATCACGCACAGAGTTGTGCGCATGCGCAGTGAGAACACGGCGGGAAGCTGTGACGCAGCAGAAATTCAAAAGGTTCTCAGTGGCCATCTTTGTGGCGCAGCTGAAATTCAAAGGTAGTTCCCCACATTGCATGAAGAGAGTGGTGATGTTGAAGTTCCCCGAAGTTGTAGGATTAGAAGTCGTTATGGTAGCGTGAACCAGTCTGTGCTATTTGACAAACTTATAACAAACACTGCTGAACCTGTACTTCAAAAAATGGACATGAAGAAGATGCGTAGACAGCGAATGACAAAACTTGAAGACTTGGGAGTGTTTAATGAAACAGAGGAAGGGAATCTTAATATGTACACAAGGGGAAAACAAAAAGGTATTCAAAGACCCGATGAAGAAACAGCTGATAACCAAGAAGGGAGAGCAGAGTCATCTGAAGAGGGTGAAGACCAAGATGATGACGATGTTAATGATGAAGAAGATGGAGAAGAAGAGAATCAGAGACGATATTCTCTTAGACAAAGAAAAGCTACTGTTTACTACCAGGCTCCATTGGGAAAACCTCGTCACCAGAGAAAGCCCAGTATATTTTATAGCAGCCCACCTTCTCCGAAAAGACCAAGATATCGATTATCTTCTGCGGGACCAAGAAGTCCTTACTGTAAACAAATGAACAGGCGAAGGCATGCGATCTATAGTAGTGACTCTACTTCATCTTCCTCTTCTGAAGATGAACACTTTGAGAGACGAAGAAAAAGGAGCCGTAATAGAGCTATCAACAGAAACAGGTGCCTCCCACTAAATTTTCAGAAAGATGAATTAAAAGGAATTTATAAAGATAGAATGAAAATTGGAGTGAGCCTTGCTGATGTTGATCCAATGCAACTAGATTCTTCAGTACGATTTGATAGTATTGGTGGCTTGTCTAATCATATTGCAGCTCTAAAAGAGATGGTGGTGTTTCCATTACTTTATCCAGAAGTCTTTGAAAAATTCAAAATTCAACCTCCAAGAGGTTGTTTGTTTTATGGTCCACCTGGAACTGGAAAAACTCTGGTTGCTAGAGACTTGCCAATGAATGCAGTCAAGGGGATAAGAGAGTAGCATTTTTTCATGAGGAAAGGTGCCGATTGTCTGAGTGAATGGGTAGGAGAGTCTGAAAAACAGCTACGATTGCTATTTGATCAGGCTTATCAGATGTGCCCATCAATTATTTTTTTGATGAAATCGATTGTTTGGCTCCAGTACGATCAAGCAGGCAAGACCAAATTCACAGTTCTATTGTTTCCACCTTGCTAGCGCTTATGGACGGATTGGACAGCAGAGGAGAAATCGTGGTCATTGGTGCTACCAACAGACTGGATTCTATTGATCCTGCTTTACGAAGGCCTGGTCGCTTTGACAGAGAATTCCTTTTCAGCCTACCTGATAAAGATGCTAGAAAAGAAATTCTAAAGATTCACACAAGGGATTGGAATCCTAAACCACTGGACATATTTCTAGAAGAACTAGCAGAAAACTCCGTTGGCTACTGTGGTGCAGATATTAAGTCAATATTCTCTGAGGCTGTTTTATGTGCTCTACGTCGACGCTACCCACAAATCTATACCACTAGTGAGAAACTACAGTTGGATCTCTCTTCAATTAACATCTCAGCTAAGGATTTTGAGATGGCTATGCAAAAGATGATACCAGCATTCCAAAGAGCTGTGACATCACCTGGGCAGGCCCTGTCCACTGTTGTGAAACCACTCCTGCAAAGTACTGTTCAGAATATCTTAGAAGCCCTACAGAGAGTATTTCCACATGCAGAAATTAGAACAAATAAAGCATTAGACTCAGATATTTCATGTCCTCTGCTAGAAAGTGACTTGGCATACAGTGATGATGATATTCTATCAGTATATGAAAATGGGCTTTCTCAGAAATCCTTTAATAAGGCAAAAGAAAATTTTTATTTTCTTCATTTGAATAGAAATGCTTGTTATCAACCTATGTCTTTTCGATCAAGAATATTGATAGTGGGAGAACCAGGATTTGGGCAAGGTTCTCATTTGGTACCAGCTGTCATCCATGCTTTGGAAAAATTTGCGGTGTTTACATTAGACATTCCTGTTCTTTTTGGAGTCAGTGCTACATCTCCTGAAGAAACATGAGCCCAGATGATTCGTGAAGCTAAGAGAACAGCACCAAGTATAGTGTATGTTCCTCATATCCAATTGTGGTGGGAAATAGTTGGACCAACACTCAAAGCCACATTTACCACCTTGTTACAGAATATTCCTTCATTTGCTCCAGTTTTACTACTTGCAATTTCTGACAAGCCCCATTCTGCTCTACCAGAAGAGGTGCAAGAATTATTTATTCATGATTATGGAGAAATTTTTAATGTCCAGTTACCTGGTGAAGAAGAAAGGACAAAATTTTTTGAAGATTTAATTCTAAAACAAGCTGCTAAGCCTCCTGTATCAAAAAAGAAAGCAGTTTTGCAGGCCTTGGAGGTACTCCCTGTAGCAACACCACCTGAGCCAAGACAGTTAACAGCAGAAGAATTGAAACTACTGGAAGAACAAGAAGAAGATACATTTAGAGAACTGAGGATTTTCTTAAGAAGTGTTACACATAGGCTTGCCACTGACAAGCGATTCAGAGTATTTACTAAACCTGTTGACCTTGATGAGGTTCCTGATTATGTCACTGTAATAAAGCAACCAATGGGCCTTTCTTCTGCAATAAGTAAAATTGATCTCCACAAGTATCTGACTGTAAAAGACTATTTGAGTGATATTGATCTAATCTGCAGTAATGCTTTAGAATACAATCCAGATAGAAACCCTGGAGAGCATCTGATTAGACATAGAGCCTGTGCTTTAAGAGATACTGCCTATGCAATAATTAAAAAAGAACTTGATGAAGACTTTGAACAGCTTTGTGAACAAATTCAGGAATCTAGAAAGAAGAGAGGTTGTAGTTCCTCCAAATATGCCCCATCTTACTACCATGTGATGCCAAAGCAGAATTCCACTCCTGCTGGTGATAAAAGATCAGATCCAGAGCAGAATGAAAAATTAAAGACTCCAAGCACTCCTGTGGCTTGTAGCACTCCTGCTCAGTTAAAGAGAAAAGTCCGCAGAAAGTCAAAGTGGTGCATAGGTATCATAATGAAACGAAGGAGGATTTCACAGGCAAAAGATGATAGCCAAGATGTGGCCAATGACAAACTTGAGAGTGATACAGAGGAGAACCAAAACACAAGTGTAGACCACAATGAGACCAGAAATACAGGAGAATCTTCAGTGGAAGAAAATGAGAAGCAGCAAAATACCTCTGAAAGCAAAACAGAATTGGGAAATAATAATTCAAGTGTGTATAGTATTGAGAATAAACTTGAAGAATCCGGGAAGACTACAGCATGTACAGAATTGAGGAAAGATAAGATTGCTTGCAATGGAGATGCTTCTAGCTCTCAGATAATACATACTTCTGATGAAGATGAAGCAAAAGAAATGTGTGTTCTGCGACTGACCCGAGCACGATGTTCCCAAGTACAGCAACAGCAGCTCATCAGTGTTGAAAAGGCTTTGACAATTCTTTCTCAGCCTGTACCCTCACTTACTGTGGACCACGAGCAGTTAGATAATCTTTTGAAGACTGTTGTTAAAAAAAGTCAAGAATACAATATTTTTCAGTTGGAGAATTTGTATGCAATAATCAGCCAGTGTATTTATCAGCATCGCAAGGACTATGATAAAACAACACTTATTCAGAAAATGGAGCAAGAGGTAGAAAACTTCAGTTGTTCCAGATCATGATGTCATGGTATCAAACATTCTTTATATTCAGTTCTTATTTAATTAACCTTTGCCATGACTTCACATAACTGATGCAAGATTAAATCCTGCATTTTTAAGGAAAAGATTAAAATAGTAAATAGAAATATTTAAACTTTCCTGGTATTCATATACATGTGTAAGATAGTTACAGAGGTATCTGATAAATATTGGAAGTTTGATTGAATAAGGCATTGTAGTAACAGTAGTCCAGTGTATTCATATCAATAGTTGAAGTGTGGCCAACTCTTATTAAAGTTATTTTGATAACATTTTTGGCACTTAAGAATAATCAGTAACTTTGAAATTTTTTATTTTAAGCACTTTTAATTTTTTTCCTTCTTAAGAATAGTTTATTGTATCAGACTAGAAACTTACTTAATCATAGTGTATTTGCCATCCTCTGTTTGTCTTTGTTTTCTTCAATGCCCATGTCCCATTTCCCTTTTGCCTGCCCATTCACTTAAAAACCAGTGTTTAAGTCATGATTTGCAAGGACACTTGAACAACTTCCGGCTGCACAATTCTGTACTTTCGTGTCAAAATAAATGCATTTAAGATAAACGTTTTTGCAATTTTAATTAAAAAAAAATAATAAATCACATAACAATGCTCTATCAATCAGGGTTCTTATTTGCAAGAAACAGAAACAACTAGCTAGTTGAAACATTTTTAAAAAACCAAATTCATTAAAGTATGTTAGCTTAAAGATTCCCTAGAAATGTTGGAGAATCATTGGGCTGCTGTACAGACAGGATAGTACCTCAAATTACAGCACATAGTTTTTCTAGTAGAAACATCACCATTGCCCCAAGAGTCATAGTCAGAGAGTCCAATGCATGTTGCACCACCAGTTCTCCTAGCACTGGGCACTGGATGTTACTTCTGAAACGTTTAGATCTGCTTTCCAAAGAAACCCATTGGTGGTGAATTTTCCTCAAATACAGGAAGTACATCAAAAGTTTTGGGCAACCAAAAATACTAACAAACTTCTAGAACAGTCCACCTCTAATACTGTCCAATAACAGCATATTAACTTCTTACATATTTAAATCCTCAAATACCATCAACACAAAAGGTAGAGACTAACATAAATAAAATAGACCTCGATAAGCAAAGCTGTCTTGCCAATAGGTTTCATCCCCAGGCAAGTTCGCTATGGATTCAATGCAACCAAAGAAATTGACAGTAGAACGTTCTTTGGGGTGAAAGGGTTTATTACCCGGCTTGTTCTCCTGGTGGTAGGTCGAACACTAGCGTTTCTGCCTCCACGCAGAGCACTGGGCCGAGCTCTCTATATAGCACAGTAATAGCTTATTGGCTAAAGGTGTGGAAGCAGTAGCCCAGCAACAGGCCAGTTACATCATCAGGTGGTTTTTAAGTTCAGTGAGGATCCTGGCCATAGGAACCCCATCTTCCCCACCAAAGCCTAATTCCTTGTCCCTCTAAGAGGGTGATCCAAATATTCAGCCCTTATGTTTGCACTATTGCTCTGATATCCAGGTGATTTCCTTCCTCTTGTAATTCTGTCACAGCCTATCTCAATGAGCCGAATTGGGAACGGAATTGCTACCAACAATTAACCCTTTTTAAAATAGTAAGGAAAGGGGAAAGAATAACAACAATAACAAATAGGTGGTATATCTAGGCACACACAAGACCCTGCATGGAATCCATGCTGGCAAAGGCGGTCACACTATATCCAAGGTTCAGAGACATCAGTAACACATAGTCATTATGTTATAAACAGACATGCTGAAATGAATAAGCATTGTGGTGGAGTGGTTCATATTTCTAGCTCTAAAATTCATCACTTGCCTTTTCTTTGACTTTGGGTAGATTACTTAATCTCTCTGACTCTCAGTTTCTTCAGCTATATAATGGGGATAGCAATAATATATATAGCTCAGAGGGCTATTGTTGGGGTTATATTAGATACTGTGTGTGCCTTCTTTTATACACAATCTGTTTCCAAGTTAGATTTCTGTATGGGTCGATCTAATTATCTGACTGGGTCTGAGGAGGACCATGCTTGGCAGATGCAGTAGCCAAATCAGCAATAATGTGGTGAAATCTCAACAGAGAGATTATAATATCCTTTGTAGCATGCATAAGTCATGTTTCCCTCAGCAGAAGGAGGTTATGCCTTTGAAAAATAAAAAAAGAAAATACATGAAAAATATTTTCTAGTGGAAAAATGGAACACTTTATGTTGTATCTATTGTATTGCATATAATGAAGCAGCATGGGAATGGCCACAAATTGACATAACATAAACATTGAAATAGTGAAGTCTAGAAGTTACCAAACACCTACTATAGTTCAGGTATTATACTAGGGACTTTACATATATAATTGCATGTAATATACACGATAATTTTTGAAAGTTGTGTAATTGAAGATGAAAGAATATAAGTACCTTGTCTGCAAATACACACTTTGGCCCTCTAACTTCTATATTGTCATGCTAAGTCAGGTACTTAGTGAACGAACATGTAATCTCTGCTTTTTGCTGCAATGCCTTCCTGTAAACTGTAAGGCAAAACAAATCATTGTAAAGTGAATCATATTTTCCCAAAGGAACAATGCTATTATTGGAGGCAGTGCTCTTAACCAATCATTTGACAGCGAATACATCATATATATGATAAACAGTATCTCATAAGAGCAAAGACACCACAACCATAAAATGTGCTAAGTCTAATAGTTATTAATTATGTATGTGATGAGTTCTAATGTTTATTCTTCTTTTTTTAACGGAGAAAGGATCTTGGACAATATTTTGGATGGCTTTTTCCCTTAAAGGAACTCTCTTGGGGGTAAAAACTACTTTTAAGTCCCTTTTCTCTCTTGATAAATGTCTCTTTTGTCTGCAGTCATTTGGAATTAGTCCATTGACTGTTCTCTAAAAATTGCTATTACAACATCTGGTACTGAGGAACTAAAAGAAAAAACTTGTAAGTGATTTAGAAGATCTACATTCTGGCCTCATCTCTATTAGTAGTTACTTACCTGTATGATTCAAGCACAAAAGCTTCTTCCTTATGCCTCAGTTTCCCCATCTCTGTGAATACACTGGACTTGATGAATTTGAAAGGCCCCACGAGGCTACAAATTTCTAGAATCTGATATAGGGTACCCAATCCTTGCATTCTCCTCCCAATTGTTGGAGAGCGAAAGTTTTCTGAATTTAATTCTGTTGATCACTGACTATTTGTCTGTTCTTGCTCCAGCACCAGGTCAGAAAGGGAATCTCTTGCAGGTCATATCCTTTGCTTTGGTGATCACAGTACTAGTTACAGTCACATAATGCAATATGTTTTAGTGAAATCACAAGGAATAATGGAGATGTGAATTGAAGTCCTATTTCTCCATTTCCTAAGTGATGCTCAACTGAATCACTTAACCTCCTTGAGCTTAAATTTTTCCCATTAGCATAACAAAGAGGATGATTCTTTTATGGCAGGATTATGTTAAAGATTAAGTGAGATAAAATATGAAAAAGTCCTATGTATAGCTATATCCTTATAAAAGTCATGGGCTAGTATTAAGATTTTCAAACTCAGGGCATTTTGACAACTTGTTTAGTGAGCCACATCCTAATGGGACGGTGTGCCTGGACAAAAGAGTTTAGAAGCAAGGTGTATATGCTAAAAGCCATCAGTTGATTCTTTGAACAATTCTGAACAAATACTCTTCATAATTTAACTAAAAATAGTAACCATAATGTTCAGAAACAGGACAATTACAAATGTTCATCCAACAATCTTATAGCTTTATTTTATTTTTAATTAAATTAATTAATTAATTAATTTTATTTTGACATCATTAATCTACAATTACATGTGCAAAATTATGGTTACTAGACTCCCCACATCATCAAGTTCCCCTCCACATACCCCCATTACAGTCATGGTCCATCAGCGTAGTGCAATGCTATAGAATCACTACTTGTCTTCTCTGAGTTGTACAGCCCTCCCCGTGCCCCCCCAACATTACATCTGCTAAATCTAATGCCCCTTTTTCCCCCTTGTCCCTCCCTTCCCACCCATCCTCCCCAGTCCCTTTCCCTTTGGTAACTGTTAGTTCATTCTTGGGTTCTGTGAGTCTGCTGCTGTTTTGTTCCTTCAGTTTTTGCTTTGTTCTTATACTCCACAGATGAGTGAAATAATTTGATACTTGTCTTTCTCCGCCCGGTTTATTTCACTGAGCATAATACTCTCTAGCTCCATCCGTGTTGTTGCAAATGGTAGGATTTGTTTCTTCCTTAGGGCGGAGTAGTATTCCATTGTGTATATGTACCATCTCTTCTCTATCCATTCATATACTGATGGACACTTAGGTTGCTTCCATTTCTTGGCTATTGTAAATAGTGCTGCGATAAACATGGGGCTGTATAAGTCTTTTGGAAACTGGGCTCCTGCTTTCTTAGGGTGAATTCCTGGAATGGAATTCCTAAGTCAAATGGTATTTCTATTTTGAGTTTTTTGAAGAACCTCCATACTGCTTTCCACAATGGTTGAACTAATTTACATTCCCACCAGCAGTATAGGAAGGTTCCCCTTTCTGCACATCCTCACCAACATTTATTGTTTGTCTTTTGGATGGTGGCCATACTGAATGGTGTGAAGTGATATCTCATTGTGGTTTTAATTTGCATTTCTCTGATGATTAGTGATGTGGAGCATCTTTTCATGTGCCTGTTGGCCATCTGAATTTCTTCTTTGGAGAAGTGTCTATTCATATCCTCTGCCCATTTATTAATTGGATTATTTGCTTTTTGTTTGTTGAGGTGCATGATCTCTTTATATATTTTGGATGTCAACCCTTTATTGGATATGTCATTTATGAATATATTCTCCCAAACTGTATAATGTCTTTTGGTTCTACTGATGGTTTCCTTTGCTGTACAGAAGCTTTGTAGTTTGATACAGTCCCACTTGTTCATTTTTGCTTTTGTTTCCCTTGCCCGGGGAGATATGTTCATGAAGAAGTTGCTCATGTTTATGTCCAAGAGATTTTTGCCTATGCTTTTTTCTAAGAGTTTTATGGTTTCATGACTTACATTCAGGTCTTTGATCCATTTCAAGTTTACTTTTGTGTATGGGGTTAGACAATAATCCAGTTTCATTCTCTTACATGTAGCTGTCCAGTTTTGCCTATACCAGTGGTTGAATAGGCTGTCATTTACTCATTGTATATCCACGGCTCCTTTATCATATATTAATTGACCATATATGTTTGGGTTAATACCTGGACTCTCTATTCTGTTCCCCTCATCAGTAGGTCTGTTCTTGTGCCAGTAACAAATTGTCTTGATTACTGTGGCTTTGTAGTAGAGCTTGAAGTCAGGGAGCATAATTCCCCCTGTTTGATTCCTCCTTCTCAGGATTGCTTTGGCTATTAAGGGTCTTTTGTGGTTCCATATGAATTTTAGAATTATTTATTCCAGTTCGTTGAAGAATGCTGTTGGTATTTTGATAGGGATTGCATGGAATATGTACATTGGTTTAGGCAGGATGGCCATTTTGACAATATTAATTCTTCCTACCCAAGAGCATGGGATGAGTTTCCATTTGCTAGTGTCCTCTTTAATTTCTCTTAAGTGTCTTCTAGTTTTCAGGGTATAGGTCCTTCACTTCCTTCATTAGGTTTATTCCTAGGTATTTTATTCTTTTTGATGCAATTGTGAATGGAATTGTTTTTCTGATTTCTCTTTCTGTTAGTTCATCATTAGTGTATAGGAAAGCAACAGATATCTGTGTGTTAATTCTGTATCCTGCAACTTTGCTGAATTCAGATATTAGTTCTAGTAGTTTTGGAGTGGAGTCTTTAGGGTTTTTTATGTACAATATCATGTCATATGCAAATAGTGACAGTTTGACTTCTTCTTTACGAATATGGATACCTTGTATTTCTTTGTTTTGTCTGATTGCCGTGGCTAGGACCTCCAGTACTATGTTGAATAACAGTGGAGAGTGGGCATCCCTATCTTGTTCCCGATCTTAGATGAAAAGCTTTCAGCTTCTCGCTGTTAAGTATGATGTTAGCTGTGGGCTTGTCATATACGGCCTTTATTATGTTGAGGTACTGCCCTCTATACCCATTTTGTCGAGTTTTTATCATGAATGGATGTTGAATTTTGCCAAATGCTTTTTCAGCATCTATGGAGATGATCATGTGGTTTTTGTTCTCCTTTTTGTTGATGTGATGGATGATGTTGATGGATTTTCGAATGTTGTACCATCCTTGCATCCCTGGGATGAATCCCACTTGATCATGGTGTATGATCTTCCTGATGTATTTTTGAATTCGGTTTTCTAATATTTTGTTGAGTATTTTTGCATCTATGTTCATCAGGGATATTGGTCTGTAATTTTCTATTTTTTGTGATGTCTTTGTCTGGTTTTGGTATTAGCGTGATGCTGGATCCACAGAAAGAGTTTGGAAGTATTCCCTCCTCTACTATTTTTTGAAAATCTTAAAGGAAAATTGGTATTATGTTTTCCCTATATGTCTGGTAGAAGTCAGAGGTGAATCTATCTAGCCTAGGGGTTTTGTTCTTGGGTAGTTCTTTGATTACCGGTACAATTTTTATGCTGGTAATCAGTCTGTTTAGATTTTCTGTTTCTTCTTTGGTCAGTCTTGGAAGGTTGTATTTTTATAGAAAGTTGTCCATTTCTTGTAGGTTATCCAGCTTGTTAGCATATAGATTTTCATAGTATTCTCTAATAATTCTTTGTATTTCTATGGTGTCTGTCATGAGGTTTCCTTTCTCATTTCTGATTCTGTTTATGTGTGTAGATTCTCTTTTTCTCTTAATAAGTCTGGCTAGGGGATTATTTATTTTGTTTATTTTCTCAAAGAACCAGCTCTTCATTTCATTAATTTTTTCCATTTTTTAATTCTTGTTTTTATTCAGGTGTTATTGATGTACACCCTTATGAAGGTTTCACATGAAAAAAACAATGTGGTTACTACATTTCCCTACATTCTCAAGTCCCCATCCATACCTCCATCCTGTCACTGTCCATCAGTGTATTAAGATACCACAGATTCACTATTTGCCTTCTCTGTGCTGCATTGTTACCCCCTTGATCCCCCACACCATGTGTACTAAACATAATACCCCTCAATCCCCTTCTCCCACCCTCCGCACCGGCCCTCCCACACCACTCCCCTTTGGTAACCACTAGTTTGTTCTTGGAGTTTCAGAGTCTGCTGCTATTTTGTTCCTTCCATTTTGCTTTGTTGTTTTACTCCACAAATGGGCGAAATAATTTGTCACTTGTCTTTCTCTGCCTGGCTTATTTCACTGAGCATAATATCTTCCAGCTCCATCCATGCTGTTGCAAATGGTAGGATTTGTTTCTTTCTTATGGCTGAATAGTATTCCATTGTGTATATGTACTACCTCTTCTTTATCCATTCATCTACTGATGGACACTTAGGTTGCTTCCATATCTTGGCTATTGTAAACAGTGCTGCAATAAACATATGGGTGCATATGTCTTTTTGAATCTGAGAAGTTGTATTCTTTGGGTAAATTCCAAGGAGTGGGATTCCTGGGTCAAATGGTATTTGTATTTTTAGTTTTTTGAGGAACCTCCATATTGCTTTCCACAATGGTTGAACTAGCTTACATCCCCAACAGCAGTGTAGGAGGGTTCCCTTTTCTCTGCATCCTCGCCAGCATTTGTTGTTCTTAGTCTCTTGGATGCTGGCCATCCTATCTGGTGTGAAGTAAAATCTCATTGTGGTTTTAATTTGCATTTCCCTGATGATTAGTGATGTGGAGCATCTTTTCATGTGTGTGTTGGCCATCCGAATTTCTTCTTTGGAGAACTGTGTCTTCATATTCTCGGCCCATTTTTTAATCGGGTTATTTGCTTTTTGGGTGTTGAGGCATGTAAGTTCTTTATGTATTTTGGATGTTAACCCCTTGCGGGATATGTAATTTACAAATATATTCTCCCATGCTGTAGGATGCCTTTTTGTTCTGTTGATGGTGTCCTTTTTCATACAGAAACTTTTTAGTTTGATGTAGTCCCATGAGTTCATTTTTGCTTTTGTTTCCCTTGCTCGAGGAGATGCATTCAGGAATAAGTTGCTCATCCTTATATTTTTGCCTATGGTGTCTTCTAAGAGTTTTATGGTTTCATGACTTACATTCAGGTCCTTGATTCATTTCGAGTTTACTTTTGTGTATGGGGTTAAACAATAATCCAGTTTCATTCTCTTGCATGTAACTGTCCAGTTTTGCCAACACCAGCTGTTGAAGAGGCTGTCATTTCACCATTGTATATCCATGACTCCTTTATCATGTATTAATTGACCATATATGGTTGGGTTTATATCAGGACTCTCGAGTCTGTTCCATTGGTCTATGGGTCTGTTCTTGTGCCAGTACGATATTGTCTTTATTACTGTGGCTTTGTAGTAGAGCTTGAAGTTGGGGAGCATATTCCCCCAGCTTTATTCTTCCTTCTCAGGATTGCTTTGGCTATTCTGGGTATTTTGTAGTTCCATATGAATTTTAGAATGATTTTCTCTAGTTCATTGAAAAATGCTGTTGGTATTTTGATAGGAATTGCATTGAATCTGTAGATTGCTTTAGGCAGGATGGCCATTTTGACAATATTAATTCTTCCTATCCATGAGCACGGGATGTGTTTCCATTTATTGGTATCTTCTTTAATTTCTCTCATGAATGTCTTGTAGTTTTCAGAGTATCGGTCTTTCACTTCCTTAGGTATATTCCTAGGTATTTAATTCTTTTTGATGCAACTGTGAATGGAATTGTTTTCCTGATTTCTCTCTCTGCTAGTTCATTGTTAGTGTATAGGAATGCCACAGATTTCTGCATATTAATTTTGTATTTCACAACTTTGCTGAATTCAGATATTAGATTTAGTAGTTTTAGAGTGGCTTCTTTAGGGTTTTTTATGTACAATATCATGTCATCTGCAAACAGTGACAAGTTGACTTCTTCTTTACCAATCTGGATGACTTGTATTTCTTTGTTTTAATTTTGTATCCCACAACTTTGCTGAATTCAGATATTAGTTCTAGTAGTTTTGGAGTGGATTCTTTAGCGTTTTTTATGTACAATATCATGTCATCTGCAAACGGGGACAGTTTAACTTCTTCCTTGCCAATCTGGATGCCTTTTATTTCTTTGTGTTATGTGATTGTCGTGGCCAGGACCCCCAGTACTATGTTGAATAGAAGTGGGAGAGTGGGCATCCTTGTCTTGTTCCTGATCTTAAAGGAAAAGCTTTCAGCTTCTCACTGTTAAGTATGATGTTAGCTGTGGGTTTGTCGTATATGGTCTTCATTATGTTGATGCACTTGCCCTCTATGTACATTTTGTTGAGAGTGTTTATCATGAATGGATGTTGAATTATGTCAAATGCTTTTTCAGCATCTATGGAGATGATCATGTGGTTTTTGTCCTTTTTGTTGATGTGGTGGATGATGGTGATGGAGTTTCGAATGTTGTACCAGCCTTGCATCCGGGAATAAATCCTACTTGATCATGATGGATGATTTTTTCAATGTATTTTTGAATTCAATTTGCTAATATGTTGTTGAGTATTTTTGCATCTATGTTCATCAGGGATACTGGTCTGTAATTTTCTTTTTTTGTGGCGTCTTTGCCTTGTTTTGTTATTAGAGTGATGCTGGCCTCATACAATGAGGTTGGAAGTATTCCCTCTTCTACTCTTTGGAACTTTAAGGAGGATGGGTATTAGGTCTTCACTAAATGTTTGATAAAGTGCAGAGGTGAAGACATCTGGTTCAGGCATTTTGTTACCGTATAATTTTTCATAGTATTTTCTCATAAGTCTTTGTATTTCTGTGGTATCCGTCGTTATTTTTCCTTTCTCATTTCTGATTCTGTTTATGTGAGTAGACTCTTTTTTTCTTGATAAGTCTGGTTAGGCGTTCATCTGTTTTGTTTGTTTTCTCAGTGAACCAGCTCTTGATTTCATTGATTCTTTCTATTGTTTTATTCTTCTCGATTTTATTAATTTGTTCTCTAATATTTATTATGTCCCTCTTTGTACTGACTTTCAGCCTCATTTGTTCTTCTTTTTCTAGTTTCATTAATAGTGAGTTTAGACTGCTCGTATAGAATTGTTCTTCTTTCCTGAGTTAGGCCTGCATTACAGTATACTTTCTTCTTAGCATGGCCTTCTCTGCGTCCCACAGATTTTTCGATGTTGAATTATTGTTGTCATTTGTCTCCATGCATTGCTTGATTTCTATTTTTATTTAGTCATTGATCCATTGGTTATTTAGAGCATGTTGTGAATCCTCCATGTGTTTGTGGGATTTTTTATTTTCTTTGCATAATTTATTTCTAGTTTCATACATTAGTGGTCTGAGAAACTGGTTGGTACAATTTTAATTTTTTGAATTTACCGAGGCTCTTTTTTGGTCTAATATATGATATATTCTTGAAAATATTCCATGTGCACTTGAGAAGGATGTGTATCCTGTTGCTTTTGGGTGTAGAGTTCTGTAGATGTCTGTTAGGTCCCTCTGTTCTGTTGTGTTGTTCAGTCCTTCTGTGTCTTTACTTATTTTCTGTCTGGTTGATCTGTCCTTTGGAGTGAGTGGAGTGTTGAAATCTCCTGGAATGGATGCATTGCATTCTATTTCCCCTTTTAATTCTGTTTGTATTTGTTTCACATATATAAGTGCTCCTGTGTTGGGTGCATATATATTTATAATGGTTATATCTTCTTGTTGGATTGACCCTTTATCATTATGTAATGTCCTTCTTTTTCTCTTGTGACTTTCTTTGTTTTGAATTCTATTTTGTCAGAGAAAAGTATTGCAGCTCTTGCTTTTTTCTCCCTATTAGTTGCATGAAATATCTTTTTCCATCCCTTCAGTTATAGTCTCTGTATGTCTTTGGGTTCAAAGTGAGTCTCTTGAAGGCAGCATATAGCTGGGTCTTGTTTTTTTATCTATTCAGTGACTCTTTGTCTTTTGATTGGTGCATTCAGACAATTTACATTTAGGGTGATTATCGATAGGTATGTACTTATTGGCATTGCAGGCTTTAGATTCGTGGTTACCAAAGGTTCAAGGTTAACTTCCTTACTATCTAAGAGTCTAACTTAACTCACTTAATATGCTATTTTAAATGCAATCTAAAGGTTCTTTTTTTTTCTTCCTCCTTTTTCTTCCTCCTCCATTCTTTATATATTAGGTATCATATTCTTTACTTTTTGTCTATCCCTTGATTGACTTTGGGGATAATTAATTTTGCCTGTGCTTAGTAATTGGCTGTTCTCCTTTGTTTACTGTGCTTTTATTACCTCTGGTGACAGCTATTAAACCTTAGGAACACTTCCACCTATAGCAGTCCCTCCAAAATACACTGTAGAGATGGTTTGTGGGAGGTAAATTCTCTCAACTTTTGCTTATCTGGAAATTGTTTAATCCCTCCTTCAAATTTAAATGATAATTTTGCCAGATAAGTATTCTTGGTTCAAGGCCCTTCTGCTTCATTGCATTAAATACATCATGCCACTCCCTTCTGGCCCATAAGGTTTCTGTTCAGAAGTCTGATGGGCTTTCCTTTGTATGTGATCTTATTTCTCTCTCTTGCTGTGTTTAATAGTCTGTCCTTATCCTTGATCTTTGCTACGTTATTTACTATATATTGTCTTGATGTTGTCTTCCTTGGGTCCCTTGTGTTGGGAGATCTGTGCACCTCCATGGTCTGAGAGGCTATCTCCTTCCCCAGATTGGGGAAGTTTTCAGCAATTACCTCCTAAAGACACTTTCTATCCCTTTTCCTCTCTCTTCTTCTTCTGGTATCCCTATAATGCAAATACTGTTCCGTTTGGATTGGTCAGACAGTTCTCTCAATATTCTTTCATTCTTAGAGATCCTTTTTTCTCTCTGTGCCTCAGCTTCTTTGTATTCCTCTTCTCTAGTTTCTGTTTCATTTATCATCTCCTCCACCATATCCAGTGTACTTTTAATACCCTCCATTGTGCTCTTCAATGATTGGATCTCTTACTGGAATTCATTCCTGAGTTCTTGAATATCTTTCCGTACCTCCATGAGCATGTTAATGATTTTTATTTTGAACTCCCTTTCAGGAAGAGTCATGAGGTAGATGTCATTTAAATCTTTCTCAGGAGTTGTATTAATAATTTTACTCTGAACCAGGTTCCTTTGGCGTTTCATATTTGTATATGGCACCCTCTAGTGCCCAGAAGCTCTACTCCCTGGTTCTGCTCAGCCACTGAAGCAATGTTGGGGGTTGCAGGGCAGTGGTATTGGTGCCTGGAGGGAGGAAAGAACTGATTCCTGCTTCCTGGCTGCTATGCCTATCTCCACTGCCTGAACCAGTGGGCCAAGCACACACGTATAAGCCTCTATGCTTTGCATTTGTAGTTGCTGTAGACAGATCTTCCCTCTGGTTTGCCTAATGCCAGGGTAGGGTTTGCCGGTTTGCAGGCCATGTGGGGCTGCCTGGGTGAAAGGCACCATAGGCTGCACATCACGGAGAGGAATCCTTGGCACTGTGTCACCATCCAGGGAGCTGGAGTACTGCAAGATTGTGTAAGGAGGAAGATTTCTTTTTCTTCCTTAAATATGAGAGTCTATATGGCAAAGCTCCCAACCTGCTGGGCAGAGTGAACCAGGACAATTTTGTCTACCTGTCCTCTCTCCTGAGCAGTAATCTCTGTGAAATCTTTGCCCCTTTGGCAGCACTCTGCTAAGGGATTCCTTGTTAGGAAGTCTCTCAGACTGCCCAACTTTCTTTTATTCCAGAGCAGCCGGATATGGATCCCTGCTTTCCACAAGCAGCTGGAATCTCAGTCTCTCCAGGAATTCTGCCTGTCTTAGCTTTCCAACCCCACAATGATGAGAGTATCACGGAAGCACCATGAAATGTAGGTTTGTGCTCCCAGAGCAGATCTCCGGAGTTAGGTAGTCAGCAGTCCCAGGCCTCCACTCCCTCCCTGCTCAATTTGTCTTCCTCACACTGGTGAGCTGGGGTGGGGAAGGCTTGGATCCCACTGGCGACAGCTTTGGTACATTACCCTGTTCTGTGAGGTCTGATCTTTTCTCCAGGTGCATGCAATCTGGCACAGTCCTCTTTTCTGTTTCTCTTTCAGGAGTAGTTGTTTTAGTTATATTTTCGTATTATATTCGGTTTTAGGAGGAAGCCTGTGTCTCACCTCTAATGCTGTCATTGTTAATCTTCTTGCTCCATTGTTTTATCCTTCTCAATTTTATTTATTTCTTCTCTGATCTGTATTAAGTCCTTCTGCTGACTTTGGGCCTCATTTGTTCTTCTTTTTCTAATTTGAATAATTGTGACTTTAGACTATTCATTTGGGATTGTTCTTCCTTCTTTAATAGGCCTGGAATTCCATATACTTTCCTGTTAGAACTGCCTTCGTTGTGTTCCACAGAATTTGGGGCATTGTGCTGTTGTTGTCATTTGTTTCCATGTATTGCTTGATCTCTGTTTTAGTTTGGTCATTGATCAGTTGATTATTTAGGAGCATGTTGTTAAGCCTCCGCGTGTTTTTGAGCCTTTTGGTTTTCTTTGTACAATTTATTTCTAGTTTTATACCTTTGTGATTTGAGAAGTTGGTTGGTAGAATTTCAGTCTTTTTGAATTTACTGAGGTTCTTTTTGTGGCCTAGTATGTGGTCTATTCTGGAAAATGTTCCATGTGCACTTGAGAAGAATGTGTATCCTGCTGCTTTTGGGTGCAGAGTTCTGTAGATATCTGTTAGGTCCATCTGCTCTAGTGTGTCATTCAGTGCCTCTGTGTCTTTACTTATTCTCTGTCTGGTTGATCTGACCTTTGAAGTGAGTGGTGTGTTGAAGTCTCCTAAAATGAATGCATTGCTGTCTATTTCCTCCTTCACTTCTGTTAGTATTTGTTTCACATATGTTGGTGCTCCTGTGTTTGGGTGCATAGATGTTTATAATGGTTATATCCTCTTGTTGGACTGACCCTTTTATCATTATGTAATGTCCTTCTTTGTGCCTTGTTACTTTCTTTGTTTTGAAGTCTATTTTGTCTGATACAAGTACTGCAACACCTGTTTTTTTCTCCCTGTTGTTTGCATGAAATATTTTTCCATCCCTTCACTTTTAGTCTGTATATGTCTTTGGGTTTGAAGTGAGTCTCTTGTAAGCAGCATATAGATGGGTTTTCCTTTTTTATCCATCTATTACTCTGTTTCTTTTGATTGGTTCATTCAGTTCATTTATATTTAGGGTGATTATCGATAGATATGTACTTATTGCCATTGTAGGCTTTGGATTCGTGGTTACCAAAGGTTCAAGGGTAGCTTCTTTACTATCTAACTGTCCAACTTAACTCTCTTATTAAGCTATTATAAAAACAGTCTGATGTTTCTTTATTTTTCTCCCTTCTTATTCTTCCTCCTCCATTCTTTATATATTAGGTGTTTTATTCTGTACTCTTTTGTGTTTCCTTTGACTGCTTTTGTGGATAGTTGATCTTATTTTTTGCCTCCAGTTAGTATTTGGTTGGTCTGATTTCTTTGCTGTGATTTTATTTTCTCTGGTGACATCTATTTAACCTTAGTACTTCCATCTAGAACAGTCCCATTAAAATATCCTGTAGAGGTGGTTTGTGGGAGGCAAATTCCCTCAACTTTTGCTTATCTGGAAATCGTTTAAACCCTCCTTTAAATTTAAATGATAATCATGCTGGATACAGTGTTCTTGGTTCAAGGCCCTTCTGTTTCATTGTATTAAATATATCATGCCATTCTCTCCTGGCCTGTAAGGTTTCCATTGAGAAGTCTGATGATAGCCTGATGGGTTTTCCTTTGCAAGTGATCTTTTATCTCTCTCTGGCTGCATTTAATACTCTGTCCTTTCCTTTGATCTTTGCCATTTTAATTATTATATGTCTTGGTGTTGTCCTCCTTGGGTCTCTTGTGTTGGGAGATCTGTGGGCTTCCATGGTCTAAGAGACTATTTCCTTCCCCAGATTGGGGAAATTTTCAGCAATTATTTCTTCAAAGACACTTTCCATCCATTTTTCTCTCTCTTCTTCTTCTGGTACCCCTATAATGCAAATATTGTTCTATCTAGATTGTTCACACAGTTCTCGTAATATTCTTTCATTCCTAGAGATCCTTTTATCTCTCTCTACCTCAGCTTCTCTGTGTTCTTCCCTGATTTATACTCCAGTAACAGTCTCTTACACCTCATCCAGTCTGCTCTTAAGTCCTTCTATTGATTGTTTCATTTTTTATCTCCCTCCAGGCTTCATTCCTTAGCTCTTGCATATTTCTCTGCAGTTCCATCAGCATGGTTATAACTTTTATTTTGAATTCTTTTTCAGGAAGATTGGTTATATCTATCTCACCAGGCCCTCTCTCTGGGGTTGTCTGTCTGATTTTTGACTGGACCAGATTCTTCTGCCTTTTCATGGTGATAGAGGTGGTCGCCGGCAGCTGGCACATGTGTCAGCTGGGAGAACAAAGTCCCTTCCTGCTTGCTGGTCACCTTGCCTTTCTATGCTGCCTGTGCCAGTTACCCACACACAGGGAGCATCTTTGGGATAATCTTTTGAGCTGCCATGGGCGGGGTGGCCCTTGAGATAGCCTAGAGCCCTGCATGGGGTCACAGATGTGCTTGGTGCATTCTCCTGTGAGAACTGCACCCCTTTGTGCTTTCTGGACCTTGCTCTGGCTTCCTCTGCCTGTGGAATTCAACTGGGTGGAGGGGATAACTCTGGGTTAATTCCCTGAGCTGTCATGGGTGGGGCAGCCCTCGGGATAGCCTAGGGCACTTCAGTGGTTCTCAGACGTGCTGGGTGTGTTCTACTGTGAGAACGGCACCCCTTCATGCCTTCCAGACCTTGCTCCAGCTGCCTATGTCTGTGCCAGGGAGCTGTGCGCCAGCAGAAGCCTCTGGGTCTTTCCCAGTTAGCTATGTGCTGGGAGAAGACTCTTTGTGGTTGCTGTGGGTCTGGCTGTTCCCTGGCTGCTCCACAGCTATAGGGCGTCAGCTGGTTTGCTTGCAGCGCCGGTGGGGGGGAATGAATGTCAGGCTGCTTATTGCCATGATGGGCTTTGGAGCTGCATTACCACTCAGGGCTTTAGGGCACCTGAAGTTCCTTAAGATTCCCAGCCTGCAGGGCTGAATGTGTTGGGATAATTTTGTCCAGCTGTTAATTCCTTGTCCCTTTAAGACTTTTAAAAAGCACCTGCTTTTCTTTTGTCCCAGGGGAGCTGGCTGTGGGGACCCGTGTGCAGTCTCCATCTTGGATTTTGCTTTTCCATTTCTCTAATATCCAGTACACCATGCAATGTGTGTCTGTGCTTCCGATGCAGATTACTAGGGCTGGTTATTTAGTAGTCCTGTGCTTCCACTCCCTCCCCACTCTGATTCTTTTCTTCCTGCCAGGGAGCTGGAGTGGAGGGAGTGCTCGGGTCTCGCCAGGTCACGGCTCTGTATCTTATCCTTTTTGTGAGATGCTGAGTTCTCACAGATGTAGATGTAGCCTGGCTGTTGTAGTGTATCTTCTGGTTTCTCTTTTAGAAATAGTTGTATTTGGTGTATTTTCAAAAATATATATGGTTTTGGGAGGAGATTTCCACAACCCTACTCCCACCACCATCTCGAGCCATCCCTCCCTAGGAGAGTTTTAAAATTATAGCTTTCTGAGCCCAGAACCTGGATAGTATGATGTAATAGATGAAGAACGGCTGCTAGGAGTCTGTATGTTTAAAAATATCCCTGGGATATTAATGAACAGTTATGACTGACAACTCTTGAATCAGTTAAATCCCTCATTTTTCAGGTAAGGAACATGTCGTGGAGAAAGGAAGACTGAAGTCACAGAGCTAGAACTTGAACAAAGCTCTTCTGATTCTTAATCCTTTGCTCTTTCCATAATACCTATGACAAAAGTAGGAACTAGAGTTGTTGGTACTTTCTTCCATGGCTGTTTGGGTGGTGTCCTGGCTGTCTGTCCTCAACCCAAGTTTATGTTCTCATGCATGTGATGTGGGCCATTTATCAGAGGCAACATTCAACAGTGTCACAATACCAGATTGGTAATAGTGCAGACTCTCCTGAGGTAGGCTGCCACATCAAATGAACCAAAATGACAAGAGTATCCAGATGTAAAGTGAAAAGAGTCAGAAACTTATGGGAAGTCAGTGCTAGAGACAGGAAGTGGAGGCCTGGAGGCATTGGTACTTTTCTAGTCATGGCAAAATGAGACAGAAATCAATTGAAGGTCCAGGCACTGTAAGTAGATCACCTTGCTGCCCCAATTTCTTTCCAACCAAGGAAATAGGTTTATATGTATACTTACTGAGATATTATAAAGTTCATTAGCATAAAGTTGCTCTCATGACTAAATACTTGCCTTATTGGTGTAATATCAATATTAAGTTGAAGTATGTAATAATATTATATTCAAACTCATAATATGAGACAAATTTTAGACCTGCAGTTATAGGCAAGAATTTCATGCATGGAGAAAACTTTTCCATTTTTAGTTCTGGTTAAAATCTGTGGCTGCTGCTTCTTGTTTATAACTTTACCAAAGCTCTCATATACATATCAACTGTGTATTTTATTAATTTTGAAATGTTTGAAAGTTTAGGGACTGGGAATCACAGGACTTGGATTGTAATCCTGACTTTGCCATGAACCAACACTATGAATTTGCAAAAGATCCTTTCCTCCAGACTGTTCCTGTGAGATTTGATCTCAAAGGGACCTTCAACTCTGAGTCAGTGAGTGCAAAAGTTGTGGGAAGAATAAAAATAAGATAGCAGGGTGCATCTCTGAAGGGCAGTGTGGAATCAGGACTGATCCTACTGCATCCTGGGAAAAAGAAGTAGAAGGAAGAGCTAATGCATGCCTTGGAGTCCATTTCTCTCTCCCCTTACCTACTGCCTACTACTAAATACCTTCCTGTGTTTCTGTCCTTTTAATGTTAGGTCTCTTAATTCAAGCTTTATCCCGTAAACTAAAATACGAGTTTGCTAGAGTTCATAAATTTCAAGCTAAAGGTGTAGGAAGTTGTCAACGCTTAAAATATGTTTCAGCAACAGGTGATAAGTTCTGTGCTGCTTAGTGGTAGAGAAGAAAACCTTCTTAAACTTTGAAACAAATCATGAATTGCACTCACTGAAATAATGTGTAATCATAGTTAAACATGAGAAGTTATTTTGTTTATTTCCTTTGAGATTGAGGTGCAGTTTTATTGTGCACAATTGTACTGTTCATTCTTTTGTCCAAAAGTTTAAGAACATTATTCATGGGTGGCTGAGGGTGGGATTAGGGGGAGATAGAATAATGAGAAACATGGGGTTTTCTTCAAGTGAAAATTTCTATGAAAATTTGAGAGCATTTGTGGGGAGACAAAAAAAATTAGGAACCCTGATAATTCTTCTAGAGAAATGTTGTCTCTTTCATGAAAGTCAATGTGAGACTTGACTTAGAGCAGCCATTCAAGCACAATTGAATAGTCATAATTTTTGAACCCTTCATTTCAAAACCATTTGAAAGGCAGAGTACAAAAATCTAAAGGAAATGCTTGTTTAAAACCTCCTATCATATTTTGTAGTATAATAGTTATAAATCTTGGAACATAGTTTTAATGCAGTATTGTCAAGCCATTGTTCAGGAAACGAATGTTCACCTTGTGGTGCATTAGGAAAAAACGGATTTTGGAAGCAGAACACCCTGGTTAAAATCCTTCTACCAGTTGGTATCCGTGCCAATTTGGGGAATTCACTCAACCTCTGGTTTCCTTTCTTGCTTCTTGTGAAGGGGAGGAAAATATATATCAAAAGACTTTGTGAAGAGTACAGGTTACAACGTAAAGTGTCATTACCCAGTCAGCTCCTCTAAGTTGCCTTCCTGAGGCAGCACTTTAATGTGATAATTGACATTCTCTCTAGAAGAGGGCTAGTATGATTATGACTGAGGGAGATGATTCTTTTGGAGTATCCACCATGCAGAGTGCAGCACAGATTGCTTACTCAATACATAGTATTGTTCCAGACACTTCCTGGCTTATAAAAGTTTAACTTTAGGTGTTTAGAATAAAAGACAGAACAGTCTCTAGACTTCCTTTAGACTTTTGTTCTTATACGTGAGCTGCTGTTGAAAATAACTTTATCCTCAGCAAAGTCAGGATATTTACAGGCAGTACAGACAGAGAGCTCAGTAGTGAATGACAGCAACTGGGCTGACTTCTTCAGCACATAGTTTCTAACAGTTCCAGCCTGGAGCTTGTACTGGATTTCCATTCACGTGCACCACAAAATTTCTTTTTTTTTCTTTTCTGTTAAATGCTTGTGATTTGGCCTGACATCATTTCAGTAAAATATAATTTCACACCATCAAATTCATCAGGCAAGCTCTACTGTGGAAAAAAATCAAGAAAGATCTTCCCTGAAGCCACTTCCAGAGAGTAGTGTAGGCTGGGCACTTAAAAGTAGGGTCAGATGGAATTGGGGCCTTTTATTTCCACAAACATTGTCAGTTGGAGCTTTTGGTCTGTCCCTCACCTCAAGGGATGGTCCCTCTTGCCTGCATTTCAGATTATGGAGCAGACATTGAGAAATCTCAGCTTTTCCTTTAGTCAGCCCTAGAGAGTTGGCTGCTACAGCTGGCTACCCAGAAATGATTTTCACATATCTTCTATCAGTTCTTTCTTAGGAGAAAATTGCTTTTGACGTTCTTTTTTAAGTTAGCTGTGGTTCTTCAAGAACATATCCCTCACAAAAAGCTGTTGAATCCCAATAATAAATGTCTTAGTAGTTAAGAAGCCCACTCTTGCAACTGTTATGTCTACCTCAAGTCACTGTGTAATAGTTCCAGGAATTTACCTGTTCTTGAACAGTCACTGGAGAATATATGATCTAAACAGATAAATCTGGTTTAGCACCTTTTAAGTTTCATCAAAATGACTGTCATAAATAGGAAAAGCACTAAAGGAGTGACAGTCACTGGCAGCACCCTGTATAGATCAGGACCTATGTGAAATTGCTATATTTACTTCAGTTACTTCTTAAAACATTGTCCAAACTTAAACACTGATCTCCTAATTTATCAAAGAAAGCACAGGAAGTGGAGAGTTTCAATAAGTGCTAAGGTGTCATACTCAGGCCAGACTCTAGTGCCCAATAACTGCCCATGACCCTGAGCTCCTCAGTGATCTGCCCCGGTATGGCCCTCTTTTTCCTGATCTTCCATCTTGACCAGTATGTTCAGAATTGAAATACAATTGTGCTTATTTTACCAGTTTTATTTCTTCACATTAATGCCAGGCACAGAGAAATTCATATTTCTCACATCCTTTTAACCAAGATACAATTCAAATTTCCCAGTGTATGAACTAAATCCTTGAAAAAAAATCTTGTCCATGTCTCCATAGTGAACAAAAACAGTGGTTAGCAATCCCCAGTCCACTAGTTTAACAAATAGATAGCTCATAACTTTGGTGTTTCATTTTGTTTTTCACTGTGTTTAAATAATTTTTATAGACATTCACGAATTTCAAATGAGGGCAATTTAAAAATATAATTAGCTCAGAGAAGGAGTCCACAAAATTAGCCCTTCATGCATGCATAAACTGAATGACCTGTTCTCATACAGAGAAATATGCTAGTGCCTGTCTTAGAAGGGCAAATTTTCAGACTTAAAGCTCCTGGCACCATATGTATTAAGAAACAAAACCCTATGTAATGGTCTTTAACCTGAATTCTGCCAAAAGAGACAAAATGATAAGAAATTTATAATTCCTCCTTAGGGAAGGAAAGCACAATGCTCACTCCACCACACTACTATTATTGGTTATCATTATTGTTGTAGTTATTTTTATTGAACGCTTACTGTTTGCTAGTCATTATGCTAGGTGTTTTATTTACATTCTTCAGGTGGCCTTGTGAGGAGAAATTATAAAACCTCATATTTTCTGATTCAGTAACACTAGCTGCTGAAGTTTATAGCATTTGTCATTCAGAAAGAATCACCCAGCTAGTAAACAACAATCGTGGTATTTGACATACATTCTCCAGACTCAAAAGTTCATGTGCTTGTCACCAGGCTGTAGCTGCTTCATTGAAGTAAAAAAGACAAACAGCTAAGAGAGGTACCTGTTGTGCCCAGCTTCTTAGGTTAAACAAAAAAGTCCAGACCAATTTATAAGTGTACTTACATTTTTATATCGAAACCCATTCAGTGTTAGTTTGTAAACACCCATGGATATTCTTCCCTTGTTTTGTATTAATTAAAGTGTGAGGACTTCTAGTTTAAAGCATCATGGCATTTTTTAAAGAAGAAACAATTCTGTCTCTGGAAAAAAAAATGGAGAATTGCTGATAGTTTAAAGGGGTCATTCCTATAAAAACATACATAGCCAGGACCTTAAAATTTTCACTGATTTTGCATATGACTTTTCAGGAAAAGCTTGTTTACCCCAAAGGATTATATAAGGAAAAGTAATATTCTGACATTTTTCTATTAGGGGTGGATAAATGATTATGAAGTTCACATTATATTAAATTTTTAAATAAGTGAACTCTTCAGATAATATATACTTATTTATTTGTACATGTTCCTATTAGTTTAGGAATATTCACCCACTGTCTTTAGAACATGTTATGAGTAAACTTCTCAAATCCCATGTAGGTATAATCTTCGCTTATAGTTGTTAGTGTCTTTTCATTTGTTTTTTGCTTTGTCTTGCTGAAATTCTTAATTATTATGTAGTCAAAACTGTATCTCTGCATTAAATTTAGCTTACATATTAGTCTTAAAAAGGCTTGTACATCCCTTGAAACATTATAAAACCATTTATTAGTATATTCTTGTGCTTTAGTGGCTTAAAATTTAATTAAAATTTAATAGCTTTTCATCAGATTATAACAATTGATATGTGATCATCTGGAAAAATTCAAACAGTACAGAAAAGTATAATGAAAAAAGCAAATAGAACCCAAAATAATAGAATTAAAATCTTAGAATATGTTGAAAAATGTCTTTTCAGATGTGTCATTAGCCACACACACACAATGTCTGAGTGTGGAGTGTGTGCATGTATATCACACTATACACTCTGTGCCTTCTGCTATTCTCATTCCACTAACAGTAAGTTGTGGTGCCTTTTTTTGTGTCAGTTGATATAACTATTCCTCATTATTGTCAGTGTCTTTACAGTGCACCATTTAATGTATTTACTCTAATAGTTTATTAACCATCTGTTTCCAATTTCTCATTATTTAAAGAATTGTTCAACTAAATCATTTGTGTGCATGTCTGTGCATTCATGTACCTTACCAAATTGTCATATTATTTCATTATGATACATTTCCAGACTTGGAATTGTTGAACCAAAGAATATTATTGTAATTTAAAATCTTGATGCGTATTTCTAAAAGAGTCACTATAAATATTGAGCAATTTTCACTTCTGACATCTGCTTAATTATTACATGCCTGATACTCAGAAGCTTATACTCATTAAAAGTATATTTCAATGCCAGGGAAGTTAGCATACACATCCCAAGTGTAAGATTAGATAAAGTTCTCAATTTAATTTGCCAAGAATACAAGTTTTTATTTGAAGTGAATTGGCCATGTAAGGTAGGAGCAGATGTAGCATATTTTGATGTAGATTTTCTTGGCTCCATGCAGTTGCCCATTATGCTTTCTGGACAAATCTGCCTCTTGCCTGATTCATAAAGTTCTAGATTTCCTTTCCCACTGCCCTTTTATACCCAGAGCTTGTAATCCCATTGAAGAGGAACTGAAAAAAATAATCTACCCTATATCATTTCAGGGCATGTGTACAATGTTTTGAAACCAAGACCAATATCAGAAAAACCACATTCTCAGTAGTCTTGTAGGTGGTGGTGGTGAACTTGAAGAAATCAGAGTAGGACCTGGATATCCCTAAACAATACCTGCTTTCGTCTTCCTTGTATCCCTCAGTAAACAAAGACAAATCAAGTAATTACATGCAGAAAAAAAAAGTAAGCAAAATCATGAAATACTAGAGAGTGTATTGTTATCTCAAAATATAGGCCAGCAATAGAGTCAGGCTGTAGCAGTATGATGTATGAGTCAAAAAGTTCTCCCAATAATTTATTATATCATCATCATCTCTCCTTTTAAACCGTATCTCCAACTCTACCTAAAGTGCATGCTCCGACCCTTTAAACTCTTTAATACTGCACATGAACAAGTAAGCTTTCCAATGTTTGTGTGTGTATGTTTGTGCATGTACCTTGATAATGGTGAAAACGTATTTTAGGATCTTTCTTAACTGAATCAGTTTCACATCTAGTTTAATTTTTCAATCCTGTATTCATAGACTAATATATTTAGAATCATTTCCAATGAAGCCATGGAAACTAATGTTATGTCAATTAGTGGTGAGTATGTGGGCAAAAATGGAGTCTGTGTGACTGATTGGGATTTCTTCCTTCTTTATAAAAAAAATAGAAATCTTGAAGGGCTCCAATTTGCTGCTATTAATGATGCAAGTGAGCTTAATTTATAACTTTACTAAGAGCCAAGAAAGATTATTTCTTTCAATGTGGAAATCATGACACCAAGATATTACCTTCCTATTGTATTCTCAAAGTATTTCAGCTTCTTCTTTTTAGAAATAATTTGAGATGTATATCCCCAGTATTAACATTTAAAGTAGTGAGATGCTCTGAAGTGTCTTATTGTGTGCAAGCCTTTAATTTAACTTAAAGCTTCAGTGTGAATACCGTTAGGGTCACATGCTGTCTCTAGCACCACCTGGTCTCATACAGAGGAGTCCTTTACAACCGCTGCAGACTTGGAGTTGAAAGCAAATGCTGTCCTCTACCTGAAATTGTTAGCTTGCATTGTGAATTACGCACACATTTCTCTGAAATCCAAGATGGCCATTATGGTGGGTGTCCCTGAAATTGGCCAGATCAGTGATCAAATGTGACAGCCTATCTCTCAATGTGGATGTTGATAGCCCAGGATTGTCTGGCTTTCTCTGATACTGAAAAGAGAGAGAAGGAGAAATAGCTCAGAATGATTTTCACAAAATGGATTAAGGATAAGCTATTTGCTTGATTGTGCTGTTTGAGTTATTTAATAGAGGGCTCAGAAAATTTAAGTATCAATAAATCCACAAAAGATAAAGTAAATGAGTTAGAGAAATTGAAAAGTCCACTTATTAACTTCTCCCAAATAGTCTTTAAAACCATGCTATTTTTGCATTTCCAAAAAAATAAAACACAGAGGAATCTAGCAATAGTCAATTTGAAAGGTACTATCTGAAACCACTACAAAGGCATAGCAGATCCAGTCACGATGGCACAAAAAGCGCACACTTTTACCCACCTTCTACACTCCAAGCATATATGTGACAATGACATATAAAATGAAAGAAAGGAGAACCAAAACCAAAATAAAAAAGCCAATCCAAAAGCCATATAATATCTGTATGAACCAAAAGAACAACAGAGAAACAGGATGTTAAGATGGGTTGAAGCTGCAGCTCGGCTACGCTGTCTGGTTTGTAAGCAGGCAAATGTAACCAGGAGTTATGCTCCTGTATGGTATTAGGAACTCGGGTCCTTCTTTAAAGATAGGGTACCAGAGGAAAGTTCATTGCTGGAAACCAGAGTTGGCACCGCCATTTTCTTTAACTGGGGACATGTTTGGGATTATGAGACTTACAGGGAGCTCAGGACCTATAGAGTCCAAAGTGTAAAGATAGACCTTTATGAACAGAAACTGACATTATCCAATTAGTGGCTTTGTGACTCTCTAAGCTATGGCTATTGATTGGCTTCATAAGTAGGAATGAGGTCTGGGTGCGACCTGGAGCAGTTGGATGCCACTGTACAAACGTGAGACAGAGAGATTATCAGAGAGAAATTGTGTTCCTGTGTGTGTGTGGGAGAGAGAGAAGAGGAAGAGGCTGAGAAAGGAAGATCATCCCACTAAAAGCAAGCCTGCGCACCAAAATTCTAAAATACAGTAAGAAATTGGCTAAGAAAGGCAAACCAAAAAAATCTATATTAGGAACATCTATTTATTATAAGAGAAATAGTTTTGTGAAGCAATATAAAAGGACTGCAAAATTAGTATGTTTAGAAAAAGGAAAATTGCAGATGATCCACAATGTCATCTATCTGCATTGATACACAAAAGTCATTAAGACAATCGTGAGGAACACTAAGCTATGGGAATTTGAAAAACATTATAATTAAGACACAGTGGTATTGGAAAGATGACAGATAGACAAGTGGAACAGAAGAGAGAGCTTAGAAACAGATCTGGTTATGTATGGAAACTTAAT
Source organism: Phataginus tricuspis (assembly GCA_029783875.1). Classification (NCBI taxonomy): domain Eukaryota; kingdom Metazoa; phylum Chordata; class Mammalia; order Pholidota; family Manidae; genus Phataginus; species Phataginus tricuspis. The sequence goes on along the minus strand of JAQQAC010016209.1, from coordinate 120,429,659 downwards.
ATATGTAAGAGATAGGAATTCAAAGCTGTGGGGGATAGAATAGATTATGTTGAACAATTGATCATCCATATGGGAAAAATTAGACTATGCATCATACCACGCACAAAAATAAATCCAGGTGGACTTAAGAACTGAATGTGAAAATCAAAACTGCAACATTTCTAGAATACAGTAAAGAAGGTTGGATACAGGATAGGAAAACATACATTATAAAAGACAGAAAAAAATTCTAAATCCGGATTACATTCTAATAAAAAGCTTTGGTGAAGGTCCTATAAACAAAGTGGAAAGACAAGTGACAGCTTGGGATATTTTATTAGCAATATGAATGACTGAAGAAGGATTAATATATAGAATTTGTGAAGTGCTATCAACAAAAAAGGGAAAAGATAATGATTAGATAATGGTACATCCATAAGATGTAAAACTCTGCCACTTTTAAATAATAGAATAGTTATTTATTTTCTGATAAAGATATATCTAAGATGTTAATAACATAAGTCTCAGAAATGTTACTCTTTAAGTATATATACTATTGAGTATCTGTATATACTGAATATATTTGACATATATGTGTGTGTGTATGTGTGTGTGTATGTGTGTGTGTGTGTGTGTATATATATATATATATATATATAAAACATCTTTGAGTAGAATACCTTGTATATTTATAGGCTGCTCTAGTAAAGATACAACAAAAAAGAAAAAAATTATTTTCCTCTTATGAAGGGAATTGTGCAAATATCAAAAATCAGACAATACCAAGGACTGGAAATGGGAAGTTTAATATACTGCAGTGGGAACATAAAATGATAAACCCAGATTGGAGCAATTTCACAATTTGTAGTTACATTGAATATGCGCATAATCTTTGACCCAGAAATTTTACTCTAAGATACATACCTAGAACAATGTTTCTCAAAGTGTGACTCTTAGACCCCTGAGGTCCTTAGACCTGTGAGATCATTTTAGGTCATCAAGGGCAAAGTTAGTTTTGTACTATTACTGGAATGTTGGCTTTTGAACTGGTGGAGTAAAATCAGTGGTGGCTCATTAGCGTGCATCAAGATAGTTGTACCAAAATGTACTAGAAGATATTGTATTCCTCATTGTCACACAGTCACAGTGGGGAAAAAAAGACAAGAAAAAACAAAGCAAATTTACCTAACAATATATCTTTAGTGAAGCAGTAGAATTTAATAATTTGCTAAATCTTGAGCCTTGAGTATAGGTCTTTTAAAATAGTGGTGATAAAGTGAGAAGTACACCAAAATAATAATGTTGTCCTGAAGAAAGCATTTGTGTGATTGCTAGAGTTACAAATTAAAGTAGCTGCTTTCATTCATGGGCCGCCATTTTACCTGACAGACCAACTGACAAAGACAAATATTGTTATTCAGACTTGGACTTCTGGCAACATTTTCCCAGAAATGGATGGAGTCTATCCCTTCAAGGATAATAAATGACAGCATTTGTTGCCAGTGGTAATATTTGAAAAATTCAAGTGAAAATTGGAATTTTGGAAAATTTTTATCTACCTGATGAGACTGACAACTTCCCAAAACATTTCACTTGAGATTGAATAATAAAGTGAATATGAAAATCTAGATGTCTTTTAAACCACACATTAAAAGTATTTTCAAAAATATAAAACAATGTCACCCTTGTCACTACATATTTTATGTTTTGAAGATGTATTTTTCAAAAAGTCATTTAAGCTAATGTGTAATGGGTTTATCATTATATTTAAAGTCATAAAAACATAAATACATTAACCTTTTCCTAGTATTCATTTCCTTAACACTAAATAATGGTAGCTAGACTCCATATAAACAGAAGCTAATGGAATAGGGTGATGATCGTGTGAATGATGGGTGGGCGTTGGGGATACTTTCTGATGAGATATTTGCACAGTTATATGAAGAACGTGAGGGTCTGAGCCATGGATTCCTCGCAGAGAGAAAAGCAAATGCAGAGGTCCTGTGCGGGCGCATGCTTGGTGCATCTGAGGGGCAGCAAGGAGGCCAGTGTGACTATCACACAGTGAGCAAGGGAAGGGGCTGAGGTCAGCCTGAGAGAGGCAAGAGCCAGATCCCGGAGGGCACTGTCCCAAGGGGAGAATGTCTCTGTAAGCATGACACAGTTTTATGCTACCAACATCACACTGAACTTTCTTCCGTCAGCTATTCAAAGGCCACTGCACCTTACCCTCTAGTCAGACTGGATGGTTAGTAGAATTATAATCCCGGTAACTGAAAGCAGAAAAGGTGTGCTAAGTGCCTCTTTGGTTGGGCTTTCACACTTAGGCACTGTTGCCAGAAATGAGAGCGAGCTGGGATGCAGGAGGTATGGTCAGGTCACATAGGCCAGATCACAGCACAACCTGGCAGGGAGGCAATCCCTTATATTTGATGCCATGTGAAACTAAATTTTTTCACATCTCTGGTAAGCACTTGCATGGGTAGTTCTTTGGGGAAGATAAAATGTATAAAGGTCGAAGTCCTTCTTAAGTCTCACCAAGGCAAAAAAACAGATTTCCTTTGACTTTGAGAACATATAACAAAAAAGATGTGTGATAAAATGGGATGTCTTATTTATTTTAATTTAGTATTACTAGTTATCATTGTAATAATTCACATACTATTCAGTTTTCCCAATAAACAACCACATATAACCTTATTTGATTCTTATAAAATTTTCTTTTTTCATTTTTTTAAATTGAAGTATAGTTAACATACTAAATTAGTTTCAGGTATGCAACATAGTGATTCCATATTTATATACGTGGTGAAATGCTCACCATCAATAAGTGTAGTAATACTTATATCAGACAGAATAGACGTCAAAACAAAGACCGTAGCAAGAGACAGAAGGGGGTTGCATGATTATAAAAGGATCAACCCATCAGGATATAACAACGTTTTCTTCATGCAAACTCTGGATGATCCTCACCCACTCAAATGGTTTCTGTTAATATTCTGAGCTGATGATTCCAAGATCTGTCTCGTTTATTCCTCTAAGCCCCAAATTTCTATATCCTATATGCTATAAACTACTGGATGTTTCCAAATGGACTTTTCTTCCACCAGGACCCTATTCCTGCTCATTCTCATTAGTTCCTCACTCTTTCAACAACTACTAGTTAAATGCTTGCTAAGGCCCTGTACTAGGGCACGGGGCACAGATGTTGAATGAAAGCAAACATGGTCTCCATTTTGTTGCATGTTCAAATCGATGGGGAAGTCAGAGCTTGTCAAGTAATCCGGAAGTATCAACTTAGAAAGGCAGAATGATCAACTAGTGAATGGTCTGAAGGACAAGAATGCAGTTCTATGACAGCATGTAACAATGGAAATGGGTTTAGCCTCAATGGAGCCATCACTCACTTCCTTGCATAAAATACAAAAATGACCTCAAAGCATGGTATTTAGAGCAGAGACTAAAGCTACACTATGCTTGATTCCCAGTCCATCTTTTCTTATCTGTGTGACTGTATGCAAATGACTGCATTTCTCTAATCCTTAATATCCCCTTATAAAGTGGGGTAAATAATCAAATGTATGCCATAGGATTTCTATGAGAATTAGATGTAACGATCTATGTAAAGCTCTTGGACTCATGCATGCCCCAGAGTGAATGTTTAAAATTGTTGGCTATCATGACAATTATTGACATTATATTTGTAATGATAATTATCATTATTCCAATGCACGTTACTTGAATTCACCTTTCACCTGACACAATACAACTTCCTAAGTATTCTTCCCAGGGATCTGCCCTCAACCGTGGTCAGTTCTTGACACAGCAGTCAGTGTAATCTTTCTAAAACCTAATTATGACCGTGTGTACTTCCTTGCTTAATAAGAGTCAGTTTCTCCACTGCCTCCAGGATAAAATTCAGACTTCTTAACATGACATTCAGTGTGTGTCATAATCTTGTTCCAGCTTTCTAGGTTAATCTCTCATCACTACTGTCCTTGGATGCGCTAGTGCCTCCTAACGATGTACGATGTTTCAAGGTCACCATGTTCCTCTCTCATGGCCTAGAGCACTGTTTCTTGAGGTGTGAGCCCTGGACAAGCAGTATGAGGATCAGTGCCACCAGTTGTGTAAAAATGCAAATTACCAAGTTCAACCCTGGACCTACTGAATCAGAAACTGTGTGGGTGGCTTCTAGCATCGGTGCTTAAGAAGCCTGGCAGGTGACTGGGATGCACAGTCAAGTCGGAGAACTACTGCTCTGGCAATCTCTCTTCTTTCCAGCTCTTCATCTTTTTGTCTGGCTAATTTCTAAGAGACTTCCATAATTCAGCTTAGATTTTACCTCGTACTCTCCAAGAAAGCTTTCTGCATTTGTTTCCAAATGTATCTGTTCATCTCTCCCTATAAATTATGAAGCACAGGCATGCACAGATAGTGTGTCCATTGGTTTCACATTCCCAGCATGTTGTATAGTGCCTTCACATGCCATAGGTGGGCCAATCAAGAACCAATGAATGTATGAATGAGCAGGCAATATTTTCAAGTAAATACTATCTTACTAACAGGTACTATTAGGGAAAGAACTGTGTTTGGGAAAAGTCCTCCACATGCCACTTGAAGGATGGAAAGTGACATCCTGAGGGTGTACGTCAGAAGGATGCAAGACAACAGGGACTGTTAAATTGCTTTCCATAAGAGATGAACAAGAATATTTGACGTTAGAGAAACAAAGAATAATAGAGAGGTTAGCCAACATAACAGAAAGATGAAGCATTTGGGGGAAAAGTTTTGAGGGAGAAAACTCCAGTGAGCCTTTGAAGAGCAGATATGTCCAATATTCACTTTTGGGTTTGCGATATGGCAGTAGGAGAACTCTTCTGTCTCTCCAACCACATTAAAATACAGTGAAGCTGAGCAGCCTGTGTGGCCAACTTGTGGAGATTCCTGTGACAAGCCAGTAGAAGATATTTTTCACTGCTCTACCATTCCCTGTCTGTGCCGTCCCTAGAGATAACTGGCTTATCAGGAAAAAGACAGAAGTCCCACACAGTGGATTTCAGGAAGGAGTAACAAAGCACCTGTCACATAAAAATAATTTAGTTATAGATACATGGTTGTTGTTACTGCCGCTGTTGTGCTGTTTCTCTCAGACATGCTAGATGGAGGTCACCTGAGAAGGTGGACTAGGGAAGTTCTAAGCTACTATCCATGTTATTTATTTGTTGGTTTTAAATTATGGTCACAAATTCTTTGATACTTCTCTCATCAAGAGGTGAAGCCAAATTCACTTAGATTATGGGTTCAACTTAATAACTTGCTTCCAGTGAAGAGAATATGGCAGAAGTGATGGGATGTCACTTCCAATGGTTACAAAAGGACTGTAGGTTCTTTCTTTGTCGTAAGTATCTATCTCCATCCCTCTCCCTCTCCCTCCCTCTGTAGGTCTATATGTCTCTCTGTCTCTGTCTCTCTCCCCTCCTCCTCTCTGGCCAGTATCCAGTGAGGAATTGAGGCCATATAAATAAGCTTGGGAATGGTTCCTTTAGTCCCAGTAAAGCCTTTGAATGACTATAGCCCCAACTTAGAGCTTTACTTGCAAGCTCAAGAGAGACCCTGAGCCAGAACCACTGAGCTAAGCCATTCCTGGATTCCTGAACCACAGAAACTGTGAAATATTTTTTGCTTTGTTTTAAGCTTCTAAGCTATAGATGATGTGTCTAGGCATCAGTAGATAACTGATACACATATGATTATCCTATTTTACAGACGATGAACTGAAATCCCAGGAAGTCAGTGGACTTATGCCATGAACACAAAGCTATAAATAGTCAGAGCTGAAATTCAAACCCTAGTCTTTTGACTCCTAGATCATTGCTTCTGTCATTATATCAGACTTCCACCAGTCATATGTAAGTAAAATATTTCTCATACTTCCAGACCTGGAATATATAACTCCTAAAGCACTATTGAATTTTAATCAGAAATAATAAAATGCATAGATCAATGACTTAATCTTTCTCTTTGTATATCTTAAGCAAAAAAGTACCAATTCTGAAACTATAAAAACCAATTCTTAGAACCAGAAAGAAGCAAAGAACTTTGGAGATATCTGTCCTAGAATTTCACTGTATAGATGGAGAAAATTGAGTTCTGTGAGGGAAAATTACTGACAAATGGCACAGCATGAGTAAAGAGGGAGCAAAGCCTCAAGCTTATCTCAGCTGTATAAAGAAAGCATGTTGAAATCTGGTATTAATGTAGTTGCTCCCCTGAGGACAGAGGCTTACAGGTTCATATATATGAGGCTTGGCACAATGGCTAGCACAGAGTCGAAACTCTCTTACTTGACCTCTTAATAGATTAATAATGTTCTTCATTCTTTCTGTAAAGCACACCAATTAATACTTTAAGGCACATTGAAAACTCACAGCTTGTAATCTACCCACTTTTCACACATCTGCTTCTACCTGTTGAGTTTCAGGCTTACTGAGGACCATTACGTGCTTCCAAACCTCTTTATGCCAGGTGTACTTATATTGTAATAATTTTATTTAATTGAATATTATATAAACTGATTAATATGAACTGTAAAAAAGCTGTTCTCTCTGTGGCATCTAAATGAAATGATTGGAAAAGACTTGAGAGAGGCAAGTTGTTAATAAAATATTGTTTTAGAATTATGTGTGGAGATTGGATAAAACAAAAATCTAGAATTGTTCTGTACCTTAATTCTTTCACAAGTGTACTCAAATTTCTGCTTCATTTCAAAGAAAGTGGAACTGTCCGAGATGATACCATATCATGTGGTTTATCTAATAATGACCATAAGAATCTTAAATCAGAGGACCCCCATTCAATGAAAAGGCCTTGACCCGACATTAAGAAACAGAAGGAAGATTGCCTCTTTATATGATTTAATATTAGATAAGTTGCCTAATAAGATTGTTTATATAAACATATATATGGCACATATATATTATATATGTATGTATGTAACTTTTACATATATAATTTAAAAATCCAGTTTTGACCAATGTTTTCAATTAATCAAGCTGGTCACAAATATATCACATAAGTTTTCTGCTTTAGTGTATTCTCAGTAAATGTTTAAAGAATGAATGAGTGGGAAGTTAGATGCAGTAAGTAAAACGAGGCACCCTACACTCAAGGCATTTTTCACTTTATTTGAAAAATTTGTCAACACTCACCTAATGTACACCTAAACATCATCCCTGTTTTCCATCGTTATTGTGTATAGAGGATACCTGAGCTAAAATAAAGAATTTCCATGTCGCCACTTGTTTCATGTCGCACTTAGCTCCTTCCTTGACAGAGCAGATTTCTTTCTTTGGGTGGCTTGTGAAAGTTCTCCCTTGGTGGTTCTCAGTACTTCCATGTTGGGTGAGAGTTTGCAAGCAGCATGTTTTTCCAATGCCATCCACAAGGTAATAGTGGTTTCTGACAAAGTGGTTTCCAGGCTGCTAAGCAACCATTGCTGACAGCTAAAACTAGGGAGCAGTCATTATATTTTGGGAGTCTGGAAGCTTCAGGAGCTTTGACAAGCCAATAACTTGTTCATAAATACTATTGATTTCTCCTTTTGAAATAAATTAACAATACATTGTGTGTGAATGTACAATCATTTGTACAGCATAAGCTGTCCCTCAAATCAAAGCTTTGCTTGCATTCATTTAATTTCATGGGAGTTCTGTTTAAAAATATTAATTGTGTTTAATCTGGGTAGATACTGTCTTCATGTGTACTTATTTCTATGAATTAAACACATGTAATAATCTGTGAAAACATTCAAATGCAAAGCCTGGGCTTGAAACTTCTTCTAACTGAACTACCAGTCAATTTCTATAATTTTCATCTTTAGATATTACCACTACAGCATGGATTTATTTACTGCTGCATTTATTCATTCTTGCATTCATTAATTTAACATTAATTACCTATCTTTACCAACATTTTAACATCACTATCAACTATTTTTCTTTTGTTCTTTGCATTTATTGACCTGCCTATTTCTACTGCTCTGAATTTGCCTATCTCCATCAACTGTCAATGTCTATAATTATCCATATAGTGTCATAGCTCTTATTAATTCAGCCACCACTTTATTTTCTGGTTTTACTGAATACCTTTTCTACACTTGCATCCCCATTCCTTTCTGACCACTTGATTTTTTAAATATTTCTTTGTAGCATCTAATGCCCTCATGATAATATGTCTAACTCTGAGCTCATTGAGGACAGGGACCAGAATCTCTTTTTGCTCTCTATTATATCTCCAGTGACTGGCACTTAATAATCACCCAATGAATATTTGATGAATGAATACATAAGTGTTTGCATGCATTTGTGTCCTCATCCATTTCTGTTGACTTTCCACCCTCACTTCATCAGGTTCTCTCTTATCGTTTTGCCATTATCTGCTACCATTCCAACAGGCTGTCAACCTATCCATCATCCCAGCTATTCATTTATCCATCTCTATCACTTTATCTGTATCTAAGCATCTAGGATTTTATTATTATATAGAAATATTTTCATCTATTCATCCTTGTATCAATGTCTCTTTCCTCTGTCACTCATGAATCCATCATTCTTCGTCATGCCTTCCTAGCTAAATTATAGTATGTATCACTTCAATATAGAATGATAGGTGTCTGCAGTTTACAGTGAAAGGACCAAAGAAAAGATTGCATAGAATTTACATCTTTATTCCATTTATTTTATGTAAATTCAATTATATGAATCCAGGAAATAAAAAGAAGTGAAAAAGAATGTAAGTGGTGCCTGTCACTCCACTTAATGAATGTCATCCATAAATGGAACATGAGATATCTGCTATTCCCAAAGTCATTTGTAATGAGATTACAAAGTTTAAAAAGAAATATTATTTATACTACATGGGTTTAAAACACAAGCCAACTACTTTATGTGCAGCTCACTCAAAAATACAGCAACCTGTTCCAAATTTAGAGGAAAACTGACTACAGTGGGTCTACTGGGAGACAGTATATGATTTCTGTTATAGTATTTTCCTATGGGAATGTCAAATTTAACTGACTTGATAATTTTAACCTCATTTTCTGCCTTTTGGAACCTAACCTCTGTGTACCATATGAGTCCATCATAATCATTATTCATAGGACAGGATAACATTGAGAGGAATAGTGATGCCTGAGCCTAGTTTTGAAGGGTGATTTGGAATTTTCCAGGCAGAGAAGCAAAGCAAAGAGTGATCAAGGTTGAGGAACAACAAACTGCTCACCAAGGTTACCTGTTTGGATTTCCCAAGCATATGTGCATCTCTTCATCAACTCATGATCTCTATAGTTTTCTATCTAGTAGAGTATTTCTATCTACTCTCCTCCTTCTTTAGCTATTTCTTCATTTTGGAGTTTTACATGACATTTCAGTGATTTAGTGTTGTGTGATGTATCTAACATTACATACCCAGGCTAAAATTATTTTTCATTCTTTAATAAAGTGATAAGCTACCCTACTGCACAAACTTCACTTATATTAATTTACCAAAGCAACCCATCAGTAGGATTAAATATTGAAGAGCATATTATACTGAACATTAATAGTTTCTTCTTTTATTCATCAACTTTAGGCATTGTCTAAAATTGTCCTAAGAAGCAATTTATGTACAGGTTAAAAACAAGAATTCTGGAGCCAACTTGTCTAGGTTTGACTATGGCTTCACCACTCTCCAACTGTATGACCTTGACTGGGTTACTTTATTTCTCTATATCTGTTTCTTTATGTGTAAAGTAGGAACACAAACAGGATCTTCCTTCAAGGATTGCTATGATAATTAAATATATATATGAAGTCTTTAAAACAGTGGCCAATACCATTTTAACTGGTATTATTATTGTTGTTGATGCTGATATTGTTTCCTAGCTTTTAAATTTTGGGAATTTAGCTCACTTATATTATCACTCGCTTTTTCTTTCTCCCTCCCAACATGGTTATATCATATCACCTGCAAATTTAAGCAACATTAAATACATTGTTCCATTTCCATTGATTTCCCCTTTTTCAAGATCAGGATAGTGGTGCTTTAACCCTACTTTCTATCTTATCTACCAGTCTCTATCAGTTATCATTTTATCTTTACCCTCTCAAGTTTAATAATAGCTTTTGTCTATTCTGCAACCATGATTAAGACTTCTGTGGTTTGTATAAAACTCTAAAGTGGAAAAAATAATAAAAATCAATTTATGTTGTTGTAGGCCTGTACATGGTGGTCACTACAGAGTGAAATAGTGTGCCTAAGACCACATTCCTATCTCTATAGGTCCATTGTCCCAGTCAGCTACATACAGGAGATTACCCCAAGAGCTGATTTCAACTGGATACTCCCTTTCCATAAACTACAATTGATTTTGCTGTAACCTCAAGGTTTTCTAAGATAGCAGTCATTATACCTAGTCTATCAGTTCCTTTTATACCCCAGATTCTTCCATCCTGGATCCCGTATCCTCACACCCCCAGCTGGACTACTGGTTCTATGGGACTCCTGAATAGCTGTAATCCAGAAGTTTTCCTTGCTGTATTACTGGATCCCACCGTCTTCTTCCTGGTTTACTTCTTTTTTATTTTTCTTGAAGTCCATCTCAAGTAACATTCTAAAATACATGTCTTCCAAACATTCAGGTACTTGCTGCCTGTCAGTTTTTTTTATTCTGCCTTCATGTTTGATAGTCTGGTCAACATAAAATTTCTTTCACACACATTTTCCTCCAAGAACTATGAATCATTTCTTTATTGGCTCCTGGCATCCAGCATAATTGATGAAAAGTTTGTTGTCAGTCTGACGTTCTATTGTATATGACTGGGTCCTTATCTGATCCTACCCATCCCTCAGGAAAGTCTTAAGTTTTCGCATTTTCTTTGCTGTTACAGTTTTACAGCTACATTCATAGGCAAGATTCTTAATTTTCATTTATTGTTCTGGGCTCTTTGGTCTGAAGATGTGTACTTTGGGATACATCATATGTTATGTCATAAAATAAACCTTCATAAATTTAAATGGATAGAAATAATGCAACAGAGTTTCTCTGACTAATCTATTGAAATTAAAATTCAGTAACAAAAAGAAATTTAGAACACTCATAAATATGTGGAAATAAAACATCACAATCCCAAATAACTAGTAGGTCAATGAAGAAATCACAAGGAAGTTAGAAGTTCTTTGAGATGAATGAAAATGAAAACACAACATACTAAAACATAGGGGATGCAGCTAATACAGTGCTAGAAGGGAAATTTGTAGGTATAAATGCCTAAATTAAAAAAAAAAGATTTCAAATCAGTATCCCAACTTTCCACCTTAAGACACCAGAAAAAAGAGTAAGCTAATCCTAAAGAAAGCAGAAAGAAGGAAATAATAAAGATTATATTCCAGAAATTAATGATATACAGAATGGAAAAACAAAAGAGAAATATCAGTGAATATTTTGTGTATGTGTGTGCATCTGTGTCCCATACTTTTAATACTTTTGCAGATACAAACATCATAACTGCTGTCTTTCATGCCTGGATTTTTGTGTCCCAATCTTCTCAGGAATTGAGAATGGCAGACAGATTTTTTTCACTGAATATAGGTCCCCAGCATGTATTCTTGGTGCTGGTTTCCTCTACTTTGTGTCATCAGTTCTTTATCTGCTTACCATCTTCCAGACATTTGTTGAATTCACATCTTTTTTGGTTGTCTTCCCATTCTGTTTGCTGTTGTTTGTCATTAAAAAAAAAGAAACCTTTCTTATTAATTTACTGGTCTCCTTGGAGGGAAAAAAATATGAATATATATGTCGATTTGAACTTGAAGTCATAACTTGGTTAATTACATTGTATCATCACAGAATAGATATTCATCAGTTCATGAACGTAAGTCACAGTGACTACTATTTTAAAAATGAACGTATACAGAGTTTTAATTATTGTTAGTTGACCTGTTGATTTTTCTTCTGATATATCTGTTACTGGGGAAGAAATTTTTATAAAATTCAGTGCTGAAATGGATTAAAGCCTGTGTATGCTTCAGAGATGTGTACATGATAACTCCATTGAGTTTTCCTCAATTTATGCTATAGAATTTAAAGGGTAGACATTTCTATCTCTTATTAAGGTATAGTTTAAATGTTGTAATTTAAGGAGTTCATTCCTCTTTAAAATTACACATATTCTAAATTAAGAAATTCTAAAATGTTACTATGCCAATACCATTTTTTCATATGATGGCATTTTAAATAATATATATTTTTTGTATTCTTACATGAATGTGTCTATTTGCATCTTAAGGCACTTCAATAAAAAATAAATTCAAACAAGAATGTAAATGTTTACTTCTGGGCTTCAATATCAACCTAGTTTTATTTTATAAGAAGAAAGCATTACCATATTATGTTAGTATTGATCATATCCACACAGGGTTATAATATTTCCCATATCTACAGCTCAAAATTGACTCATTTAAAGGGTCTGAAAATATAATTTCTACTATGCTAAAAAGTAAATCCAACTATAAATCTTACATGCTCTAAACGGTGACAACAAAAAGTTCCCATCTGCCATGTGATCAAATGATACTTGCTATATATCAGTGCTATCATCAAAATAATAATGTGAAAGAATAAACAGACCAAGGTTGGCTTATTAGTCAGTTTAACAATATACAGTCTGCAGTCTGAATGGATAATGACCGATAAGTATGAATAAGTATTGTTATATTGACAAAAATTATATGATCAGAGCCTCTTAACTTTGGTTATTCATTGGGTAAATGTTAGAAGGTCAATATAAAACATTACACTAAATTTCAGAAATGCTTAACCAGTTTTTGGTGTGTTATCATTTAAATTGTCTTTAATCATCGTTAAAATTGATACCAACCTCTCTCTCATTGCCTCTTTAACCTGAGAGGAAGCTGAGAATAAGGAGCCAGAATACTGGACTTTAACTCCAGTTTTAACACTAACTGGTATGACTTTTATTTGGCTTTTTTTTTCCATTCACTTATCTTTACCCAAGTTTTGCCTTTCACATATTTTAAATGAAATTATGTAACAACAAACAAAGATATTGGTTGATTACATGAGATGCCTTGTGGGAAAGAACTTTGAAAATTATCATTTCCAATCTGGCAACACTTTGCAGAAGTGTAGAGATTTCCAAGTTATAAATTAGCAGAGAGAGACTTCCTTGTAGCAAAGTGTGTCCTCCCAATGCCCTATATCTAACTTCAATGACGTTTAATGATCTAAATTTTAATTACTTTATATCTATAGGGGTCTTTCATTATATAACTTTAAGGTCAAAACCATTAATCTTGTCTTTGTTATTTCAAGACAATACCCAATTAAGGATATATTTTCACAGCTTCAGTACTACCTTAAGGAATAAACACATTATCTCCAGGCAGGAAAGTGAGGGTGTGAAGTTTTGAATTAAAAGGGTAAGTAAATGTTTTGTGTTTTCTATGTACTGGAAAGTGGAATAGATTTGAATTATCTCCAGAGGATAAGCTCTGGAGCTGGACAATTCTAGGCCTGAGACTTGGCTGTGTAGCTTACCATTTACACCTGACCTGTGTCCTTGTCTGTCAAATGGGGATAGTAACTACTGGCCACATAAAGCTGTAGTGGGAAATTATGAGTTATTGCATAGGAAGCACTTAGTGCAAAAGTCTAGGACCTAGTGACTGCCCAATAAATGTGACTCATTTATATATCAGTGGCCAAAGCCAACAATGATAAAGGATACTAAACCATGTCACCAAGACCATTATTGCTCTGCAAGTGGGTGCTCATGGATTCCAGTATAGGCAATTCTGTTAGTCGGGTACTGTTTCCCAAATTGTGGGTTCTGAATAATTACACCTACAACAGTCTTGCAATGTGTAAAATATGCTAGCAAGAAAAGTGTCTGGCTTTTGATCTGATCACACAGAGATTTATACTTTCACTGCACTTTGAGACAAGATAGTTAACCAGGCAATACATTGCCAGGGACACAAAACTGGACATTTTTCCCATTTTTCGGCCATCTTGTCCAGTCCTATCTTCTGCCTCTTATTCTTCTCTGCCTTTCAGATCTTGACTTTAAGCTCCCAATAGTAGTTTCAGATCCTTCTGGCTTTTTAAAAAATGCAACTTTCTTATGCTTCTTTGCTTTAGCGATTTTTATCTGCTCTGTGTGACTTGCAAACTCTCTGACACCATGATTTCATGAAGCCCCCATTAACAGTCAGATACACTCTGGTCACTCATTCCTCTGTCCCTCCCCATCCCCGACCCCATCCATATTGCCCACAGGAGCTGTACTGGCCTTCAGTCTGTCTGATGGAGCAGAATGAACATATGGTTTATTGTATGTCTCCTAGTGTTCCTCATACCACCACCAAAGCATTATGCCACAAAATTGTGTTTGTGGAAACCAATGTAGTTGACATTTACCACACTCATCCACCCCCAAATGAAGGGCATGAGGGTATGAATTTTATTATGTTCACCATTGAATACCCTGTAAAAAGCATAGTGTCTTACATGTATTAGTCCTTCAATAAATAGTAGAATAAGGAAATGAATGAGTTTAAGAATTTAGTACTAAGATCACTCTAAGACAAGTGGAAGGAACAGAGAACCAGAGCAGTACTCAGCCTGGGGTGAAAGTAATACAGCTGTGTGGAAACTGCTCTGATGTCAAGTAGAAGGATAATTTCTTAAGGAATTGTCATGACTATTTTATACAGTGTTTGCAGATCTGATCTTAAGAGACTATAAGTGTAGCTTGTTTCTTGGAAGTTTTCACATCACTTCTTCGTTCAAGAGAAAATCTCAGACAACTTCTGTGACGTCAATAATCTAACAAAGACGATCATGGATTCACTGTCTATACTGTGAACTTAAATTAACCCAGATTATCATGAACATTTTTTTCACACTTGTATATCAGCTCCACTATATTTAAGATGTAGATACTTAAACACATGTCTTTATTATGACCATCTCATTTTTCTTCTTGGTTTTATGCTTGCTCTTTTGTACTAACCATATTTTTAGAAGATTCTCAAGACACTGACTCAAACCCACATATCATGCATATCTTATTCAACCTCTCAGCAGGCTCCATTTCACATTTCACATAGTAGAATACTACTGTATCCTTTGATGACTTCTATGATTGCTGTATGAAATTATTTTTAAACCCACATATGTCCTATAAATCAGATTAAGTAGGGTTGATTGACTGTATACCAGTCAGCGTCATCTCTTTTTCTTAACTATGTTCAGAAATGGCATAATAGGTTTGAAAAGCTTATTAAAATCATTATAGTTGGCTGAAAAACCATGGTGATCAATGTTGACAGCAACAAGTGTAGTCACAAAGGTCTTCTATTTTTTTTTTAAAAAGTTTAGTTGCTTAAGCTTTTAAGAGATTCATATTTGTGTTTTCCTTTTCTTTTTCTTACCTTTTCTTGGTGCACAACAAAGCAAAATCTTTGTTCATGAATATTTTAAATCTATGCATACTTATTTTCCCTGACAGGAATATTTTAAATCTCCAAGATCCTTAATACCCATTAAGAATCACTTTGAAAAATTAGGAGGATGGAGCTCGGGGTGGGGACATGGCCTATATAGACTATAAGTGTCTTGAAAGCATATGTGTAATTGAGAAGAGTAGTTCTCAGGGAGAGCAGTTGATTTTAGTTACAACTACAGTAATATAAGCTTGCAAAAAGATTCGTCTATTGACTGATATGAATCATTAAGTATTTATTTTCTAGTTTGATTGTGTTGGTATATCATACATGTTTGTGTATGTATCTGTATATATAAATATATCCATAACCCTGTTTTGTACTTTGTGAGCTAGTAATTGAAACAGATAAGAGCCAGTTTGACTAAAATAGTCATGCAGAAATTAAATTGCATTTCTGTACTACACATTCCTCTAATTTGTCTCAAGTTTCAAAAGGCTGCATATTACTCAAGTCCAAGGGCCCTAACCCCATGTTCGGAGATCTTTAGCTCTTCAAACTCAATGTACTAGAAATTGAATTTAATGTATTTCCATGCTCCTATTTCTAGATAACCTATATCCTCTTTTACCTGCCTAGGGCTCTGTATGTTATTATCCTTAATAAGTGGAAGTGTGATGGGAAAAAGATGGCAAAGTGAGAAGTGAGGCAGAAACCTCCTCCCAAAACCACATATAACAAGAAAATACAGCAAATACGACTAATCCTGAAACAGCGATCCAAAGACTGTAGAACAGACTGCCTACATCTGGGGAAAAGAGCAGACCTCACATAAAAGGATAAAATAGCAATGCTACAATCCGGTGGGACCCAAGCCCTCTCCCCACTACAGTTCACAGGTGGGAGGAAGAACAGGGAGGGAGTAGAAACCCACAACTGCTAAACACCCACCCCTAGAGAATTGCTCTGGGAGCACGAGACCCCATTACATGGTACTCTGGAGATTAGTGAGGTTGGAAAGCAAAGACAGGTGGAATACTCAGAGAGACTGAAAGTCCAGCCACTTGTGGAGGACAGGTATGCACAACCAGCCCCCCTGGAACAAAAGAAAGGTAGGCACTTTGAAAAACTTCCCAACAGTGAGAGGGGCACTAAAGGGGCAAAGATTACTCAGAGGTTGCTACTCACGATAAAGGGCAGGTTGACAAAATTGTCCAGGCACACTAAGTCCAGCAGGATGGGAACTATCAGGAGCTTCAGACACTCCATCCCCTTGGCTGAAAACACAGCCCCGAGACTCCCCACTGCAATACACAGCCTACCACTCCTTCCTATGGCAGACACATGTTCCACACACTTGCTGCCCCCATCATTGTGCCAGGCCAGCTGCAGGGTGGCCCTGCCTATGGTAGCTACAGTGGCATAGCACAAAGACTCCTCCCTCCACACTTGGCCCACTGGACCTGGCAGTGGAGTCAGGAGCTACAACTGGGAAGCAGGAAAGAGCTCTTTTCTCCCGTCAGGCACCGGTGCTGCTCACCTGTGACCTCTGCCATTGCTACAGGTGCTCAGCAGCTCCAGAGAGTAGAGCTTTTGGGCACTATAGGGCACCACCTAAACAGAGTTATTATTCCATAGGAATCACTAAAAAAATGAAATGGCAAAAAAAATTTGTACAAACAAAAATACAGAGGATGCCAGAAAGAGGGCTAAGTGATACTGAAATCACCAATCTTATTGATGAATATTTCAAAATAAAAATCATAAACATCTCATTGAACTACAGAAAAATATTCAACATCTCAGGGAGGACTCCAAGAAAGAGACAGAAACTTTGAAAAATACAGTATGTGAAACGAAACATACAATGGAAGGGTTTAAAAATAGATTACATGAGATAGAGGAGATAGTAAATGAAATAGAAAATAGAGAACAAGAAAACAAAGAAGCTGAGGCACAGAGAGAAAAAACGATCTCTAGGAATGAAAGAATAATAAGAGAAATGTATGACCAATCCAAATGGGACAATATTTGCATTATAGGGGTACCAGAAAAAGAAGAGAGAAAAAGGGATTGAAAATCCATTTGAGGAAATAATTGCTGAAAACTTCCCCAATCTGGGGATGGAAATAGTCTCTCAGGTCATGGAAGTGCAGAGATCTCCTAAAACAAGAGAACCTAGGAAGACACACCAAGACATATAATAAAATGTCACAGATCAAGGACAAGGAGAGAGTATTAAAATCAACCAGAGACAGAAAAAATATCACATGTAAAGGAAAGCCCATGAGGCTGTCAGCAGACTTCCCAACAGAAACCTTACAGGCCAGAAGGGAGTGGCATGATATATTTAATGCAATGAAAGAGAAGGGCTTCCAACCAAGAATACTCTACCCAGCAAGATTAGTACTTAAATTTGAAGCAGAGATTAAACAATTTCCAGATAAACAAAAGTTGAGGGAATTTGCCTCCCACAAAACATGTCTAAAGTATATTTTAAAGGGATGGTTATAGATGGAAGTGCTCCTAAGGCTAAATGACTGTCATCAGACAAAATAAAACCACAGTACAGAAAACAGATCGATTATTTACCAAGCAAATCCAAAATTAAATCAACTACTAACAAAGTTAGTCAAGGGATAAACAAAGAGTACAGAATATGACGCCTAATATATATAGAATGGAGGAGGAAGAAGAAGGGAGCAAAAAAAGAACCTTTGAATTGGGTTTGAAATAGTGTTATAAGTAAGGTAAATTAGACTGTTAGGTAGTAAGGAAGCTGTCTTTGAACCTTTGCTAACCATAAATATAAAGCCTGCAATCGCAATATGTACAGATCTATTGAAAATCACACTAAATGTAAATGGACCGAATGCACCAATCAAAAGACATAGAGTTACAGAATGGATAAAAAACAAGACCTATCCATCTGCTGCCTACAAGAGACTCACTTCAAATGCAAAGACATACACAGACATAAAATGAACGGATAGGAAAAGATATTTCATTCAAATAATAGGAAGAAAATAAGTAGGAGTAGCAATACTTACATCAGACAAAATAGATTTCAAAACAAAGAAAGAAGAGACAAAGAAGGACATTACATAGTGATAAATGGGTCAGTCCAACAAGAGTATATAACCATTATAAATATCTATCCATCCAACATAGGAGCACCCAAATATGTGCAACAAAATACTAACACAATTAAAGGGGAAATAGAATGCAATGCATTCATTTTAGGAAATTTCAACACACCACTCACTCCAAAGGACAGATCAACCAGACAGAAAATAAGTAAGCAGACAGAGGCACTGAAGAACACATTAGAACAGGTGGACCTAACGGACATCTACAGAACTCTACACCCAAAATCAGCAGAATATACATTCTTCTCAAGTGCACATGGAACATTTTCAAGAACAGTTCATATTCTAGGCCACAAAAAGAGCCTCAGTAAATTCAAAAAGATTGAAATTGTACAACCAGCTTCTCAGACCACAAAGGTATGAAACTAGAAATGAATTATGCAAAAAAAACTAAAAAAAACCACAAACACATTGATTCTTAACAACATGCACCTAAATAATCAAGACACTCATGACAGAAATTAAGGAAGACATCAATAAATGGAAGTACATCCCATGCTCATAGATAGGAATAAATAATATTGTCAGAGTGGCCATCTTGCCTAAAGCATTCTGCAGATTCAGTGCAATCCTATCAAAATACTGACAGAATTCTTCAACAAACTAGAACAAATAGTTCTAATATTCATATGGAGCCACAAAATACCCTGAGCAGCCAAGGCAACCCTGAGAAGGAAGAGCAAAGCTGAGGGGATTACAGTCCCTAACTTCAAGCTCTTCTACAAAGCCACAGTAGTCAAAACAATTTGGCACTAGCACAGGAACAGATCCAAAGGTCAATGGAACAGAATAGAAAGCCCAGATATAAACCCACACATATATGGCCAATTAATATATGATGAAAGAGCCATAGATATATACTGGGGAAAGAACAGCCTCTTCAGCAACTGGTGTTGGCAAAACTGAACAGCTACATGTAAGAAAATGAAACTGTATTATTGTCTGACCCAATACACAAAAGTAAACTCAAAATGGATCAAAGACCTAGCAATATTAATTGTTCCTATCTAAGAAAACAAGCCCATTAAAAAATGGGTGGAGGATCTGAACAGACACTTCTCCAAAGAAGAAATTCAGATGGCCAACAGGCACATGAAGAGATACTGCACATTGCTAATCATCAGAGAAATGAAAATTAAAACCACAATGAGATATCACTTGACAACAGTTAGGATGGCCAACATAGAAAAGACTAGGAAAAACAAATGCTGGCAAGGATGAGGAGAAAGGAAAACCCTCCTATTACTGCTGGTGGGAATGTCATCTGGTTCAGCCATTGTGGCAAACAGTATGAAGGTTCCTCAAAAAACTCAAAATAGAAATACCATTTGACCCAGGAATCCCACTCCTTGGAATTTACCCAAAGAATACAACTTCTCAGATTCAAAAAGACATATGCACCCGTATGTTTATTGCAGCACTTTTTACAATAGCCAAGATATGGAAGCAACCTAAGTGTCCATCAGTAGATGAATGGATAAAGAAGAGATTGTACATATACACAATGGAATACTCTTCAGCCATAAGAAAGAAACAAATTCTACCATTTGCAGCAACATGGATGGAGCTAGATGGTATTATGCTCAGTGAAATAAACCAGGTGGAGAAAGACAAGTACCAAATGACTTCAGTCATTTGTGGAATATAAACACAAAACAAATTTCCCTAATTTGTGGAGTATAACAACAAAGCAAAACTGAAGCAACAAAACTCACAGAGTCCAAGAAGGGACTAGCAGTTACCAAAGGGAAGGGGTGGGGGAGGGTGGGTGGGGAGGGAGGGATAAGGGGATTAATGGACATTATGATTAGCACACATAATGTAGGGGGGGGTCACAGGAAAAGCAGTATAGTACAGAGAAGACAAGTAGTGACTCTATAGCATCTTACTACACTGATGGACAGTCATTGCAATGGAGTGTGGGCCAGGGGCTTGATAATGTTGGTGAATGTTGAAACCACAGTGTTGCTCATGTAAAACCTTCATAAGATTGTGTATCAAAGAAACCTTAATTTAAAAAAAAGTAGAAGTGAAGGGAGATCAAAAACATTATTCCTATTTATATATGTGATTACTACAAGGTAGAGTCTCTTTTTCTAAGCCCAGAGTGGACCCCAGAGCTACTGGGTTTAACTAAACTGCAGCTGAGCTTATTTCAGTGTTCAAGGTTTACATTATTTTCACAAGGTCAGTTAATACTGTCTCCATACAGAGGGAGACACTGCAAGTACACTGAAGGAAACCACCTTACTGAAATAAGTGTACACAACCATTTGTCAGCACCATACCCATGACAAACAATGTTAATGGAAAAATTGGAGATGACCCTGTATTTTCCCTTAGGTGCCCCTAGTCTGGTAGAGAAGTTAGATACATGCATAGACATTTGCAATTCAATGTAGGAAGAGCTCTAATAGGAACAATCCACTTAGTCATGGAAGTCGGAGATTTCAATCATCCTGGGATGAGTAGACTTAGCTAGACAGGTAAGAAATGAAAAGTTCTTTCAGACCTAGTGCAACTGAATTTTAAAGATATGGAATTGTAAAATAACATGGACAATTTGGCAAATAGAACAAAGTTCTGTGTGGTTGAAGTGCAGGGTATGTGTGGTGGCAATGGCTGTGGGAAGAGCAGCCCAACGTGCTACTGGAAAACAGGCCCAGTTGGTAAGGGACTTGACATGTACCACTACCACACTTGAACTTTATGCCAAGGGCAATGGTGAGCCACTGGAGACTTTAAATTAAGATAATATTTATGGTTTTGAACTAATTTTCTCCAAGAATGTGGGGGATAGTCCAGAAGTATGGTGAGGCTGAAAGCAGGGAAAAATAAGAAACTTGGAGTGTTCTTTTACATTTCAGGTTAAGAGTGAGATTAGGGAAAAAAGATGAATTGGAGAGAAATGTCTCATATCCCTTCTCCATCATTTCCTTGTGTCTCTTCTTATCACAGTGTCTTCTCTCAAAGTATCTTGTTCATGTGTTTGGCATTACATACACTGATTTCTGGAATCTTTTATCAAGCAAATCTGTTGATGGCAATGAACGATTGCCACAACCGCCTGCAGAAGCCAGTTCTATTTGGAATAAGAGCCCAGATTTGGCTACTCACACTAATAATTTAGATAAAGCTAAAAGACTCCCACCTCTTTGCAGGTGGAAAGTTGAAGACACTTTCTCTTGAATGCCAAATTTGAGGTTGTGCTGTATTACTGGTGAAATTCACTTTACTATGGAAGTGAACTGATGGGCCTTAGAGGTTCTTCGTTGGTGAAATAACTCTTTATTGCATTGAGGTTCATTCCATAGTATGATAAGCCCATTTTTTCCCCTATAAAAGGACTTTGCTCGGTTTTGTCTGATTAAAATGATAAATGGCATCTAACTGTTCATGGATTTAAACAAACATTCCAGTCACCTGAGTCTAATCCTTTCTGAGCATGTTGATTACCTGACTTAACAGTATTTTGACAGCGTTATGGACTTATCTTTGTGTATGCTGTGAGTTAGTACCCAACAAAGGTATTAATATTCACATTGCATCCTTGGAGATTTTGTCCCTGTCTCCTACTTTCCTGTTCTTCATGTATCAGTATGATTAGCTTTTATCAATTACATCTCTGTGTATGAATAAAGAGGAGGGACACAGTTCTTTAATACATGATCAGACATGGTCCTTTGAGAATGGGTAGTTGTTAAATCCAAAAGCTAACATATTTCAAAGATTGGTACTTAAAATTGATGCTGGAGACAGAAATGTAGGATGTTCTTTGGGGTTTGTCCAGGAAACTGAGAAAGGTTGGTGTCATTACTGAATATCTTTATTCCTTTCCATCTGCCAAAGTGTGTCAAGGGACTAATTTTTCCCTTGCTTGATATTTTGGTCTATGTGCCATGTACCATCAGACATTTCAAGTAGATATCTAAATGGACAAAGTGTCATAGCTCATATTTGTTTTGCACACAGCCACTCATCTGGCATTATGACTTTGATCAAAGCCTACTGCTCTCTGACTCGGTTTACTTCCTTTTAAAGGTGGCATTAGAGCATAGAGACTTCTCTGATTTTGTGAGACTGTGTTAATTGTTATTGTTGTTTTCAAAACACACCAACAGGATCCCTAAGGAGAGGAATGACTACATTCTTAGAAAAGGCTAGAGGGCATGATAGCATGAAAGCTCATTTCTTAATTTATTTAACAGATATGTGTTGAGTCCATGTTATTGCCAGGCATATAGCTATTTTTATTGTACTAACAAAATGTTATATGTAAGGAAGGAACATTCAGGTATCTAAGAGAAGATGGCCTCTGCGTCAGCATGGCAACTGATGACAGACACACTTCATTAAGAAGTTCAGTGGAGTTTTTCGGACAGCTCCACTTTTCTCCCCATTCAGATACTTTCCATAATTGATCTGCAACCCACTTGTCCATAAGCTGCTTAATGTTATTTAAATAATGTTTTTAAAAAGCAATGCATTTAACAATCAGGTCCTCTCTTGGACTTTTAGAAACACAGAGACCCTGTGGATGGACTACCTGGTGACTCCCAACAGTCAGGTTATTGATTCTCTTTATGTCTGTGACTGCTCCGTGGAGGCAGCCCTGTGGCCTTCTCATGTATGTCTGGGAGCAAGCCATAGCACTTCTCTATTCCCACCAGAGAAAATGCATAGACACAATTAACAGAACCTGTGGTTGAAGAAATAGAGGATATCTTTCTGCTATCCCAAATGTCCTTTATTTGACTTAAGCCTCTGGATTTTCTTTTTCAACACCCTTCCTTCAGGTACACCTTTATCTCAGTCTTGCTTGTTTTTTCCTAAATTCCCAATACTAGCTCTTTGATCTTCCAAGATCCATATTTATGTTGCTCTTATTCATAGTCAAAACTGTCCAGAACCTTAAAGCTCCTTGAATTCTCACCTTAAACACTTACCAATTATTATTTCCTTCAAGGAAATAAAGATTTCTAAGTCACCAGGATTCATCTATGGAGACATTTATGAACAATAAAACATATATTTCTCATGTCACGTATAAATCACTCTGCCCAATACATAACACATACTAGACATGCAACTAAGATTAGCTATTATTGCTCTATTTTATTCATGTATTCATTCAAAAATGCTATTTATGTGATTATCATGTGCTTAGCAGTGTTCTACACACTGAGACCATGACTATGAGCAAGATAAACAAAACCCCTGTCCTTATCAATGTTACATTCAAGAGGAAAGAAATACTTAGAATAAAAAAGATACATGCTATGATATCAAGTAAATAGGAAACAAGAACTAAGAAACACAATAAAGCAGGATAAGTGGATAGGTAGATGTGTAGTTGGCTATTTAAAATAGAGTTATCAGGAAATGCCTTACGAGTCATGTTGGTCATGTGCAGTATCTGCAAGAGGAATATCCAGAAAACTCTCTGATTCTAAACAGCATATGGTGGTAACTATTGAAATAACCTCATTTTACCCAAAATAAAGTCTCTTTCAAATAACGTGTCCTGTTTTGAATACACACACAGACACACATATACATACATGCATGTATTTTTTCTAAGGTAATCACATGGTCAGACGCCACATGACAGACAACTTATTATTTGTAGCACCTCACAGTATCCTCTACAAAATATCCATTACATAAAATTCCTGAATGTCACAAATAAGTACAAGGTAAGGGATAGATTCTTCTCAGTGCAGTTAATATTGTTTCTTTGAGCCCAGCCTAAGATCTGCTTTACCAAGAGAACACTAAAACTCTGTGTCACAAGAACCACTAAGTGGCAAAGAAAAAAATTACGTGGACTGGTTGTTGGAGACATAGCCAAAAACGCTTTCCCTGGGCAATGCATTGAACAGATTTTGACTATGTTTTATTGGCATGCATACTGATGCAGCCTTATTTTCTTAGACAAAGATTATAGAATGTATATACAAACACTGGATTATAGGCCACCTCTGTGCAGCCACCCTAGCTTAATTTAGGGGTAGAAAAACAGCAGAATTGGAGATGTAAGGTTTGATGCAGAACTAGTTCTTGTCAAATATGCCATGTCCTCCAAAAGTAAAAAACGCAGTCACATTAAGTTAGAATAAAGCTGCTCAGCATTTCCTTGCTAGACTGGGTCCCCATGCTGGACTTCTGATTAATTGCTAATACTTAAAATTGAGTGAATGCAGAAGCAATTAAAATGCAAACTTTGCAAACCTGTGTTCATCAGTGACAGACTGAGTCAAGGGACTGCTGTTGATGGGTAGTTTCTGAAGGAGAGTTGCCAGATTTAGCAAATACTGGGTGTCCTGTTATATTTGAATCTCAAATTAACAATGAATGATTTCTTAGTGTATGTATACACCAAATATTCCATGGGGCATAGCTATGATAAAAAGTGTTATTTGTTTGTCTGAAATTCAGATTTAACTGACATCCTATATTTTATTTGGAAACCCTACTCAAAACCACTGGCATTTGATTGGCATAAGTAAAGATGGCCGGCAGAGTGAAGGTGTAGAGACTTGGGGTCAATAAAGCTTATTTATGCCTGGAAATTTGAAATCTATACAGACAAGGTTAGGGGATGATGGCATTGGTGTGTTCATTATGTGCGGAGCTCTGTGCTTTATTGTTTCCCATGCATTATCTCATTTAGTCCTCACAAAAATTCTTTCACCAGTGTAATATTATGAGGCATTAGTCAGTAGTACTATGTATTATGAGATATAATCAGTAAAAGTTGTGGCGCTAGCAATTGATGGAGCAGGTTTTGAACCCAGGTAGTCTCTCTCCAGAGTCTGTGCCCCTCATCCTGAGGCAGCACTTTCCTTTTCTCTTTGACTCAAGGTTATTGTAAGGCTCGTGTTACAGAGTTGTTGAATGGTTGGTTTCAAGTTCTAGCTCTTTGGATCTGTTGAAGAAATGCTTGACTTTAAAGTCAGGAGATGCTTAGTGGTCTCTAATAAGACTATAACCCCTCTGAATCAGTCCCTGGGCTTGGGTTTAGTAAAAATAAATGAAGAGAGTTGACATATTCTACCAGGGAGGTTCTGTAATGTTTTGAGGCAAAACGCCATGTGGATAAATTTTTGGTGCCATTCAATGATCTTGATTTTTTGAAAAAAATAAAATGATGATCACTCACTTGCAGAACATTTTATTAGCACCTATTTTGTATAAATCACTGTGCTAAGAGCTGTGGAGGGTGGGAAGATAAAGAAATCATAGCCTTTCCCCTCAAGGAATTTACAGTTTAATTGGAAAGGCAGATAAGTAAACAACTAACTCTTCGAAAAGCAGGCAAAATGAAATAAGGTCCTTTAACAGAAGTGCAAGCAGATTGAGCTGGGTATGCAGAGGGTGTTAGATTCTCTTTGAGTGAGAAAGGTAGAAGATGAGATAAAGGAAGTAAGGGCAGAGACATAAGGCAAACCGAATGAGAGGTAAGGAAAAACAAACTGGTATCTTTGTGGTTATTTTGCTAGGGAGAAGTTAGTAATTCAGACTTACAAAAGTTTGATAATCATACAGTAATATTGGTTTAGAATTAATATATGGTGCTATGTATTTTGAATCTTTTTCTTCTGATGTCACCTTATCTAACTTTTTATGAAAATTTTTATTCAAACCTTTTGTTCTTTTAAACATGTATACTTAGATTTTGTTAATCATTTCAAAGTCACATGGTCATAATGCTCAGACAGGTATGACATCTAAGAGATCTGACTGAATAATGCATGCTATGAAAACAGTTGGAAAAAAAGAAGATATGAACACTCTAAATTTCTTATATTAAAAAAAGTTGATATTCTATTCATGTTAACCTGAAAGGGAAATCATGTTAGATTTAAAGCATAATGTACATTAATAAAAGAAATGGATGGCTTTGCTATGTTTTCTCTATTATAGTGTGATTTATGTTACTTATTTGTAACACATTATTGGACTCTGCTGTTTAATGGTCATAGTTTTCATTTTGAGAAGATAGACATACTGAAGAATTTATTTCTTCTGAGGTTGCTTCTTTCCATTGTGGGAATCTTTGTTTATAATGCATTCTAAGAAGAATATATTGATCTATCATTCTCAATTCAGAGAACCCGTCTTGCTGTAAACACTAGGGACTTTGCAACCACAGCATAGCCTAAATTACAGCAATTACAATTTTTAAAAAGCTCTAAAATTTAAGCCATGAAAATAAGTTTTAAATTTTATAGATTATATAAACCTCTCTGTGCTTTAATGTCCCCCATTAAAAATGAGAACGAATTTAGCTGCCTCATATGGTGATATAGAAGATTAAGTGAGATAATGCACATCAAATGCATACTACAGAGCTTAATGCAAAACGAGGCACAAATGAATTGCAGTCTGCTAGATTAT
Organism: Phataginus tricuspis; assembly: GCA_029783875.1. Taxonomy (NCBI): domain Eukaryota; kingdom Metazoa; phylum Chordata; class Mammalia; order Pholidota; family Manidae; genus Phataginus; species Phataginus tricuspis. Next base: position 120,402,624 of record JAQQAC010016209.1, on the reverse strand, counting down.
AGACTGTTGGTAGAGACTTTTGCCTTATTTTTTTCACTGTTGTACCCCAAAACAAAAACAGTCTTGTTCACTTAACAGCCGGTCAGTAAATAGTTTTAGAATGAATGTAATTAAGTTGTGGAGGTGGTAGGAATACCCTCTTGTTTATCTTCATGGATGAGTGGTTATGAAAGACGATTATCTCTCAAAATTGTGGCGCTTCCACAAATCTGTGTTCATATTTTATAGCCCAATCACTAAATATGCATCTATTTAAACTACTTGATCTATTCCAATAAAATAAGTGGCTTGGATATGATTAGGTCTCCAGGATTATAGACTTCAGGTCATTCACTAATTTATTGGTCAATTCATTCATCTGATCACATGTTAAGTACCAGACACTCGGAAGATGTTAAAGATAAAGATAAATAAGGCACTGTCTACTCTAGAAGAGCTGTCAGCTTGTGCATTGAGACAGAAGTATAAATGTAATTGCAATATGTGGTATAAGTGCTACTGTAAAAGTAGAGACGGTGGTGGTACAAGGGAGAGAGGAATCAGAGTTGTTCGGAGTCAGTGAGCTATGTTCTGATGGATGAGCAAGATGCAAACAGATGATTAAAGGCAAGGAGAGCCATTCTAGGTATGTTCACCATGGTGAATTGAAGAGACAGTTTTAGGAATATCATATTTTAAAAGTGGGATTATGATTTCCTCTACAGAGTCTTCAGTTGGTGAAATACATCCCATCACCTAGCCGTCTGCAGTTTACCATTTCACCCTGTCCCTGTTCCCACGTTCTGAAGAAGAGAGCTGAAAAAGTCATCCATGCAGGTATGTCACATAATTCATAAGACTTTAGAGGTTACTTCTTTTAGTTTCATTAGTGTTTTAAAGGGAGATAAAGATGATCACAGATGAAAGGGAGGAAGTATTTATGGAGCAGACATTGGTAGAGAGGCTTTATCTTAAGCCTGAATCTATGACTTCATGGCTTGCATTGCTGTCTCACTAGACCTCGCCAGGGAGCCCAATTTTCTTTAGCTGAATAGTTGTTTTCCACAAATAGAAAAGGAGATAAATCAGTTGTTTGGGTCTGAAATGTATGTTTCATTTAAAAATAGTAGTGTTTTGTAAACAAAACTTCAGTTTTAATCTGCAGACAGGTGAATCTAGGGTTTGCTTTCTAAATGCTTAGAAATCCTTGTTGAAGTCCAGTTCCCAAGCTTCAGTGCTGTTACACCACAGCAAGGATAATCCCATACTGTGTCCACCATCTCAAGGGTGATATATGTGTCACTTTGAGCCAAGCAACATAATTTCTCCATGTGTTGTTTGAGAAAATAATGGTTTTGTTAGCATTCTGAGTTTAATATGATGGTGAAATAATTTACTTTGTTGACCTTAAAAGTAAAACAGTTAGTTATTTTATCAGTGAAATGGGTTTATTCAGGAATAGCAGAGGAATGGCAACTCAGGGTATGTAAGCTCTGGCAAACCATAGGCAAATCCAGAGGACAAGATGAGGAGAGTTCTTTATAGAGGAAAGGGGGAGTTCAGAGGGGCTGTTATAAACAAAAAGTCCATTGGAGGAAGCTGGGAGTTTGAAGTGTCATGACTTTTCATTGGCTGAGTTGTGGCAGTCTCTCATCTGTTGGGCTATTGCCAGGCAAGGAGAAAATCTTCCTCCTGCTGAGGTAGGAAAGTATAGGCTTCTTCCTTTTGGGGTCTGCAATTAACAAAGAGCTCCCCCGTCTGGCCTCCCAACTCAAATTTAAATAAGGTTTCCTTTATTTGGTCTCACAAACTTATACCATGGATCCTAGCTGTATCTGAAACAATGTTGATTTTTTCAGGGCAAATAAAACTGAACAGCTGCAGAGATGGCTGTGGAAACAGAATAGATGAGGGGCTTTCAAATGAAATGAGGGAAATTTTTCAACAAAGTTATATAAAACATGAAATTTAATTTCAAAAGCATGATATTAATATTTTTATTGAAGTATAGTTGATACGCAATATTTGTATTGGTTTCAAGTAGACAGCAGTGATTCAACAGTTACACACATTATTAAATCTTCACCCAACTAGTGCAGTTACTATCAACATACGAAGATGTTACAGAGCCATTCACTAGCTATACTCTCCATGCTACCTTCATTCCCCATGACCAACTTATATTATCATTGAAATTTTGTGCCTCTTTATCTCTTTCACTCACCCCACCCACCCACTCCAAGCCCTCCCACATGGTAACTACCTGTCACTTCTCAGTATCTATGACTCTACTGCTGTTTTGTTCATTCTCTTTTGATTTGTTTTTAGATTCCACATATAAGTGAAATCATATGGTATTTGTCTTTCTCCACCTGACTTATTTCACTTAGCATAATATCCTCTAGGTCCCTCCATGTTGTGAACAGCAAGATTTCTTTCTTTTTTATGGCTGAATGAGATTCCACTGGGTATATGTACCACCTCTTATTTATCCATTCATCTGTGATGGACAGTTTGGTTGGTTCCATATCTTGGCTATTGCAAATAATGCAACAATAAACATAGGGATGCATATATCCTTTTGATTCAGAGATTTTGTTTCCTTTAGGAAAATTCCTAGAAGTGGAGATACTGGATCCTATGGTATTTCTAGTTTTAGATTTTGAGGAACCTCCATATTGCTTTCCATAGTGACTGCACCAATTGACATTCCCACCAGCAGTGTAGGAGGGGTCCCTTTACTCCACATCCTCACCAACACTTGTTATTTCTTGTCTTTTGGACAGTGGCCATTCTAACTGGTGTGAGGTGATACCTCACTGTGGTTTTGATTAGCATTTCCCTTTAGCACTGTGGAGCATCTTTTCATGTGCCTGTTGGTCATCTGCATTTCTTCTCTGGAAAAATATCTGTTCAGGTCCTCTGCCCATTTTTTAACTGGGTTATTTGTCCTTTTGGTATTGAGTCTTTTGAGTTCTTTATATATTTTAGATGTTAACCCCTACTGGATACATCATATATGAATTTATTTTCCCATACTTTTTCATTTGCCAATAGGTTGCCGTTTTTAGTTTGATGTAGTCCCACTTGTTTATTTTTCTTTTTGTTTCCCTTGCCAGGGATGTGTCCAGAAAAAAATTGCTCATCAAAAGCGTAATATTAACTCCAACCTAATTCTTTAGATATAATTTGGACTCTACACTTTTTCACTCCCCCACTAAATCTTGGTTGGATATAGTATCAAATGTCATTCTTCATGTACTTTAGCTGAACAGCCACTAAATTAGTGTTAATTGTCACACAGTGATAGAAAACTAATGCAGAGTTGTGGTAAATTCAAAATGTTAAATTGAAGGCTTGGTAAATAAAAGTTACATCTTGCTTCTTGGAACTTGGTTCATACTTAAAAATTGCTCAAATCATGACAGTGGGAACCAGGATATGATGAAGAGAGTAAACCTTGTTTTAGTTGAAGTCTTGCAAAGATCCTCCTAAAATGCCTTGTGCTTGCCATGGATACTAGAGAATTACCATGTTCTGATGTTTGGGTAATGGTTGATAATAGCACCGTGGCATCTTCCTTATTTTGTAACATAAAAGCAAATATGTGGTAGCCCCGGAAAGAATGTTTCAGATGGTAAATCTGTGCCAAGTGATAAGAGGTGACAATATGTTAAAGAGGCAGCCTAAGATCCTGTGAACTTTGGGTGGTTACAAGTTCAGTCACTGTTTTATGATCACCGGCGCTCTCCTTGGCCCCTGCTCCAACATAATGAACATCCACAGAATTCATATGAGAACTGCCAACACCATTAAAGAACATTTGACATAATTTATACATCCTTTTATCTCTAAATCCCTGCTCCTGGAATAGAAACTTCATTTTTTCTCATCTATCCTTTTAAAATGATAAAGAATTACCCTTTCTTCTTCTAGGCAGGACTTTAAGACATGTTAAATTAATTTTCTCTATTATAACCAAGTTTTACCTTATGTATTGTGCCTTTTGACAAACTGAAGAAATGGCACCACCAAAATCTTCACCCCTGGCTTGCCAAAGGTCACATCGAAAATTAGTTGGAAAGTCAGGGCTGGGACACAGGTTATCCAAATCCTACTCAACAGCAAACCATACTCATCTTTACATGACAGAATTGTAGAGGACAGAATCTTGGAGCTGATAGCAGGGTTGAAGAGCAAAAGTAAAAGGCAGAACAGGGCACAGGGACTATTTATGTATCAATGGGCTGCTGATCTTATGGAATATGATTTCTCAATAGGGGCTGTATCACTCTCAAGGGTTCTTTGGGGAGAGAGGAGCATAATTTTACTATTTTATGTAAAAAGCACAGATACACAGCATATAATCAAATAATATAAGTTGTTTTAAAATTTCATGGGCAGGGTATTAGGGAAGAGAATAAAGTCTAGAAAGGCTCCTTAGGAGGGTCATAATGAACAACAAAAAAACCCAAACAGGTAGAAAAACACAGTTACAGAATATTTTTGGGGTCTAGGCCAGAAAAAAAATGCAGAATGTAAATGAGAGAACATATAGCCAAAGGGGCTAGAGTAAGGGGAAGTTTTTTCACCTCATCAATTTATAGGCAACTCTGTCAGAATCTTGGAAACCCGGGGCTTTGTGGTTTAGATAGTGTGGTAGGCAGAATTCTGGGATGACTCCTAGGACAGCCATCTGCTGCTATATAGCCCGTCCCTCAGAGTGTAGACTGAACCCATGAATATGATGGAATATCACTGCTATGAATATGTTATGCTCTATCGCAAAGGAGAAAAGATTTTGCAAATGTAATTCAGCACCCTAATCAGTTGAATTTGAGTTCATCAAAAGGGAGATTGTCCAGGATGGGCCTGACTTAATCAAATGAGTCCTTTAAAAAAGGGCTATCCCTGATCTCGGAGACTGGAATCAGCAGATAAGTATTCCTGCCGGACTTGATGAAGCAAGCTGCCCTGATTTCTACAGCTGCAAGGAAATGAATTCTGCCAACAGCCTGAATGATTTTGGAAATAATCTGCAAGCTTCATCTGGGAAAGCAGCCCTACCCTTAACTGTGATTTCAGCCTTGTGAGACCTTGAGCAGAAGAACCAGTTAAACCATGTCCAGACCCTTGACCCATGGAAATTTCAAGATAATAAATGTTTACTGTTCTAAGCCACTAAATTAGTGTTAGTTGTTACACAGTGATAGAAAACTAATGCAGGTATTTAAAAGGGATTAATGAGGAGGAGATTCTTTGTGTTTGCAATCTCTCCACAACCTTCCCAGAAGTCTCAGACATTATTAAGCATCATGTAGTTTTATCTTGCCAAGAACGCTTATGCTGTTTCCTTTCATCTTTTTTCTAGATTTAACGTTTTGTTCTTCAAATCAGGGAAAATACATGTTATGCAAAAAATCTAAGAATCTCCACTGTGCTTAAAACTAGTAATATTGTTCTTAGAGAAACCAGAGTTATCAGGTTGCTTATTTAAGGATTTACTGATTTTCTTAACCTATATTCTCAGGTTGCCTTACCTATTGTCAGTATAGAATAAGGATACTGGAAACTAGTTAATCCGTACTGCATGCACATCTGGCCTAGAACTCACACAGAATCATCCTCAATCCATATCACTCCTGACTCTGTGGAGAGGCCAGAGTCCTGTCATCTTCCTGGACACTGAGAATAATCAGATTAGAATACTTGCATCCCACTGTTTTGTAGTGCCTTATATCCTCATCACCATTAGTTATCTTCAAATAAAACAGGTTCTGCAGCTTATTCTGCTCATATAGGTCTTTGCTTCCTCCTGTCCCAACAGTTTCCTATTTCTTTTATTTTCAGAACTTGCCATGATGTTCTCTTTGACTTTCCTGTTTTAACCAAAACCTGACTGTGGTCCAAGAGCAGTGCTTTCCCAGAAGCTATGCCAAGTAGGGTCTATTTATTCTTCCACTCCTCAATTACTTTAGGTTTAGGGGTAGATGTGTTATCTATCTTGTTCTTTGTCCCATTACTTCTTGCTATGGACTGAATGTTTGTGTCTTCCAAAATTCGTATGTTGAAGCCTGATTCCCAGTGTAATGGTATTAGGAAGTGGGGCCTTTGGGAGGTGACTGGGTCATGAGGGCAGAGCCCACATGAGTGGAATTAGTGCCCTTATTAAAGAAACCACAGAGAACTCTCTCCCCTTCTGCCATGTGAGCCTTCTGTGAGCCAGGAAGTGGGCTGTCACCAGACATGAAATCTGCCGGCACCTTGATCTTAGACTTCTCAGCCTGCAGAACTGTGAAAAATAAATGTTTGTTATTTTAGCCACCAAGTCTGTGGTGTTTTTGTTTGAGCAGCCCAAACTAAGACACTCCTCTAAGGTGGCAACACCTCTTGCTCCTATGCAGTTATACAGTTGTACAACTCCTACTTCTCTTGGTTGCTGTCACCTCCAGACTTGTGTATCGCCTATAGTTGTTGCAGAATTTTGGACCTAGTCATAATTTCAGCTTTACCCCAAGTTCTGTTACCACAGAGATGAGTCATTGAACTCTTCAGTCTCAAAATATTTATTCCACCTCATTTCCTGATAATCACTTCCATTGTACCTCAGCCAGCCATTCCTGTGGTCACATCCTTGTCCTGAAAATAACCTGGTGTATCTCCTCTCCCAATATATTAAATTGAATTATTTGGATCTTTGACTGAAACCCTGTATCCTTCATCTCTCTTGTTTACTCACATTACATCTGCTTATTTGATCTCTAATCTTTTTCTCCATCTACTTTCTCTCTGTGTTCACTCCCCTTAAACCCCTGAATTACACCTTCTTCTCCAAGCAATAATGCCAGCTCTTTCATGGTTCTGTCAAACTTCTTGTACTCATCTGTATTCCAACTAGTTTGTATGATTGACTATTGTATTATTCATTTATTATCACTGCAAACGTCATAAGTCCATGAGCTGTGTCTCATCACAGTGAAGATCTTTGTAATTTCCCGTGTTGCCACATTGAATAGAAAGCATGCAAATGGCTCCCACAATGCTAGTAAGGCTAGTGCTATGGCTCAAAAGCAGCAATGAGAATGATTGTACATTTCCTGCCTTCCCATTAGCTTTAAGTGAATCTCTTCCACAGTTGGCTGTACTTGAGCACTCTTACTCAACCCTAGAAGATCTCCAGGAGGCCTCATTTATCTTAATTTCTACCAATAATAGACACAGATCTTTGGAGCAAACAGAATGAATTATGAATGCAGAGTGGTTCTCCAGTACTGCCTGCATATCTGTCTAAGGAGCCTCCTGTGGGATAGAAAGGGCAAGGGCATTGGAAACTGAAAGTCATCAATGGCTTCTTCCCTTTTATATGAAGTTTAGAACTTGTAATCAGTTATTCAGGATGTGACCTGCATGATGAAACATCAGAAGAAGGTCACTTACTAGGTCAAGTCTCTTCTGCCAAGGACCATATGCCTAAGCTGTAGTGGCATGATTACAGTGGGAGTATTCTATATAAATATTAGCTCAAGTCAAGCATTGACAGGTGGGAATGTGCAATAGATGACTTATACAGTAATAGGGAAAATTTAGCCTCACATTTCACTGGTTTGAAATTTTTTATTATTGTAACTCACCTGTACTAAGTTTTCCATTTTTAGGATATGATGTGCAATTCATTTGGAGATCCTCATTTATGGAATACATTAGGTGGTGGCACTTATGTGGTTGCCGTTTTAAAACTTCCTAAGAAAAAAGCTATATTTGTTAGAGTTTTAGCACACTGGATGAGAGGAAAAATAGAAGGAAATTTTTGGACTATTATCCAGTTAACACTGATAAAGTGCAATTCTGTAAATGTTTATTAAACTTTTACTCTATCAGATACTGTGCTAGGTGCTGAGAATTAGTGAGGTATGTGAAATAGCACCTGCTTGGGAATACTTCATAGTTTAGTAGGGAAAACAGACATGTATAGTCTAAAAACGCTGTAATACAAATATGAGAAAAGTTATGTGAACTCTCAGAGAAGGAAGTGTCTACATATGTCAAGAAAAGCAAAAAAGAGCCACACAAGGTGAGGATGTTTCATTATTCCACTCCTTCACCAAACAACTAATTTCTACCCAGTAAGTATCAGGCAGGAGCCCTGAGCAGCATCACGTTCTTATTTACCCTAAGAACACAACTGAAGCCTCAAGACCATTTACTCTCTAACACCAATCCAAGAAACAAAAGTGGTCTATGAAATAATCTCTTCTCATTGAGTTGTGATTTTTAAAATTCTGTTAAGCAGAAATGACAACAAACTATGTATCAGGCACACTGGGTGCTTTGTATAAAATGTATCTTTAATCTTCAAGACAAATCACAGTTCAAAGAATAACGCAATTCTATAAACCTTTAGTTATTTAGCAGCTGCCCTGGGCTAGGCATTGTACTGGATAGTAGAGTGTCAAGAGTAAGAAGGCATGCCTTTTATCATCAAGAGGCCCCAGTGCAGTGAGAGAAAGAAACATAATTACAATTTTGATAGGCTGTATTCAGTGCTGAAATGGAACTAGGGCACAGGGTGCTGGGTGGGCTCCAGGGCACCTTCCTGAGGGAGACTTGAAGGGTGTGTGAGTAGGAGTTACTTAAGTGCAGAATTAGAGGAAGGGCATTCTGGGAAGTGAGGTCAGCTTGAGCTTATAGTGTGTGTGTGTTGGGGCGGTGGGGAGGGGGGTAGGCAGGTGGATGCAGATGAGAGCTAAGACAGGTGTTAGTAGTCCCAATTTAAAGGGGAACAAACTGAGACAAAGTGTATTCAAAGAACACCTCCTGACCTTGCCACCAGGACCACCCGCTATTATGTGGTGAGCCAGGAGTAAAGCCTTGGCTGGTGTGTCTGCAAAGTCCCTGTTCTTTCTATCATGTTGTGCTGCTTCTTCACCAAAATCTGACATAGAGTCTGAAAACCTGGAAGTGTAAGGACTCAAGGGGAGGCTTTAGATTGACTGTAAAAGCCAGGAAGACATCAGAGAGTTAAAGGAAATTTAACAAAAGCAAAAAACAAAAGAGAAGGGCAGATGGCAGAAGGCAAAGAAAGAAGAAGCAGTGAGAATCCAAATTACAGTGTGAAAGGTTGTTATTACAACCTCTTGAATGCTGCCATTGCAAGAGCTTACATGTGTCCAAATGCAACCTTCTCTAACTTGCATTGTCTCTTGGGTGACACAGTATTTATCCCAATCATTGCAAAGCTTGTGTTCCCATAACGTGAAATCTGATGGAAGCCCTGACCTTCTAATTAATAATGTTTTTTTTTACGTACCCATCATGTTATACACGCAAAATGCTCCATAGTAATTTTCCAATGACTTACTCACTGAGACAAACTTCTTTCATAGAAGAACATTGCAACCTTGAAAGGGAAAAGACGTTCCCCCTGAGTTATTAATGGAACCAATCATTATTAACACTGGGCCTTTTCTTCTTCTTCTTTGTACATTTTCTCTTTGTAAAAAAATAGATAATTCAAAGCCAAACCGAAATGCACACCATCACCTTTCCAACAAGGAAAACAAAGCAAGCTGGTGACTGTACATTTGGAAGTGAGCCCATTTTCAGGTGGTAGCTGATGCTTTTTTACATACCTACATGTTTGATGACTCAGAAATGGAGCCAATGTGAAGTCTCTAGCCCATTGCTACTCCTGCAGACAGCAGGTTTTTCGGCTTTGACATTGTTTTGCTGTATACTTGCACAGTAATATGACACAAGATCTTACATTCGAGTAAAGAAGGAATAAAAGTTAATGAACTGTTCAGTTCGGTATTGGGGAAATTCATTTATAAATTGATGCACTGAAAATGCTACATCCACAGTAAGGAACAGCCTGGCATCAATTACATATACCACAGTAGGAACACATCCCAACCACTTTTCCACCTCTCAGTTTCTTTTGTTTGTCACAAAAATATGTTAATTTCTGTTAATCACCTGGCTTCATTGCTGTTGGAATTTAGCTTTTCTCTGCTTCGGTTCATGAAGGGCTGTTATTTATTTCTGTTTCTTTATTTTCTTTCTTAATGAAGGGCTGATAGTGTACATTCTCCATTAGAAGTCTGACAAGGAGAATGCAGTTCAGCTTTTCACTTACAGTTAGTAAAAAACAAATAAGACAAGGGCAGATGCCCCATTTCCCTCTTACAAATTCAAGAAACCAGAAGTTTGCTGTCTGTTTTCTTCACCTGCTCTTCGACCTCACCTCACTCCCTGTCTCATATTCACTAAAAGCTTCAGCTATTCACATGTTCTCCACAGGGAGGCCATGTTTAACTTTCGTTTGCACTAACATAGTTGTAGCAGTGTTTTGGCATCCCACAGTATTGCCAGTGTATACTGCATAATTATGCTCCAGTGCTTGCCCTGCCACACGCGCGTGTGCACGCACACACACACCACACACACACACACACACACACACACACACACAAACAGCTTGGGGGCTCTGTAACCAAAACACCAAAAGGACTTTTAAAAAATGTTTCTTAATTAACCAATTTGAGAAAACAACACTTGCCTGACCAAATAGGAGCTGACCCCTTGGATACAGTGGATCCAGAAATATCTGTGGCAGATATGGATGCTGAGTGAAAACTGAGGCAAATCCCAAGAGAATTAGAATTGAGTTTTCATCAGGGTTATGACTCTTTCATCAAGTAACTGTTCTTTCATATAAGTCCTGGCATGTTACAGGGGTTTTGTAGAGACTGAAAGTCTGAACATAGGACATTAGCCAACTATGTAATCCAGTCTTCTCCCTACAAACTATGTGCTATCCAAGCTCCAAGTGATAAAACCCGGCCCAGCAGTAAACAAACTACAATCAGGTGTGATTTATAGGGCCAGCCTTGAATAGATCCAGGAGGCAAAAGGTAAGTTGTAGGAGCAGGTAACTCCTATTCCCAGTGTGACTACTCCTGCCATATTTTTAGAACTCTCGCACCCCACATCTATGGCCTCCTAGGTAGTTCCTGATGGCCAGATGACTGGAGGAAATACCTGTGGCTGTTGCAGATAGAACCATACTGTATGCTGGCACTAGCAAAAAGTAGACAGTAGTGATGTTACAGCTCCACTCTGGAGTGACCCTGAAAGACATAGATGAAGGAAATCCTCCCAGTGGGCATAAACTCAAGCAGTACATACAATTGTCCAGTTTTCCTAGGAGAGAAAGCTGAGAATATGGATTCATGGACATTGCTGGATGCTCAGGAATTTGGAAAGAATGGGATTGGATGATTGATGCAGAGTCACCAAAGGTTATTCAGTGTAGAGGAGCCTCAATAATCAGATGTACAAAATGACCCATTCTGCAGATGTTGAGGACATCCCTAACCACCTCCTGTTGTGCAATGGGTTCATGAGCGAAGGCAACATAATGCCGAAGATGAAAGTAATCCATGGGCTGGATCACATGGACTTCCCCCAACCAACAGGATCTGTATACTGCATCTCCTGAGGGCACGAAGAGCCTGTAGCAGAGCCCAATACTGTGTGTCCTTTCTGGTACTACAAAACAGCCAGCTACATGGAGCAAGATATTTGTGGATTCCTTCCATCATTGTGGGGCTATCATGCCTTCATTGGAATGGACTTCATTCTGGATTTGCATATCTGCCTGTTTGTAAATTTACAAATTACTTTAATGTCCAATGTGCTCTCCAAAGCAATGACTAAATTTCTTTCTAAAGAAGTGAAACATAGACTGTTGCCTGTGGAATTCACTGGCCTGTAACACAGAAGCCGCTGCTCTTGTAAAATGATAATATGGACAATTAAAGACCCAGTTAAAGAAATAGCAGGGAGATGACTTTTGGAGTTTGGAGTGCTGTCACATAGAATATTGTATAATCCAAAACAAATTATGGTATTGTTTCTGTCATGCCACAATATTTGATTCCTAGAATCATGGGGTGGAGTGAGAAAGAAAGGAGACACAGTCCATTGTATTACTTGATGCAAATTACAGACCATGGCTAATGTCTGCTGTGGTCAAATGATCAGGGAGTTGCAATGAACAAGATCTGAGGACACCTGACAAAGAGATTTGGGGAAGAGATGTGGATAAGATTTTCCAGAGTGTGAGAATATTTGAAGCACATGTGAATCTCAGAAAGGCCTCAATTATAGGGAGGCTATCTTATGAACTATTTCAAACATAAAAAATTGTCCATAAAAGTATAATAAAAACCTGTGTATCCACTACCCAGATTAAGAACAAAACATTACCATTACTATTTAAGGTCCCTGGGTAACCTTCCACAATCTCATCATCCTCCCTCATTATACCTGCCTCCTAGATGAAACAACCAGTCTAAATTTATTTTTTACCTTCCCATTCATGCCTTTTTAAGTTTATTACACATGTACATAGCAACTAAAGTATATAACATTGATTTTCATATTTTTACATTTTATATAAATGGGAGCATACTATTTGGATTCTTCGGCAACTTGCTTTATTTATTTTTTTGCTCAAGATTAGGAAAATCATCCATAATTAATTTTCACTTATATATTATAGTCCAATGAATGCCTTTACTATGATTATAGTTATCCATTTCCTTTTGAGTAGTAAGTTGTTTCTGAATTCCTTTTGCTGTTAAAAATAATTTTGTAATTTTTGTACCTGATTCTTGTACATTTACTTCATCTTGGGTTTTCTGTATAAGTAATCATTGTTTGAATAAAAGCATTCATTTATGAGCACTGATTTCTACTTTATATAATGTATTACATAGTGTATTGTAAATATACATATATACATACATATGAATGTCTGTATCCATATATGTATATATAGTGTGCGTGCGGTAACAGATTTATTAGGTTAAACAGTCTATGATGGTGTTTATTTCTTTTGAGACTTGTTCTGGAACTTGAAGTCAGCAGGTAGGCCATTAGGAAGAATATATGGAAAGGGAAGAGGGAGGAGAATAGGAAAAACTGGAACCATCAGGGATGAGCTGGAACTCATAAAGATGGACTAGAACCCATGTCAGTTGCTTCCTGCTCCTGAGTGCCCAGCTTATGGGATGCAAAGAGTGCTCTTCAGGAGAGGCTGGTGCCCTGAATCATGGAGTTGTTTCAGATACCAGGACCAGGAATGGGAGATGCTGAAGGAATAAATCTAGCAGGCACTGAAGGACCTGTAAACTGAGCTGCTACTGCATAAACAGGTGAACCAGTAGACAAGCTTCATACATGAGCTGCAACAGTGACTTGCTCTGGTTCAGCCTTCTGAGCATAAAAAGAATATGGCCTGTGTTGCATTTCTGCCTTACAAATCACGTGAAAGATGTCTCCTGTAGCCCACAGTAACTGGGATCTATGCAGGGAGTGGAATTATGAGAAACATAGTTCCATTTTTTAGTATTTCAACAAAATATAAATCTTCCTGATGAACCATATTCTTTATTCTCTTCTCTTTTGTCTCCATTTCTCTTTCATCTCCATTCCTCCCACTATTGTCATGGCTTTACTGGCAGTCATTTTCTTTACAAATTAGTCCATAAATTGAAGAACACTATGGAGGGCTCACAAGAGTACCAGGGATAGAAGAGAAAATCTTCAGAGATCCTGAGTTGAGAACGGGATAAATTATTCAGGAAGAGAATAATCATGTCCTCTCTTAGAGTGTACTTTTGGTCGTATGATGAAGTGTTGCGTCATGTTGGGGAGGACATTAGTTTGGGGAGACTGGCAACAAGAGCAGTGAAGGGGGTGGACTCTGTTGGGCACCATCATCCGGTGACCCTACAAAATGAAAAAGTAAATCTTCCTATTGAGAAGTTTTCTCACTGAGAATAGATTCAGTGGGAGGAAATGTCCTCATGCCAGATTCCTACTGTATAGCCCAAAGAGGAAAAATCCTATTCCTACTTACATGTCATTCCTGGGACTTTGAAACTTCAGTCAGTATCATAAAGATGGAACAGGCAATTGGAACTCAGATTCATCATCATAAAACAATAGGCTTCACACACTAAATACAAAGCAGATCAATGGCATTTTAAATACTTTAAGTGAATAATAATGAACACTCTACAGTTCATATCCATTTGCATCCATTAGTAACCGACTTTACAGGAATTTTTGTTCTTTCTACAGAAACCAACTGATCCTCTATTCAAATATTCAGTTTACTTTAATTTTATTTACTTAGATTATTTCTTTTCTTTTATATTATTTTATATATCTAAATATATAATATGTAATGCATACTAATATACTTATATTATTAGTTCATCTAAAATATATATACATATTTAAAATTGCTGAAGTGGAGTAAATGAAAAATTTTATGGTGATATTTAATTTATCTGATGGTCTGAACTCTGAAAGTTGCTAGAGTTGAGAGCATAATTTACTTCTTTGTAGGCTTTTTGATTATCTGTACTAACAGTTCCCTGGCTAATTAGAATGTCATGGGGCCCTGGTAACCATTAAATATAATGGCTTCAAACCTGAAATTGCAATGGCAAAGGCATCTGGGCCGTCCAACCTCTTAATGACTAGCCCTGAAATATCAGACGGCAAGGATTTTTAGGTGTTCTTATAGAAAAAGAAAAAATTGAATTAATTTTAGGTAGAAGCATCTGGCTTTAATTCAGCCTCTGAAAAGAGTGAAACAAAAATACATGGTAATGAATTTAAAGTATCAGGAAAGTCAACATCACATTGCTTTCTGAATACTGATTTCTACTATTTGTAAAGTGTCATGTAGTGAAGAGCTCTAAATCCCTCCTTCTGCCTCCAAAAGCCAATTATGGACAATAAATAACCTGTATGATAACATTTGGCAAATATTGCCAGAAGTTGTTATCAACAATGGCAACTTAATAAGGCATATTACATGTAGAAGAAAAAAATCATTTTCCCCCTTAGAAAGGGTAGGTGGATTATGGTCATCAGTACATAAATAAATATAGTGTTGGTATGAACAGTTATATTTTCAATAATAGCCACTACATATTAAGCATCTACTTTGTCTTAGCTAGGATGTCAAGTTCATTATATGTATTATCATTATCCTTACAAGCTTTGTGCAGGAGATAATTATTTCCTCTACTCACAAATAAGTACATTAAGGCTCAGAGAGGTCAGTTTTCTTGGCAAAGGTCCAGAGGTAACTGTTGGTAGATCTAGCATTTAACATTCTTATTCTGACTCTTAAAACTTTACTGTTAACCATTATACCGTGCTACTGCTTCCATTTCAAGCATGCTGTTGCAGTACAACTCTGTTCACATGGAGCAGCACAGCTGAAGTAAATCCAGTCTCTAGGCTGAATGAATGGGACCATTTTATAAATGGTTTAGAGCTGGGAAATTCCATGGAATGCAAATATCTCAAAGTAAACTTCCAGAGAGTGCTTTGATTCAGCCAGTTCCCCCTGAATACTTGAAGAATTTGGAGTAATCATTCAATTTCCCCATCTTGTAGGAAGCCAATAGGAATCAAATCAAATCTGTACAATCTCTAGATTTTTAAGGTCAAGACAAATGCCTTGATGTGTGAAATCATGAGGAAATAATATATGTTTCCATTTAAGAATAACATCAGAATGAATACAGGGGGACTTGCATGTGAAAGTTTATAGTGCATAATGTGTTTTTCAGATCATCATCACTTTTAATGTTAGCAGGAGAATATATTATTGGCATGGCAGAGACCAGAGCCCATGATGCCAACTTTCTACATGATGGTGTCAGATTCGGGCAGCCCCAAGCAAGAATCTGTCAACTATCTTCACCATCAAAAACTGCGATGAGGCTACAGAGACAAAGTTGAATATACATTGGGCCTTTTAGGCTGTCAGCAGAATGATGACTTAAGGGACCAAGGACTGCAGGGCATCCTATAAGATGTATGTCAATGATTGTGGCATCATTGAGTTTGTGTGTGCTTAGGCCACAATCCTACACCACTTAATTGTCAGATGTTGATCAGCCCCTTATGTTACTAGCACAGTTCTCTCTCTCTCTCTCTCCACCCCCCCACCCCCTCTGGGCTGCCTTTAGATTCCCTCAGATTAAACTTGTTATTAATTTAGGACAGAGAGAGACTTTGAAAATTGCTATGACTTACAAACAGTATCCACTTAAGAGACGGAATTTAATAAAATTCAAGTCAGAACATTTCTCTTTTCTCAAATGTAATCTCCATTTGCTCAGTGCCCAGGTATTTAACTTGATTCTCCTTTTTCAAATCTTTCTCTGAGCATGGAATTTATAATCAGGTAATCTCAAGGAAATACTCATTTCCAGAAAAATGAGTGGAGGAATATGAAGTAAAAAAAAAAATAACGTTTTTTTTTCCTATTCCTTAAATTAAAAAGTCATAATATTATGATATTGATAATTGATTTGTAAAGGCTTTTGGACTTAAGGCAGCTTTATTGCTGAGATAGCACACATGAAAAAGGAAATGGCTGATTCCCATAAAACTGTGTTTTCCTAAACCTAGAAATTATATATCATTTAGCATACTCTTCACTCTAGAAAAGTTATAGATTAGATATTTGGTTCATTGAATTATTTGAATAGCTACTGAGTATTGGTATGTGAAAAATATATCATTAAAATACTCATAATGGAGAAAATGTTATATTCAATGTTATAAGGAGACCCAGTTTCAAAATAAGAAGCCAAATGAAGTTCTGTAATACCTCTAACCAACTGTATTTCCACAGCTCTAACAAGCACATCTAAAAAATATAAAACCTTTGCTGCAACATTAATTTGTAACAAAAGCTCCATGAAGTCCAAGCTCTTTAATAAAGAACTTCAGGGGTGGTAGATCAAATAAATAGGTCTTTACCAAATAGGCATGCTATTACTTCTGCTAATTTCCTATTCTGTTCTCTGTGATATTGATTACTGTATTTGCATATTTGTGAACATATTGGCATTTTCTTTATGGTTTGTAACTTTCATGGTAGGGATAATCCAATAAAACTTGGCTATCAGCAGCCAGATTTCAGTAGGAAGTTACGAAATCCTGGAACCATAGTTATTCCTTGCTCATCTACTCTCCTTGCCCAGTCTTGCCGGGGTGATTAACATGGAAATCTGTATCTTGTCAACACTCCCCTAGCTGAAATCTTTACTTAACTCATTAATCAGCATTTTCGAAGCTTCTCCTACATTCTGGACACTAAGGCAGCTGGGAATAATGGGAGCTCACAGTCTAGTCAGGGAGACAAATGAGTAAACAGTTGATTACAACGCACTCTAAATAAATGCTCTACTAAATTAGTACTCTAATGAGGCTTAAAGGAGACCATGTGAACATATGGAAGGGGCTCCTAAAGCAAGGCCTCCCACTTCCTGCAGAATGAAGTCCAAGTTCCTTACTGTGGCTTGAAAAGCCTTCATGGTCTGTCTGGCCCCTTTCTACCTCTGAAGCCACATTACCTCACATTTTGTGCTCTGGCAACCCCAGAGAGTTTGTTGTGCCCCCATATACCTTGCTGTTTCCTGTTCTCATTTTATCCCATCTGCTTAGAATATTCTGCCACTCCTGTCTGCCTGGCAGACACCGTCATTAAGTTAAATATCAAGATGTAGCTCAGGAAGGCCTCCATAGTACCTTCCTGACTCTCCTCGCCCCTACTACTTTGTGCCCTATGCCAAGCTTTCTACCTCTAAGATAGCGCCCATAGGGTTTTCAGTGCCCGTTAATTGACTGCCTTATGACCCAGTAATATCATCGACTGCCTCACTATACTATTAGAGTCGTAAGATTAGAAATGGAGAGTACTCATTTTTGCATGCTCAAGGGCTAAGATAATACCATCAGGTGAGCTAACATTAATGAATAATTTTCCTCTAACTACAGTACTGTCACATCCAGTATCTCATCGACAACTTTCTGAAGCGGGTGGGGTTGGAATCCCTGCTTCCATTTTGCAGATAAGAAACTGATGTTTAAGGAAGTTTAAGTCACTTGCTTGAGTTTACACACCAGTAAGTAGGCAAGTCAGTTCCAGAAGCCATTTCTGTCCGGTTGTGATTTCAGTGTTCTGGCTATGGTGTCATACTGATGTCTATCAAATAAATGAATGCAACTCATACCACCACATCTCTTTTCACAGCAGACCGTTCAATCCTGTGACAAAATGATAGGACAAATAAGTAAGGCAGCTAATCAGTTCAAATTCATTCCTCCATGACAGAGAACTATTTCCTAGGAAACCAAAACCTGGGCAATTTTCTCAAAAATCAAAAGGAACAAATAGATGGCATGTTTAGTTAGCAGAAGCTATTCAGTAAGGAAGCTGAAATTATTCATTAAGGTACAAAAATAAACCCTCCTATTTAACCACTGCATAAAAAAGCTTTAATACTATAAAATACTAAAGCTGGGTATATTCAGTTGTGAGGCCCTCATATTAAATGAAAAAGAGGCTTAAAAAGAAAAGATTAAAATGGTGAATTTTAATAATGTTCTGATGTCTCTAACTCAAAAGTACTGTTTTCTAAGTAAATGGTCAATTTAACCATCAACAAGAAATAAAGTTTGTTTCTTTATTTTCTTTTTTAAAAAATCCATCAAAAAGTAATTAACTCAGCCTGTGTCAGCATAACTCTGCAATGGTAGAAGAGGAAAAAGAAATGCAATCAGCCTTTAAAAAAAAATCTAAGCAGGTTCTGTTTCTCTCTATGATATCTATACACCCCCCACACACACAGACTACATGCACACAACACACATATGCTCACACATATGATTTTGATGTGTGGGATATTAAAGAGAAGTTGCCCCTGACATATTTGCTTAAGCTGTTTCTACTGCAAGGCACACGTAAAAGGAATGCAAATGTTCTTGTGTGACTTGTGGAGAATCAAATTCCCATAGAGCTCGAGGAAGGAAGGAGACCTCCCATGAAAGTGCAGGCTTTAGTGCTTAGCCCAGCTTTTCTGGCTTGTAGCTGATTTTCTCTTTGAATTGTTTTGTTCTTATTACACCTGTGAAGTTTTATGGTTTATTGATGTCGACTTAGACACTTTTGAACTGTTAGAGACAAAAATTCAAAGCTGACCCTAAGAGACCTCTCTATATGTATACTATATTTGGCTACATCATGTAACTACTAAATCTGAAGCTCTTTTCTGTTGGGCATGGGTGGGGGATTACCCTTATGGTCTCTTATGATCGGCGGGTCGTCTGCTCTTCTGAAGGCCAGTCCACTTTCTTGCCCACAAACCCTGTGTAGTCATACCTCCCCACTAAGTGATTAGGCATCAGGTGCTGCCCCTTTCCTCTGTACTGCCACATGGGGCTCTTGCAGACCTCACAGATACTAACTTAGTGCATGGTTAAGCATTTCCTTTACTAAAGGATCAGGTAAGCATCCCAAGTCAGGGCCAAATATTGGGACAAGAATTTGGGACTTAATCTAACTCGTTTCCTTGTACCCTTACTCTGCCCCTGTTCAAGGATGGTGGTGGGCAAGAGGTGATAAAGGATTCATCCTACCACATATTAAACAGAGAGCTTAGAGCCTAATAGTATTCTGTATACAGATTATGAATCAGAAGGTAGCAGCTAAAGTGTTAATTTCAAGATTAAGTTGCCCCTGGGCTAATGACTGGATATTTCAAAGTCAAAAATTACATAATAGTAGGTATGGAGGAGGTAATGATAGAATCCAGGGTTACTCATCTTGCAAAATCACAAGAACTCATATTAATCAGAGGGTCTGATTTCCTAAGCACTGTCACCTCTTTCATTTTGCAGCATGCAAAAATATAGCCAACTAGCTGACACTCTTTCATTTACAGCTTTATGCTTTCTTAGTTGTGAATTAAGCTGATTTGCCATTTAATATCTGCCAGCAGCCGGCCATTTGTCTTGATCTGCTACCTAAAAGTGTACTGCTGCCTTCCTTTCAGTCCACCCTGAAGATCCCCTCAGCCTTGCAGTGTTATGAAGGGAGACAATTCTGACTGGTTCTCTTTAGCAAGTGAAACATCATCAGAATAATATTTGTGAGCGCCCTTTGATCAAGGCTGCCAGCAGTTCTAATCTAAACTTAATTTTCTTGAATTTGTAAGAGGAAAATGGGGCATTAAAGCCTTGACTTTCGAGAGAACAGGTTAGAGCAATGAACCAAATTCATGTAGTTAATGTTTCCCCACTGACCCCAGAATAAGGTCCATTCTTCTATCTGTGGCTTTCAAGTCCCTCCCTGATTTGATCTCACCATATTTTCGTATTTTCAACCCCCCAGTGCCTGGAGTATCATAGAGCCCATTCTTCAAACTGCTGTCATAGTGATTTGCTTAAAAAAATAAATTAACTCATATCAGTTCCTAACTCAGAACCTTTCAGTGGTTTCCTATTGACCTCAGGATTAAAGTACCAAATCCAGAACCTGGCTTAGAAGATCACATACAACATGCCATCTGCCCAGGTCTTTAAGACCTGTTGTACAAGCCTGTCAATTCCCTGAACATGCTATACTCTTCTGTACTTTATAGCCTTCACATCTTACTTCTATTGTACTTTGGACACTTTTCACTAATTTACACACCCAGACCCTAGTTTACTCATTCTTATAGTCTGCCATTGAATATGAATTTCTCAAAGAGACCTTCTCTGACCACATACCTAATATAAATTAAGTCCCCAAGTTCTATATCATAACACCCAACATAATAATTCTGATAATTTTCTTGTGTATCTGATTGTCTTCTGCACTGTATCATAAGTCCCCTGAGGACAGAGATTTTATCAGTATCCCCAGGGCTAATGAGCACATCTAGCACATAGTAGGTGGTCAATAATATTTGATGCATGCATGAATAAATAATAATGCAGACTAAGAATTCCACACTAATACAGAAATCCTAAAAGAATAAATGAAACCTTGCCAAATTAAATCTCCCCTGTATTTTTCCACCAAGGTAACTAATCTCTTGCTACATTTTCTCCTTGAGATTCTCTTTCCAAATCTCCATCTGTTGATAATTAATAGATTTTATCTTCTCATCACCTATCCCAAATGTAATTGCATAATGTGTACCTGGTTCCCCAGGCAGAACTGATTTCCTTTTCATATGTTCCCTGTGCTTATAGTATTATGTTTCTGTTTCTTCCTTAGAGAAATTATTTATCACATTCTACCATAGAGCATGCCCAAAAGTCTGCTTGTTTTTCCGCTTCTAGACTTTATGCTCCTGGAGAACATGAGTCAGCATTGTTAATGCTTATTTCATGTGATACATAGTAAATACAGAAAAGGACACTATGGAAGATAATGACAGCTCTTTCATCAGTATCCCTTCCTCCCTTCTCCTAATATAATGAAATTTTTAGTTGGGTCCGTGACCACCAAGAAAAAGACTGCATTTTCCAGCCTCCTTTGTAGCTGCATTCAGCCACAGGATCAAGTTCTAACCAATGGGATCCAAGTTGAAGTTGTAACTCTTGGGTTGTGTCTTTGAAGGGAATGGGTAGTACCTTTGCCTTTTCATTTTCCTTTTGGTTTGGCTAGAACGCAAGTGAGGAGTTATTTTAGAATGATCTCAATCAGGCAGAGAAGGACAGCATCCCAGGAGACACAAAACAAGAAGACAGAAGGAGCTCAGGGTCTGACACCATGGAACACTGTGCAAGCGTAACAGCTTGTGTTGTACAGAGAAGATCCTTGCCACCAGTTCAGATTTTGACATGGAGGAGAAAGATACTCAATCTCGATTCCGCCACTGCTGTGTTTGTATCTCATTTACATGCAGCTGAGGAGGTACAATGTTATGGGCAACTTCCTGGTGTATATGCTTTTCAAAGGATAAGCAAATAACAATGAGCTACTTGAGCAGCCTTCTCAGTAGATGCTACACTAACCAGGGTTGCCACCACTTTGAATGCCCTTAAATGCCTCAGCTTCGTTTTGGTCAGACATCTGATTTATGTTGGTTGTGCACCCACAAGTAATCATAATATCACAAATAAGTGTCTTGCAGCAGGCCAGTCTATCACTTTTTCAAACAGGCAAGGTCACTTAGCATTTGTAGATGACCCTTGCCTTGCTATGTTTTCACAATGGGTTGCTTAACTACTTACTGCTTCTGAACCTCGTTTGCAAAAAAATGACTTAGGTTTTATCTATGAAATAGAATCATGAGGTATAGCTGGGAAGTCCTTTTCACAGTTTTTAGCTTGGAATTTCTGTTGGTGAGGATGGAATACTGCCCACAAATTCATAAGGGAAACATTTTTTAAACAAACATGAGTGTGCATTACAAACTAAAAATATCAACATAGTTCAGTTTTAGCAACAAGTGATCAAGGATCTAGGCAGGCATGGTTTAAACAGTGATGTTGCCCGTCACCTCAGAGCCATTCTTTATAGTAACTCTTTTCCCCTTCAAAGTGGCCCTGCTTGGATAATAAATATTATGTTCATCCTGCAGCCTCCCAAGGCTCACAGCTATAACTCAAGGATGTCAAGTCAGAATGAAATGAAGTTCATTCAGTGGTAGGGTCTAAAGAATCTGTGAGAGCAGGAACAGAGGAAAGGGACCATGGGCTCACATGGAGGCATTCAGACCAGGGAAAGAAATGTGGGGCTAGCCGTGGAAACAAACACCTCCCCAAACAGTGGAGTGTGCCTACTGAGACCAAGGTCAAGGAATGTGGGGCGGGAGGAAGACCACCCAGTACTGGAACATATAGTGAGATGCCAGGAATATGATTTACTTGGTGCCTCTTAGGTTATAGGGCTTATTTCTCAAGTTCAGGGACAAAAACAAATATCTAATTCAATATTTCCTTAATTTGATTTTCAAGGATTTGCATGAATCTATCATCAAATACTGTTCACTGGTATAAATATTACCCAGGGTCCTCTAATAATTTTAAACTACCTCTATTCCTATCACTATTATTTGATAATGCATGTATTCAGGTAAAAACAAATGGTATACAATAGCCCTCGAGGAGAAGTAAAGATCCTTCTACCTTGGCCTTCCCTTTGTGGTAAATGTATGTAAACACACACACACACACACACACACACACATACACATGCACACTTCTGCTGGTTATAGCCTACATTCTAAACCTACAGGATGAGAAATCAGTTTATTGATATAGGAACTTCAGACAATTGTGATCTTGCTGGAAGATGAAATATTTAGCTTAATTGTGCTAATTTCTGACCCTCTGTCTTTCTTCTGCCTGAAGGTAATTAGTATTATTATATTTAATGGAGGTTACCTTATGTATTTAGATGGTATACTTAAACATCTATCTCTTGTTCTACCAAATTTAATTTTTAAAGCATTTTTGTTGTGAAATAAAGCACACATTTGAAGGGTACATGGAAGAAAAACATACAACCTAATGAAAAGGAATATCCATGTGCCTACCACAAAGAATAATTAGTAGAACAGTGCTAACAACCGAGAAGCTCCCACATGCCGCTTCCTCCATAAAGGTTACCATGCCCCTAAGTTTTATGTAGATAATTTCTTTACCTTTATTTATAGCTTTACCACTTACAATCTTAAAGACTAGAATTTGGTGCATCAATTTTGTATTTTATTAAAATGGAATCATAACTTATGATTTCTTTTGTGTTTGGCTTCTTTAACCAATATTGTATTTACATCACTGCTGCTATGTATTCATTCACTTTCATCACCATATATTACTCTATTGCTTAAAAACACACACACACACACACACATCTCATCCATTCTGGTGTTAATTGGCACTTACATTATTTAGATTTGGCACATTTCAAATTTCTCAGCCATTTATTATATTCACATTTTAGAACTTTATCAACAGTAGTTTTCACAGTGATTTTGAGGAGCTTCTATTCTGCATACAATCCCTTTGTCAATTATATGTGTTCAAAATATCTTTTACTCTGTGGCTTAACTTTTCAAATTTCTTAATGGTATTTATCTCCATATACGCCTTTCTCATTCAGGTCTTCGGTCTACCTGGATTTTATTGTTGGATACATAGATGGGATGAGGTAAAGTCAAGTTTCATTTTTTTGTTCATATGGTTATCTAATTTTCTCAGTTGAAATACAGTCCTTTTCTTCCTACTTTGAACTGCTCTGTTATCATAAACTAAGTGTTCAAAAGTACACGGGTCTTTTTCTCTATTTCATTTCAGAAATCCGTTTATCTTTCCTTACTCTAATACCATGCTCTCTTAATTACTGCAGTTTTATAAATACGTTTTGATATCTAGTGAAACAAGTTCTCCCACCTTGTTCATTAAGAGCATAATGTATGTACCTTTGCATTTCCATATACATTTTAGAATCATTTTTTTAAGTTCAAGAAATTTGGAAGTTATTGGAGTTATGTTAAATCTATAGATCAACTTGTAGAAAAACTGATACCTTCATATAACTGAATATTCGTCTGGTTGGCTAATTTTATGGGTCAGCTTGGCTGGGCTAAGGGATGCCCAGATACGTGGGAAAACATTTCTAAGTGCGTCTGTGAGTATGTTTCTGGAACAGATTAGCAAGTGAATCAGTAGACTGAGTAAAGAGACCCCCCACCTTCGCCACTGCAGGTGGGCAGCATCAATCCTCTGAGGGCCCCATAGAACAGAAAAGCAGACGGAGGACAGCTTCTCTCTGTCTTCTTGAGCTGAGTCTTCCATCTTCTCCTGCCCTCAGATCTTGGAGCCCCTTGTTCTCAGGCCTCCACACTCTGGGACTTATATATGTGAGTGTGACCCTCACTCCCACCCCGCAGTCTTGTTGTTAGTCTTTTGGATTTGGACTAAATTATACAACCAGCTTTCCTGGTTCTCCAGCTAGCAGGCAGCCAATTGTCAGACTTCTCAGCCTCCACAACCATGTGAGCCAATTTCTATAATAAATGACCTTTTTATCTATCTATCTGTCTGTCTATCTGTCTATCTCCTATTTTGTTTTTCTGTAGGACCATAACCAATACATCCTTCATGTATTTAAATCTTCATTAATTGTATATCACAATAGTTATTGATTTCTATATAGAGGTCTTGCACATATTTAGTTAGATTTATACCTAGGTATACAATATATTTGATATTATTTAAATGCTACCTTAAAAAGTTAACTTTCTTGGTGTTTATGCTGTTATATAGATATGACATCCAGTGTTTTAGCTAAATTAACTTATTAATTACAACAATGCATCTATAGATTCTTAGGATTTTCTTTTGCATATCAGCCATTTTAATTGCTTTCTTGCCAATCTTTATGTATTTTACTTTTTCTTACTTTGCTGCATTACCTAGAACAGGAAGTAAAATATTGAATAGACATGGTGATAGTGACCTTAACCCTGTAACTGTCATCAACAGAAATGTTTCAACATTAAGTGTGATATGTGTCATAGTTTTTTAAGTGCCCTGCATCAAATAAAGAATTTCCTATTCTATTCCTAGTTTTTTATTTTTTTCATGAACAGGTGTTGAATAACAGGTGTTATTTTCTATATAAAAATTGAGATTTTTAAATGATTTCTCACCTTTACTTTGTTAATGAGATATGTTATATTGATTTTTTTTGAAATGTTAAATGGATTCTACATTCTTCGACAAAGCGTAACTACATATTTTATTTATTTAATGATAGATTTTTTTTGTTACTATTGTGATTACAATGTTTGTATCTATGTTTATGAGTGAGACTAGCCTGTAATTTTCTTGTAATTTCTTTGCAGTTGTTTCGGTATAAAGGTAGTCTGGTTACATAAAATGAATCAGGGAGTTTTTCTTTATTTTCTTTCTGTGGAAGAATTTGTAAATGACGGGCTATTTCTTCTTTAAATGTTTGGTAAAATTCTCTGATGAACTAACCTGGTCTTATCATTTGTTGAGGACATGCTTTACATTATAGATTCAATGTCTTCAATATTGATATGACTATCCCGGTTTTTAATTTCTTATGGTGTCAAGTTTGGAAGCTTGTATTTTTCTAGGAATTAGTCTTCTTCACATGAGTTTTTCCAAAGTTATCATAGATTTGTTCACAATAACTTTTATCTGTTAAATGTGGGCAGCATCTATAGTGATATATCTTTTTAATGTTACATATATAACACACACACATACAAACACACACACACACATATGCTGCCTTTTCCTTCCATTTCTCTCTTCCTCTCTCTTCCCCTTCATCTCTCCCTCTGTGTTTGTCTTCCTCTCCAGGTGTTTGTCAATTATATTTTTCTTTTCAAAGAACCAACATTTTAGAATTGTTGATTCTCATAATACATAGGTCTATGGCCTATTTTATTAATTTTATCTCTTGTCCTTAACATTTCTTTCCTTTTGTTTCTGTGGTTTTTATTTGTTCTTATTGTAGCTTTCATAGTTGGGTTTTGCATTTTTACCTAATATTGACAATCTTTGTTCTTCAATTGTAGCATCTGAATCATGTATTTTCAGTGCAATTACTGATACATTTGGGCCTTTATCTGCAGTCTTACACTATGATTTATATTTTTCCTTCCGGTTGTAATTTTCTTTTCCAACTGGTCTTGCTATTTGTTTTAGGTGGATAGAATATTTTAAAATATCATTTCTTTTCTTTTTTCTTATCAGTCAGTTTGGAAGTTATATATTCTTATGAAACTCTTTCACTGATTAACATACACTTTACAACATGCAACTTTGATTTATCAATGTTTAATGTTCATTAATACCTTACTTACGTCCAGAACCTTGGAAAAGGTTGAGGATATTATAAACATTACAACACTTCAAAGTCCACCCATTTCCAATTTATTGCTATTCAATATGCCATAAGGAATTTTTATTACTGGTTAAAAAACTTAGCATCCATTGATGTGCACTCATATATTTAAATTTTTTCACTACTCTTTATTCCCCACCTTCATCTCCAACTTGATGTGGAAATCATTTCCCTCCTGACTGAAGAATAATATTTTTACATGCATATGTGTTTGTGTATATATGCATTATGGTTTGAGTTCCTTTCCTTGGTCTTTCTCCCCACCACAACAAAGGATTGAAAGGCAGAGACACAATAACAAAGCAGAGTGAAAGTTTTATTTGAATACACTCCATGGGAGGAGTGGGCCAGAATCAAGGTAGACAAAGTCCTCAGTCTGTTAGGCGGGAAGCCTTTATATCACATTCTGACTAGGAGGTGCCTCTTTGACTGGCAAAGTGGTGGGCCTTTGGTTTACAGGTCTTTCTATATAGCCATCCCTCTCAGTGAGCATGTCCCTTCCCCATGCTGAGGTGTGATTTGGGCCATTCTTAGTTCCCTCCATTGGGATCTGGTTGGGGAGGAAGTTATCTCCCTGTAAAGCCTTTATTGTCTACACATGGGACCCCCGACCTGGGCAGAGTTTGGGCAGCTTCTTCTTTGAGCCTTATCTTCCCCTTTTCTGGCTGCTCATGTCTATCGTTCAACCTAACATTCCTAACATATGTATATATCATACATTTATTATATATTATGTATTTATTATGTTATATATATAATGTATGTGTGTGTGTGTGTGTGTGTGTGTGTATATATATATATAATGTGTATACTGTTGAATTCTGTCAGTTCTTGTTTTTACAAAAATATTTCAATTTCATCTTTATTCTTTGAGGGAGATTTTTATTGAGTAAAGTATTATAGGTTCATTGGTTTCCATTTTTCTCTTAAAAGGTCAGCTCTTTGTCTAATTTTTGCTTCTTTGAAAGTTTCTCTCTGTCTTTAGTTACTTTAAAAGGATTCTGTTTTTCTTAATTTTTTTCTTTTCAGTTTTTAGTTTTCTAAGACGTATGTAAATGTTTTGTTATTTAAATTATCCTGCTTTGGGATCCTTGGGTTGCTTCCATATGTAGATTAATATCTTTCATGACTTTTGGAAAATCCACAGACATGATCTCTTTCAAATAGTTCAAATAATGCTTATCTATTATTGTCTATCTCCTTTTGGGATTCTAATTAAACATATACTAACATTTTAAAGTTTAATTTCCTCTATTATACAAAAATAAGTTCATTTTAGAAATTATTATGAAATGCATAATAAAACACATTGAAATTTACTTCTAATCTCATATGACCTTTAGAATGATTCTGTAAAGATCCAAATAAATATCATTAGTATTTTGATTGTATTTCGGTTAACTTCATGATTTTGGAAGTAATTTGAATCTTAGCAAAGTTAAGATTTCCTCTCCTAGGGCATGCCATATTCCAGTTTAGGAATTATATTTTATACACTTACCTATCTATCTCTTTTTAGTGGTAATAGATGGTTTCAAGAAAATTATATAATTTGTATAACTAATTACAGTTTTATTGTATGCGATTATTCATTTGATTCACGTGTCTTCCTTCCTTTCTGGAATCACAGTACTTATTTCTAGCATGGCTAAAAATCACACAATAACACAGGATGGCAGTGCTTAGGGTGATCTCCTTTCTCTTTTTGTAGATCGATTTATTAAAATATAGGTCACATTACAAAAAGTTCACCCATTAAAAATATGCAGTTCTATGATATTTATTATGTTCACAGAATTGTGCAACCATGATCATAATCAATATTAGAAGATTTTGTCACTGCCCCAACAAAAACCCATACCCATTAGCTGTCTCCACAATTAATATTTTATTGTTTCTCCAAGCCCTGACAACCTATCAAGTCATACAATATGCTGCCTTTCGTTACTGACTTCTTTCACTTATTTTAGTATTTTTCAAGGTTAATCAATGCTGGAGAATTTATCACTACTTCATTCCTTCCTTTCATTGCCAAATGATATTCCACTGTACGGATATAACACATTCTAAGCATCCATTCACCAGCTGATGGGCTTTTTGGTTGTTGCTATTTTGGGCTGTTACAGAGAATTTGGCTATTATGAAGAATGTTGCTAAGAATATCTGTGGACACATTTTTGTGTGGACACATATTTTAATTTCTCTTGGGTATTTATGACAAGTGGAGTTGCTTGGTCATGTAGTAGGTCTGTTTAACATTTTGAGGAACTGCCAAACGATTTTCCAAAGAAGCTGCACCATTTTACGTAGCTGGCAGAAATCTATGAAAGTTCCACTTTCTCCACCGTTAGCTAACATTTGTTATTGCCTGCCTTGTTTATTAGAACCATGTTAGTTGGTGTGAAGTGGTATATAATTGTGGTATTGATTTTTATTTCTCTAATGGCTAAAGATTTTGAGCATCTTTCCAGGAGAATATTAGCCATTAGTATATCTTCTTTGAAGTAATGTTTTTTCAGATACTTTGTCCATTTTAAAATTGGAATATTCTTTTCTTGTTAAATATAAGAGTTCTTTATATTTTCTGAATATGAGATGCTTATCAGAAAATATGATAAGAAAATATTTTCTCCCACTCTGTGAGTTGTTTATGTTTTTGTGGTATACTTTGAAACACCAAGTTGTGTGTGTGTATGTGTGTATCTTTTAAAAAATTTTGATGAAGTCAAGTTTATTAAAGTTTTTGTTCTGTTGCTTGTACTTTTGGATTATATCAATGAAACCAGTGACTAAACTATGGATGGCGAGATTTATTCATTTGTTTTATTCTTAGGGTTTTATAGTTTTTGCTCATATATTTAGGCCTTTGTTCCACGTCTTCAGAAATTTCAAGCCATTTCTACCCTGATTATCTACTATCCATTCCCAATATGTTTTATGTTTGGCTCAAGTCTCAGGTAGGAGCTATTTTAGCAGGAGCCCTCATGCCAGGGGAGTTCTGTTTGGACCAGTGTGTACTGCACTCCTTTCAAATGTTGCGATCCAAAGGAATAATGTAATTTCAAAGGGAGTTGCCTAACTTCTGCCTTATGTCCAGCCCAGGCTCCATGCTTCAAGTCTCTAAATTAGAATGTAGTAGTACTAGTACATTTTGCTAGTGACTTCTCTACCTATTTCCTGTGACATGCACTACCTTCTCAAAGAGAAAGTTTCATTTTTTTTTTTTTTTTTGGTTCTTCTTCTGTCAAGAGGCATTTGCAAGTCTCTTAGCAGAAACTGCTTGTAAAGTGTGCATTTCTGGTCTCAGGGTCTGATGTGTTTACACAATTTGATACTCCTTTTGCCAAGCATGATGCTTGGCTTACAGTAGGGGCTCAATAAATATGTTTTAAGTGAATTGATGGCTTTCATCAAATTATTTGAGATATAAACACAAAATGGGGAGTGAGGAGTAGATCAAAGAGGAGGGTTAGACACTTTGCTCAAGTCACCATCATTCTTTGGAATTAAGATATACTTTCCATCAAGCAAAATTCTGTGCTTTTACATCTTTATCTTCCAGTCACAGAACTGATGAACGGGTTTATCTTCTCACGGGTAGACTCTGGTGGGTTGTTAACTGTCATTGTATCTTTCTAACTGGTCCCTTGCTTTCAGTCTCTCAGCTCCTCAGTCTATACGCAATCGGCAGATCATCTTCCTGAAGAAGTTTGTCGTCACGTCACTTGTTGGTTCAAAATGTTATGACTTTTTCTTGTCTATAAAATAAATGACACTTTTTTAGCTTGTGGGAATTTATAAAAATAAATTAGTTGGTTTTTCTCACTTTCTTTTATCCTTTGTTTTTATTCAAATAGATATCAAATTCTGCTTCCCTGCCTCTGGGAAGGAGTGTGATTGAGAATAGAATAGAAGTTACTGTCAAGAAAATTTCCTGTTTGGCTTTTGTTTCCCCAAAGATAAAGCCTATTGAGGAAAATATACCTTGAGTCTAATAGGGAGAGTCAAGAAAAGAAGTGCATCTGGGAAAGCTGTTTTCCTCTGACTAAAGAGAAATTCCCCTTGAAATGCAAAGGAAAACAGGTCTTTGGGTCCCATGAATAACGGCCTTTGGCTCTGTTTCCTGCCTGTGCCTTGGGAAGAAAGCAAAATTTTAAAGAGAAATGGGTCTAGGCTTGTGATGTTAGTTATTAATCCCTTCTCCTCAACCATGGCATGAGAGCAACAGAATCAATGGAGTTGAAAGGAACATATGCGCTATGACAGTGTACTTCTGGTCAATACTATTGACTTGAAGAGCCCCCCAGTACTGCACTGCTGCGGAATTCCCTGTACACTCTGGTACTGCCCTAGGGAAGGATCTACAAGAGTGACTTCAGTTGAAATTCCTATTTGTGTGACAGGCTAAATGCTTGAAGTCAAAATTGATTCTAAAAAATTAGGAAATAATGAATCTCTGGTAGACCAGGGTTTACAGATTTTCAATTTTATCCATTACACTTGAATTGGGCTCCAGCTATTCTGTGCAGTTTATGGTAAACTCACCAGTTATCTAAGAAATCTTCTCTTGATATTTCGAGACTCAGTTCAAATGCATACACCTTTAAATTCCCAAGCCTAATTAATCACGTCATCTTTTATTCTCTTAGTGATATTTAAATGTATAAATACCTCCATGATAACTTAGCACTTCCCAAATCTATTACAGTCATGCATGTTCTTCCTTATTATAGATTAACATTAAAATAGTGGAATCTATGTCCTATTAAGTTCTGTGTCCCCATGACCCACCACAGTAACTGGAGTATACTTCATGCTCAGTAAAGATTTTTAAAATTATATCATTACCTTTTTCATCCTTTTATTTTGTATTTTCAAAAATTTAGTTTCATTCCGCAAATGTGCCACAAAAGTTTTATTGTGGTTAATTGTGCAGAAACTATGAATTATAAGCTACTTGACAGAACAGAAATGCTCTGACATGAAATGTTTTTGTTTTGAGACTGCGTAATGCTATCAAATGAAATAAAAATGATCACTAGCATAGAATGCCAATGAATTCAGATAAAACAATAAAGGATTCAGTGCCCTAATTTCCAGGAGATAATATTTGCCTTGTGTTAAAAAAGCTACTGAGGTCTTGGCAGTTATAAAAAAAAAAATAGACCCAAACTCGCTGTCCAGATGAGGAAAACAGCAAGGAAAAATTTGAACATGATTTGATTAATGCATGGTATGTCATTTATTTGGTATATATAAGGAGTGGGACTAGACAGTTTAGAAGAGAAATTAAATATATCTTTGAGGCTAGAATACGACTTGGGGCAGCAGATTCTAAATCAATTGCTAGAAAAAAGACCAAGGTAAAGCAGCAGGTCAAGAAATACTATTATTGGCAATATCTTTACATTGTTGTGGGCCAAAAAAGGTCAGTATCTTAAGAAGTGTGGTATTCCAGAAAGGCCTAGAAGTTAGCAATATATGAAGTCTGGAAGCAGGACTCTTGATAGGATTTTAGTTCCTTGGGAAGGATGGATAATATGTAGCATGTGTCCAGAGCATTCTTTCCTTCCCTCAACACTCAATCTATTCTTTATCCAAAAACCAAAGTGATATTTCTAAAATGTTTATTGTCTGTTTCCCTCCACACCACCCACTCAGACACTACATGTGAGCAAAGATCTTTGATTTGTTCACTGTTCCATCCTCAGCACCTAGACTGTCTGGAGTGGAGTAGGTATTGAATACATGAACAGATAATATAGTCTCAGCAAATATATGATGAACTGAACTGACAATATTCCTAAGCATCAAGAAACAGCCACTTGACCATCTCCCACTATTTAAAGAACCCTGGAAGAAGGTTTAACTCTTTTCTTTTCTAATTATTCTGAACTTGCTCTTATTTATTTATGTCAACATCTATGCATGTAAATAATAATGGTAACTTGCCATTATTTAGCCCTTTGAAAGTTTAAATATTTTTCATCATCACCTTTGATAAAATTCACCTAATTCACAGGGCTATTAGGTTTATTTATTTGCATTGTAAAGATGAAAATCTGAGGTTCAGAGGGGCTAAAGCATTCGTCTAAAGTCAACTAAATTGTATTCCATCAAGTGTCATCAAGAATTTCTCTATGCTCTTCTTCCCTGCCCAGTGCTCTGTATTGGGTCTACTTTCTTAAATGCTATAGTTTAACATATATAGGACTTCAGGAATCCATGCAGATTTTCCTGATTTGATGGGAGTTTTTAGAACATAAAAGAGAAACCAGAGGAACAGATGGCAATGAATTATATATAGCAACACATTTTAAAATGGCATAACTAGTCTACACTTCAGATATGTATTTGTGGAGACAGATATATGTTAATGAGATATGTATATCATTATATACATATGTAATATGTGTAATTGTATTATAAATATATCAGAGATATAGACACCTTGGTAAGGGCACCCCTATATCCCTACTGGGAGCTCTTTCACTCACAAAAATTGAGAGATATATTGGGACTTAGGTAAGAAAAGATATACTACTGTTGAGAGCAGTAGAGCTGTTCCAATTATTTTCAAATGTAGTATACACTATATAGTAAAATATGTCAGGCTTTCTTGCAATGTATTTTAACAAAAAAAATGAGTAGTCTTGAAGAAAACTGGCATGTAAAACCAAAACACAGTGATTATCATGAAAATCAAAATTGCTTTTGATTTTGGGGCATCCATTGTTGCATTCTAGGAGTCTTGTTTGAACGATACAGTGAGATATTCTGGAATCTACTTTGTGTTTGCTCCCTGCCTATGCACAACTTTTTAACTCTGCTGGATTCTTCAGTTTCATGTCATTTCCAGGCACAGTATATAAGACAGCTGATATCTAGTGTTGGCCTGGGCCAGGGTTTGATTTATTAGGGTATTTTATTTCAAGTGTCAAAAGCAATGGAGCTTTTATTGATGCCTCATTAAGAAAAGATGAAGTAAGAGAGACAAAGCAAAGTTGATTAATACTATCCATAACATCATTTTGAAGAAGTCCCCAGCCTCACATTGAAGACTTCCACAACATGGGCCCAGCCTTGACTTCCACTCCCATCACATGTCCCCCAACTCCTAGCATCTGGTCTGGTCACACTACACTAAGTGTGTTTTTCTGCAAATGTTTCCCGTAGACAAGACTGTCATCACATCCCCTCATCACATTGCTTTTGTAGAAACGTACATGGATTTCTTCTTCATCTTCTTCTAGTTAATGTAACACAGTGATGAGGGGCCCAGGCAATGTAGTCAGACTAAATGGAGTTCAAATCAGAGCTCACTCACCTTTTTTCTGTGCAATCTTAGGCACATTACCAAATTTTTCTGAACATTGATTCCTTCATCTGTAAAGTACAATAATGTAATATGTACCTCCTAGTCAAAAGAAAAAGAAATGATGCACATATAACTTATGGTACTAGGTTCTTAAATAAATATACAAATATAAATTTAAAAATATATGTATATGTGTATGTATGAGTATATGTTTAGATGTATGTGTATATATATATATATACACACACACACACATACATTGTAAAGGAACAAGTGGCATGAAGGTATATCCAAGCTAGTTCAGGGTTTATCTAAAACCACTTTGGTTAGAAAATACCTATGACCCCAGTATTTTTCATGTCTTTTTTCTAAAGGAATTGATGATCAGAATTGTAGCTTCCTGGTGCTGCCTTACCAGAGTACTACATACTGGGTGGCTTAAACAACAGAAATTTATTATTTCTTCATTCTGCAGAAGTCCAAAATTGAGGTGTGAGTACAGTTGTTTCCTTTTTAGGGCTGTAGGGAAGGGTCTGTTTCAGGCCTCCCTCCTTGGTTTGCTGATGACTGTCTTCTCCCTGTGTCTTCACATCGTCTTCCCTCTCTACATGTCTGTCTCTGTCTGAAATCTTCCCTTTTTATAAGGACACAGTCATAAGGGATTAGGATGTACTGTAATGACTTCATTCTAACTTGATTACATCTGCAAAGATCCTATTTTCTTTCCAATGTCATGTTCACAGGTCCTGTGGAGCAGGATTTCAACATCTTTTGGAGGGACCTAATTCAGCCTATTATAAGAACTAACACAGTAATGGGGTAGGAGGCAAAGAAGGTCCGCAGGGTCCAGTGCACCAGCTCTGCAGCCTAAACTCAGAAAGCAGCAGTTGCCAGGCTGAGCGTTCCCTTCCCACATTGAAAAGAGGGGACTGGCTGACTGTAATTTGTGAATTTTTCTTCATATTTCCCAAACCATTTCTAACATTTAAAGGAATTTAATCTTTTCTGAAAGTGTGCCCATGTTAAACTAAAATCATTTCCATGGCATTATATAAAATGAGCCTTAATATGTAAACTTTGAATCAGAAATTTCTCTAGGAAACGCAAGGCATTACTTTGTGGGTTAAATTATGATTTGATACAATTCAAATTGTTACTTCTTTCATAGAAATAATAATAATTCATGTAGATAATGAAGTCACTTTTAATTGATTGTCCAGTTGACCTAAACAAAAAGAGGGAAGGTATGCATTTGCTGTGGAAAAGAGCCTCATTGGGAAACAACATGTGAGGCGTCTTAACCAATGTATTTGTTGAGAAACTTAGGAAGATGTTTTAATTAAATCACAGTGTTAATATTTCTTCTTATTTCTAGGTCTGTTTTACTAGTCTCTAAAACTAAGCCTTTAGGAAATGTGCCTGCTGCATGCAGAGTGGGGCTAAGGGAATATGATCTTATAGCCTTGGATGTACTCACCTGTAGGCATACTTCAGTGGGGTGAAGATTAATTACCATTTGTTTAAGCATGGTTCCTGACCCAGTTTATATCCCATGGGATGTTTCCATCCAGTTAGGTAGGAGTCATCAGCTTTCTGACTCTGAAATACACGATTTCTGACTTTTCATCTTTCTTTCTCTGCCATATTGCTCTGCTTCACCTTACCTCCACCCTACACCCCACCCTCAAAAAAGTGTGTCTCTGTAAGTTCAGAAAAAAGAGAAAAGAATTAAGTAGAAAATGACCTGTTTTTCCTTGCAGTGTCACATGTTCAAATGTAATATCTTGGCTGTTAAAAAGAAACATAATATCTCTTATGTAATTAAAGCAGGCACAGTTCTGTTCTAGTTCCATCTATATCCTCTTTAACAAATGTTAGCATGTTGGCTGTGTATCTGAGTACCTGAGTCATAATTCCCAATGTTTTATTACTGATTATTTATAGTTTCTCCCATCTTCAGAGGAGATTTATGTGATAAATAAGCTCTGTGTTATCTTCCTCTTACAGCAGGGCCCTAGAATTTCCAGCACCATGACTCTGCTCTCCAAATGACACTGTATGTGGGTATATACCTTTAGCACATCAATCTTACCTGTTCCCTGATCTGGATCCTTTTCTGTGTATTCAAACCTCAAAATAATATTACCTGAATACTTTTTCAGTTAAGTTTGCACTGATCCCTTTTTTCCCATTTCACTAAGGAACAGGAGCTAATAGTAGATATGGATGAGAATGTAAAGCAATATTCCGCAAACTATGAAAATGCCTGAGAGTGTCTGGAGCATGTAGGAACAATTCTTTACTCCTACATCAGCATGTATTTTACTGAGCAACTACTATATATAAAATACTATGTGGGATACAGGGAGGCATAAAGCACAGTCCTTTCCTTCAAGGAATTGCACATTAGTTGTGGAGTCCACAGGACCTAAACAAGTATAACATAAGGCAGAATGCAGTAAATATGAAAATTAACATCCAAACAATGTTCTGTACAGGTGTAGAGAGAATAAGAATGCATTCTGATTATAGGGATATCTTCTAAGCTTCATGATATTTTACTTGAGTTCAGAAAGATGGGTGGATTTTGATAATTCATAAAGAGCCTACCAGCCTGAATGCTGTCATCCCAGAAATGGAGATGTTGAAGTGTTTAAAACATGAGAAGAGGCAAGTGATCTGATGACGAACTGTGCATCTAAATACACTTTTCGATTTTTTCAAAACATTCTTTCTTATGGAAGTTTCATTAATTCACTTAAAGCCATTCATGTGGTGCTGCTTCTGGATTCTAAAACTGACCAAAGCTATATAGAGAGATAGTGCTTGCTTCTTCATTGGTAAATATGATTGGTAATTCATAATTTATAAGTGAGGAAGATCAAATAAGACAATATAGGTAGTATGTATGTGGAAACATTTGACATCACCAATCCTGCTTTTCACTTACTGACTTTGTAATTATATATTTTGTTTTGTATTTGTCCCTACGAATGGATTGTAAATTCAATGAGGAACTGTGTTTGTCTTGTTCATTATTTTCCCAGCATGCAGTACAATATCTAATGTGATATATGTGTTTAATGAGCATAACAAATAGAATAACGAATAGACTTTAAATTCCTATGGAGATGTCATATAGCTAGGATTACTGTTGTATTATACCTCTAGCCCTTTTCCAGTTAGTGAGCATGGAAGCAATTATAAAGGCCTAACCTATTTGTGAATCATTCCCATTGTCATGGCCTCAGTTAGTGCTATTCTCCCAATATATAAAATATTCCTTATTAAAGTGAAATATGCAGATGGAGATTCAATCATTAAGAAATTCCATATCAGAAATGAAGCATACAGTGAGGGGATCTAAAAGCATATTAGATGTAGTAGAAGAGATGGTAAATGAATAGAAATTAGAGAAGAGGAATACAAAGAAGCTGAGGCACAGAGAGAAAACAGGATCTCTAAGAATGAAAGAATATTGAGAGAACTGTGTAATCAATCCAAATGGAACAATATTTGCATTATAGGGCTACCAGAAGAAGAAGAGAGAAAAAGAGATAGAAAGTGTCTTTAAGGAAATAATTGCTGATAACTTCACCAATCTCAGGAAAGAAATAGTCTCTTAGACCATGTAAGTGCACAGATCTCCCAACACAAGGGACCCAAGGAAGACAACACCAAGACATATAATGATTAAAATGGCAAATATCAAGGACAAGGAGAGACTATTAAAAGCATCCACAGAGAGAAAAAAGATCATGTATAAAGGAAAGCCCATAAGGCTATCAGCAGACTTCTCAGCAGAAACCTTACAAGCCAGAAGGGAGTGGAATGATATACTTAATGCAATGAAGCAGAAGGGCTGCAAACCAAGTAAACTCTACCCCACAAGATTATCATTTAAATTTGAAGGAGGGATTAAACAATTTTCAGATAAGCCAAAGGTGAGAGAATTTACCTCCCACAAAACACCTCTACAGTGAATTCTGGAGGGACTCCTATGGATGGAAGTGCTCCTAAGGCTAAATAGCTGTCACCAGAGGAAAAAAAATCCATAAAAAAAGAAAGTAGAACAATTAATTAGTAAGTGGATGCTAAATCAAATCAACTACCCCCAAAGTCAGTCAAGGGATAGACAAAGAGTACAGAATATGATACCTAATATAGAAAGAATGGAGGAGGAAGAAAAAGGAGGAAAAAGAAAGAACCTTTAGGTTGTCTTTGTAATAACATACTAGGTGAGTTAAACCAGACTGTTAGATAGTAAGGGAATTACCCTTGAACCTTGGGTAACCACGAATCTAAAGACTGCAAAGGCAACAATACATACTTATTTATAATCACCATAAATGTAAATGGTCTGAATGCACCAAGTCAAAACATATAGAATCAATGAATGGATAAAAAAAACAAGACCCATCTATATGCTCATCTATGAGATCACCTTTGAGAGACTCACTTTAAACCCAAAGACATACACAGACTGAAAGTAAAGGGATGGAAAAAGATATTTCATGCAACTAATAGGGAGAAAAAAGCAGGAGTTGCAGTACTTATATCAGACAAAATAGACTTCAAAAGAAAGAAAGTAACGAGACAAAGAAGGACATTACATAATGATAAAGGGGTCAGTCCAACAAGAGTATATAACTATTATAAATATCTGTGCACCCAACACAAGATCACCTACATATGTGAAACAAATACTAACAGAATTAAAGGGGGAAATAGAATGCAATGCATTCATTTTAGGAGACTTCAACACACAAGTCAGTCCAAAGGACAGATCAACGAGACAAAATAAGTAAGGACACAGAGGCACAGAACAATGTATTAGAACAGATGGACCTAATGGACATCTACAGAACACTCCATCCAAAAGCAACAGGATACACATTTTTCTAAAGTGCACATAGAACATTTTCAAGAACAGATCATATTCTAGGCCACAAAAAGAGCCTCATTAAATTTAAAAAGATTTAAATTGTACCAACCAGCTTTTCAGATCACAAAGTATGAAACTAGATATAAAATACACAAAGAAAACAAATAATCCCACAAACACATGGAGGCTTAATAACATGCTCCTGAATAATCAATGAATCAATATCCAAAAATAGAGATCAAGCAATATATGGAGACAAATAAAAACAATAATTCAACATCGCAAAATCTGTGGGATGCAGCAAAGGCTATGCTAAGAGGGAAGTATATTGCAATATAGGCCTACCTCAGGAAAGAAGAACAATCCCAAATGAACAGTATAAACTCACAGTTAACGAAACTAGAAAACGAAGAACAAATGAGGCCCAAAGTCAGTAGAAGGAGGGACATAATAAAGATTAAAGCAGAAATAAATAACATTTAGAAGAATAAAACAATAGAAAGAATCAATGAAAGCAGGAGTTGATTCTTTGAGAAAATAAACAAAATAGATAAACCCCTAGCCAGACTTACCAAAAAAGAGAGTCTACACAAATAAACAGAATTAGAAATGAGGAAGGAAAAATCACTACAGACACCACAGCAATACAAAGAAATATGAGAGAAAGTATGAAAAATTATATGCAAACAAACTGGATAACCTAGAAGAAATGGACAACTTTCTAGAAAAATACAACTTTCCAAGGCTTACCCAGGAAGAAATAGAAAATCTGAATAGACCAATTACCAGCAAGGAAATTGAATTGGTAATAAAAAAACTATGTAAAAACAGAATTCATGGACCAGATAGTTTCACTGCTGAATTTTATCAAACATTGAGTAAAGACCTAATACCCATCCTCCTTAAAATTTTCCAAAAAGTAGAAGAGGAGGGAATACTCCCAAACTCTTTCTAGGAAGCCAGCATCCCTCTAATACCAAAACCAAGCAAAGAGACGAAAAAAAGAGAAAATTACAGACCAATATCCCTGATGAACATAGATGCAAAAATACTCAAAAAAATATTAGCAACCAAATTCAAAAATACATCAAAAAGATCATCCATCATGATCAAGTGGGATTCATCCCAGGGATGCAAGGATGGTACAACATTCGAAAATCCATCAACATCATCCACCACATCAACAAAAAGAAGGACAAAAAACCACATGATCATCTCCATAGATGCTGAAAAGGCATTCGACAAAATTCAACATCCATTCATGATAAAAACTCTCAACAAAATGGGTATAGAGGGAAAGTATCTCAACATAATAAAGCCCATATATGACAAACCCACAGCCAACATTATACTTAACAGCAAGAAGCTGAAAGCTTTTTCTTTAATATGGGGAACAAGACAAGGATGTCCACTCACCCCACTTTTATTCAACACTGTTCTGGAGGTCCTAGCTACAGCAGTCAGACAACACAAAGAAATGAAGGCATTTAGATTGGCAAGGAAGAATTTAAACTGTCCCTGTTTGCAGATGACATGATATTGTACATAAAAAACCCTAAAGAATCCACTCCAAAATTACTAGATCTAATATCTGAATTCAGCAATGTTGCAGGATACAAACTTAATACACATAAATATGTTGCATTCCTCTACACTAATGATGAACTAGTAGAAAGAGAAATCAGGAAAACAATTCCATTCACAATTGGATCATAAAGAATAAAATACCTAGGAATAAACTTCACCAAGACAGTGAAAGACCTATACTCTGAAAACTACAAGACACTCATGAGAGAAATTAAAGAAGAAAACAATAAATGGAAACATATCCTGAGCTCATGGATAGGAAGAATTA
The DNA here is from genome assembly GCA_029783875.1 of Phataginus tricuspis. Lineage (NCBI taxonomy): Eukaryota > Metazoa > Chordata > Mammalia > Pholidota > Manidae > Phataginus > Phataginus tricuspis. The sequence continues at coordinate 120,361,817 of JAQQAC010016209.1, read as the reverse complement.
ATATTGTCAAAATGGCCATCCTGCCTAAAGCAATCTACAGATTCAATGCAATCTCTATCAAAATACCAACAGCATTCTTCATCAAACTAGAGCAAATAGTTCTAAAATTCATATGGAACCACAAAAGACCCCGAATAGCCCAAGCCATCCTGAGAAGGAAGAATAAAGCAGGGGGGATTATGCTCCCCAACTTCAAGCTTTACTACAAAGCCACAGTAATCAAGACAATTGGGTATTGGCACAAGAACAGACCCATAGACCAATGGAACAGACTAGAGAGCCCAGATATAAACCCAAGCTGTATGGTTAATTAATATATGATAAAAGAGCCATGGATATACAATGGGGAAATGACAGCCTCTTCAACAACTGGTATTGGCAAAACTGGAGAGCTACATGCAAGAGAATGAAATTGGATTACTGTCTAACCCCATACACAGATGTAAACTCAAAATGGATCAAAGACCTGAATGTAAGTCATGAAACCATAAAACTCTTAGAAGAAAATATAGGCAAAAATATCTTGAATATAAACATGAGCAACTTTTTCCTGAACGCATCTCCTCGGGCCAGGGGAACAAAATAAAAAATGAACAAATGGGACTACATCATGCTAAAAAGCTTCTGTACAGCAAAGGACACCATCAGCAGAACAAAAAGGCATCCTACAATATGGGAGAATATATTTTTAAACAGCATATCTGACAAGGGGTTAACATTCAAAATTTATAAAGAACTCACAAACCTCAACAGCCAAAAAGCAAATAACCTGATTAAAAAATGGGCCGAGGATATGAGCATACACTTCTCCAAAGAAGAAATTCAGATGGCCAACAGGCACATGAAAAGATGCTGCACATTGCTAATCATCAGAGAAATGCAAATTAAAACCACAATGAGATATCACCTCACACCAGTTAGGATGGCCAACATAGAAAAGACTAGGAACAACAAATGCTGGTGAGGATGCGGAGAAAGGGGAACCCTCCTACACTGCTGGTGGGAATGTAAACTAGTTCTACCATTGTGGAAAGCAGTATGGAAGTTCCTCAAAAAACTCAAAATAGAAATACCATTTGACCCAGGAATTCCACTCCTAGCAATTTACCCTAAGAATGCATGCTCCCAGATTCAAAAAGACATGTGCACCCCTATGTTTATCACAGCACTATTTACAATAGCCAAAAAATGGAAGCAACCTAAGTGTCCATCAGAAGATGAATGGATAAAGAAGATGTGGTACATATACACAATGGAATATTATTCAGCCATAAGAAGAAAACAAATCCTAGCAATTGCAACAACATGGATGGAGCTAGAGGGTATTATGCTCAGTGAAATAAGCCAGGTGGAGAAAGATAAGTACCTAATTATTTCACCCACCTTGTGGAGCATAAGAACAAAGCAAAAACTGAAGGAACAAAACAGCAGCAGACTCACAGAACCCAAGAATGGACTAACAGTTGCCAAAGGAAAGGGACTGGGGAGGGTGGGTGGAAAGGGAGGGAGAAGGGGAATAAGGGACATTGCGATTATCACACATAACATTGGAGGGGGCACGGGGAAGGCAGCATAGCACAGAGAAGACAAGTGGTGACTGTATAACATCTTCCTATAGTGTCACCTAAGTGTGGACCTGTTAGTGTGACCCCAGAGTCTGTAGGACTGTACCCACTCTGACACCCCTACCTCTCCCTCCCTGCCATCAGAGAACTCACAGAGACACACAGGTTTTTCCATGTCTCATTGATTTCATTGAAATCATGACCATCTGTGTATGCCATTGGTGTAACATTTGGAACTGTGTTTGGCCATTTCTCCACAGGCCCCTGTGGAGACTGCAGATAGCTACAGGTCTCCAGGCCCCCCACTCACAGTGTATTATTTGGGTCAGCAGAGTTCTTTTGTGTCTGCTTGTTCAGATCCAGCTGAAGCTGTGCTTTTGTGTTCTGATTCATTCTCTTCATCCGTTTCTGGTGATGGACACGTTATTGGTGATGTTCCTCTCTTCCGCTTCCTTGAACAAGTAAGAGCTGTTTCTGAGGAACTTTCAAATGCACATGCTTGCAAGGGCATCTCCTCTTGTTGAGCGGTCTTTCAAACCTGGATGAGCAACAGAGTGAGCACAGAGGGCATTAGTTATGTGGATGAGCCACAGAGTGAGCACAGAGGGCATTAGTTACGTGGATGAGCCACAGCGTGAGCACAGAGGGCATTAGTTACGTGGATGAGCCACAGAGTGAGCACAGAGGGCATTAGTTTGGGGAAAGAGGAGGGAGGCTGGTTAGGAAGGGGGCTTCACAAAGGGGTGCAGGCTGAGGAGGGGGTTTATGCCGAACAAGGACAGGGTAGGGGTGTTACTTGGGACATCAAGGGGAAGGGAGAGGAACATGGGTAAGATCATCTGACCTTGGCACTGTCTCTAAATTGTAGTGACAGTGGGTCATCGTCTTTTCCTCTTCTGGAGCTTTGTGAATTGTTGTTCAACGCGTGTGGTTGGTTGATCTTTGTGGTCAGCTGTTCCCCACTTATGGTCAGCTGTTCTTCATGTGATATTGGCTTTTCCCCACTGGAGTTCAGCTGTCGCCCCTCTTGAGGTCAGCTCTTCCTTGCTGGCGGTCCGCTGTCTCCCGCTGGAGGTCAGTTCTTCCCTGCTTGAGGTTGGGTCTTCTTGTGTACAATATCATGTCATCTGCAAACAGTGACAGTTTAACTTATTCCTTACCAATCTGGATGGTTTTATTTCTTTGTGTTGTCTGATTGCTGTGGCTAGGACCTCCAGTACTATGTTGAATAGAAGTGGGGAGAGTGGGCATCCTTGTCTGGTTCCCGATCTTGGAGGAAAAGCTTTCAGCTTCTCGTTGTTAAGTATAATGTTGGCTGTGGGTTTGTCATATATGGCCTTTATGATGTTGAGGTACTTGCTTTCTATACCCATTTTGTTGAGAGTTTTTATTATGAATGGATGTTGAATTTTGTCGAATGCTTTTCAGCATCTAGGATCTCATGTGTCTTATAAACACTTTCATCTAAGCAGTTTTCAAGTAAACTGGACAGAAAATTAAATAAATGAAGGTATACTTGTAATTATAGAGTTTAAAGCGTTCATGAAAGCAAACACTGACAAGATATTCAGAGTAGGTGTCACTTAGACTCAAGCAGATAAAGGCTAGCTTAACAATGAACTGCAACACCCTGCAATCTCAAGGAAGCAGACAGTCTATGCCGTATTATTGGTACCAAGCCCAGTACCTGCTATATAGTAGGACCTCACTAAATATTTGTTAAATGAATGAGAAAACCATGTTGCTCCAGTGAAATACAGCATTCAGCATAGCCAAAGAATAGTCTGAGATCCATCTGATTCTTCATTTTGCATCTATTCCACAAATTCATATAAAACACCTGCTCCATGCCAGAAACCACACGAAGTACATGATTATTATACCCTGTCTTCATGGAGTTTTTTATTCTAGTACAAGAGACATAAAAATAAATAAGCAAAATGAAGTAATTACAATTTTTACAAGTATTAGAAAGAAATAAATAGGCTGATATTTAACAGAATAGCAGGCAGCCTCTTTAAATAGTAAGGTCAGAGGAGGGCCAGTCTTAAAAATTAGCATTTACTCTGAAACCTAAAACATGAGAATGAACCCGCCATGCGAGGAGGTAAAGTTAGATAATTCCAAGCAGAAGTAGTGAACACAAAAGCCCTGAGGAGCTGGAAAGAGCTTGATAAGATAGACAGACAGAAATCCTTTCATAGGTAACTTGTTTTCTGTCTCTTCAGCCGGTTACTCTGGGGTCCTAAACTGTTAAATATACTTAGGTATTCTTTTCAAATGTTTGTTTCTTGTGAATTTTAAGACACTTGGCCCCTAATAGTCATCAATCCAATTTTAATTTTTATTATTTTTCATCATTACCTCCCTTCCATAATCACATTTCTCTGTTTCAAGTATTTTTTTTAATAAAAAGGGAAAATCACTTTTGTTCTTACTGTTCAGAGGGGACCATGTTAACATGTTGATATCTGTCCTCCTACTTGCCTAGAAATACATTAGACATTTTTGAGTATTTTTCTTTCATGTATCTTGGAACTTTCTGTGTCCCTTAATACTCTCATAATGTTCATCACTTGTCTTTGGCACTGCATTCAGAAATTATATGAAATATAATTTATCACCAATTATATATTCAGTGGTGATCACTCATTATTTCACCTACAGAGTTAGTTTGATTTTTGACAATCACATTTTTAATTTCTAAGTCTTTTTTGTAGTGAGTACATTTAAAATGAGTTTACCACCTTAACAAGTTAGACAGCACTGTCATCGGTAGGCACAGTGTTGTACAGCAGAACCCTAAAACTTACTCATCTTATATAACTAAAACTTTATGCCCCTTGAATAGCAGTTCCCCATTTCCCCTAACCCCAGCCCCTGGAATCACCATGTTATTATTTGCTTCGATGAGTTTGACTGTTTTAGGTATCACATGTAGGTAGAATCATGTAGTATTTGTCCTGTGACTGAGTTACTTCATTTAGCATAATGACCTCTGGGTTCATCAGTGTTGTCTCACATGGCAGAATTTCCTTCTTTTTAAAGGCTGAATAATATTCCATTGTGTGTATATACCACATTGTCTTTATTCATTCATTTGTTGATGGATATTTAGGTTGCTTCCAGGTTTTGGCTATCATAAATAAGGATGCAATGAATATGGAAGTGCACATGTCTCTTCGACATATTGATTTTGATTCTTTTAAGATATCCTAGAAGTGCAATTGCTGGATCATATGGTTGTTCTATTTTTAATTTTTTGAGGAACCTCCATACAGTTTGCCATAGCAGCTGCACCATTTTGCATTCCTGCCAACCATGTGCAAGGGTTTCAACTTCTTCACATTCTCACCAACATTTGTTGTTGTTCTGAAAATAGCCATCTTGACATGTTTGAGGTGATATCTCACTGTGGTTTGATATGCATTTCCCTGCTGATTAGTGATTTTGAGCACCTTTTCATATATCTGATGCACATATGTATGTTTTCTTTGAAAAATGTCTATTCAAGTCCTTTTCCTATTTTAAAATTGAAAAAGTGCTTTTTTGCTGTTGAGTTGTAGGAATTCCTTAGATATTTTAGATATTAACCCCCTAACAGATATATGACTTGTGAATATTTTCCTCTATTCTGTAGGTTGCCTTTATCTTTCTGTAATTGTTTCATTTGCTGTGCAAAACCATTTTTGTTTGATATAGTCCCACTTGTCTATTTTGTCTTTTGTTGCGTGTGCTTTTGGTATCGTGTGGTCAAACTCTTGCTCTTCTCAGTCATCTATCAGTCCTGTCAGTTCTTTCCAGTCTGGACTCTGAGTTTTTCACCTGCTTGTTCTGCACTGAGCCAGGGGAGGGGCTATGGCCACTGCTTGTGTATAGGTTCAAAGTGCTGTCTTTGTTCTTACAGACCTCCAGGAGTTCAGAGCATGACAGATCCTATTAGTGCCCTGAGGCTGGTGAGATATAAGCCAGTCCTTTGGACATACCCTGGAAAATTTGGGAAGATTGATGCATAGTTTCTTTCCTTCCCCAAGGAAAAGAAACTAGGGTTTCTTCATTATCATATAACACCATGATGGAAATAGGAATCATGGCAAGAGTATATCCCAAATTTTCCAAGCAGCTTCAATATGGCTTGTTTTATAGTCAACATGTGAGTAGGAGATTCTCTTTTATTTTCTGGATTTCTTAGTAAATGAATTTGTCTCTGTATTATTGAATTGGTCTGTTTGTGAGGAGTCTCTAATTATGCTATTTTGCTGATACCATATTCTAAATTATTTTTTATAACAATTTGTTCTTTTTTGGCATGTAAAAGTGTCCTGAATCTCCCAAGAATATTATTTTACATATTTTATAGATTTTCTAATATTTCTTTTCAAAATGGTAATAGTAACAAACATTTTTGAATAATAACTCTGTGCCAATATGTATTTTAACTGTTTTAATTTCTTCACAATGATTTCTTAATGAGTTATTTTTTTGTTGAGATTGCTTCCTCTGATGGAAATGATTTTCACCAAATGTTTGGTGATTCATAGTTGCATCCATAATTATAGTTCAGGGACTACACTCAGTAGAATTCAAAAGCCAAATCCTAGTTAAATCCCACATTCAACCATAACCGTGAGGAGGTTAATGTGGTTAGAATGCCACAAAATACTGTACTACTTGTTCTCACATTAAATGTGTGACACTGACTCAGATGGGCCCTCAGCAATGTTAGATCACATGTTGCTGCTGAATTTATCCTCCAACTCTCTGAGGCAACTATTATAGACTCTTTCACTTTCTTCAACCTTCCTTCACACCCTTTCCTATTGTCACTCTCAGTTAATGGCTATGCTTCCTATGCCACTGAGCCAATAGAAACAATCAGAAGGGAGGGTGCACATGCTTCTTAGCTATAGCATCTGTAGGCTCATCCTCACCTATCTCTCTGGATGAACTCTTTCTCCTGTTTAAGACTAACTTACACACCAAATATCAACACTCTTGCCTGTGTAAGTGCTTCATTCCTGCAATAATATCCTTTTATGCATAATCATTTTTCTTTCTTTATTGAATCATTCTAATGAATATATCAATATTCCCCAATCAATGTCACCTTAAAAAAATGTAGGCATATCCCTCTATCATCTTCCCTTATTTCTGCTCCACTTTTCAGTAAAATTTATTGTGTTCTTTAAACCGTTATCTCTGGTTACTCTGTCCTTTCTCTCTTAAACTCACTTGTATCACACTTTCATTTTAGAAACTCCAGTGAAATATTTTTTCAGAAAACTCACCACTTAGGTTCATACTGACAAAGCCATTGATTGATCATTGGTTCTCATGTACTTGCAGACCTCTCAGCATCATTTGACACAGTTGGTCATTCTCTTTTTCTGAGCACCTTTCTTCACATACCTTCTGGGACCCACACTCCTCTGCTTTCCCTCAGATTCAACTGGCTATTTCTTCTTAGGGTACTTTTCTGCCACCCTCCTTGTTTGAACTCCAAATGTTGCAGGGTTCAACATCTTTTATTTTGTATAAACTCTCTCCATAAGTAATCTTACCCAGCCCCATGGCTTTAAATATTATCTATATGCTAATGAGACTTTTATGTCTAGCCCTGAAGTCCTATAACTAGCTGTCATTTTGGCTAATAAGAATATGTCTATTAACATGGCCAAATCAAAGGTTTGATTCATGTCCTCTCCTCTACTCAAACCTGTTCCTTTCCAAGACTTTCCCATCCTGATAAATGGTACCAGAGTCTATTCACCCATCTGCTAAAATCAAAACTCTGACTCATCCTTAATTTCTCTCTTTTCCTCAATCACTTTCTCTCACCAATTAATCAGTTTGTCCTCTTGGCTAGATTTAAAAACATATCCCAAAGTCCTCTTATTTTCTCCATCTCATCACATTAGTCATATAAGGCTTATAAATTTCTGTATAATCTCACCTGCCCCAATGCAAAATTTTCTTTTTGACCTTTTCTCAAATTACTTCCCCCCTCTTCACTCTGGTTTAGACACACATCCTTGCTGTTCCTCAATCATGTTAGACATGTTCAGACCTCAAGACTTTATATTTTATCTTTGCTTTGCCTAGAATGTTGTTCTTACAGGTATCCTCATGGCTTGTCCCTATTTTCCTATAGTTATTTACTCAAGTAAAAGTCAAGGTAACAGTAGAATCTTCCTTGGACACTACCTAAAATTGCAATCCCCAGGCCTCTTAGCAGCCCCTTCCCTTATGTTTCCCTTTAGCACTAATTTTCTCAGTACACCGCTTACTTTATTTTCCCCTCACTATAATGTAAGCTTCTTAGCAGCATGAAATTCTCTATTTCTCTCCCTCTTTTTTTTCCCCATCCATCTAGAAGAGTGCCTGGCACACAGTGCTTGAAAGAATGCCCAGCACATAGTAGGTGTCCATTAAATACTTGGCAAGTGAGTTAAATGATTTGGTAGTAAAGATAATGGGCCCCAAGAATGATCAAAACCATGAATCTACCAAATGGATCAAGGTTATATAAGATGATAACATTAGAAGAAATTGAAGGGCATATGAGAACTTTCTGCACTCTTCAACTTTTCTATAAATCTAAGATTTCTCAAAAATGAAAAGTTTATTTAAAAAAAATCAAACAAAATAAACCCATATCATACATCTACCTTCCTTTCCTAACAATATGACCTAACCAGCTGGGTTAGCAAAATCACTGTATAATCAGAGAGTATAATCTGCAAGTATTAAACAATCATTGCTGGAAAGGCCTTTGGAGACCCAGTGCAGTAATCCTTTTATATTATAAATGAGGACAGGACATTTAAACAAAGTTGTGTTGCTAGACAGTAGCACAGCCAAGGCTAGATTCCAGGTCTCCTGATTTCCAATCAATTGCTTTACCTACCTTTGTACGTTGCTTTTCCTTTTGTAGTGAAATAAGCCAGTTACAGAGTTGGAAATTTTCCTTATCTCTGAACTTTTGCAGTTTCTCAAACCATTCTTGGTAATCATTTATGAAGAGGAAGAAATATTTTTAAAAAGTCCTCTTCTCTTTAACAATTAAGGGACATAACTTACTCAGTTCTGTCATAAACTTACATATGAAACACCATTACTTGAATAGTGAAGAATAAATTCTACTAGTTCACAAACAATAGAGCTGACATAATATGTTTAATGTCAATAGAAGAGCTATTATTTTTTCATTTAATTTATGCTGCCTAACATTAAATGGTATTTTTTTCTACATTTTCTCACAACATAATGTTAAATGACCAAAAAGAATCTCTTCTAGATAGTGGGGAATCTAATGTGTGTTCTCTTTATACTATAAAAAGAATCAGTTTATGTGTTGATAATTGCATTAGTATCTTGGAAAGTGTTGATTATAAAACAAAATGCAAGATAAAAAAAGCTATTCTTATTCTAATAAGAGCTAATGTTAATGTATTTTCATGTATCACAAAAGCATCTGTAATTTCTTGAAAGAGTAGTACAAATATGTGAGAATTTTATTCAATTCACAAATAAGTCTTAATGATTTTAGGAAATTATATATGTTTAAAATAACTTCTCACTTTCCAGAGGGCTTTTTTGGTCTATAGGTTTGGGAAGTCTGGTGTGTGTGTGTGTGTGTGTGTGTGTGTGTGTGCTGGGACAGTGTAGCTGATCATATAAAATGTTTGTATTGTATAACGATGAATGGCTGTTAATGAGGATATGGACAATTTTATTTACTTCTTTACACTTTCTTGTATTTTGCAATTTTCAAAAAATAATCAGGTCTTACATTCATTGTTTCCAAACATGAAAAAATGCTCTTTTAAATTATGTGCATTTATACTTTTTTTTTAATTTTTATTCTCTTGTTTTTATTTTGGTATCATTAATCTACAATTACATGTGCAATATTATGGTTACTAAACTCGCCACCTTATCAGGTCCCCCCCACCTACCCAATTACAGTCACTGTCCATCAGCTTAGTGAGGTGCCATATAATCACTGCTTCTCTTCTCTGAGTTGTACAGCCCTCCCCGTGCCCTCCCATCATTATATCTGTTAATCACAATGCCCCTTTTCCCCCTTACCCCTCCCTTCCCACCCATCCTCCCCAGTCCCTTTCCCTTTGGTAACTGTTAGTCCGTTCTTGGCTTCTGTGAGTCTGCGGCTGTTTTGTTCTTTCAGTTTTTTTCTTTGCTCTTATACTCCACATATGAGTGAAATCATTTGTTACTTGTCTTCCTCCACCTGGCTTATTTCACTGAGCATTATACCCCCTAACTCCGTCCACATTGTTGCAGATGGTAGGATTTGTTTTCTTCTTATGGCTGAATAATATTCCACTGTGTATATGTGCCACATCTTCTTTATCCATTCATCTACTGATGGGCACTTAGGTTGCTTCCATTTCTGGGCTATTGTCAATACTGTTGCGATAAACATAAGGGTGTATATGTCTTTTTCAAAATGGGTGGTGCATTCTTAGGGTAAATTCCTAGAAGTGGAATTCCTGGGTCAAGTAGTATTTCTATTTTGAGTTTTTTGAGGAATCTTCATACTGCTTTCGACAATGTTCGAATTAATTTACATTCCCCAAGCAGTGTAGGAGGGTTCCCCTTTCTCCACATCCTCTCCAGCACGTGTTATTGTTTGTCTTTTGGATGGTGGCCATCCTCACTGGTGTGAGGTGATGTCTCATGGTGTTTTTTTTTTTTGGTATCCTTAATCTACAGTTACATGTGGAATATTGTGGTTATTAAACTACTCCCTTCATCAGGTACCCACCCCACCAACCCCATTACAGTCACTGTCCATCAGTGTACTGATATGCTATAGAATCACTACTTGTCTTCTCTGAGTTGTATAGCCCTCACATGCCCCCCAACATTACTTCTGCTAATCGTAATGCCCCTTTTTCCCTCTTATCCCTCCCTTACCACCCATATTCCCCAGTCCCTTTGCCTTTGGTAACTGTTAGTCCATTCTTGGGTTCTGTGAGGCTGCTGCTATTTTGTTCCTTCAGTTTTTTCTTTGTTCTTATACTCCACATATGAGTGAAATCATTTGATACTTGTCTTTTTCGGCATGGCTTATTTCACTGAGCATAATACCCTCTAGCTCCATCCATGTTGTTGCAAATGGTAGGATTTGTTTTCTTCTTATGGCTGAATAATATTCCATTGTGTATATGTACCACTTCTTCTTTATCCATTCATCTACTGATGGACACTTAGGTTGCTTCCATTTCTTGGCTATTGTAAATAGTGCTGCAATAAACATATGGGTGTATCTGTCTTTTTGAAACTCGGCTGCTGCATTCTTAGGGTAAATTCCTAGGAGTGGGATTCCTGGGTCGAATGGTATTTCCATTTTGAGTTTTTTGAGGAACCTCCATACTGCTTTCCACAATGGTTGAACTAATTTGCATTCCCACCAGCAGTGTAGGAGGGTTCCCTTTTCTCCACATCCTCGCCAACATTTGTTGTTGTTTGTGTTTTGGATGGTGGCCATCCTAACTGGTGTGAGGTGATATCTCATTGTGGTTTTAATATGCATTTCTCTAATGATTAGCAATGTGGAGCATCTTTTAATGTGCCTGTTGGCCATCTGAATTTCTTCTTTGGAGAAGTGTCTATTCATGTCCTCTGCCCATTTCTTAATTGGATTATTTGCTTTTTGTTTGATAAGGTGCATGAGTTCTTTGTATATTTTGGATGTGAACCCCTTATCGGATATGTCATTTATGAATATATTCTCCCATACTGTGGGATTTCTTTTTGCTCTACTGATGGTGTCCTTTGCTGTACAGAAGCTTTTCAGCTTGATATAGTCCCACTTGTTCCATTTTGCTTTTGCTTCCCTTGCCCGGGGAGATATGTTCATGAAGAAGTCGCTCATGTTTATGTCCAAGAGATTTTTGCCTATTTTTTTCTAAGAGTTTTATGGTTTCATGACTTACCTTCAGGTCTTTGATCCATCTTGAGTTTACCTTTGTGTGTGGGGCTAGACAGTAGTCCAGTTTCATTCTCTTACATGTAGCTGTCCAGTTTTTCCAACACCAGCTGCTGAAGAGGCTGTCATCTCCCCATTGTATATCCAGGGCTCCTTTATCAAGTATTAATTGACTGTAAATGTTTGGGTTAATGTTTGGATTTTCTATTCTGTTCCACTGGTCTGTGTGTCTGTTTTTGTGCCAATACCAAATTGTCTTGATTAGTGTGGCTTTGTAGTAGAGCTTGAAGTCAGGGAGCATAATTCCCCCAGTTTTATTCCTCCTTTTCAGGATTTCTTTGGCTATTTGGGGTCTTTTGAGGTTCTGTATGAATTTTAGAACTATTTGTTCTAGTTCATTGAAGAATGCTGTTGGTATTTTGATAGGGATTGCATTGAATCTGTAGATTGCTTTAGGTAGTATAGCCATTTTGACAATATTTATTCTTCCTAGCCAAGAGCATGGGATGAATTTCCATTTGATAGTGTCCTCTTTAATTTCTCTTAGGAGCGTTTTGTAGTTTTCAGCATACAGGTCTTTCACTTCCTTTGGTTAGGTTTATTCCTAGGTATTTTATTCTTTTTGATGCAATTGTGAATGGAATTGTTTTTCTGATTTCTCTTTCTGTTAGCTCATCGTTAGTGTGTAGGAAAGAAACAGATTTCTGTGTGTTAATTTTGTATCCTGCAACTTTGCTGAATTCAGATATTAGTTCTAGTAGTTTTGGAGTGGAGTCTTGAGGGTTTTTTTATGTACAAATCATGTCATCTGCAAGTAGTGACAATTTGATTTCTTCTTTACCAATCTGAATGCCTTGTATTTCTTTGTTTTGTCTGATTGCTGTGGGTAGGACATTCAGTACTATGTTGAATAACAGTGGAGAGAGTGGGAATCCCTGTCTTGTTCCCTATCTTAGGTGAAAGGCTTTCAGCTTCTTGCTGTTAAGTATGATGTTAGCTGTGGGTTTGTCATATATGGCCTTTATGATGTTGAGGTACTTGTCCTCTATATCCATTTTGTTGAGAGTTTTAATCATGAATGGATGCTTAATTTTTTCAAAGTGATTTTTCAGCATCTATGGAGATGGTCATGTAGTTTTTGTTCTTCTTTTTGTTGATGTGGTGGATGATGTTGATGGATTTTCAAATGTTGTACCATCCTTGCATCCCTGAGATGAATGCCACTTGATCATGGTGTATGAACCTCTTGAGGTATTTTTGAATTCGGTTTGCTAATATTTTGTTGAGTATTTTTGCATCTACGTTCATCAGGGATATTGGTCTGTAATTTTCTTTTTTGGTGAGGTCTTTGTCTGGTTTTGGTATTAGCATGATGCTGGCTTCATAGAATGAGTTTGGAAGTATTCCCTCCTCTTCTATCTTTTGGAAAACTTTAAGAAGAATGGGTGTTATTTCTTCTCTATATGTCTGGTAGAATTCAGAGGTGAATCCTTCTGGCCCAGGCATTTAGTTCTTGGGTAATTTTTTTGATGACTGATTCAATTTCGTTGCTGGTGATTGGTCTGTTTAGTTTTTCTGTTTCTTGCTTGGTCAGTCTTGGAAGGTTGTATTTTTCTACAAAGTTGTCTATTTCTTCTAGGTTTTCCAGCTTGTTAGCATATAGATTCTCATAATATTCTCTTATAATCTTTTGTATTTCTGTGGGGTCCGTCATGAGTTTTCCTTTCTCATTTCTGATTCTGTTTATGTGTTTATATTCTCTTTTTCTCTTAATAAGTCTGGCAACGGGTTTATCTATTTTGTTTATTTTTTCTAAGAACAAACTCTTGGTTTCATTGATTTTTTTCTATTGTTTTACTCTTCTCAATTTTATTTATTTCTTCTCTGATCTTTATTATGTCCCTCCTCCTGGTGACTTTGGGCCTCATTTGTTCTTCTTTTTCCAATTTCAGTAATTGTGTCCTTAGACTGTTCATTTGGCAATGTTCTTCCTTCTTTAAATAGGCCTGGATTGCAATATACTTTCCTCTTAGAACTGCCTTTGCTGCATCCCACAGAAGTTGTGGCTTTGTGCTGTTGTTGTCATTAGTCTCCATATATTCTTTGGTCTCTGTTTTAATTTGGTCATTGACCCATTGATTATTTAGGAGAGTGTTGTTAAGTCTCCATATATTTATGAGCCTTTTTGTTTTCTTTCTCAAATTTATTTCTAGTTTTATGCCTTTGTGATCTGAGAAGTTGGTTGGTAGAATTTCAGTATTTTTGAATTAACTGAGTTTTTTTTTGTGGCCTAGTGTGTGGTCTATTCTAGAAAATATTCCGTATGCACTTGAGAAGAATGTGTATCCTGTTGCTTTTAGGTGTAGAGTTCTGTAGATATCTGTTAGGTCCATCTGTTCTAGTGTGTTGTTCAGTGCCTCTATGTCTTTACTTATTCTCTGTCTGGTTGATCTGTCCTTTGGAGTGAGTGGTGTGTTGAAGTCTCCTAAAATGAATGCATTGCTGTCTGTTTCCTCCTTCAATTCTATTAGTATTTGTTTCACATATGCTGGCGCTTCTGTGTTGGGTGCATATATATTTATAATGGTTATATCTTCTTGTTAGACTGGCCCCTTTATCATTATGTAATGTCCTTCTTTATCTCTTGCTACTTTCCTCCTTTTGAAGTCTATTTTGTCTGATAAAAGTACTGCAACACCTGCTTTTTTCTCTTTGTTGTTTTCATGAAATATCTTTTTCCATCCCTTCACTTTTAGTCTATGTATATCTTTTGGTTTGAGGTGAGTCTCTTGCAAGCAGGATATAGATATGCCTTGCTTTTTTATCCATTCTATTACTCTGTGTTTTTTGATTGGTGCATTCAGTCCATTTACATTTAGGGTGATTATCGATAGATATGTACTTATTGCCATTGCTGGCTTTAGATTTGTGGTTACCAAAGGTTCGAGGGTTGCTTCTTTACTATCAAACAATCTAACTTAAATTTCTTGTTACGTTATTGTAAACACAGTCTGATGTTTCTTTTTTCTCTCCCTTCTTATTCTTCCTCATCCATTCTTTATATACTAGGTGTTTTATTATTTGCCTTTAGTTAGTATTTGGATGGTCTGCTCTGTTTGCTATGATTTTATTTTCTCTGGTGACATCTTTTTAGCCTTACGAGTGCTTCCCTCTAGAGCAGTCCCTTTAAGATATCCTGTAGAGGTGGTTTATGGGAGACAAACTCTCTCAGCTTTTGCTTGTGTGGAAATTGTTTAATCCCTCCATCATATTTAAATTATAATCGTGCTGGATACAGTATTCTTGGTTCGAGGCCCTTCTCTTTCATTTCATTAACTATATCATGCCATTCTCTTCTGGCCTATAAGGTTTCTTTTGAGAAGTCTGATGATAGTCTGATGGGTTTTCCTTTGTAGGTGATCTTTTTTCTCTCTCTAGCTGCCTTTAATACTCTGTCCTTATCCTTGATCTTTGCCATTTTAATTATTATGTGTCTTGGTGTTATCTTCCTTGGGTCCGTTGTGTTGGGAGATCTGTGGGCTTCTGTGGACTGCGAGACTATTTCCTTCCCCAGCGTGGGAAAGTTTTCAGCAATTATTTCTCCCAAGACACTTTCTATCCCTTTTTCTCTCTCTTCTTCCTCTGGTACTCCTATAATGCGAATATTGTTCCATTTGGATTGGTCACAAGTTCTCTTAATATTCTTTCATTCCTAGAGATCCTTTTATCTCTCTCTGCCTCAGCTTCTCTGTATTCCTGTTCTCTGATTTCTATTCCATTAACAGTCTCTTGCATCTTTTCTAGTCTGCTGCTAAGCCCATCAATCGTTTGTCTGATTTCTGCATTGTCTTTCCTCACTTCCGTCAGTTCGTCCTTCAGCTCTTGCATATTTCTCTGTAGATCCATCAGTATGGTTATGACTTTTATTCTGAATTCTTTTTCAGGAAGATTGTGCATTTCCATCCAATCAGACTTCCTCTCTAGTGTTGTCTGAGTCTGGGTTTGCTTCGTTTGTACCATATTCCTCTGTCTCTTCATGGCGATAGGAGTGGTCACTGATACGTGCCACGTATGTCAGCTGGGCTCTTTAAGACTTTTAAAAAGAAAAAAAGAAAAAGAGAAAAAAAGGAAAATAAAGAAAAGAGAAAAGGAAAAAAAGAAAGAAAGAAAAGAAAGAAAAGAGAAAAAGAAAAAAAAACGCCCACTGGGAGTAGAATCTGTGAGGATGCTGTAGGTGGCGCTGCTGCTCCACTGTTCCGAAGCCAAGGCCACACTCCTCCACAGGGCCCTTTGTAGCTCTGGCCGGGGTGGGAACGAATGGGATGCTGCTTATCTCTGTGGGAAGTCTCAGTGCAGCTACTTTTTCCTAGTCGCCTGCTAAGGGGTCCGAAATTCCCAAGGACTCCCAGCCTGCTGGGCTGAGTGTGCTGGGATGATCCTGCTCCTCCGTTGGGCCCCTGCCTCTTTAAGACTGCTAAACAGCACGCACTTTTATTTTGTCCTGGGGAGCGACTGAGAGGACCCGGGTGTGTTCCCCGGCTCAGATCCTGCACCCCTGACTCTCCAATCTCTGATACACCATGCAATGTGTGTCAGTGCTCCCAGCGCAGATCACCGGGGCTTGTTATTTCACAGGCCTGTTCTTCCACTCCCTCCTGGCTCTGAATCCTCTCCTCCCACTGGTGGGCTGGGGTGGGGTAATGCTTGGATCCTGCCAGGTTGTGGTTCCATATCTTACCCACCTCACGGGGTGCCGAGTCCTCTCAGGTGTAGCTGCAGGCTAAGTGCTGTCCTATATCTTCTGGTGTCTCTTTTAGGAATAGTTGTATTTGTTGTATTTTCATAAATATGTATGGTTTTGGGAGGATATTTCCGCTGCCCTGCTCATGACGCCATATTCCTGGAAGTCCCCTCTGTGCATTTATTCTTATTTGTCTCCTCAGCTGCTCCTCAGAGATACTAAAAGAGTTAGAATCTAGATGCCCACTTGAAAAATCCTGGGGAATATTTTTGACATTTTGCCAAATTGCTTCTTTCTGTCTCCCATATTCTTTTCCAGGTTCTCCTTTCCTTATTTCAATAAAACTGCTGAAATAAACACTTCATCAAGATCTGATTCTAATCAAGATACACTAGAATAATGGCTGACTGACTTCTAGTATCTCTCTTTGATTCCAAAATGCCTTGTACATTTAATAACACTTTCTATAACATCTTCTGTTATGAGTTATATCCCCCCAAAAAAGATATGTTGAAGTCCCCACCCCCAGTCCCGCAAAATGTATATTATTTGGAAATAGGGCCATTGCAGATGTAATTAGTTAAGATGTGGTCACACTGGAGTAGGGGTATTCCCTAATCCAATAAGAATGGTGTCCTTATAAGAAGATGGACATTAAGAGGACATTAGCAAGATGGCAGAATAGGAGATTCTCCACTTATATTCTCCCAGAGCAATGATAATTTGACAGCCACAGGCAATAGTGCCTTTGTGGGAATGCTGGGATCCAAATAGGGGGTTGCAAAACCCTGGCAGAGCCCAGGATCATGGAGGGCTGTTGTGAGAAGACAGGCCTATGCCTGCATGCCAGGTTCATCAACCATGGTCCTGGCTAAAGACCCAGAAATGGTGCTGTCCCTCTCTCTACTCAGCTACAGCCCTTTGGCCTTAGTCTTGCCAGCAGCACCATTTGCCAGGGGACCTAGGAGGAGCCAGGAACCAATGCCATAGGTAACCAGTGCCTGCCTAACTCAGTCCCAGTTGTGGACCCGGAAACACCCCTGGAACTCAGCTCCATTTCCTCTCAGCTTGGGGTGTGGAGCAGTTCTGCCCACCTAGGGACTGAGATGTAGACACACATGTCCTTGTCCCCAGTCATGTCTGCCAAACTCGTTCTAACTGCAGAACCTGAAGTGGCCCTGTATCTTGGCTTGAACCCCTCTCAGCCATGGTCTGGGAGCAACCTTGCCCACCCAGAGAACAGGTGGGTGATATGTTTGTCTACTCCAAAACCTCCAACCAAAAACAAATGGTAGAACTAATAAACAAATTCAGCTAAGTTGTAAGATACAAAATCAACCTACAAAAATCAGGTGTGTTTCTGTACACCAAAATGACCTGTCCAATAAAAGAAATTAAGAAAACAATCCCATTTACAGTAATATTCAAAGGAATAAATTACAGAAATAAATTTAACTAAAGAAGTGAAAGATCTCTTTTTGAAATCTATAAAATATTGATGGGAGAATTTGAAGAGAACATAGATAAATGGAAACATATCCAAGGTTCATAGATTAGAAAAGTTTTGTTAAAATGTCCATACTAGTCAAAGAAATGTACAGATTCAATGCAATCCCTATGAAAATACCAATGGAATTTTTCACAGAAAAGAAACAATCCTGAAATTTCTACAGAATTAATAAAGAGCCTAAATAGCCAAAGCAATCTTGAGAAAGAACAAAACTGGAGGCATCATACTTCCATACTTCAAACTGTATTACAAAGATATAGTAATAAAGGCACTATGATATTGTCATAAAAACAGACCCATAGACAATGAAACAGAATAGAGAACACAGAAATAAACCCACACGTATACAGTCAGCTATTTTTTGACAAGGGTGCCAAGAATACACATGACAGAAGGATAGTCTCTTTAATAAATGATGCTGAGAAATCTGCATATCCACATTTATAAGAATGAAATTGGATACTTATCATACACAATACAAAAAATTAATTTGAAATGAAGTAAAGACTTAAATGTGAGACCTGAAACCACAGGAGATGAAAGCACAGGGGAAAACTTGGTAATTTTGTTCTTGGCAATGACTTTTCGGATTTGACACTAAAAGCAAAAGCAACAAAAGGAAAAAATAGACAAGCGGGACTGCATCATAAAAAGCTTCTGAACAGCAATAGATACCATCAACAGAATGAAAAAAAAATCTGCAGATTGGGAAAAAATATTTGCAAACAATATATCTGAAAAGAGATTAACACCCAATATATATAAGGAACTCCTACAACTCCATGGCAAAAAAAATCAAATAATCTGATTTAAAAATTAGCCAAGCCGAAGGCAGTGTGGCACAGAGAAGACAAATAGTGACTCTATAGCATCTTACTACGCTGATGGACAGTGACTGTAATGGGGTTGGTGGGGGGGACCTGATAATGGGGGGAATCTAGTAACCACAGTGTTGCTCATGTGATTGTATATTAATGATACAAAAATTTAAATTAAAATAAAAATAATAACCCCCCCCCCAAAAAAAAATTGCCAAGCCACTATGGAAAGCAGTTTGGAGTTTCAGCAAAATGTTAAAAATAGAAATACCATTCAACCCAACAATTCCATTTCTTGGTATTTACCTGAAGAAAACAAAATAAGTAATTCAAAAAGATATATGCACCCCTTTGTTTATTGCAGCATTATTTACAATAGCCAAGATATGGAAGCAACTTAAATGCCCATCAATAGATGAATGGATAAAGAAGATGTGGTACATATATACAATAGATTATTACTCAGCCATTAAAAAAAAAGAATGAAATCTTTCCATTTGCAACAACATGGATGGACCTAGAGTGTATTATGCTAAGTGAAATAAGCCAGAGAAAGATAAATACCATAGGCTTTCACCTATATATGGGGTCTAATTTTTTTTTAAATGAACAAAGAAAATCCCCAAAATAGACTCATAAAATACAGAGAACAAATTGGTGGTGGCTATAAGAGAGTGAGTGGGGGGCGATGGGTGAAATAGGTGAAGGGGATAAAGAGGTACAAACTTCCAATTATAAAATACATAAGTCATGGGGTTGAAAATTGCAGCATAGGAATATAGTCAATTATATTATAGTATCTTTTTATGTTGACAGATGGTAACTACACTTAAACATGGTGAACATTTTGTAATGTATATAATTGTTGAATCACTATGTTCCACACCTGAAACCAATATAATATTGTGTATTTTATAGAATTATGATATAATATTGTATATACTTCAATTAAAAAATGGTAATAAAAGTGGGCCAAGGATCTGGGTAGACATTTCTTCAAAGAATACATCCAGATGGCCAACAGTAACATAAAATGTGCTCAACATGAGTAATTATCAGGGAAATGCAATTCAAAACCACATTGAGGTAACACCTCACATTTATTAGGATGGGTAGTATCAAAATGACAAGAGATAACAATTGTTGACCAGGGTGTAGAAAAAAGGGAACTCCACCCATACTTTTAGTGGGAATATAAATTGGTATGGCCATTATGGAAAACAGTATGTAAGGTCCTCAAAATTAAAAATAAACCTACTATATAATCCAGAAGTCTCACTTCTGGGTACGTATCTGAAGGAAATGAAGTTAGTGCATTGAAGAGATATCTGCACTCCCAAGTTCATTCAGCATTATTTACAATAACCAAGATATGGAAATATCCTAAGTATCTGTGATTTATGAATAGATAAAGAAAATGGAATACACATAAAATGGTATATTATTCAGCCATAAAATGGAGGAAATTCTGCCATTTTCCACAACCTGGGTGAATCTAGAGAACGTATTATGCTAAGTGAAATAAGCCAGGTATAGGAAGACAAATATTTTTTATCTCTTTATGTAGAATCTAAAAGAAGTTGAACTCATAGATCCAGAAAAGAATGGTGGGTGCCTGGTAGGTGAAGGAAATGGGGAGGTAAGGTATCAATTTCCAGTTATAAGATGAATAATTTCTGAGAATCTGATATACAGCATAGCGACTATAGTTAATAGTACTACATTGCATACTTGATATTTGCTAAGAGAGATCTTAAATATTCTCACTGCACAAAAGAGATGTAACTCTGTGAGGCAACCAGATGTGTTAATTAGCTTGATTGTGGTAATCATTTCACAATGTATAGGTGTATCAAATTGTCACATTGTATACTTCAAATACATATAATTTTCATTTGTTAATTATAACTCAATAAAGTGGGAAAGAACAAAAGAACAAAAAGATCACCATGTGAAGACACAGACATACAAGGATAATACCTCATGATGACGAGGGCAACTACAATACAAGAAATGCAAGTTGGCTTGTAAACCACTAAAAGCTAGCATGTGGAAAGAAAGGATTCCCCTACAGGTTTCAGAGGTGCATGCCCCTGCTGAAAACTGGATCTCAGACTTCTAGCCTGCAGAACTGTAAGACAATGCATTGTTGTTTGACCACCTAGTTTGTGGTACTTTATTAAGGCAGCCCTCACCAACTAACACACCTTCCACAAAGTTATTTGCCATTTCATTTAAATTATTTCAGCATAGAGCAAAAATTAAAATGTTCTGTGATGTATTCATAACCTCAATAACAAAAATTGAAAGAAGATAAATTCCCAAAAGAGAAAAGTACACATCAATCTGTCATGTATAGAGAGATTCAAAATCTGAAATAAAATGCTAACAAAATCTAGTAGTACTTTTAAAGCATAATCTACTGTGACAAAGTAGGATCCCTTTTTGTAGAAAAAATGATAGTAGTAGCAGTCCTAATGATCATAATAAACTTTTTATTGAACCCTTGCATATAGTAGCAACTGGTTCTATGTGCTTTATGCAAATTATCTAGTATCATAACCCAGTGTTTAAAATCCAGAATATCATTCATCTTATTCCAAAGAGGATATCAGTGATTAGCTCAGTCTAAGAGTCATACTGCACTTTGAGATTCTACCTACCCAATTCCCTCCTTCCCAAGTGGCGGATCAGCTTCATGGTCTGAATGTGCTCCCCACATTTTTCAGCTCACTCCACTTTTTTCTCTTTTAAGTATTTGCCTCAATAGATGTCTTTATGTCTTTCTTGTCTGATCAAGCTTGACATCTCAGAGGACACAAACACATCATGTATAAGTCCCCATTATATACTGCCTTTCTCCATTATGGTCAATTTTTGGTCTCCCTGACAATCAAGGCTCTGTTCCTCCCTAACTTGTCCCTACTTTTCTTTTTTCCTTTCTTTCTCAAACAGATATGTTCCTATTTTCCTGACTCATTGCAGAGCAGGTCTATCTGCCCCCATTCCCATATACCTACCAAAAGACAAGTCCTAAAGCCCAAGTTTCTGCCTGGGTTTATCAAATCACTTACTCAAAAGAAACAGAGTACTCCATTGGGGATGATTCCCATACATGTTGTTAATAAAAATAAGATTATCTCCATTATGTTGTATACATATAATATTTATAGATAAACAAGATTTTTCAACTTCCTTTAGAAAACTACAAATACTTTCAGAGGAACACAGCAGATGTCTTGAGTAAATGAAACAACAAACCAAATTATTGAATAAGAAGACTTGTTATCATGAAGATGTTAATTCTCCCTCACATTAATCTACAAAATCTGAATCCAGCAAGTCTTGTTACTGTGTTTTTTTCTGTTTTGTTATTGTAATATAATAATATTGACTTCGTGGAAAAATGGACAAGCAGTAATGGCCAGGGGAATTCTAGCAAGAAGAGAAATGAGCGAATGCTTACCCTCAGAGACACCGTTCTGTTCTTCAGGGTAATTCATTAGAGAGTGCATTCAAACATGTGTCATACAAGCCCTCTCGAACCCATGCATTTATTCATAATAGATTGTGAAGGAGGATGCTTCCTGGGACCCCAGACTGGTGATTACGATCTGAAGCTAAGGAAAAAGTGCTTTCAAACAATCTATAAAGAATGCCACGTTTTCATGGAAGCCTGAAACGCTATTGAGTTAAGTTGTGTCGCCCTTCCAGATTCATATGTTGAAGTCCTAACCATCAGTTCCTTAGTATGTGACCTTATTTGGAGATAAGGTCTTTGCAATGTAGTGAGTTAAGATGATGATATAGGGTGGGTCCTAATCCAGTATGGCTAGTGTCCTTATAAAGATGGGAAATTTGTATATAGACATGTATACAGGGGAACACCATGTGAACATGAAGGCAGAGGTGGGGTAATCCATCAACAAAGCAAGGAATGCCAGAGATTGCCAGCAAACCCCCAGAAGCCTCAGAAAGAACCAACCCAACTGACACCTTGATCTCTGACTTCTAGGCTCCAGAATTGGTAGACAAAAAAGTTGTGTTGATTAAGTACCCAGTTGGTGGTACTTTGTTATGGTAGCCCACGAGACTAATACACACTACTTGCAGAGCTCATTAAGAAGCAGCTAAACAGGTTTGGCAATTCCCACTGCATATAAGCATAATACTAGAGGAAAAGGTGCACAGTGCTGCATAGCATGCATCATCAATGGCCATATGGAGGTTCTTCCTGATGAAGACAAGAAACGGAAATTCCTTTACTCAGAAAACAACTGAAGGGGCTCCAAGAAATTCACTCACAGGTGGGAGGCCTTGGCAATGAAGAAGACAGTCATCTAATTACTTTGCTAGTTTTCTCCTCATGCTAGTGATTCTTCAAGTGTGATCTCTGCATCACCATCATCGTCTCCTGGGAACTTGTTAGTCATGGAAGTTACTGGCCCACACCAGACCTACTGAATCAGAAACTCGACGTGGGGCCCCACCATCTGTGTTTTAACAAGCACTGCGGATGACTGATGAATACCAAAGTTTGCATACCACTGATTTATGCAGTGGACTTGCTGGTTTGCCCCCTGTGCCTATTACAATAGGAGAAAAGAGAATTGGAGAGAAATGGCTAGATGGAGAAGGAGCAGCAGCCACAAAGCAGTTCCTCTCTGTGTTAGGCATAACAAGGATGCATTATTTTGTCATTGATCAGGTAAGCACCAGAGAAGATTTCTAGCCATTCACTGTACCTGTAGCCAGAAGGGCTGGCTTCAGGATGAGGGAAAGTCTAGAAGCAACATGCTGTGGGATATGTCCCTAAGTGTGAAGAATTAGGGAGTGTTGTAAAGGTCTGGCTGTG
Source organism: Phataginus tricuspis (assembly GCA_029783875.1). Classification (NCBI taxonomy): domain Eukaryota; kingdom Metazoa; phylum Chordata; class Mammalia; order Pholidota; family Manidae; genus Phataginus; species Phataginus tricuspis. The sequence continues at coordinate 120,338,373 of JAQQAC010016209.1, read as the reverse complement.
GTGAATTTACCATAAGTGTTCACTTAAATCTGAATTTAGAGCTCTTGTATAGCATGTCTTAAAATATCTTTTCTTGAAAATGGGTTAACTTAACTGCAGGGCTTGCTGTAGTGCTGAGCTTACAGGCCAGTACTATGTGGTACTCTCTACAGAAATTGGTGAGCTAAAGGGGCTGGGAGTCTGACAGATCCTGATAGATGGCAGGTTGTTGCTATTATTTCCATATAAGAAAGACAGATTGTTTATTATGGAAACAATGTGTGAATTTGAAAAGATTTAGAGATGTGGTAGTTTCACTGTATTCCCAGTTTTGTTACAACATGTCTTGCCTTGCTAACAAAGCTTTATTTGTTTGAGATGAGAGAAAGATGTTATGATACGTATGTTCAGAAGCCATACACAGAATCATGACTTTGTCAATGTGGATAAAATGAGAGTTCCTGTGGCCAGGATTCTCACCTGGCCCTGGTTGATTAGCTCACTGCACACCTGTGGGCAATATATGGCTGTTAACTCTATATAAAGAGCTCCACCCAGTGCTCTGGGCACAACATGGTGGCAGGGCTGCAAGGCTGCAGGAGTGCAGAGCAGAGGCTGGAGTGGTGGCAGCACCAAGGACAGAGGCCCAGAGGATGGCTGTGTGGGACGGCTGTGCAGACAGAGGGGCCCAGAGGCAGAGACTGGCTTGCTGCATACAGACTCGCTCTGAGTGAATGGGATTTTAGTGACTGACCTGCCACCGTGGAAATAAAGTTGGGTATAACCCTTTCACCCCAAGAATGTTTTGCTGTCAATTTCTTTGGTCACATTGAATCCATAGCGAACTTGCCTGGGGCTGAAACCTATTTGCAAGACAGTCAATTTATACTCAATACAAGATGCAGAAAGTAGTTCTTGAATGATTATGTGCTTATGATTCCAGAAAACAATAATTTAGCCTAGAAACCAAATCCTAGATAAACAAGTTTCTAAAATGGTGGGCCTTTGGATTAGCCACCATTCACATAGTTGATGAGTAATAGGCCACAGCCTAAATAAGTAGACAAATTAGTTTCATGAGCTTAAGATACAGGGAATAAAGAAATCATCTAAACCCTGCCAATATCTAATGCAAGACTTTCCTCTACAGTTTCTCTTCAAGTGATCAACCAGTCATTGGTTCAATACCTATAGTGGCAAGGAGCTCACTGCTTCCTGACACAGACTGTACCATTTTTGAACAATGCTATTGCATAGAAAGTCTGTCCTTATATTGAATTTGGCTTTGCTTCTCTGTAACTTCCACCCATAGGCATATTGTTGGAGAATTAGTAGAATAAATACTGATTAAATTGAATGGAAACTGGTCTTAAGCCAACCCTCTGAAGCCATATCAATTTACATTACCCAGATTTAGGACATTAGTCATAATGAATGTTATATTGAAATACGTATTTGTTAATATCTTAAGTGGGGTAGAATAAATTACCTAGAAGACTGAACTTATCCACATACCTACAAGATGAAATAAAATATAGATATGAAAGATCTTTGTAACAGTAAAGTGCTACACAAATTTAATGGGTAGCACTGACACTGTCTGTCCTTGGCATAAAAACTCTACCAGGGTACACAATAGAGAAGATGCTGTTTACATGAAAAGGGATGTCCCAAATACCACTTTTCTCTGTAAAGTACTCCTGTTTAGATGGATACTGTTGTTCTCTAGGTGGGAAGGGAATGTCCTGGGCACCACTTTTCTCTGTAGGTACTCGTATTTTATTGGTTTTTTTTCTATCGCTGCCCACCTAAGTCACAAAAGGAAGTATCAAGGCAGTTATGTAGTACTTTATATAATACTGGCAAATATAGGAGTTGGTACCATATAATGGAAATTCAAGGTAGATAGTTGGTTTGGGTTAGATGAGTATCAGGTGAGTGAAGCCACTGGTGTATCTGGTATCCAGAATTGAAGCATTGGTTAAAAAGAGAATTTTAGGAAATAAACTAAGATATTCATAAGTGATATTGTTAATGGATTGGGCCACTTTGTACCGTGAATATTTACCCCTAAGGAACCAACATCTGCCTGGTAGATATCTGCCCAGTCTAGGAGGCCATCTGACCCAAACTATTTTCTTTACAAGGAAAACACATTAATACTGAGCTTGAATTACTCTATCAGTGTTGGAATGTTTGGAAGGATGGTTTCATTTTCCTGGAGAGAAATTATATGGGCACTTCTAGAGAAAAAGGCATACTGGCTGGGGGGACAGAGAATATTGAAGACAGTCACAAGGATAATCTTTTCAATGCTAGGGTCCTACTTACATTTAAATGTTTGCATACCTATGCTTACACAACTTCATACCTTCTCATAAGGGGCTTAAACAACTTCTACTTAGTGATCCCAAATACTTAGTTGCCTTCAAGTCTTAACAGCTTCTAAGGGTCTCCTCTTAATGGAAACTGAAAATGTTTTCACATAGAATGTGGTAGGAGGTGAAAGAAGAAAACCAGCTGGGATCACAACTTAAGGGCCAAGTAAATGAACCCAATAGTAAAAACTGTCATAATAGATACATCAGACTGACTAATGAAAAGTAAATAACCTCTCATGGGAGAAGCTATGAAAGGGTGGAGGGAAAGGTGGAAGCACAGGTGTGGTCATTCTCCCCCCAAAGTAGTTCCCTTTTTTGGGAAGAAGGGGTGAAAACTCTATCCCTTAAATATGTATTTCCAAGTATCAAGAAGGCAATAATTTCCATGATACATATAAGCTACTTTCATCTGACATAATTGAGATTTTATTTAATGTATGTGACATAATTAAGTAAACAGTTTTGCTTTCTTATTCATAATGACTAAACCCTATTTTTCCACTGTTATTCATAAGAAAAATATGGAATTTAAAATGTGAACATTTTAGGAAGGCTGTGTCTTCCTTTGACATTACTGTTTGTTTAGTCATATAACTTAAGAATCATCTATTTGTAGGGAGAGGGCAAGAAGTCACCAGATACTCATCTAGGTCATCCCCTCAGTTTACAGAGAGAAAATTGGGTTCCACTGGTTTCCCATCCAACCCAGGGGAGTAGGTAGGCACCAGTTTAAACTAGCTGTTTAACCTTCAAGATTTCATTTGGGCAGGAGATTCTCTCCAAGGTTATCTAATTAAAAAAATAAACAGTAAGCATAGTCTGAGAAGAGTCCTTGAGGGAAAGTGCAAAAATACACAAAGTGACCCAATAAAACAGCAAGATTAGCCATGCCGAAGCAGACTTATTATGCCTAGTTTCTAGACCTAGGTGGTTCAATATAAAAATGGGAGCACGTTGAGAGCAAGTGGGAGCAAGGAGGGGCTGATCTTTCATAAACCATGGATCATGTCTATCAGTCTGTGGTGGAGGTTGCTTGGATTGGACTGGATTAAAAGAACAAATATAGACCTGGACAGATGAGTATGTGGCTTTCCAAAATTACAAAGCAAAGACTAGAAGCCACACTTGATTCCTAGTCCAAAACACTCTCCTCTAAGACATTCACAAACACATTTACAGAAATACTCAATGTAGATGAGATGACACAGCAAGGAATTCCAGGAAGTTTTCTCATCTGCTTTTTCATTTACAGCTCAGTATAAGAAAATTACAGCTGGCTTGACTCATTGATACAGCTGATAGCTTTAGCACCTGCCACATTTTGCAAGTGCAGGACTGGACTTTTCATTATGTACTGGGCTACAGTCTCATCCTACAGACTGGTCACACTTTTCATAAGAATGTTTCAGAGACTACCTTGGAAATCTGATTCATCCTCACATTAGCTACACTTAGAAATGAAGTTCTTTTGGGGCTTCCTTGGTGTTTATGACAGGCATTGAATATTGCACATTTGAAAAGATATTTGAAGTTTTGCTGAGAGGCAGGAGATGAATTCACACCAGGGAAAGTGGTGTTTTGTTAGAAAAGTTCTATGTTGATAGTAGGCGTCAATGACAATTTGTAGTTTGACATGAAATTTAAACTGACTGGATGCTCAGAGATAAGAATTCAATCAACAGTTCCTCTATTTCTTGAAGTAAAATGCTTTTTGGTGTACAGTTTTCTCTTTTGTTGGATTCAAGAAATAGAATGTGGGATTGATCAGTCTGTTCTACATTTAAGTGCTAAGATTGTCCTACACAAGCATTAATTTTAAGATACACCATTAAAAATTGTAAGTACAGTGAGTGCAATATTCCATTATTTTGGTGTTTTCTTTAGCCATCCCTGTGCTGGAGTATCAAGAGCAGCACTGAGCCATTGCTGACAATTACTTTGCCTCCATGGATATGATTGCTGGTATAATTAGAAAAAGTTACAGTATTAGGCAGATAAGAGTTGTCTACTTAACTGTTGACCCTAGTATCATATAATGTTGGAAATTGATTGTTTTTTAAATAATTGTTAGTAATAAAAAGAAAAGCAAATGGTAAACAATGGGAGAGTGATAGGTAATTTGGGGGATCTTTTTACTTTTGCTAACCTGTTGAAAACAATGACCATGGCTACTTCATCAGTTGCTAGCTTACTAGCTGGTGAATAGTAATCACCAAACACATTCCCACTAGAGGCATGAATGAATGAATGAAGTTCAAGCCTATCTCTACTTCTGCATGTTGTGTTTTGTTTGTTTGTTTTTTAGCAAGTATAACTTCATCCTAAGACATCTTAGCACACTCCCTATCACTTGTGTCAAAGAGAGGTCTGTGGGCATTTGAGTAATCCATTAAATATTAAAGAAAAAAAAAACGTACGTTCAGTCCAGTAGCATTGCCTAAAGTACAGTATTAGCATGCAGCAGAAATGAAACACTGGTTTCACCATTGCTCAGGCAACAGTGTCTGCAATACTTTTAATAAAATTCAGTTGATTCTGTCAAATTGAAGGTTCCTTTATATGTTACATGGGTCCGATGTAGGCTCCTGTGCACTAGCTCATTGGACTAGTTCATACAGTAGCTACTTCTCAAAGTCTTTTTATAGAACTGGGTAAATTTACTTCAAAAACTCAAACTGAAAGGCATCTGTCAACCTGTACAACCGTATATGTCCTCTGATTCCTGAGAAGTTACACTTTTGCTTATGATCTCCAAATACTCTTATTTTTTTGTTTCAAATCCACAGAAAGTCTAGACAGCCAGTTCTTTGATTTTTCAGATAAGCCATTTTGGTTAGCAAGGTAGGGTGTTTTCTGCAATGCCCACATGTTTTATACATGGATTTAAAATCTTCAGGTATGTTCAAGATCCATATCAATTCTAAGGTCCTTAACTGCACACAAATGGCTCAATTTTAATACACTTTATTCAAAGCCAAGGAACAGACTCCTTGGAGCAAACCTAGACATTCCCATTCCTTTGAGACTAGGCATTTCAACACCATTAATTCTAGTGTACGACAGCTGTGATCCTCACTATCCAAAGGCCTTTGCTTTTTATCTTCACTCCATCCCTTAATCCAGGGTCTGTGTGCTATATTCTTAAAACTGTTGGCTTTTTAATAACAATTTGCCCAATGCCATGTACTTGTCTTCCACCGCAGATACCATCTCTGGAGGTAACCACAAGCTTTCTGCCAGGCCTCCTATGAGACAGTGGTCTGCCCCCTGTGAGTTCCAGATGCCCCTCATTTCCTCACTGGGGATCATGTCACTTGTTTGATGCTGTGGTCGAGGTGAGTGTCAGCCTTTTGTTGCTGAGACCAAATCTGGAGTGAATACTTAAGTGAGGTGTGCTGGAGCTGTTACCTACTGCTGCCAATGCTTAAAGTTTGGCACTGGTCTATACATAGAGAAGGGAAAAGTTAGCTGTCCACACCTGGAAAGATACACAGAATATCTGTGAGCTCTGCTGTTAAGCCTTTCAACAAGAAGGCATTCAGCTGCTGAACCCTATAAGCTGCTTCTTCTCTGATACTGCTGTACTACACACTTCCTATACCCTTTAAAATGGAGTCAGAATTGAAAATTAAAGAATTTTCAAGAGTATCAGTTAGGGCAAAAGTCAAACATATCATCAAATCCTTCATAGGCTTCCCTTCATTCATCCCCAGCAGTGAGGGAAGGCTGGTTTCCAAATGGTCATTGAACTATTCTTTCCTTATTATTTTTGCCTTGTTAACTCTGTCTCAGGTCATTAAGTTTTTTTTTTGAGATAATCTTTTTTTTTTATTTTGGTATTGTTAATCTACGATTACATTTGGAACATTATGGTTACTAATCTACCCCCTTCATCAGGTCCCCCCCACAAACCCCATTACCTCACTTCCCATCAGCGTAGTGAGATGCTATAGAGTCATTACGTCTTCTCTGAATTGTACAGCCCTCGGCATGCCCCCCCATCATTACATCTGCTAATAGTAATGCCCCTTTTTCCCTCTTATCCCTCCCTTCCCACCCATCTTCCCCAGTCCCTTTCCCTTTGGTAACTATTAGTCCATTCTTGGGTTCTGTGAGTCTGCTGCTGTTTTGTTCCTTCAGTTTTCTCTTTGTTCTTATACTCCACATATGAGTGAAATCATTTGATACTTGTTTTTTTCGGCATGGCTTATTTCACTGAGCATAATACCCTCTAGCTCCATCCATGTTGTTGCAAATGGTAGGATTTGTTTTCTTCTTATGGCTGAATAATATTCCATTGTGTATATGTACCACATATTCTTTATCCATTCATCTACTGATGGACACTTAGCTTGCTTCCATTTTTTGGCTATTGTAAATAGTGCTGCAATAAACATAGGGGTGCATATGTCTTTTTGAAACTGTGCTGCTGCATTCTTAGGGTAAATTCCTAGGAGTGGGATTCCTGGGTCAAATGGTATTTCTATTTTGAGTTTTTTGAGGAACCTCCATAATGCTTTCCACAATGGTTGAACTAATTTGCATTCCCACCAGCAGTGTAGGAGGGTTCCCTTTTCTCCACATCCTTGCCAACATTTGTTGTTGCTTGTGTTTTCGATGTTGGCCATCCTTACTGGTGTGACGTGATATCTCATTGTGGTTTTAATTTGCATTTCTATGATTAGCGATGTGGAGCATCTTTTCATGTGCCTGTTGGCCATCTGAATTTCTTCTTTAGAGAAATGTCTATTCATGTCCTCTGCCCATTTCTTAATTGGATTATTTGCTTTTTGTTTTTTGAGGTGCATGAGTTCTTTATATATTTTGGATGTGAACCCCTTATCGGATATGTCATTTATGAATATATTCTCCCATACTGTAGGATGTCTTTTTGCTCTACTGATGGTGTGATTTGCTATACAGAAGCTTTTCAGGTTGATATAGTCCCACTTGTTCATTTTTGCTTTTGTTTCCATTGCTCGGGGAGATATGTTCATGAAGAAGTTGCTCATGTTATGTCCAAGAGATTTTTGCCTATGTTTCTTTCTAAGAGTTTTATGGTTTCATGACTTACATTCACGCCTTTGATACACTTTGAGTTTACTTTCGTATATTGGGTTAGACAGTAATCCAATTTCATTGTCTTACATGTAGCTGTCCAGTTTTGCCAACACCAGATGTTGAAGAGGCTGTCATTTCCCCATTGTATATCCATGGCTCCTTTATCATATATTAAATGACCATATATGTTTGGGTTAATGTCTGGACTCTGTTCTGTTCCACTGGTCTGTGGGTCTGTTTTTGTGCCAGTACCAGATTGTCTTGATTACTGTGGCTTTGTAGTATAGCTTGAAGTCTGGGAGCATAATTCCCCATGTTTTATGCCTCCTTCTCAGGATTGCTTTGGCTATTCTGGGTCTTTTGTGGTTCCATATGAATTTTAGAACTTTTTGTTCCAGTTCGTTGAAGAATGTTGTTGGTATTTTGATAGGGATTGCATTGAATCTGTAGATTGGTTTAGGTAGTATAAACATTTTGACAATATTTATTCTTCATAGCCAAGAGCATGGGATGCATTTTCATTTGTTAGTGTCCTCTTTAATTTCTCTTAGGAGTGTCTTGTAGTTTTCAGGGTATAGGTCTTTCACTTCCTTAGTTAGGTTTATTCCTAGGTATTTTATTCTTTTTGATGCAATTGTGAATGGAATTGTTTTCCTGATTTTTCTTTCTGTTAGCTCGTCGTTCGTGTATAGGAAAGCAACAGATTTCAGTTTATTAATCTTGTATCATGCAGTTTTGCTGTATTCAGATATTAGTTCTAGTAGTTTGGAATGGAGCCTTTATGGTTTTTTATATACAATAGCATGTCATCTGCAAACAGTGACAGTTTAACTTCTTCTTTACAAAACTGGATGCCTTGTATTTCTTTGTTTTGTCTGATTACCGTGGCTAGAACCTCCAGTACTATGTGGAATAACAGTGGAGAGAGTGGGCATCCCTGTCTTGTTCCTGATCTTAGGTGAAAAGCTTTCAGCTTCTCAGTGTTAAGTATGATGTTGGCTGTGGCTTTGTCATATATGGCCTTTATGATATTGAGATACTTGCCCTCTATATCCATTTTGTTGAGAGTTTTTATCATGAATGGATGTTGAATTTTGTCAAATGCCTTTTCAGCATCTATGGAGATGATCA
>JAQQAC010016209.1:120223859-120324821 GCA_029783875.1 Phataginus tricuspis | reverse complement strand
GAGTGCATATATATTTATAATGGTTATATCCTCTTGTTGGAATGACCCCTTTATCATTATGTAATGTCCTTCTTTACTTCTTGCTACTTTCTTCATTTTGAAGTCTATTTTGTCTGATACAAGTACTGCAACACCTGCTTTTTTCTCCTTGTTGTTTGCATGAAATATCCTTTTCCATCCCTTCACCTTTAGTCTGTGTATATCTTTGTGTTTGGGGTGAGTCTCCTGTAAGCAGTATATAGATGGGTCTTACTTTTTTATCCATTCAGTAACTCTGTGTCTTTTGATTGGTGCATTCAGTCCATTTACATTTAGGGTGATTATCTTTAGATATGTACTTACTGCCATTGCTTGCTTTAGATTCATGAATACCAAAGGTTCAAGGGTAGCTTCTTTACTATCTAATAGTCTAACTTAACTCTCTTGTTAAGCTACTATAAACACAGTCTGATGATTCTTTATTTCTCTCCCTTCTTATTCTTCCTCCTTCATTCTTTATATGCTAGGTGTTTTATTCTGTGCTCTGTTACATTTCCTTTGAGTGTTTTTGTGGATAGTTGATTTTATTTTTTGCCTTTAGTTAGTATTTGGATGGTCTGCTTTCTTTGGTATGATTTTTTTTCCTCTGGTGATATCTATTTAGCCTGAGGAGTGCTTCCATCTAGAGCAGTCCCTTTAAGATATCCTATAGAGGTTGTTTGTGGCAGGCAAACTCCCTTAGCTTTCTCTTGTCTAGTAATTGTTTAATCCATCCCTTAAATTTAAATGATAATCATACTGGATACAGTATTCCTGGTTCAAGGCCCTTCTGTTTCATTGTGTTAAATATATCATGCCATTCTCTTCTGGCCTGTAAGGTTTTTGTTGAGAAGTCTGATGATAGTCTTATGGGTTTTCCTTTGTAGGTGATCTTTTTTTCTCTCTCTGGCTGTCTTTAATACTCTGTCCTTGTCTTTGATCTTTGCCATTTTAATTATTATATGTCTTGGTTTTGTCTTGCTTGGGTCCCTTGTGTTGGGAGATCTGTGGGCTTCCATGGTCTAAGAAACTATTTCCTTTCCCAGCTTGGGTAAGTTTTCATCAATTATGTGTTCAAAGACACTTTCTATCCCTTTTTCTCTCTCTTCTTCTTCTGGCACTCGTATAATGAGAATATCATTCCATTTGGATTGGTCACACAGTTCTCTTAATATTCTTTCATTCCTAGAGATCCTTTTGTCTCTCTCTGCCTCAGCTTCTCTGTACTCCTGTTCTCTGATTTCTATTCCATTAAGAGTCTCTTCACCTTGTCCAGTCTGCTCTTAAGCCCATCAATCGATTGTTTCCTTTCTGTAATGTCCCTCCTGACTTCCTCCCTTAGCTCTTGCATATTTCTCTGTAGGTCCATCAGCATGGTTGTGACTTTTATTCTGAATTCTTTTTCAGGAACATTGTTTAAATATATCCCACCAGGCCCTCTCTCTGGGGTTGTCTGGGTGATCTTTGACTGGACCATATTCTTCTGTCTTTTCATGGTTATAGAAGTGGTTGCAGGCAGGTGCCATGTGTGTCTGCTGGGAGAACAAAGTCCCTTCCTGCTTCTTGTTCGCCTTGCCCTTCTCTGCAGCCTGTGCTGCTTACCCACACACCAGGGGGCAGTCTCTGGTGTAAACCCCTGAGCTGCTGTGTGCAGGCTGCCCTCCAGCTAGCCTAGAGCACTGAGGGGGTTTGCAGCCACACCGGGTGCATTCTGTGCCCCTTGGTGCCTTCCGGGCCTTGTTCTGGCTCCTGCAGCCCTTCCCACTTAGTTGTGCATCCGCCAGGTGTAGTTTCTGTGTGGTTGCTGTGGTTGGGGCCCGTCTCCCTCTGTTCCGCAGCCGTGGCAGATCTGCCGCACCATTTGCAGCGCTGGCCCAGGTGAATGAATAGCAGGCTGTTTATCACCTTGAGGGGCTTTGAGAGGGCTGCTTTACCCGGCAGCCAGTTAGGGAGCCCAAAATTCCTCAAGATTCCCAGCCTGCTGGGCTGAGTGTGCTGGGATGATTTTGTTCTGCTGTTGGGCCCTTGTCTCTTGAAGACTTTTTAAAAAGCGCCTGCTTTACTTTTGTCCCAGGGGAGCCGGCTGTGGGGGCCCAGTCACAGTCTCCATCTTGCATCCTGGCCTTCCATTTCTCTAATCTCCAGTACACCATGCGATGTGTGTCTGTGCTCCCAATGCAGATCACCAGGGCTGGTTATTTAGCAGTCCTGTGCTTCCGCTCCCTCCCCACTCTGATTGTTTTCCTCCCACCAGTGAGCTGGGGTGGAGGAGTGCTTGGGTCCCGCCAGTTTGCCGCTTTGTATCCTACCCGCTTCGTGAGGCACTGAGTTCTCGCAGATGTAGCTGTAGCCTGGCTGTTGTACTGTATCTTCTGGTATCTCTTTTAGGAATAGTTGTATTTGTTGTATTTTCAAAAACATATATGGTTTTGGGAGGAGATTTCCACAGCCTTGCTCAAGGCGCCATCTTCGACCCCCTCCAGGTCATTAAGTTTTTTTCTTTTAATCCCCAGTAGTTTTTCGTATATCTTCTCTAGTGGCAAAAGAATCCCAAGAGTTTTTAATTACTTATAATTGACAAAACATTGCCTGTTGACAGTAGTAAAATTCATTCCATGATTTGTGTTCCCTCTTGACAATACTCCAGTCATTAAATTCACTTTTCCATTTATTCCTCACCTGCACACAATCAGCTAAATGTAACTGAAGAAAAACAACTACACAGATTGGTCTCACTTCTAAATTTATGGCCAGAACCTGCAAGGAGGCCTTCCCTCTGTGCAGAAATCCTGGTACATTTTACTTGGTCCTTTCATGCTTACACTTCATTTCCTCAGCTGTTAATTTGCACCTCATTCTTTTTTTTTTCTCATTTGAAACACTTATATAATGAAAAATGATTACCGTGACAGCATTAACTAACACCTCCATCATGTCACATACATAATTGCCTTTTTTTTTTTTGGTAAGAACATTTAAGATCTTATACCACTCACCAAAATTAACTTGAAATGGATTAAATACTTAAACATAAGACCTAATACTGTATGGATCCTAGAAGAAAACACAGGGGGAAAGCTCCTTGACATTGGTCTTGGCAACAAACTTTTTCAGTGTGACACCAGAATCATAAGAACAATAGCAAAAACTAGTAAGTGTGACTGTAGCAAACTATAAAGCTTCTGCACAACAGAAGAAATAATCAACACAATGGAAAGGCAACCTATGGTGTGGGAGATAACATTTGCACCTTCTCCATTCTTAATCCATAACATTCTCACATGATGACCTCAATCCCTAGTTCTCTGAGAAAACAGGAACAGTCAGAGGAAAAATCCTACATGGTCTTACCATAAAGCCTGTCAAAAACCTACATTCATAGCCACATACTCTGCCCTCCCTTCTGACACAGTTGATTAACTTTTCATGCTGTGAGCTAAAGCAAACCCCTCCAGTGGTGCAATCGAGTCCAGCCCTTCTTGCCTGTTCAAAAATTTCATTCACTACAGCAATTCTTTCTTCTGCATTATCAATTATTCACCTCTCTATTGCATCACTTCTATCATGCAGACATGTTGGAATGGATGACCTCTTCATACAAAAGTTTAAAAACTCCCTCAATGTCACATATACCTCAAGTGATTACCTATTTCTCTATCCCTTTTTACACTGTTCAGTCTTCAGTCCTCTTCTTATTCAACCTCTCAATAGCATTTGATACAATTAATTGCCCTTCTGTTGAAACACTTTCTTCTGTTGTTTTCCAGGATCCACCCTCTTGCTTCGATTTTTAACTCTCTGGCCACTACTTTTCAGGTTCCTTTGGTGATCGTCTTTGTTGTTTCACTTCTAACCATAAGAGTGTTTCTGTGCTCTGGAAACCCCTTCTCCAGAAACAGTAAATCCTCAAATGGTTACATCCATTCTACCAATTCCTCCAACATAAAACATTGCATTATCTTTATCACTTTCTATTATCCTCACATCCAACCTGTCAGCAAATCCTGTTCGCTCTTTCTTTAAAATATATTCAGAACCTGAATTTTTCTGACCTCCTTAACTACTGTCACCCTACCCCAAGCCAGCATCACCTGAATTAATGCACTTCCCTCTGGTTTCCCTGATTCCATTCTTTCCCAGTTCAAGCTATTCTCCACAAAGCATTCAGAATGATCCTTTTAAAATGTAAATGAAATCATATCCTCTTAACAAAACTATCCAATGACTTCCTATCTTCCTGAGATAAAGCCAATAATCACACCATATTCTGGACGGCCCTGCATGATGAGGTTTCTGCCTACCTTTCTCACTTCCTCTGCTCTCTCCTTCTCTGCTTCACTCTGGTCCAGCTACCAGACGATTTACTGTTCTTGAACATTCCTACTACATAACCTCCTCAGGGTCTTTGCACTCACTATTCTGTCCACCTGGAAAGCTCTTACTTCAAATAAATATGATTTGTTCCTTACTTCATTGAGGTCTCTGCTTAATTGTCACCATAAATGAGGGTACTTCTGCATCCACCTTATAAAAGTAACAGCACCCAATCACCCCCTAGGACTCACACCATTAAAAAGAATTATTTTACATAGCACCTCTCAACACTTGACTTGTACTAGATGTGTGTTTCCTGACTTGCCTGCCCTGAAAATTAGAACAGAAGTAGTAAGATGTAGAACTTGGTCTTCTCAGTGCCAAACTCATTGTATCTAGCATATTGTCTGACACAGAGCAAGCACTCTATAATAAATATTTATTGAATAAATGTGTGAACTTCTGTCTTTCCTTCATACCTCCTTTAACTGGCCTCTCACTTCCAGCATCTCTGAGCCTCATAGCCCTCAATCCTTGTGTTCATTCCCTCTGCCCAGGCTTTTTGCATGTCTGGCTCATTCTCAGTATTCAAGTCTAAGCAGAAATCTCTCATCACCAGAGAGGCTTTCCCTGATCATCTAATACAAATTATGCTCCATCCAGGTATCTCTCTATCCCTTCAACAGGCTTTACTTCGTTAATACCACTTTTGTTCTCTACAGTCATCTTGCATATTCATTTACATGTTTATTGACTCTTCTCCAGCATATCAGCAGGAAGTAGGGCAGTGTTGCATCAAATTGGTACTCAAAGATTATTGAATCTAATGTGTACCAGAAGAATAGACAGTTCCCCAGAGTCAAGTCCAGTTATACCTCTCTAAGGCATTCACTACCTTGAACCATTGTTATTACTCCTTTAGTTTTTTGGCAGAGGGGAGCAGTGCACTGGACTACAAGGGCACAAGGGAGGTGAACAGATGAATTATATTTTGTTTCCTACTTTTCCTTTAAATTCTCTTTGTTGAGCTGGTTATTCCCTGGCCCTGAGTAAATACTTGCTCTTTCCACAAATTTATGGTTATTTTCATACTATATGGGTCTCCAGTCTCATGCTTCCAAGTGATTTCAAGGTGGAATTTGTCTCCCCTGTTCCAGCCCATGCCTCCAGTCAGGCAATAGAATGCGGTTGTTTTTTTTGTTTGTTTGCCTTCTTTGTATTTCTACATCTCTTCCTCTGCTTGGTAAACTAGAGTCCAGAATGGATGTGAAGCATTGAAGATAAGCACTACATTCTTACATGACTGGTACCACAATGGACAACTCCTGATGTATTCTCTGGGCCGAGAAAGTAAAGCTGATTCTTTTCCTCTCATCCTGTGACAAGCATATACACCAGAAGGCAAGGCCAAAGCCAAGAACTGACTGATTCAACTGGTAAAGATACAGTGACATACTGTTGCATTCAGAGAGTTGACCACATACATTAAACTAAAGAAAGGAGAACCAGTCAATGTGCCCACTCTTTAACTTCTCATCTTTATCTATAAAGATTTGGTAGTGTACACTTATCAAATCCAACAGAGAAAGCCAGGATTCTCTAGTAGGAAGACTAGGGCAATTGTAATGAAATGAGAAGATGAGGAAGGGGGATTTATTAGCGGTAACTGTAAGTGAGCTATATCAAACTGTCATGCCTCCCACAAGATTTGATATTTCATCCCATTTGGGGCACACACCATCTTTCTGGTTGTCGAGCATCAGTTCATTGTGAGTCATTATAGCACATGGGGTTGTCATTTCCCTCAGTTTGGTTGAATTGACCAAAGCAGGTTGAGAAACTCTTTAGGGAATGTTTAACATGGGGTCCAGTGTAGTGCTAATGTGGTATATCTACTCAGAATAGGATATTCTTCCATTCACTCATTAGATACATGTATATTCAAATCTTTACTATTTTCCTGGCATGAGTTTGAATTTTATTTGATATTTTCTGTCCTCCTCTATTAGAGAAGCAATTTGAAATATAGATCTCTGAGATTAAAGTGATGCCACTAAATACTAGCTCTTCAAGACATCGTGCAGATGCTAGCAGGACCTTGTCTATGGACTATTCAGCAGCAGACTGAGAATACTGTGACTCATCCTTAATTCAGTGCACATATATCTCAGGCATGGAAGCAGAAAACTACCTTTACCTTCTACCTTCCTCCTTATTTTCTCCTTCTACACTTTAGGTATTACAAAATTTTCAAAATAAATACTTTTTAAAACTAGTTTACAGGACCTGCTCAGAATCTTGCAAACCTATCATTTTGAGAACCTAGAATGGCTCAAATCTTCTGCCCATTTACCATTTCCTAACTTTCCTGAATACCCCCAACCTATGGAATACTGAAATTGGGATGCAGTTTTTGACTAATATTTTTATATATACTCAGATTATTCCTCATCAGAATAGGTTTAATGTGCAAGTTCTATTTATGATTTTCAGCATACCTCCCTTGGTTTAGCAGTATGAACCCTGGTGACCTACAATTTTTAAATTCAAATTTAAAAAATAAGTGTCAGAGGTAAGTGGATTAAAAACTCATTTTTCAGTCCCCATTCTCTGGTTGCTCTCGGGTGATCCAGAGTAATTAACATCCTCAGCAATTTCCAGTGTGATTACAGTCATTTCATTCCTGAAGGTACTCTCAAGTATTCTACCTGCCCAGAGGCTTTAAATCAGCCTGTAATATGTCTTAAATTTTATCCTCATGCTATTCACAGATATTTCCCGTACTTTCAGTAAACTAAGCATGCTTTCCTCTGCATCTCTGATTTTTCACACTGACATTGCTATTGTCCTAAACATCAAATGACTCTGTTTCATGTGTGAGCAATACTAGGATCGTAATAATCCCAAATAATGTAAGTATCACCAGCCTATAAACCACATTAGCAAGTTATAGCCGTGGGCCAAGTTCAGGTAGCCACTTGTTTTTGTAAGTAAAGTTTTACTGGAAAACTGCTATGGTCATTTGTTTGCACATTGCCATGGCTGATTTCTCATGACAGTGGAAAATGGTGAATCATTTTGAGAGAGGCCTATGACCCACAAAGTCTAAAGTACTTACTGTCTGGAACTTTACAAAAAATATTTATCAAACCCTGCTCTAAAAACAGAATTGGTTTAATTAAACCAAATATTCAGATTCTAATGCTCTTACATCATAATGATTTACCTGAAATTTCCCCTTCAAATTATTTCAAAGTAGCCAGTGGGCAGTTGCATGAATCCACCTCTGTGTGCTGGTTACTTGTGACTGCTTCCATGCTGGAAACCTGAAGCCCCAGAGAGTTGTAGCAGTTACAGTCATGTCTCCTTCTCGCATTGCCCAGGGAGACAAACATCAACTTTCCAGCACAGATATAGACAGTTTTACAGGTGTGATTCTCTGAGCGAGGCACTTGTAGGAACTTCCAGGCTTATTATGGCAGTGGGAGCGTCCATCAGCCCAGTGGAGGAACGGCAGTCACTGGCAGGGAATTGCTGCAACCCAGCGAAGTGGTAGGAGACGGAAAACTACTCTGCCTAGCCAAGAAACACTTGTGGTGGGTTTGCATCCAAAGGACAGAGTTCACATCGTATCTACAGAGCCATAGAGATGTCTAGGTAAACTAGAGTCCTCTAGGTCAGCTAGAGGCCTCCTTCTCAATTCCGGCTGCAAATGAGAACCTGCTGGGCAGTTTGTAAACATGCTCATGCTCAGGCTCTGCCTATACCTGTTAAATCAGCATCTCTTAGGATGGACCCGGGTATTGTTATTTTAATACAACAATTTTTAAGTTGTTTTTAGAGAGTAATTGGAAATGAGCCCAATCCCTCAAATGTCATTTCCCACTTGTTACGGTGGTGTCGTTCCCGACCAACACTAATGATGACCTCCGTTTTCAAAAGACAAAGAAAGCCTAACAAACCATCATTTCACTTTTTGTATTTCTCTTTTTTAATTTGGGCTATTTAGCACTATCTTGGCTGGTATTCTTCTTCTCTTCCTTAGCACACGGAAAACACCAGCAAGGAACTTTTTTCTTTTAGGTTTCCATTTAGATTAAATTAACCCCAATGGATATATGTTCAATTGGTTTCTAAATTGTTAAGAAATTCCCATATCGGAGCCCTTCTTACACGTTCACTGTGGCACTAGACCCTTTACATATATTCTCCCATCGAATCCTCACAATGTCCCAGTTAGGTAGCTTTTGTCCATTTTATAATGAGAAACTTGAATTAAGAAGCTTAAAGTGCCTATGCCAAGTCCACCAAACTAAATAATGCCAATATCAGGATAGGAACCCGTGAATGTCTGGCTCCCCAAGCGCACATCCCCGCCCCTGCTGCCCTCTGCACCAGGAGTGACTGGCTTCGGTCTCCTCTCCCAAGCGTACCCTTTCTTTTCTTAACAGAATTCTCTCCTCAGCAAGACAAGAATCAAATTCCAGAGCCACTAAATTTCAGAGTCCTTGAACATCTTTCTTCTTGGCCTTTTCGCCCTTGTCTATTTAATAGTATTTACTGAGACAAATCTGGAAAGAAGGAAGGAAGAGAAGAAGCACCTCAAAGTTACCCTCAGCTGATAGGAATGAATTCTTTCTTCAGAGTGTTCCTGTAATTTGGGGAAATGGATTCTGATGAAATGTTTATTTATAATAACAGCTAACATTTATACAGTTCTTACAAGTGTGAGGTGATTTGCATAGCTTTCATTTAACCCTGTCAACAGCTCTGTAAGGGAATTACTCTTAATATCTTCAGTTTGCAGTGAGGCCTCTGAGGCACAGACTGTTAGAACAACACAGCTTACAGTCACACAGGTAGCAAGGGGCTGGAAGGATCAAGCTGGGTTCTGCATTATTGTAGAATCCATGCTCTAAAGCACTCCTCTACAACTCAGCTCATGAACTATACAATACATCTGTCAGAGTATGGAAGAAATTTCTATGTAATGAACATGATACTCCGGGGCTCTAATTCTTCATTCCCTCAAAAAGTGCAAACAAAGTCTCAGTGGTGTGTGATTGTTTGACTAAATCACCATTTCTCAAATGTTCTGCAAATCTTTACTTCCAGGTGCTGCTCTGAGAGAAATAGGTTTCCTTAGCCAATTACATCTGTGGCATCCTGCATACTAAATCCCCTTCATGGAGATTCACCATGGAAATTTTAAAAGATACAAATAAATGGAAAAAATATTCCATGTTCATAATTGGAAAAAGTAATATTACTAGCATGATCATAATACCAAAAACATTCTACAGAGTCAATGTAACTCCTGTATAAGTCCCAATGGCATTTTTTACATAAATAGGAAAAAAATTTCTAAAATTCATAAAGAACCACAAAAGACTCTGAATAGCAAAAGAACAAGAAAAACAATGCCAGAGGCATCACACTTCCTGACTTTAAAAAATATATTTCAAAGCTACAGTAATCCAAGCAGTATTTTACTGGAATAAAAACAGACATATAGACCATTGGAAGAGACTAGAGAGCACAGAAATGGACCCATGCATACACAGTCAGTTCTTCCACAAGGGTGCCAGGAATACATGATGGATGGATAATAGCATCAATAAGTAGTGTTGGGAAAACTGGATATCCACATGCAAAAGGATGAAGTTAGACCCTTATCTTAAATCATACACAAAAATTAACTCAAAATGGATTAGTCTTAACCATAAACCTGAAACTGCAAAGCTCATAGAAGAAAACATAGGGAAAAAGCTTCTTGACATTTGTCTTGGCAATGATTTCTTGGATGAATATTAAAAAGCACAGGCAACAAAAACAGAAATAGCCAAGTGGGACTACATCAAACTAAAAATGTTCTGCCCAGCAGACAAAACAATTACAGAAAATTGGTGGGACTGTCAATTGGTACAATCATTGTGGAAAAGTGTGGCACTTCCTCAAAAAATTAGTAGAGCTATTGTATGTCTCACCAATCCCACTTTTCACTATGTATCCCAAGGAATCAAAATCAAGATATATCTGCATTCCGTGTTCATTGCACCATTATTCGTAATAGCCACAACATGGAATCAACCTAAATGTCCATAGACAGGTGAATGGATAAAGAAAATGTGGTATATATACACAGTGGAATATTTTTCACCCTTCAAAAATAAGGAAATCCAGCCATTTGCAATAGCATGGGTGAGCATGGAGAGCGTGATGATAAGTAAGTCAGACATAGAAGAACAAGTGCTACATGATCCACTTATATGAGGAATCTGAAATAGTCAGTGACAGAAACAGAATAACTTGGTGGTTAGTAGGTTTTGGGGGTAAAGGAAAATAGGGAGATGTTGGTCAAAGGGTACAAAGTTTCAGTTATGCAAGATGAGTAAGTCCTAAAGACTCATTTTACAGCTTTGTGCCTATAGTTAACATATTATATTTTATACTTAAAATTTTGCTAAGACAGTACGTAGATCTTCTGTTGAGTGTTCTCATTTCTCATGTAGGTAGGTAGATAAGGTGGGAAGAAACTTTGGGAGGTGATATGTCTGTTTATGACATTGATGGTGGTGATGGTTTCATGGTTGTATGCTTTTTCTCAAACTTACAAAATTATATTCATTAAAAATGCACAGCTTTTTATCAATTATACCTCAAAAACAAGCTTTTAAATTTACAAAGAAAAAATGGAATGAAGGGAGGGAGGGAGAAGGGAAGAAGAGTGCTCTTTTCACTTACCAAATAAATTATATTAGCAAATCAACTTGATCTCTCAGGATACGTTTACCTATCTGTAAAACTGTATCAATAATACCTGTCCTGCATACCCTGTGTAGATACTTTAAATATGAATAAAACAATTTAATGCAACTTTTCCATTTACCTAAGCATATGGTGCTTTCCATAGTTACTCTACAATCACTTGCTTCACAAATATTTGCAGAGCCACTCTTTTGAGTCATGCTTTACTTAAGGTGCTGGGAACACAAAACTCTCAAGGAGCTCATAATTAGATGCAGAATGCCAAAAAGACAGAGAAATTTTAATGTGGCTTAGTGATTGGGTGATGCTGTAGGTAACACCTGACCCAACATATGTGATGGTGGGATAACTGGCTTTATGGAGGATGTGGTACCCAAGATGACTTTTGAAGAATCAGTAAAAATCAGTAAGATAAAATATGCAGTACAATGAAATATGTGATATGAGCAACCTAGCAGAGGGAAAAACATAAGCAAAGCAAGCAGCAATGAAGCTAAAGAAAGTATAGCATGTTCAGAAGTCTCAAGTCATTATGTTGATCTAGGACATGGGAAAACAGGAGAGAGTGGTGGCAAGAGCATTATCTCCCTATCCCAATTTCTGCCTAGAATATAAAATGGAAAGTGTATAACAAAAACTAGATGGCAAATATTCAGCTGATATTTACATGAAGTTCAGCTTCATTTGTCAAACCAGCTTGATAATTTTGGAATAGTAGCTATGTTATCTGTTTCTAATATTGTTCTCCCCTTGTCTCTATTCTGATTTCATGCTGGAGATGAAAAAGTATTAAACTCAGATGTGAATGTCAGGCGATAAGAATTCTGGAATTCTGAGGGATAGACAATATCTAGTAAGCAACAAGACTTCTATATGAGAAATAGAAGAACATTTTTTCTTTTGTTGTTGACTTACGCCTTTTCTCAAATCATAAGTTGTTTTACAAGTAAAACCACATTTAATTGGGGATCATAGGATAGTACGCTAGGGAGGTGGGTGGGTGATATAGAGAAATGATTGGTCAGCAATAAACAGAATTCATTAAGAAATTAAATTTAAGGTAATATAAATGATGGTTATTCCTGTATTTTTCTAGTTTCTAAAAATATGCATGCTTTGTTTTAATTATTAGAATAAGAAAACACTATATGGGATAATTGGGATTTGTTTAGTCCTATCTCACAATGAAAAAGCAAAAAGTCAAAAAGTGCCTGTTTTCAAAGTTCAGAAGTGAAAATGCTACAGAACTCAAAATGGGGAGGAGTGAACAAACAGTTTGTACACAACCAGCAGAGGGGGCTCAGTCTGACAAGACTGTCAAGTTCCCATAGTGCAAAGAGCATAATCATATAGTTTTCCATTTAGGAAGTTGAGTTTTGTGTTTCATTTTCATGTTTTCTAAGTTTTTTTTTCAAATTCTACTCAAAACTTAGATCCTTTAGGTTTTTCTTTTGTTGAAAGGATAAAAGAAAAATATGCTAGCGAAAAAATGTAGATATAGGTTACTTGGTATTCATACTAAACACGGATTTATGGATAATTCATTACTGAGGTAATAGTCCTAGCTTTTACACACCTAGATTTGGCTTCATCTTTGATACCACCTCTAAACAAGGAGAGAACTTCATCTTTGGTAAAATAAGGAAACATCTGTATCAGTATAGCTCTAGATCTCAAAAATATGTGAAGAGGAGTTACCAAGCACAGCAAAATTTAGACTAGATGCACAACGCCAAGGAATAAGACACGCTTGCTGCCACTCTTTTTGGATAGACCCAGCTGACCCTAAAGTAAGTTGCCCGCCTCGAAGGTCAAAAATTCCAAGGGCCTCTTTCTAATGGTAAAGGTATACAGCTAATGATCTTCTGTTTTCTTCATCAGGGACCCTGATTACATTAGAACACCTTTGTTTAATGGTAGATATGGAAAGTAAACAAAGATGTTCTCATGTATTTGGGGTGTCTGATGAAGAGAACAGAAGATAAAAAGTTTTCAAAGGCATAACTTGGAAAACGTTTCTAACTCATAGAAGATTCAACTCTGTAGATCAAATGGGCTCACCATATCACAGGGATATTGTTGTATAACAATCATAACCACCATCTCAGCAAATAATAAAGAGAATAATGGCACCAAGTGTTCATTAGAATGTGATGAGAGGATATCCTTATTCTCTACTGATAGGAATAGAAATCTACAGTGTTTCTGGAAGGCCACTAGAACTACTATTTTAAAATTAGTTAACTTTTGACTATTAATTTCTTGGAATTGATATGAATTATTTAATAGACTATTCATGATATGGCATAGTTACAAATATGCCTGCTAGAACATCATCCCTAATAATAAAAACATTGAAAATAAAAACCTCAAAGTCCAACAGTGTGGGCTAGAGGATTGCTTTAGGTTATATGTGACTATATATGGAATACATTTACATGAAAAATATTTGAAATATCATGATGCTTATGTATAGTTTTAAGAAATGGTTATCTTTTGGTGGTGGAATTTGGTGAAATTAATGTTCTACTTTTCTTTCTTTCTGATGATCTCTATTTCCTTATTTTCCTGCAGCTGTGTATGTATTACAAAGGAGAACAACTTCAGAGTGAGCAAATGTAGTCTGCTAGTTCTAAAACCAATCCCTGGGGCATGACCAGTTCAAGTCCCAAATGTACAAGCTGAAAAGGACTTGAGGGGAATGGTAAGTAAGTTACTTTGCTAAGGATGAGAGTATAGAGTTAGAGGAAAGGGCACATCTAGATCCTGAAACTCGAATACCTTCTGTAAGTTTTACTCATTGTTTGGCATAACTCCAGTGTTTAGCATTGTGACCCTGAGTACTGAACTGCTAGATTCATGTCCATTTTAAGGCAATTATGTATTAAATATTTCCTCAGTTGACTTCAATACATCTATCTACCTATAGTTCTCTAAGTTAAAACACTATATGACTGGACATGACAAATTTGACTGTCTATATATACATACATGTATAAGCAAAGATAATTAAATTAATTTCTAGATACAATTTAGAAACTAGAAGGCTTGTAAATGCATGGGGTTCTAGCAAGATTATCTAAACCTACAAACTGTTGTATCTTTTACCCATGATAGCATTTGTTTCCAGTACAACTCGAGAATATGTGACTTCTGAGAATGAAGATAAAAACAGTAGTATAACTCAAGTAAATCATTGCTGTCATAGGTCTAAAAATACTTTTCTCAATCAATCCAGAAGCATCCGATCATACATAAATTTTCCTGTATGTTATTTTCATTTTTCTGGAATGGTTGCAGAGTGTAATCTCTTTTATTTCGTTTTTATGCAATGCCTTGAACACAGTTGCAACAGATCATTTTTGTTAGCAGAATTAATGAATTTTCTTATGGTTTTGGAGTTTAACAGAGCAAGAGCTTTGAAATCTGATAGAGCTTATTTTGAATCTGGGCTCTTTTGCTTGAGAAGTTAGTTAACTTCTCGGAGGCTTTGATGCATCATCTCCAAAATGGAGGCTCTACTTTCCTCTCCTCGTAAGGTCAGTTTGAGGATTAAATGATCATGAATGTCAGAGGAATATCAATGGTGGTAATAGTATTCTTGATTTGTAGCATTGCACCTTCTGTGGTCAATCAATACAATACTTTTTGCAGCTCTTTGTGAGCTGGTATATTCGAATGCTATATATGCCAGATCTCATGGGGCCTAATGACTGTATAAACTAACAAGGCTCTGGGGAGGGGGAATCTTTGAATATTGGAAGCTCAGCCTAAATAGACCTAACTGCCCTGTTAACATTGTTCTCTGCAGCTTGACCTATTCCACATGACACTAGCTAAGTTATTTCTGCTGAATTTTAGAGGTAGAAAAAAATCACTGCCTACTTACATTTCAGAATGTCTGAGATGAAATGCAGAGAAGAATACATATATTGTCCATCCAAATATATTGTCCAAGTAAGAAAGAAGATACAGACTTATACCATGTTTTCTAAGTATATTTCCTGTAACCTTTAGGTTCTGCTGAGCCTTTCCAGTTCTTCTGGGAATAAGGCAAGAGAGAAGACTCACAGGATATCTGAGCCCTAATCCCCACCTCAGTCAGAACAGTTACATTTTTATCTGTTTATTTTGGGGGAGTCTGTGGAAGATTATGTTTGAATATAGGATTTTACTGCTAAAATAAAGTCAAAAGCTACTTTTGCAGTGACAAAAACACTGTATTCAATATCAGGAAATGGTGATAAGTAATATCTGTACAGCATATTATAGTTTACTGGAAATATTCACATAAAGTACTTCATGTAATCCTTACAAATAGACATTATGAAGTAGGTACCTTATTATCTTCATTTTGCAAATGGTGACAACTGAGAATCAGAAAGTTCAAATGACTTGCTTAAGTCATACAGTTAGTTAGTGGTAGAAGTGGGATTAAAACTTGCATGTTACAATAGAATAAACTAGTTTTTTGAATTGGCTTTGCCAATTACTGGCTCTGTGGAATGAAGTAAGTCTTACCCTTTCCTTGGTACTTCATTTCCTCATTTGTAAAGGGTTCAGGCTAGAAGATCTGCACTTTAATTCCCTTGATATATTGGAGTTCCAAATGTACTGGTTGAAGAAAAATATTCAGTGGTTTAAAAAAATAAAAACTGGTGCCCTAGATTAAATAACATTGGACATCTCCTGCTGATTTGATTACATTTGATTGTAGCAAAAGTGCCTGTTCTGTGTGCAATTCTAAGTCATTTTAACCATTCTACAGTGCTATTTTGTAGATTTAAGACTTTCTGTAAAATTCATTACAAAATGAAACATCTCCTTCAAGCACACATACATATATGCACAAACATACAGGCATATGTATCACAGATGAAAATGTCAGTTGCATAGCTGTCTTAGCTTGGGCTGCCATAACTAAAAGCAGAGACTGCATGTCTTAAACAAAAGGAATTTATTTCTCACAGTTCTGAAGCCTAGGAATTCCAAGATCAAAGTATGAGCAGTTTTGGTTCCTTTTGAGGGCCCTTTTCTTGGTTTGCAGACTACCGCCTTCTCACTGTGTCCTCACATTGTAGGAGGGTCTGGCTTCTCTTCCTTTTCCTATAAGGACACTGATCCCATCATGAGGGCCCCATCCTCATGACCTCATCTCAAGCCATTACTTCCCAAAGGCTCCGTCTCTAAATATCTTCATATTGGAATTTAGAACTTCAGCATGAATTTTGTGAGAATACAGTCAGTCCATAACAACAGCTGACGTTAATGTATAGATAATATGAGAGAGGGCCAAGATATCTGCTAGTTCACATTGAAAAGCTACTAGGATTGTATTTGTGCATCTTGACACAATAGTAGAATCAGTCAAAACACAAAAGCAGAAATTTCATTGTGAATTGCCTCAGCTATGAAGAAGTACAAATTAAGGATTCTTTGACATTAGAAATAATGGGTTTGTAAGAGCCACTGTGACCATTCATGTTGATGACAATGGAAGCCTCAGTGATGTCTACTGAGATTATAATAGCATAGTGGTGAGCATTATAATGAATGTGCTGGAATATCAGATCTTTAATGTCTTTATTTTGATCTTACTTTCTTTGTCTCTACAGTATACTATTTACAATTTTTAATGAGCTAAACAAACAGCCATCAAAATAAAATGTTAATACATGAAATACATACTCAAGATATAACAGGAGTGTAGCAGAACTTACCCCTCACCTTTCTCTCTTAAAGGGTCTGTATATATTTTTCAAGGATTTTAAACCCTTTTTAAAATGCATCTTTTGCCATACTCACTCAGGATGACAAATTCGATCTTGACTTGAAGTCCCTCTCTTTCGTGTTCTGAAAATTTCTACCACAGCTTCCTCTTCTTTTGGATAATTAATTATAAGTGATATTTGTTGACAAAAAGAGATGATTTAGAACTTACACTTGCATTAGTTAGGATGCAATAAGCAAAGGAGAAGGTGTTGGCACATTTGACAATTTCTTTTCTTATATACTTAGCTGTGCAAATGCCTCACACCTCAATTCATCACTTCAAAAAAATGGGTTTCACTATTTGTAAGATAATGTGCAATGTGCTGAGAAGAAAGAGGGAAAAGGAAACAGGCACTCAATTGTAAGATGCCTGAAAGCAGCTGAAGTGAGTGTAGCACTCTGTACATACAGCATGCTTAAACAGTACCTGTTGAGATGTTTTAAGTTGAGGTAATTAACGTAGAAAGATATGGCTTGTAGATAAGATAGGAAGCATGAACCTCAGTTTCTCCATCTCAAATGCTAAAGTAGAAATAGATTATGCTCAATGTTTATCTGTAAGGGAAGTAAAGTCATGAAGGGGGTAAAGTTTTAGCTTTCCCCTTAATTATAAAACAAACTACCTCTTTCCTCCAACAGCATTGAAGGATGGAGGGAGTAAGGTGGGCAGACAACTCTTGAGCAAATGGTCAGGGCCATATTCTTAAAAGTGAGCAAAGAATCAGAATAAGCAATCACAGGAGAGAGGGCATTATGCCCACCTTACTCCCTCCATCCTTGAATGCTGTTGGAGGAAAGAGGTAATTTGTTTTATAATTAAGGGGAATTTAAAAATTTATAAAATCAACATGTCCTATCTCAGAATCTACAAAATCCACTGGAATCCATACTCCTGCATAACTCTAATTTAATCACAACATAAGTTAAAGAAAATTCTTACAGTCGTGGGTTCAAATCCAATTCCCCATCTTTTAGAGTAAGGCATACCTATTAAGAGTTAGGAAAGAAGCAATTCAATAGAAGAAATTACACTAAAATATGAATGACTGGTAGAATTCTGTTTTTTAATTAAAATAAATTTGTTAAGTAAATATGTAACTTGAAGAATTTCACATAGTTCAGTTTAGAAGTAAGGAATTTCAAGTTGTTGAAAAGTCATCTTAGTGGATTTGGTAATGTGTAGTTTATCATAGGATCATGTTCCTTTAGCTATCAGTCTATTCACAACTTCTGAACGGAAAAACTGAGTTCAAAGCCTACCTCCTTTAGGGAACTTTTCTGACGGCTCCACATAGAGAAAGACACTTTGTAGTATTTATTTAGGACCTTGGCTATATCTGCATTATCGCATTCATCATGTCCTGGTGAGTACCTCAGAGTAGTTCTGGATTTCAGTAGACTACCTGGTACCTAATGGGTGCTAACTAGGTAGGCAAAGGGTTTGATCGGTACTACAACTACATGTAGGCTTTGTGCTGGCCCTAGAAAGGAAGTGAGTCACATCTAGCCCTAGGGCCAGAGAAAAGAAGAATGATTTATGAAATGACCCATCAGCAAGTATTATGGTCAGGAAAATACTGGCATTAGGTGCTAGGGGGTGCACAGATTCTAATCTCTTTCTCTAACAAGATCAGGCATGTGGCTAGAAACCCTGTGGTATATAACTGGTTTTGACCGGTCTGCTTCTGGGTAGTTGTGTTGGACAAGCAACCTTCAGTTTTCCAAGGCTGGATTTGGGCAAAGCAATCAGCCTTGCTGTTAGAACTCATGATTCAGTTAGTTTATTCTGACTAGTTTTGACTTGTAAAATATAAGTTGGACAATTGTAATATTAAATGGATAGAATAAGATTTGGCACATCTGTAGCACAAAAGCCACCAGTCACCTGTCTTGCTAATAATACTCAAGAGTATAATAGTTTACCTTTATTGAGTGCTTATGTAATGGATATTTGTAGCTAAAACCCCAACATCCATTTTCCATTTGTTCTAGAGAAGCTTACTCCATTATGGGCTGCTGGGTTGAGCATTTTATGGGTGGATGTGAGGCCTGGAACTGCTGGGGCCATTTTACCGCCATGAAGGAAGCCATTCTGGGGGAGAATCTGGACTCGGTAGGAAAGCAGAGCTGAGATAATCATAGGGAAATAGTGTCACTGATGACATCATGAACCTGCAGTTCAAACTTCGTAGCATATCCAATCCTTTCAGTGAATAAACCACTAAGCTTTCTTTATTCTTGAAATAAGTTTGATTTGAATTTTACAATACTTACTACTGAGGGTCATCTTATTCACACAGTTCACTCTGTGCCAGGCCTTATGCTTAGCTCTTTAGATAGGTTATCTCATGTAATCCTCACCAAAAACCCTATAAAGGAGATGGGACAGACACTGGAGTCGTCACACCTGCCAGGCTCAGACATTCTGTCAGAATCTTTATCAACGCAGAGCTCCAGGTAGCTCTGACCAGTCGATCAGGGTGGATATGGACAATGAATCACTTTCTCTGCTGTGATCCATGTGGTCTGAAAGTGTGGATCTAATACAGCACTCTATATATATAGGGTGCTTAATAAATATTTTTTGAAGGGTATTGAGTGGAATAATTAATGTAGAAAGATCACCAGAGCACCACCTTCAATGGCTCCCTTTCTCCAATGCCTGAGGTCCCAGGAGTCCAATGAAAAATATCTGAAGTATCTTCTTGGCGTAAGGATTTCCCCTTGCTCTGTCTTTGATCATCGCCTTCAAGCTTTTGCTGCCCTGGGTCCTCCTCAGAATCTATTTTTTTCCACTGCTCTTCTTCCTCTCTGTCTGGCCCCTTTAAGTTGGTTATTCATTTAGCCTGTTTATCCACAATTTGATACAGCTTCTGTTTACTCATGCTTTCCATCCCTGGACTAAACCATCCTTAACTCTGTATAAATGAGGATCTTAGTAAATTCCTTATTCAGCCCTACTGCCACCTTTACATCAGGAGAAGCATCCTGTGCTAGTGAGAAAGGAGGTAGTGAACTGCCCCAGAAAGACATTTTTACAACATGTTAAATACAGGATATGTCAGACTGTATTATTGCCGTAAAGATGAAAATTATGCTGAATGCTTTAATATTCCTTTTTTTTTGTTGTCCATCACTAAACCCAGCTGAATTTTCAACGACAGTCTGGTCAGAGAATTTCACAATGCACCTCTCTGGGAGAAAAAAAAGCACATTCAGGTTTCCTGGGAGTTACATTAAGGTTTGAAACAGTCACAGTTCATATAGTAGCAATTGTTTCTTGTCACCAGCTAGAATCAAAATAAGATCCTATATGGTAACAGATATTACATTTTTATTGTTTTTATCTATGGCAATATGTTATCATCCATGTGGGTATTTTCTATTACGACCAACTTGTTGACAGTGAATCTATGACAGGAAAAAAAAGAGACAGCAAAGAAAGAACATGGAAAGGACTTAACTATAACTTCAAATTAAATAACAAGATTATTCTTGTTCTATTGTGGAATATGAAAACTGGTGGAAAGATTTTGCATTTCTGATTGTCATTTAGCATGGAGTAGAACCTGGCAGAGGCAGTTGCCAATTTTTGTTGAAATGAAATAGTACATTATTGTGGAAGAAAGCTACCACTTGTGCCACCTTCCAGTAGTTGTAATTATCCCTAAATTATCCATGCAGGATTAAGTAATCCCTGTATTTTGTACCAACCAAATACCTCTTCCCTGTTATACAAATTTTGACAAATAATAAAAAAGAAAATATATTCTTTCTCAGCATAATATTAAGAAACTTTGAATTAGATTTAATTTCCTAGACATGTCTTTGTGACAGTGTCTATATACTATGGAAGAGACTAGATGTAGAAACCTTTATGACAGTAATATCTGGGAAAACCAATGATTATGATCCATGTAACACAATTACAGCTGCTACTATTACTATTATCTGTGCTTGTCAGACCTGCAAACTTCCCTGCCTTGGTCATCATTTCTGTGTTTGGGAAACCCCCATATTATCAAGAAGAGCTCACTTTTCATTAATTATTTTAGTCTGCATCAAAATTTAAGAACATCTGGTCTGGGTTGAATACTAGGATTTGGGGATATAGTAAAACAAGCAAACAAAACTCCTCAGCTGGGCGGAGAATTCTAGGCTAGCCCAAGGTTTCTCTTCACATGACTTTCTACCAAAGATCCTCATTCTGGGTCTGTCTATGACACAGATCTTTAAGTAGTCTCATTTCTTGAAGAATCTCATCCCCTAAGCCCTTAAGAAAATTTAGCATTATTGGTTCATATTGCCCCTAGCAATATTAACACATGTTATTTTAAACCTGTTAAAATAGACTACTTTCCAGAGTGTACTTTATCTTTGGTAATGCTTTGTTTTCTCAGGATTCCATAATTGTATCTTTCTATGTATTATTACATTTTAAATGAGAAATAACACCTATTATTACAAGAGAGTCTTGATGCTTCCCACATTGACTCCAAAGAGGCTCACCTAACAGCAAAAACCTCTTCTCTCTCCAGAAACCAGCCCGTGTCCCTAGGATTCATGACAGTGAATTCTGGGTAGTGCCACAATACAGAGCTAAATCCTAGAAATAAAGATGAGTTTCAAGTGCTTATCTTAGGCTTGAAGTGTACACCAGGTAGCTTTTAAGAAGATTCCTTGAACTCTTAGTGCCAAATATATACACAAAACTGGACTTGTGATTACTATTATTATTGCCTTCTGTATAGTGATTATTATTATTATCACTCTCTTTGTGCCCTTCCTTATCCTCTTTTATGATAAGAGCTAAACCTTGTCTTTGAGGCACTTATTTCTACTACTTGGGGTCGTAGTAGATTTGTCAGTTACACTGATCTGCACACATTCTACAACTCTCATCCCTACCACAATACATGACCCAGGCTGAGTCAATCATTGTACTCCATCCTTGGACAAAATGTTGGTCCAGGAGTATATATTAGACCCTTGGAGAGATTCTCAGTATCTTCCCTAAATATAGAAATTGGAAGAAGGATATCTTCTTTCCACTAGGTTAACTAAGGAGACTAGAGATATCTGTAGCCATCTTACCCCATCACATGTAGAACACATCTACAAAGAGTGCAACCAAGAAAAACAGATAGTGAGAAAGAAGAATCTGAATCTCTAGATTCAGCATCTCAATTCATGTACCTCTTAGTTTATAAGCCAATAAATCCCCAGTTTTGTTTAAGTTCATTCATTTTGAGTGGGTTTCTATCATTTGTACCAGAAGACCCTTACTAGTTCAACTACTTTCTAAGGATGCTGACCAGTTGCAATGGATTTTACTCTGTGTTTGGAGTAATATTAGCATACTTTTTGGATGCATCTGATGGAGCAGTATACAAGTTGAAGGCAACCAGAATTGAAAATAACCAAGGCTGGGCATGAGATGACAATTTCTTCCAACATGACTGGTACCAGTAAGAGTGCTCCATAAGGGAATGTATCAAAATTACAAAATTACTGATTCAAGTCATTTGGGAAGTGTTAGTTTGAAACATATGAAATCTCCATTTTTTTGGAGATTGTCAAAAATTTGCAAATATTATCAACTTCATTTGATTCAATCTAATATAATTATTAGATAAATACAACGAAGATGTTTCGCTTGGGTTAAGCTGGAATCATTACCCTGAGCATGATATGCCACAATTTTTGTTCTTTATGAAGCCTATATTGAAGTTGGATGCATAACCTTGGAAGCACTGAAACCCAAGGTTGAGTATACTGCTAGAAAATAGGCTTCATCCTTATGTTCACATCCAGTCTGTCTCAGAACAAAATCTGTACATTCTTTTGAACCTAATGATTCTGACACAAGAGATTTTGAAAGATTTGACCAGCACTCTCAGCCTAGGTCTTACCATTTAACCGCTACTGCTACCAGAACCTTGGCCGATAGTATTCTTACTTCATTCATTAATTAAACAAATACTTACTAACCAAATTTAGTGTACCAGACTCTGTTCGATTACACTGGATTCATATCAAAGAAACAGACAAAATCAATACCTTCTGGGAACTTATATTCTGGTATGGAGAAAGAGAGAATAACTAAAAACTAAATTATATATTACAAGTTCATAAGTAGTGTGGACAATAATTATTATTCTGGGAAATGGGTGGAAATGCGGACCAGTTTACAACTTTATGTTGCATGGATGGTGGGATGGTCAGAGATAATTTCACTAAGAACGTGCCATTTAAGCAAAGAACTGATAGGGGCCAAGGAGCAAGCCAAGTAGATATCTGAGGGAAGAGTGTTCTGACAGAGGGAACAGCAAGTTCAAAGTCCCTGAAGGACTTGTATGACTAGTATTTTCAAAAACAGCAATGAGGCCTGCATGGCTGGAACAGAGTAAGAGGAAAATGGTAGGATAAGAAACAGAGGTCAGAGAGGTCACAGGAGGTCATATATGTGGCTTGTAGCCATTACAAGGATTGAGTGTTCACTTTGAGGTGGGAACCCTCAGAGCATCTTGAGCAGAGGAGTGGCCAGTCTGATTTACATTTTGACAGAATGACTCTGGCTAATGTGTTGAGACCAGACTGAAAGGGAGCAAGGTTGGAAACAATTATGCGGCAATAGCAGTAATCCAGGTTAGAGCTGGTATTAATTGGGACCAGGGTGGTCACCGTGGAGGTGGTGAGAGGTGATTGGATTCCGGTTGTAATTTGAATATGGAACCCACACAGTAATGGTTTTGAGTAGCCTGTGTCTGGCCAATTCTTCCCTAATACTCAGGTGGGAAAACTGTCCCATCTGTGAAATCTGCCTAAGTGACATTCTCACTATACAAAAAACAAAACAAAACAACTAATGTCCCTGCCCTTTCATAATTTCCCTTCAATCTTCTTCTCAGCTAAGGGAATTAACTTTTCTGGCTGTTATAAATAAATACCAATTCCTGGGGCCTATCCTCCATCATCAGAATAAAGAGACTAGGAAACCATTTACTACAGTGTGGTCAAGCATACTTGATTCTTTATGAGGAAACATTTTCCTAGCAACATCCTCTGAATTCTCACTAGATGCCGATTCAGTTCATTACAGTCTATTTTAAAGGCAAGTGAAAGCATTTGACATTTTTCCAAATGGCTTTTTTGGCTTTAGCAGGTTTAAGGGGAAGCGTCAGAATGATGAGAAGTGCTGAGCTAGGGGCCAAAGCGGAGTGTTCAAAGGAATTGTCTTCTGAACTTAGCCTGTTGACTTAGTTCTAGTTGAACTATTTTATGTGCTAATATATTTTCAGAATCTTATATTCTACTTAAAACCACGTTGTGTTTTTAAAAGCATTTTCTATGCACAATACAAACCTCCAGGGTATGGGTTTGCCGGCTAATAAACTCACACCCAAGGCGTGTACGCATTGGCAGACAAGCCCATACCCTGGGGTATGTTATTGCTTGCATAATTAGCCATCAGTTATCCCCGGTTACATTTGCACCTGTTCCATTCGTAGATCTTTGGAATTTTGAACTTGTCCAAGAAGCATGTTCCAAACTTTCTCCCACTTGTAAGAAAGTGGGATAATAGTCCCTTCTTTGAGGAACCTCTTTTAAGCAGGATCCCTACAACAACCATCTGAAAAGCAAATATTTTAGTCAACCACTTTAGAGATATTGTGACAATATTAGTATGTCAAAAACAACAAAGTTATTTCTTTGCAGTCATAGTTTTTTTTTTCTTAGAGTTTCAAAGCACTCTTGAGATCATTTCATTCTGCTGAGGAAGAAGAAAAAAATAAGCCCTAAAAAGTGAAAGTGACTTTTCCAATGTCACATACCATGTCAGTGGTAGAGCCAGTGCCCAAACCCATGTATTTCTAGCTCAGGTCTGTTTCTACTCCAGCATGTGTTTACAATTCCCCTTTTACTTTACCAATAACAGTCTTATTTTGGATATGAAGATTTATGGTATTGATGGCACATTTCAAAATATGGCCTTCCCGTTTCAGCTGCACCAATTACTGGTTATAGTAAGCTGAGAATAAATATTCTCTGGCATGAGTGTTTTTGTGCCATCTCTAGTTATGTTGAAAGCTTTGGGAGGCCTATCTCTATGACAGTATTGCAATTAACACCACAGGGCTTCTCTTGGGTCTTCTAACCCTAGGTGGGTTTCCACTTTCATCTGTGATTGGAAGCAGTTTTATCTGTGGTTGTATGTGAGGCTTTGAACTCTAAGTTTACCAAATAACAGTTTTTTAAGTTGCATTGGTAGATAACGTGACCTTGATTGCCCAAAAATCACAAGTGTTAACACCATTCTAGTATAAATTTTACTGGAAGAAAAAGTCAAGGATAAATTTTGCTTCTGACCTTTGTATTTTACTGCTTATAAAAATGAGGCTTCTGGATCTTTAAATTATAGATTTTGGTCCCCATTCATCTGTATGGGTCTTTAATGGCTGACCTATTTTGATTTTTTCATAGATGTAATTTGAAATAGTCCACCTTCTGAAAGATAAATCTCTATGCAACATGCCTGGGTAAAAGCTGTGGTTGGTGGCATGGTTAACACTTTAGCAGCTGTTCTTACACATACCTTACCCTGTATGATCTCCCATTATAGCTACTACATTAAGTTCCAGTGATTACACTCTACAGAAAGTTTTCCATTCACAAAACTTCTGTCTTACAGCAGAGGTTGAACGATTCATGCAGTGGGTGTTTAACTTGATAGTTAAAATCTTAGTAATTGG
Organism: Phataginus tricuspis; assembly: GCA_029783875.1. Taxonomy (NCBI): domain Eukaryota; kingdom Metazoa; phylum Chordata; class Mammalia; order Pholidota; family Manidae; genus Phataginus; species Phataginus tricuspis. The sequence goes on along the minus strand of JAQQAC010016209.1, from coordinate 120,299,196 downwards.
ATGGTTCAAGTGATTATCTAATGACTAGAAAGTCATACTACAGAGTCAAGAAACCATCTTTCTGTCCTGATCCATCATTTATGAGCTGGTTTCCTGAATTAAAGAGGAGTACTTTTGAGAACATGACTTTTGGAATGAAACTAACCTGCACTTACACAGGGCGTGACTTTGTACCAGCTATTCAATCCTTTCAAGTTTTAGTGCATTCATCTGGAAAATGGGAAATTATGTCTATTTTGCAAAATTTACTATTAGGATTACATGATTTATATAAATACCTCAGTACTTAGGAGTTATTGTTACTCAGGAGCCAGGAAAGGATGCACAGGACTGAGGGTGCTGGATGAGAGGAATGGAACCTAATGTTAGATAAGGGAGAGTTTGGCAATTGGAGAACACCCTCCTAAGTTACAAGATTTAACATCCATGCAAGGATCCTGAGACACTGTAGGGAAGCACTGCTAGGAAGGCTTCTGGCAAATGAAAAGAAAAAGAAAAAGAAACATTGCTGTATAAGGTGTGAGGATGAAATTGCAGAATTGCCATGGCAGACATGAAAGGAGGGATTAAAGAATTCAAAGAAGTTGACATCCTAGATGTGCTGTGCAAGGCAGGAAAACATATCAGATAATTATGCCCCACTGGGCCCCGGGTGCTACAGCACTCACTCAAGCAATGAGGAAAGCAGCAGTGAAAGGGACACCAGCCTCACTATGAAGTTTAGTGGGGGTGAGGTGGGTAGGCCAAGCCTGATGACAGGAGTTGTTATTACAAAAAGGGGCTCATCAATAGCAATGGGATGATAGGATCCTGAAAAAACAGAGGTCACTTGACTGTGCTTGACATCAGAAGCAAGGCGGATACAGAGCTCATAATAAGTGGCCAGGTTGCAGCGGCAGCCACTGGATCCTGACCTGGCAGAAAGTCATGGATATGGCTAATCAAGCAAGCATCCTTAGAGGCCAAGTTGACGGGACAGCCCAAATGGGTCAGTCCTCAATCTATGCAATAAACTAAATATTAATCAAGGTGGTGTGGTCATGAATTGAAGGGTATTCTTCCCTATCAAAAGTCATTATCTCTTGCCAGTTTCCTGAGCGAGCCTATTTTCAGAACTTTAGAAACCAACGACTACAGAAGCCAGGTTCTCAGAGTAATGACCCTAATGCCAGGGCAAGAATACATGGAAACAAATAACCCATTACTTTTACCAAGGGAAAATAACTCCTCTCTTGATATAATATCTAACATTAACAAGAAAGGTACAAAAGTATTATCAGAAAATAAGGATATTTTTTCTTTCTCTTTTTCTTGCACAATAAGGAAGAGTATATTTTAATGAAATTAATGCATCACATGAAATTAAGAGCAGCATAATTATTTACCCATAAAATAACAGCACTTGTTTTCTGGTATCCATCCTATCACTCTCACTGTGCATAAATTAGTATTGCCACTTTGGGAGACAATTAAAATGTAAATGTTGTATCCTACTACTTTCTCCTACTATGCTTTCTACTCCTCAAATACTAGTCTGGATTTTACATTAGATGTAGACATGGACATAGGTGTAGACAGAGACATAGATTGATTGATAGATTAAGTTTATTATTACATTGAGATAGTAAAGTATTGGAAACAATACAAATACCTATTGTCATGGGAGCTGATAAATAAGCTCTGGTATAGCCATACTGTGAAATATGCTACGGCAGTTAAAATACAAATTAAAATGAAACACGGTACATAGTGATGAAATCATTGCCGAAAGCAAGTTAAGCCATGATCTATGCAGCATGATGTAAACAAATGCATACACGAAACAATACTGTGCATTTCTGCTAGTTCACACATGTAAATGCATACTGCAGTCATCACCACAGTTTACATACCCAACAAAATGAGCACATTTTTCTAAAATGTTTAGAGTAACAGCACCTCTGTTAAAGGTGTTTAGAGTAATATGGTGGTAACAAGGACATTTTTCTGTGAAATTTGAATACTCTATAATCTATTTGTAAAAATAAGAATTAATCGAAACTTAAGGAACAAGGCTATTCAGGTACCTTCTTTGCTTCAGTGCTTTTAGACAGAGTACAAGGGATGGGGATAATTCCAAATCTGTCCTTTGAAAGAATGCCCCTCTTTAGCCACATACTCGTGAGTGTTTGGGGAAATGTTTCTTTGTTATTGCTTTTTTATACATAATTTTTTCCTATGGTTGTTACTTCATTCCGAGTTTAAATTCAGGAAAGGTTAGTAATATCAGAAAATGGTCACTTTTATTGGGATTTTCAAATGCATTATCATAACGCTTGTGACTACATCTAGAAATGCTAATGATAGTAGAGATAAGAATATGGGCTCTGTAGACAGATGAACTTGAATCACTGGCTGTTCCTCTTCTGATTCTGTGATCCTTATAAAATCATGTAACTTTCCTGCTCTGTGTTTGTCTACTCTGTAAAATGAGGATAGTCTCACCAACTTTAAAGTTATGATGTGAGTATGAAATGATAGTGTTTAAGTGCTTAGCACAGTGCTTTCTTCTTCCCTTCTCCCTGCTTCTCTTTCTCCTTTTCTTCCCATCATTACTTTGCGTGTACACTCTTTTTGATTGACTGTTTGCCAGATGTCTGTATATTAATGCTTTCAAGGAATCATATCCAAGATGTGTTTATCAACTTTACTTTTTCTAATTCATTGTCTAAGTTCCTTTCATCAAAATTCTTGCGTTGAATTTTGACCAATTTACTTTCATTCATCTTATTTAATAATATAAACATTTATAGCTGTGAATTTTACTCTATCATGTTGGCCATACTCATTGAGCTTTGATGTGTATTATTTTGTTATTTTATAAATAGTATGGAATTACTTATTAAATATCTTTCAATTTCCTTTGCCTCAGTTGTCATTTGAAGAGGATTTTCTTTTTAACTTTGTAAGTAATTCGTTACTTTCTTACATTTTGATCAGAGAATGTGCATGACCTTATTTTGTGACTTTTAAAATATATTGAGGTTATGGTTTGATCTTGGATGTGAATCCATTTTATTTATATAGACTTTAATTTTTAGGGCAGTTTTAGATTCACAGGAAAATTGAGCAGAGGTTAACCTTCATATATAGCCCTGCTGCCACATACCCACAGCCTCCCCAACTATCAGCATCACATACCAAATGGTACATTTGTTATAATCAATGAATCTGTGGTGACCCATCTTCCAAATCACACCTCCTTACCCTGTAACCCCAGGTAATGACTAATCCTTTTTTTTGTCTATAAAGTTTTGTCTTTTCCAGAATGTCATATTTTTGGAATCATACAGTATGTAGTCCCTTCAGATTGGTGTCTTTCACTTAGTAATATACACTTAAGTTTCCTCTACATCTTTTTATGGCTTGATAACTCATTTCCTTTTAGGATTGAATAACATTCCATTGGCTTGATGTACCATAGATTATCCATTCACCTACTGAAGGGTATCTTGGCTGCTTCCAAGTTTTGACAATTATGAATAAATATGCCATAAACATCCATGTTAGGTGTTTGTGTGGACATAAGTTTTCCACTCCTTTGGGTAGTAAGGAACATAATTACTGGGTCATCTGATAAAAGTATGTTTGGTTTGGTAAGAAACTGCCAAACACTCTTCCAAAGTGACTACCATTTTTCATTTCCACCAGCAATGAATGAGAGTTTCTGTTGTTCTATGTATGCCCTTGGCAACATTTGGTGTTGTCAGTATTTTGGACGTTGGCCATTCTAGTAGGTGTGGAGTGAAATCTCATTGTTGTTTTAATTTGTATTTCCCTGATGACATGTAATGTGGAGCATCTTTTCATATGGTTATTTTCCATCTGTATATCTTTGGTGAAGTGCCTTTTTAAGGTTTTTGGCCCAGTTTTTAATTGGGTTTTTTGTGTTCTTATCATTGAAGGTTAAGAGTTTTTTGTATGTTTTAGACAGCAGTCCTTTATTAGATGTGTCTTTGGCAAATCTTTTTACCCAGTTTGTGGCTTGTCTTCTTTTTTTGGGAGGGGGGGCGGAATTTAGTAAGGGTTTAATGAAAGAGTGAATAAAAGAGTTTAGCATAGTGCCACATGCATAGTAAGTGCTCTGGCTTGTCTTCTTATTTTCTTTATATTGCATTTTGCACAGCAGAAGTTTTTAATTTTATGAAGTCCAGCTTGTCAATTATTCCTTTCACAGATTGTTCTTTTGGGTTTCTATTTAAAAAGGCACCATCATATGAGGTTTTCTCTTATCTTCTATGAGTTTTAAAATTTTGCATTTTACATTTAGGTCTATGATCGACTATGAGTTAATTTTTGTGAAAGGTATAAGGTCTGTGTCTAAATGAGTCATTTTGCATATGAATGTCCAGTTGTTTCAGTGCCATTTGCTCCCCTGTATTGCTTTTGCTCCTTTGTCAAAGGTCAGTTGACTAAATTTATGTGGGTCTACTTCTGGGCTTTCTATGCTGTTCCATTGATATGTATTTGTCTGTTGTTTCACCAGTTCCACACTGTCTTGAGCACTGTAGCTTTATAGTAAGTCTTGAAGCCAGGTAGTGCCAGTACTCCAACTTTATTCTTCTTCAGTGTTGTGTGAGGCGCTTCTGGGTGTTTTTCTTCTTTTTTTCTCCATATAAATTTTAAAATCAGCTTGTTGATATCCATAAAATAACTTTCTGGGAATTTGATTAGGATTGCACCAAATCTATAGATCAAGTTGCTAAGAACTGACATCTTGATAGTATTGATTCTCTAATAAATTTTTTAAGTATTTTACTTCTGATCATGTATTAAGTGATTTTCAGTAGCCTAGTGGATCCTTAAGATGCAATTCTATTTCTTTGTTTCTGTATGGTTTTATCAGAGACCCAAAGTAGTTTTCTTTCTGTTCATTCCATGTGAGACAAGAATGTTTCTTGTTTCTTGTGTTGTCTTTGCAGATCCCATGTTTACCAATAAATAGAGTCTGTGGTGTGTTCTCTCCCTTGGCTCCACTCCCTTCCCTATGAGTGGTGTTGCCAGATAATCTCAACAGGGAGATTGCAGTATACAGTTTATGGGCTCATATGAAGCAGCAAATCAACAGAATAATGAATTTCAGAATACTGGAGAAGGAACATTTGAGTGAAATTCACCACAGAGCATGTCATTACTTGACAAAATGCTTAGGTTCCACAACTAGACTTAAAATTTGCTCCTGGAAAACCCTACACTTGGGATTTTGGTAGAATACCCTTGGCATATTTGTAGCTAGAGGACAGATGGATGAGCATAGTAGTTGGCCCAATTTTCAGTAAATATTCTTCTAGTATACCTCATTTGAATGAGTTGAAATATTTACTTATTCCCACCATCTCTCTATCATGCTAAACTAAAGAAGCACATGCAACCCAAAGGTGTCCAACATGTGATGAAACAAGAATTCTTCGTCTTTCTCCCATCCATTAGAAATTTACAGATGGTTGTTATCCCCCTCCAGAAGCAATAAATAGCTATCATTCCCCTAACTCTCCTGCTCTGTCTTGCGTAAATGATTGTATTCACTGTGTGGGGAATAGCTAAAGATCCAATAGAGAGTCACACTTCAGTAGCAGGGATACACTAGGTTTAGAGTGAAGGCAACTATAGAAGTTGTCCTAAAAGGCTTAACAGTCCTCAAAGGGATCTTGCCCAGGTATATATGCAAGAGAAATGAAACCGTATGTTCATACAAAGACTCTTCACAGATTCTGAGTGCAGTTTTTTCCAAAATCATCACATATTGGAAACTGATAATTTCTGTCAACAGATAAATGTTTTGATGTTTTGATACAATTGATACTACTAAGCAAAGAGAATGAACTACTAATACACACATAAGCATGGATGCATCTTGGAAACATTATATGAACTTAAGAAGCCAGACACAAAGAGCACACTACCTGTATAATCTCATTCATATGGAGCTCAAAAACAGGCAAACTAGCCTTGGTTGATAAATATTAGGTCAATAATCGCCTAGGAGGCATTGATACTACCTAGATGCAGGCATGGGGGGAATTTTCTGAAGTGATAGAAATGTTCTATAACTTGATTGTGGGGATGGCTATGGAAATGCATGCACCTGTGAAAAGGGATCTAACAGCATACTTAAAATGGGTTCATTTTATTATCTGTAAATAAATTATACCTCAATATGATTGTTGTAAAAAATAAAAGCAATAGTATGTAGAGAGGTAGCTGTACAAATTTCTGCTTGGTACAATCCCAGGACATCTCAGTCAAAGGAAAGCCAGAGGGAGAAGAGTAACGCATCTTTCTTGTAGGCTTTCAGATTTTTTTTATACACACTGTGGAATATATGAGTTTTTTATTGTCTTAACTTAGTGCTGTGGGTCTTGAAGTAAATAGAAAATTCTTTTAAATCATGAAAATAGGTTGTAGGCTTTTCTTAAATACACTTTTTGTAGTTTATAGTTACTGTGCATCTATGTGCTTTAGGGAAAGGCTTAGTGGTGACTAGTTAAATGCCATCTTAACTCAGGAGTGTGAGGTATAAGGATATTCATTTCTGTTGCCCTTCCACTAGGAAGAGTTTCTCTCAGTTCTGATGTTTTCCTCTAACGCTGACTCCTATATAACTTATCCATTCCTTTTTATTTTTGCAATCAGCATACATCATCCTATATTATTTCTCCTCTACACATCATTCTCTCTCCACTTGCCATCCCACCAACCTCCTAATAAATCCTATACTAAAGAGTACTACCGAGTAAAAATCAAACCTGGTTGATAATGTCCATCAAATCAACCACAGTTTCTACATTGAAAAAAAAGCTTATGATGGACCCTTTAGTTGGGTGGCAAAATCTGAAATAACTAATAGAATGTTTGCTGATACATGATACAGTGGAAGGATCCTGGGCTTTGGAATCTTGGCTTCCTTATTTGTAAAAAAAGAATGATATCCTTGAGTGCATATAATTTTATGAGAATTACATGAGCTAACATATGTTATATGCCCACAAATATGTGATACACCTTCAAATAAATAAATAATATGTGCCTCCCAGATTATGTATGTAGTATGTATGTATGTATATTCATATATATGTGTGAATATTTAATAATGTTTCCTGTGTAATATAAATCCATACGAATACAGCTAAATATATGTATTGAAAATATGCATAGAGCAGCCTTAGAAAATAAACAAAATAATGGTTGTATCATATATCTCATTAAATTTCAAGGTTATGTATAGACAATACCCATACAACCATATTTTCTTTTGTTATATTGACGTTTCTAATTTATCATTTCATAGACATGCATATGTCAACATCATGGATTTTGTAATACATTAATGAAGGTGTTAGCTTTCCTGTACAAGCCTCTTGACATCTTAGCACATAACTGATACTGATTTAACCTTGCCAAGAAATATAGCCTAACAAGGAACATTGAATTCTCGTACCATTTCCAATTTGGATAAGACATGAATGTTTGACAGTAATTTTTATAATCAGCTGCAAGATTTTTGTTTTGGTTTAGTTGAGCTGCATATCTGGCTTAATCAGTAGATATTCCAGTTAAAAACATCAAGTATTACTTAGACATTTATTGCCATATCAGCTTAAGAGTTCTGTTTTTGTATCACAGTATTCATGTTGGTGATATGTGTAGATCCTGTAGCCAAAAATATAGAAACTTCATATAAATAAAACAAAAAAAGCATTGAAAATTTCTTTTTAAAATTATAACTACATGAGTTATTTCTTTTGTTACATCTGACACAACTTATTCATTAGAGAGCAACAAGTGTGCACATCTGTATATTTGCATACTAAAAATAGTTGTTCAAGAAACAAAAGGTTGCTTAGAATACATAACCTCTTACTCGTTTAAATTATATGTTTCTGAGTGGAGTATTATGGTCTTGTTTTCAACAACATGTATGTGACTACCTAATTACAAAGCAGACATTTTAAACACAGTGTTTACTTCAAAGCATTGTATCTCAGAATAAAAATGCATTAGAAGCAGCAATCAGGAGGAAAGGGAAGCAGTCATGTTCAGAGTATTGGACATAGACATCAAGATGTTCATTCTCTCTTCTCAGTAAGTTTTGTTGTGACAGGACTTAATGCAGTGTAGACCAAATGCAACTGTTTAGCTATGAAAATGCTGACACAATGATCAATTCATGAGGACTCCTGTCATGTTTTTCTTTTGCCTGAGAATTATTATTAGTGTCATTGAGAATGAGAGGACAGGCAGAGAAAGGGGCCAAGGGAATGCTGTTGCATTGTTAATGTCTGTATTTATTATCTCAGTTAGCTGTGTGCAGTGACAGATAAGGTTTAATGGTGGTGCTTGCTGGTGGGAGGAGGGAAAGGCAGCCAGGAGGGAGTTTAGAGGGGTTAAACCTAGGTATAGGAGTGGACTCTGAGAATCATGGCCAAACTGTCCAACATATGAAGTCCAAAGAGTTAAAATCATTTTGAGCTTGTTTCAGCAACTAGTGTGGTTTATTTTTGCAATCAATATACATTATCCTATATTATTTCTCCTCTGTTCATCATTCTCTCTCCACTTGTCATCCCATCAACCACCTAATAAATCCTATACTAAAGAGTACCACCAAGTTCCACCAAGTTCTTTCCCAGGACCCTGGCTAGTGTCTAAGAAGTGGAGGAAACGATGAGGAACAAGCGTGGAACAAGCCGGATCCAACCCCCTAGAAGGAGCATAACAAGAACTAGGATAGATGTCAGACCCTGGAGTTCAGAGTAGTCTGTAATACCAGGGGGAATTGTAGGACTTGGCAAAGAAGTCATAGTGGAAAACTGAAGCCATCAGAGAGTGCACTGATATGGGGGTCATGCAGGTGTACAGACACCTGCCTACCAAGTCAAGAGCAAGCATTTAGCTCTAGGCCCCACTTGAGAGTTTGCTGTGGCTCTTTTTACGTGCCTGCTCTTAGCAGAATTGGCTCAGGAACTGTGTACGACTGTTGGTGGATGGCGTTAGTGCCTCCAACTGTGAGGGGCTGGAGGAGGGAGGACGAGACAAGTACAATAGCATCTCATAATATATGTCCACGCAAACAATGACATATCTACTCTGTGAATAGATAATGATATGTCCCAGTCCTAGTCACCTTGGAGTTAGCTCCAAAAGATGTGGAAGGAAAAATAAAATGTAGTGTTGCATGGTATTTTGGGTTAGTTAATAAATATAACATATGTGACCCAAAGTTAATTTTGAATGAGGAAGTGGGTGTTAACATTTAGTATGTACCAATGGCACTTCATCCATGCAATGTTTAAGACCCTATGAATCTCCAAAAGAGCATGAGATGTCCCTGGAGTTAAGATGTTTCCTTTCAAATAAAGGTGGTAAGGCAGGTCCACATATTAACAAGAGCCATGACAAGTGCACATGTAAACACAGCTCTACATGCCACAATCCATAATGTGTGGCCAAATCAGTTAGATGGTGTTTTCTTACCTGTCATTTTATTTATTTCTAATGGTTAAATATATTGCTAATTCTTCTGCTACCACAGTAGGAATGCACTGGAATCCTAATTAGTCATCTTGTGTTGGTTAGCACAATTTTGACCTAACAAAACCTGGAATCTGAATCCCTGTTTACATAGTTGAAGAAAATTTTCTGTGTTCTCATACTATTTGCAATCACAATTGAACTTTTAAATGGAGTAATAATTTTATTTAGTAAAGCGTGAATTCTTCTAGCATCTTGACCCTCTCTTCCACTTATTTATTCTGTAAGGATATGATAGTGTCATCACAGCACACATTTGTAGCTCTTCTTAAATGCATATTGCTGGAAAACATGCTGCTCCCAAGGTTCACCTTTGGTGTTGCAGACAAAAGTATTGCCTTTGCAAACTTGCAAATTGTGATCAACTGATAAAAAACTAAAGAAACAACTTTGTTTTAGAACAGATAATTGCCAGTTTTGTTCTATAAGGGTGCTAAAAGATGGTGATGAAGATGAGAAGTGGAAATTCCTATGCAAGAAAATATTATAGTCCAAGGGAGACTTAATTAGAATTATGGAAAGAATCTTCATTAAGAATTAAGGAAGGAAGAGTTACCATTTATAGGAGAAGATGAGCAATATCACTCTTGATGAGATGGTATGTAAGAAGAGGGTAGAACCAGATGCTCAGAATAATTAGTATTCTGTAATGACTAGAGTAGAGATCAAGCTTAGGGTTTACTGAGTGATATTGGTTAAGAGCATAAGGACACAAAAACCAAAGAGTAAAACTCATGGAGAAAGCAAACATCCCCTGTCCCTGTGTAAGTGGACAGTGTCTTCAGTAAATTTTCAATAGTCTTGTCTTGAGTTCTGGAAGAACTAGGTTGAATGTGTTAACTTACTGTTTTAAATTGCTTTGGATAAAGAACTTAATTAGGTTGTGATGGTGCAGTTCATTTAACCCAAAGGTGAATTTATTTTTTCCTGGCAAAAGCTGAATGTATCCTGAATTTGAATGCCAAGATACTTGAGAACCATTAAACTGCAGCATTTACCATCAATATAAAAAATCAAATGGTTTTGTTGTCCAATGATTGAATTTGATAAAAACAATTTATAGAGGTGTAATAAGCCATTGGGAGGGGCTCATTTTATATTCTGAGTGAATTAAGATATATTGAATTTTCTGCTATAATTAATTAATAAAAGAATACAAGTATGGTGGAGACTTCCGGGAAGATGGTGGCATGAGCAGGGCAGCGGAAATCTCCTCCAAAAACCATATGTACTTATGAAAATACAAGTACAACTATTCCTAAAAAAGAGACCAGGACAGCACATAGCCTGCAGCTACATACAGGACAGCACATAGCCTGCAGCTACACCTGAGAGGACTTGGCACCACACGAGGTGGGTAAGATACAGAGTGATGACACGGCGAGACCTGAGCACTCCCCCACCCCAGCGCATGGCCGGGAGGAGAGGATTCAGAGCTGGGAGAGAGTGGAAGTACACCCCGTGAAATAACCAGTCCCGGTGATCTGCGCTGGGAACGCTGACACACGTTGCGTGGTGTAGCGGAGATTGGAGAGGCAAATGGTGCAGGATCTGAGCGGGGAATGCGCCAGGGTGCTTGCAGCCAGCTCCTGGGAACAACAACAACAAAAAAAAGAAAAGCGCAAAGGTCTTAAAGACACAGGAGCCCAGCAGAGGAGATGGATCGCCCGGGCACACTCAGCCCAGCAGGCTGGGAGTCCTGGGGAGTTTCGAACCCCTGAGCTGGTGACTGGGAAAGGGTGGCCGCACTTAGACTTCCCACAGAGATCAACAGCCTCCCATTTGTTCCCACCCCAGCCAGAGCTATAAAGGACCCTGTGGAGTGGCACAGCCACAGCTGCAGATTAGTGGAGCAACAGCGCCACCTACAGCACACCCACAGAATCTACTCCCAGTGGGCGTTTTTCTTTTTCTTTTTTTGTTGTTTGTTTTTTGTTTTCTGTTCTCTTTCTTTTTTTTCTTTTCCTTTCTTTCTTTTTTCTTTTCTTTCCTTTCTTCTTTTTTCTTTCTTTCTTTTTTTCTTTTTAAACTCTTAAAGAGCCCAGCTGACATACGTGGCAACTACCAGCAACCACTTCTATAGCCATGAAAAGACAGAGGAATATGGTCCAGACTAAGATCAAGCAGAGAACCCCAGAGAGGGAGCCTGAAAAGATGGAAATGCACAAACTTCCTGAATAAGAATTCAGAATAAAAGTCATAACCATACTGATGGATCTACAGAGAAATGTGCAAGAGCTGAGGGAGGAAGTGAGGGAAGTGAGGAAAGACAATGCAGAAATCAGACAAGCCATCAATGCGCTTAACAGCAGACTGGATGAGATGCAAGAGACAGTTAATGGAATAGAAATCAGAGAACAGGAATACAGAGAAGCTGAGGCAGAGAGAGATAAAAAGATCTCTAGGAATGAAAGAATATTAAGAGAACTCTGTGACCAATCCAAACAGAACAATATTCGAATTATAGGAGTACCAGAAGAAGAAGAGAGAGAAAAAGGGATAGAAAGTGTCTTTGAAGAAATAATTGCTGAAAAATTCCCCATATTGGGGAAGGAAATAGTCTCACAGTCCACAGAAGCCCACAGACCTCCCAACACAAGGGACCCAAGGAAGACAACACCAAGACACATAATAATTAAAATGGCAAAGATCAAAGATAAAGACAGAGTATGAAAGGCAGCTAGAGAGAGAAAAAAGATCACCTACAAAGGAAAACCCATCAGACTATCATCAGACTTCTCAACAGAAACCTTATAGGCCAGAAGATAATGGCATGATATATTTAACGTAATGAAACAAAAGGGCCTCGAACCAAGAATATTGTATCCAGCACGATTATCATTTAAATATGACGGAGGGATTAAACAATTTCAAGACAAAAGAAAGTTGAGAGAGTTTGCCTCCCATAAACCACCACTACAGGATATCTTAAACGGACTGCTCTAGAGGGAAACACCCCTAAGGCTAAAAATATGTCACCAGGGAAAATAAAATCATAGCAAAGAAAGCAGACCATCCAAATACTAACTAAAGGCAAAGAATAAAACACCTAGTATATAAAGAATGGAGGAGGAAGAATAAGAAGGGAGAGAAATAAATAATCATCAGACGGTGTTCACAATAACTTAACAAGAAAGTTAAGTTAGATTTTTAGGTAGTAAAGAATCAACCCTTGAACCTTTGGTAACCACGAATCTAAAGCCAGCAATGGCAATAAGTACATATCTATTGATAATTACCCTAAATGTAAATGGACGGAATGCACCAATCAAAAGACACAGAGTAACAGAATGGATAAAAAAGCAAGACCCATCTATATGCTGCTTACAAGAGACTCACCTCAAACCCAAAGATATACACACACTAAAAGTGAACAGATTGAAAAAGATATTTCATGCAAACAGCAAAGAGAAAAAAACAAGTGTTACAGAACTTGTATCAGACAAAATAGACTTCAAAACGAAGAAAGTAGCAAGAGATAAAGAAGGACATTATATAAAGATAAAGGGGTCAGTCCAACAAGTGGATATAACCATTTTAAATATATATGCACCCAACACAGGAGTGCCAGCATATGTGAAACAAATACTAACAGAATTGAAGGAGGAAATAGACAGCAATGCATTAATTTTAGGAGACTTCAACACACCACTCACTCCAAAGGACATATAAACCAGACAGAGAATAAGTAAAGACACAGAGGCACTGAACAACACACTAGAACAGGTGGACCTAACAGACATCGACAGAACTCTGCACCCAAAAGCAGCAGGATACACATTCTTCTCAAGTGCACATGGAACATTTTCCAGAATAGACCACATACTAGGCCACAAAAAGAACTTCAGTAAATTCAAAAATATTGAAATCCTACCAACCAATTTCTCAGATCACAAAGGTATAAAACTAGAAATATATTTTAGAAAGAAATCAAAAAGGCTCACAAATATATGGAGACTTAACAACATTCTCCTAATTAATCAATGGGTTAACGACAAAACCAAAACATAAATCAAAGAATATATGGAGACTAATGACAACAACAACACAAAGCCACAACTTCTGTGGGACACAGCAAAGGCAGTTCTAAGAGGAAAGTATTTTGCATTTCAGGCCTATTTAAAGAAGGAAGAACATTCCCAAATGAAGAGTCTAAAGACACTATTACTGAAATTGGAAAAAGAACAAATGAGGCCCAAAATCACCAGAAGGAGGGTCATAATAAAGATCAGAAAATAAATAAATAAAATTGAGAAGAATAAAACAATAGAAAAAATCAATAAAACCAAGAGCTGGTACTTTGAAAAATAAACAAAATAGATAAACCCTTAGCCAGACTCATTAAGAGAGAAAGAGAATCTACACACATAAACAGAATCAGAAATGAGAAAGGAAAAATAATGATGGACCCCACACAAATACAAAGGATTATAAGAGAATATCACGAGAATCGGTATGCTAACAAGCTGGAAAACCTAGAAGAAATGGACAATTTCGTAGAAAAATACAACCTTCCAAGACTAACCAAGCAGGAAACAGAAAAACTAAACAGACCAATCACTAGCAACGAAATTGAATCGGTAATCAAAAAACTACCCAAGAACAAAACCCCTAGACCAGATGAATTCACCTCTGAATTCTGCCAGACATATAGAGAAGAAATAACACCCATTGTCCTTAAACTTTTTCAAAAAATATAAGAGAAGGGAATACTTCCAAACTCATTCTATGAAGCCAGCATCACTCTAATACCAAAACCAGACAAAGACCTCACCAAAAAAGAAAATTACAGACCAATATCCCTGACGAACGTAGATGCAAAATTACTCAACAAAGTATTAGCAAACCGAATTCAAAAATACATCAAGAGGATCATACACCATGATCAAGTGGGATTCATCCCAGGGATGCAAGGATGGTACAACATTCGAAAATCCATCAACATCATCCACCATATCAACAAAAAGAAGAACAGAAACCACATGATCATCTCCATAGATGCTGAAAAAGCATTTGACAAAATCCATTCATGATTAAAACTCTCAACTAAGTGGGTATAGACGGCAAGTATCTTAACATCATAAAGGCCATATATGACAAACCCACAGCTAACATCATACTTAACAGCAAGAAGCTGAAAGCTTTTCACCTAAGATCGGGAACAAGAAAGGGATGCCCACTCTCTCCACTGTTATTCAACATAGTACTGGAGGTCCTAGCCACAGCAATCAGTTAAAACAAAGACATACAAGGCATCCAGATTGGTAAGGAAGGAATCAAATTGTCACTATTTGTAGATGACATTATACTTTACATAAAAAACCCTAAAGTCTCCACTCCAAAACTACTAGCACTAATATCTGAATTCAGCCAAGTTGCAGGATACAGAATTAACACACAGAAATCTGTTGCTTTCCTATACACTAACGATGAACTAACAGAAAGAGAAACAGAAAAACAATTCCATTCACAATTGCATCAAAAAGAATAAAATACCTAGGAATAAACCTAACCAAGGAAATGAAAGACCTGTACTCTGAAAACTACAAGACACTCCTAGGAGAAATTAAGGAAGACACTAACAAATGGAAATGCATCCCATGCTCTTGCTAGGAAGAATAAATATTGTCAAAATGGCTATACTACCTGAAGCAATCTACCGATTCAACGCAATCCCTATCAAACTACCAACAGCTTTCTTCAATGAACTAGAACAAATATTTCTAAAATTCATATGGAACCACAAAAGACCCCGAATAGCCAAAGCAGTCCTGAGAAGGAGGAATCAAACAGGGGGAATTACGCTCCCTGACTTCAAGCTCTACTACAAAGCCACAGTAATCAAAACAATTTGGTACTGGCACAAAAACAGACCCACAGACCAGTGGAATGGAATAGAAAATCCAAACATTAACCCAAACATATACAGTCAATTAATATTTGATAATGGAGCCTTGGATATACAATGGGGAGATGATAGCCTCTTCAGCAGCTGGTGTTGGAAAAACTGGACAGCTACATGTAAGAGAATGAACTGGAATACTGTCTAGCCCCATACAAAAAAGTAAACTCAAGATGGATCAAAGATCTGAATGTAAGTCATGAAACCATAAAACTCTTAGAAAAAAATATAGGCAAAAATCTCTTGGACATAAACATGAGCGACTTCTTCATGAACATATCTTCCCAGGCAAGGGAAACAAAAGCAAAAATGAACAAGTTTGACTATATCAAGCTGAAAAGCTTCTGTACAGCAAAGGACACCATCAGTAGAACAAAAAGACATCCTACAGTGTGGGAGAATATATTCATAAATGACGTATCCGATAAGGGGTTAACATCCAAAATATATAAAGAACTCACGCACCTTAACAAACAAAAAGCAAATAATCCAATTAAGAAATGGGCAGAGGACATGAATAGACACTTCTCTAAAGAAAAAATTCAGATGGCCAACAGGCACATGAAAAGATGCTCCACATCGCCAACCATCAGAGAAATGCAGATTAAAACCACAATGAGATATCACCTCACACCAGTGAGGATGGCCAACATCCAAAACACAAACAACAACAAATGTTGGCGAGGATGTGGAGAAAAGGAACCCTCCTACACTGCTGGTGGGAATGCAAATTAGTTCAACCATTGTGGAAAGCAGTATGGAGGTTCCTCAAAAACTCAAAATAGAAATACCATTTGACCCAGGAATTCCACTCCTAGGAATTTACCCTAAGAATGCAGCAGCCCAGTTTGAAAAAAGACATATGCACCCCTATGTTTATCACAGCACTATTTACAATAGCCAAGAAATGGAAGCAACCTATGTGTCCATCAGTAGATGAATGGATAAAGAAGATGTGGTACATATACACAATGGAATATTATTCAGCCATAAGAAGAAAACAAATCCTACCATTTGCAACAACATGGGTGGAGCTAGAGGGTATTGTGCTCACTGAGATAAGCCGCGTGGAGAAAGACAAGAACGAAATGATTTCACTCATATGTGGAGTATAAGAACAAAGAGAAAAACTTTGGAACAAAACATCAGCAGACTCACAGAACCCAAGAACAGACTAATAGTTACCATAGGGAAAGGGACTGGGGATGTTGGGTGGGAAGGGAGGGACAAGAGCGTAAAAGGGTCATTACGATTAGCAGAAGTAATGTTGGGGGGGAATGGGGTGGGCTATACAACTCAGAGAAGACAAGTAATGATTCTATAGCATCTCACTACACTGATGGGCAGTGACTGTAATGGGGTTGGTGGGGGAGACCTGATGAAGTGGGTAGTTATTAGTCAACAAAGCTAGAAAAAAGAAAGAAATTCAAAGTATAAAATTTTAAAAAGATGGAAGCAAAACTGTTATTTATAAATGAGTTAATACTTAGAAAACCCCAAAGAATCTAACTAAAAAAACTTACTATGACCCAATTCTAGCATGTGAAAGATAGAAATAAAACATAAATCTGAACTCAGAGAAGACAAGTAGTGATTCTATAGCATCTCACTACGCTGATGGACAGTGACTGTAATGGGGTTGGTTGGGGGGACCTGATGAAGGGAGTAGTTTAATAACCATAATATTGCACATATAATTGTCGATTAATGATACCAAAATAAATTATATATAAAAAAATACAAGTATGGGCTACAGAATCAAAGTGTATCTGCTTCCCATATCTACATTCATGCCAAAAATCAATCAACAAAATGAGCAAAAAGAATGCATTTCTGAGGGAGTGGGCACCCAGTAAACCATTTCTTCAAGTGAGAGAATACTCTGATTCATGTTCAAATAGCAATTCAGATTATGCTTTGAATTCCTATGGTGCTTATGAGCATTCCATGATCCCCATCAGCTTCAATTTTGTGGAGGAAATTATCAGTATGCATGCGGTTTCTCTCACTTGCCTGGAATTACAGATGATGACTCCAGCACCCATTCTGCTTATATAAACATAGCCTGACCAGTTCTCAACTCGAGCATCTTTTGAAAATACCGACATTAGTGCACGGTTTGGAAGAGAACTAAGCATGTCCTAGAAGAAAGAATAGAGAGATGATGAGGGTTTTGAACCTGCCTCTAACACCATCTTCCAGTGTGTGCTTTGGCCAGATCACTTCCTCTCAGTTGGCATAATGTTCCAATGGTTTCATTTATAAAGAAAGAGGGCTCCACTTCTTCATAATTGTAAACTGGGGGTGAGAGGTGGAGGGAGGGGCTGGACAGCAGCATGCATTCAAAGTTGTGTGTTGGAAAATCCTGGATGATTTTTCTTTTTAAAGGTACACATGTTCCTACCATAACTCTACTCTCTTCAGCTGTTCTGATTATTAGTAAGACATAATATCAGTGGTAATATGTGATGTGTATTGACAGTACTGAAGCCAAAACCTGGTTAAAAATCACTGGGCTAGATGATATGTAATAATTTCCTCCACGATTATTATTTTATGCTCTATGAAGAGAATGATTGCTTACTTGTTTTCCCAAACACTTATATCCAGGCATTCTTTCACTTCACAGTACTGCTCTAAAATTAAATGATATGGGAGCATGAAATAGCACAGTGTTATACCTGGTAGAAGTGGCCTTCCTCCTATCCATAGCAATAGATGAAAATTTTCGTTGTGTTTATGTTTGGTGATGGGAGATATAAAAACAGGGGTAGATGAAAAATAGCTTATCAGGAGGGGCCTGGTAGATTGGAAATTGCTGTGCCTGGACATTGAATTAGGTCTAAGCCCCATTGATTCATGCTGACATTTAGCAGTTTTCACTGTACAACTGTTACTTAAAGAACAGAGATGACTATTCCCAGGTTCTGTGGTATGCAGGCAAATATCCATATGATTTCATTTAAGATATCATTCATTTTGTTTAATGAACATCTTTTGAAAGCATGAGTCCTACTTTATTTATTCCATAGGAAATATTCCCACAATTATTTAGGGAGTAGTTATTTTCTCTGTATGCTATAGAACACCATTATTTATGCCTTTAACAAAATTAGGACAACTGATGAGATGTAACTGACTTAAATTGTGTGGCTCCATTTATATGCTCTAAGCACACAGTCTACACACATTTGTTACATAGAAGCTATGTGTTTGGCATAAGAAGTGGATATTGATTTCTATAAGTGAATGCACCTCTGTATTGGGAGAAGTTTTGCAATGTCACACATACAGTATATTTATTTTATACTAGTATCTCTCTAACATCATGCATGCATATTATTTATTTGGACTAAAGTCAAATCAAAATGACCAGGACCAAGATCTAGAGAAAGAAAAGAATAGCGAGTATATATGAGAGCAAGAGAATGAAAGAGAAAAATATGAGGGTCCCCAAATTAAATTGAACCAATGTTCCTGAATTTAAATTGGATATAATGACAAATTGTCATTGACTTAATACAAAAACTGAGCACTCCTTTATTTTAAGATAATTCACTACTAACTAGCTTGTTTGTTTTGGTGAGCACTGCATGATGCACTTTACCTTTCAGTCTTCATGGAGTATACCATCTGGTAGTGGTTGTTGCATAATAAAGGACCCCAAGTTTCAAATAAAACAAAAAGCTTTTATACTATGCTTGTGATTTAATTGTTCAGGATTTCAAGAGGGGCTCAGTTGTCTAGTTCTTAGGGTTTATCATGCCACTACAGCAGATGCCAGTTGGGGCTTCAGTCATTTAAAAGTTCAGCTGGGCTGAACATTCAAAATGGTTCCCTCACATGGCTGCTAGTAGATGCTGGCTGTAGGCTGTAATCCCAGCTTGGACTGTCCACCAGTTCACTGTAGTAGTCACTGAGCAGTTGGACTTCATACAGAGCAGCTACCTTCCTCCAAGCAAGTGTCCCTAGAGAACCTGGGAGAAACGTCAGGGCCATTGAGTTATATAACATCATTCTGCTGCCCTCTAATGCTCAAAGCTGTCACAAGTCCAATCAGATTGGAGGGTCGGGGCAAAGAGCCACCTGTTGATGGTAGAAGTTTCAAGCCACATTATAGAATATCATGCAGAATGGAAGATTTTGTTGAGGCCATATTTGAAAAGTGTAATCTGCCACAATAGATATTTCCATGTTAGTTTTTCAGGGGAGGAAACTGAGGCCCAAAGCGTTTGAAAAACTAGAAAGAGACCAACCTGCAACTCAAAACTAGATCTGTCTTCTTCTCGAACCTATGTTCTTTCTACTGTGTTGCATTGCTTCATGGGGAATATTGTTCTGCCTGAAATTATTTTTTTTCTCAAAAATGTGTACAGATTGAAATTTAGTATCAAGGACAGATCATCTAATTAACAGTTATAGACCTGACTTCCAGTCTTGTTTCTACTGCTTGAATGATCTGGGTGAGTTCTTTCCCTTCCCTAGGATTTCTTTTCCACATCTGATGCCTGTAAAATTTGTGCCAGATTGTCTTCAAAGCCCCTGACACTTATTGAATCCTATCCTTCTTAATGTGAAAACATTACAGAAAGGATGGACATGGAGAGAGAGTATGTGTGTGCAGTATTAAAAGCTTTAATAATTTTCAATAACAAGATTATAATACCTGTTTATCTGACTTATAAAATGTCTAATTTTGGTTTCATGATCCCTGATTGTGATGCTCATTAACCTCTGAGACAAGAGGCAAGTGATTTAATTAGTTGGGCAATTGTGTCTTTCCTCTCTGAACATTTCCTTTTGTATTCAATTGCATTTCCTGAAGCAAGAGGCTTCCGCAGGCAAGGGAAAAAGCTATGGATTTTGTATTTATTTGGGTACTAACTGAAATGGAATCAAACTATCACGGGTTTGAATAACAGTTTGAGTATAATAGTATTCTAGTTCTGCAGGCACGACATAGTAATTTGTTTCTAGGCAGTAGGATATGCACTCTTGAAAAAATATATATATCCTCCTAGAAATAGCTTACTGAGGGATTGTCTCATACTGTCATGTTAATGATCTGGTGAATTGTCTGAAAATTTTCTAAATCTGGGACAAACCTTTTTACAGACCCTTTGTATGTAGCCTAGAGTCTAATGCTTTCATCTTATATTATTCTAGGCATTTAATTCATTATGATTTCACAAAATCACAGAATTCAGAGCTTCCAGGGATCTTCATTATCATGGACCTCAGTTGTTTCCCAGACTTTTTTCTCAGCAAAATCTTTTCTCAAACAAAATCAGAAACAAATATTTCACATACAGTACTGGTAAAAGTGCAGGTTCCTAATTTGAAGTGGGGTTGAGGCTCCAGAACCCTTCCTGCTAGTCACTCTTCTCCTTTATCCCTCCTCCTACACTGCCACAGCTTTCAAGTTACCTGCAAGAAGCTTTGAAAACTTTAAAGAATCTGGTTTGAAAATCACTCATCCAGTCCATCATTGATTCAAAAAAATTTGGTAAGGTGTCTCTGTACTGGAGACAAGTAAGTAAGACTGACAGAACTGATGCCCTCACAAAACGCAGCCTAATAAGGGACTTGAATATGTCAACAAACTATTTTACCCCTGTTCTTGGTGTGCTCATTATAGCCTATTAGAGGAATACTTGATACAACCCAGGCTTAGTGATCAGGAATGACTCTCTGACAGAAGGGGAATACTGACACCTGAAGGAAAATCAGGCATGAACCATAAAAAAAAAAACATGAGAACAGGACGGGGAGATACTTCTGAAAGAGACAAATGTATGTATGAATCCCACTGTGAAGAGAGACATCGCATATTTGAGTTTTCTTGAGTATCAAATGTAAAGGGAGCCACAGGTAAGGGATTAACCTGTGGATGTAATCAGAAGCCACATCAGGATGGACCTTGTAAACTGTTTTAAGAAATCTGAATTGTAACCAAAGAGTAATTAGGCAGGCAGCCACTGTAAGAGGTTACAAGGAGTATGACATAATATGAAGTGTGTTTCCAAAAGAGCACTCTGGGACAGAGAGGGCCAAGACAGATGAAAGAGGGATCTGTTTTGGAGGATAGATTTGGCACCATTGCTAATAGATTGGATATCATCCATGAAGAAAAGAGAGAAATCAAGAATGACCTTTAGGTTTTTGCCTGAGAAATAGGTGGATAACTGACAAGCAGGTTTGGGGAGAAAATCAAGCTTTAAAAAAAATAAGTTTGAGAGACATATTAGATACCACAGTAGAAACGGAAGTAGGCACTTAGATATAAATATAAATTTCAAAAGATAGGTGTAGGATAAAGATACAATTTTTGAGATTCAAATATACGGACCGTATTTGTTGCCACCGCAGTAGTGAGATTATCCTGATAGATTGCATAGAGGGAAAGATAACAGGGCCAAGTCAGAATCATAGAAGCCCCAACAGTTAAGGGATGGTTAGAAAAGATAAAGCCCACAAAATTTAGATAAAGTACCCAGCGGTGTAGGGGGAAAAAAAACAAGAGAGTATGAAGGGGTCATGAAAACAAGGAAATTAAGTGGTTATTTTTAGGTGGAAGGACAGAGTCAACACTTGTAAATATACCTCTGGTGACAGTTGGGAGAGTGCAGGATATTTACTTAACTCTTTTTAACTCTACTTAATTACTGAACACTAAATATACTCCCCTAACAAAAAAGAAAAATATATTTGGAAAATAAAACAGCATGCATAATAAAACTGGAGAGTAACTACTGACTAAACTAATATTTTCTAGAAACAATGAAATTAAGATCAAATTTAGGGAGAAAGGTGAGAAACAATACAATACATATTTATCCAGGTGTTTATCATGGAAAACATTATTGTTCTATTGTTCTGAGAATATTTGAGTAGGTGTTGAATGGCTCATCCAGTTCAACTTTACTTGATCAATAAGGATTAGAGCCATGATCAAGCCATACAATAGAATGACAAAGGATATGGCGCTGAAGGAATAATCGTGGAGTAAGGAAAGCCTTCCTTGACAAGAGGGAAGCCATAAAGGGAAATATTGATAGAATGTAGATCCAAACATTTTAAACATTTACATACCAAGAAACAGTATAAACATTTTAAAAGACAGACTGGGAAAAATTACAACTCTGTTACTAATAATATTCAAATGGCTATACATTTATGAGGGGAACACACAAATAAACTGGTAAAAGAAAAAGAGAACAAACAAAAGGAACAAGATATGCACAAATACCTCTGAACATTAAAAGCATACCCCTTGACTCAGAAATTCTATTTTTACAAACTTATCATATGCACTTATACATGCACAGGTATTTAAAGATGTATTTATAAGGATGTTCAATACTACTTTATTCAAAATGTAAAAAGTAAAACCCATTCTGGTGTTGACCAATAAGTTATTTGATGAGTAAATTAGGAAATGTTATGCAGTAGCACAATAGAATATATGTACCAATTGAAAGGAATGATGCATATATACAGGAGATAACATGAGCTATATGTCCAATATGTTCAAGCAAAAACAAGAAATCAAAGAACAGAATATATCATAAGATCCCATATTTGTAGAAAACAAAAATGTAATACAGCATATGTTAACATGTCATCTGAAGTATGTCAAATAACATAGGTGATAAAACAAAAAAGTTACATTGTACATGTTACATGTCATCTGACATTTGTTTTGTGTCAGATGTGATCTGACACAGATCTATCAGTAGTGATGCTGTAGGCTAGGAATGCACTGGGCCTATACTGAGGGACTCACCTGGGCCTATACTACTTGCAGCAGTCCCCACAGGCATTTCCCCAACTGGAACCAATATTGTGGTTTGTATTTTGACTGCAAGACACATCTCGGCAACAGCCATCAGGGAACTTTGAAAATGCAAGGTTTATTACTCACAAATCCAGGAGGGGACATGGCATACCCAAAGCCACACAGGGGCATCACTGGTGGAGAGAAAGAAGGAGAGCAGAACTGAGGTTCTGCCTTTATATAGGTGGGGGCCTAGAATTTTGCTGGTTTACTCTGTTGGTTAATTTATTGTACTTAAAAAAATGTATCAATTGCCTGTATTTTTTATTGAAATATAGTTGATATATAATATTTGTTTGAATTTTTCAACACAGTGATTAGACAGTTATCTACATTATTACATGCTCACCCCAACTAGTGCAGTTACTATCAACATAGAAAGATATGCGCTTCTATGTTTATTGCCACAGTATTCACAGTAGCCAAGATATGGAAGCAACCAAAGTGCCCATCAGTGGTACATATACACAGTGGAATATTATGCAGCCATAAAAAAGAAAGAAACCCTGCCATTCATGAAAACATGGATGGAACAGATGGTATTATGCTAAGTGAAATAAGCCAGCTAGATAAAGACAAATACCATATGATTTCACCTTTTTTGTGGAATCTAAAAACAAAACAAAACAAAATGAACAAAACAGCAGTAGACTCATGGATATTGAGAAGTGACTGGTGATTACCATGGGGGTGTGTGTGTGAAATAAGTGAAGGGGATAAAGAGGCACAAAATCTCAGTCATAATATAAATTATTCATGGGGATGAAAGTACAGCACAGAGAATATAGTCAATGTTTCTGTAACATCTTTAAGTTAACTAACTTAAAACATAACAACAGGAATTGAAATACAAGAAGGGAAAAGCAGGACCACTCAAAATGTCAGTGATCTAGGTCACCCCGGGCTATTCTAAAGGGCTTTCCTGGGTCCTTGGCCTGCCTATCTAGTTGTATAGCTGGCAAAGTGTATTCCAGATGGAATTGAAATGGATGTCTTTGAAATGGATGTCTAGGCAATCAAAAGCTTAATGTCATGCACTTACATTATAATTAAAAATGCTAATTGTCAGGTACTTACACTACAATGTCCTATGTCATAACATAGATGACTTTTTAAGGATACCTTACAAATTTTTAACATTACTTACGTTTGAGGATTAAAATTGTGGGGCAGGTTGGAGGAAGATCCTTTTGTATTTGACTTCAAACACTTATGTATATATTTAAAATTCTTTTCATAACAAGTATACTTCCAAAACCATATATTTTTTTAAATCAGATACAAAAGCTACAGAGAGAATAAGATAAAGGCTAACAGTTGTCCATTTGGTTTAGCAGCATCAGCCTTGTTCACCTCACTTTGAATATTAAGTTAATATACTCTTAAAAGCCCAAAATAATACAAGTATAATTTTTAATCATATAAATAATTTTCAAGAACAGCTTTAGATTACAAAGTCAAGGTGGTGCCTGTATTTCTAGCCATTGTTCATGCCTCAAAGCCCCATGTGTTTGGTTGGTTTGAGCGCCTCTCAAGTCACCTTCTTCAAAATATTATGGCTCTCGGGTTCTGCCTTCATCTCTCTTTCAGTCGAGGTACATTAAGGTAGTTTCTACTGAAAAGAGAATAAAAATTATGTTTTGTGAATCCTTGTACATCTCAGAAGAGAGCTTCCTAACTCCTGTGCCACAGCATAAGGTTGCACCAAATAAGGATGACACGTGTGTAGAGAAATTGACCCCCTTCAACTTTGGGGTGGCTGGCCATAGCTTGGGTTGGCCAGAGCCCTCAGGCCAATAGTTTCTTGTTGTGAGAAGTCACATCTTGTTATCTTATTAGGTTATAAAGACCTCCTTTTCTGTATGTGTCAAAGGTTACAAAGAAAAAAAGAGGGTAGAACCACTGCTTTCAAATCATTCTTTTCTTCCCACGTATATCACAAGTCAGTTGGGTAAAAAGCTTGGGTCACAACTTTTTTATTCCCCCTGAACATCGTAGGAATGACTTCATTTGTTTCTTGTATTTAGCTTTTTTTCTGAGTAGAAAACTGTTTTGGGGTTGACTTTTCTGCATTTGTCAGTAAACGTTTTTCCTGCTTTAATGATCATAAAATTTATAAGTTTGATACTAAAATTTAAAGTTTTTGCAAAGATATCCCAAGGTATGAGTTTCTTTTCATTAATTTTGCCTGCATACTAATGAGTACTTTCAGTCTGTACATGCACATCTGTTATCAGCAAGGGAACGTTTTCTTCTATTTTATCTTTCTTTACTGTTTGGGTCCCTATTGTTCTAGTTTCTCATCTGAACACCTGTAATTCTTTGGTCCTCTAAATCACTCAGTGATTTTTATTATTACCATTTCTTACATTTTTTTCTATTTTACTGATTGAATTTTCTTTCATAATTCGTTTATTACTGCAAGTGTGGAATTTTATTCTGCTGTATTGAATTATTTTTACATGTCATCATTTGCTTGTTTTAGTCAGCCACTTATATATTTTACTTTATCTCAGCTTGCTATCTCATTTTTATTCTTATTTGTGTTTTGTAGATGTTCTCCTTCACTCTTGCAAACAAGCATAAGTCTAAAGCCATTAAAATTCTTTCCTGTGGTGATGTATCCTCTTCATTACCTTTCGCCATGTTGTTTTAGAGGTGTTTCAATGTCTGAGAAAGTGCTATTAAGAATGGGACAAACCTTGACTAGTTCAGAATTGACAGCGTCTCCCAAAATGTATATACTTTTTGGAGAAGCCAAAACAATTTAATGATATTAGAGAGGGAATTGTGTGACCTAAAGATAAACTGTTCAAATATGTATACAAATATATTAAGAAGCCATTAATAAACCTTGTATGTTTTGTTGGGGTACTCTGTACTGCTACATAGACTATCATCCACACTGGCTCTATTTTGAGAGTGAAACGGGCATTATTAATACTTATACTAGAAAAACAGGTACAAACTGAGACTGTAGTGAGGAAAGACATTGTCACTCTGTACAACAGTTCTCCTGCAATAGTTAGTTGCTTCTGTAGTGTCTGTGTTGACCCAACATGTACAAAACACTCTTCCTCACTTCCAAGCATCCTTCAATCATTTCCTATGAAAAATACATTTTTAGTGGCTCTTCAACCAAGATAGAATTTTCAATATATGGCCTGCTCTTCTCTAAAGTCTATCCTCTGTTTCTGTGTGTATTTTCTGATAGTTCAGTTGGATACCTTGTTTTTTGCTTTGTTCACTGATGTCTTAAAGGTTATATTTAGCATATTGGACCAGCTACATGTTTTATTCAGCTCACAAAACACAAAAGATCCTCTATACCCATATAAGAAACTATGCAAATTTCTCATCCAGGCATAATTTCGGGGACATAGTCTCTGAAAGGGGGCTTGTGGTTCCTATTTTTTCAGGTTGAGTAGCATGATTACCTGTTCTACATGTGTTACTTAGGTTGGCTTTGGAGAGAAGCATGGGCTCTGGTGCTGGGTAAAGGCAGAGTAATGTGTGTGGAGCAGTTGCTGGGAAACACAAATACAGGATCAATTAGCCTCCTGTGTCAAAATGTCAAATACAATATATGTAAATTTGAGATTAAAGATGGTGGCGTGAGTGGTGAGACACTGGCTTCCTCCAAAAACCACATATAATATGAAAACATAATTAATACAACTACTCCTGAAAGAGCAAAAGGAAAGAGGACTGCACCAGACTGCATACAACTGGAGAAAAGAGCAGACCTCAGAGAATAGGGTAAGGTACCAAAGCTGTGGCCCAGCAGGACCCAAACCCTTCCCCACCCCAGCTCACTGGTGGGAGGAAGAGAAACCAAGCAGGGAGGGAGTGGAGGCCTGGGACTGCTAACTACCTAACTCCGGAGATCTGCTCTGGGAGCACAAACCTACAATTCATGGTGCTTGCATGATACTCTTGTGATTACGGGGTTGAAAAGCTAAGACAGGCAGAATTCCTGGAGAGACTGAGATTCCAGCTGCTTGTGGAAAGCAGGGATCCATATCTGGCTGCTCTGGGACAAAAGAAAGGTGGGAAGTCTGAGAGACTTCCTAACAAGGAAGCCCTTAGCAAGAGGACTGCTAAAGGGACAAGGATTGCACAGAGCTTACTGCTCAGGAGAGAGGACAGGTAGACAAAATTGTCCTGGTTCACTCTGCCCAGCAGGTTGGGAGCTTTGCCATATAGACTCTCATATTTAAGGAGGAAAAAGAAATCTTCCTCCTTAGATGATCTTCAGGTGCTCCAGCTCCCTGGCTGGCTACACAGCTACCAGGACCCACTCCGTGATATACAGCCTTTCTCCTGGCCAGCCCCACCTGGCTTGCAAACCAGCAAACCCTACAATGGCATTAGGACATCCAGAGGGAAGACCTGTCTACAGCAACTACAAATGCAAAGCATAGAGGCTTATACCTGTGTGCTCAGCCCACTGGTTCAGGCAGTAGAATCAGGCATAGCAGCCAGGTAGCAGGAAACAGCTTTTTCCTCCCCCCAGACACCAATACGACTCCCCTGAAACCCCCAACATTGCTTCAGGGGCTGAGCAGGTCCAGGGAGTAGAGCTTCTGGGCACTAGAGGGCGCCATATACAAATATGAAATGCCAAAGGAATCTGCTTCAGAGTAAAATTATTAATACCACTCCTGAGAAGGATTAAAATGACATCAACCTCATGACTCTTCCTGAAAAGGAGTTCAAAATAAAAATCATTAACATGCTCATGGAGGTACAGAAAGATATTCAACAACTCAGGAATAAATTCTGGTCAGAGATCCAATCATTGAAGAGCACAATGGACGGTATTAAAAGCAGATTGGATATGGTGGAGGAGACGATAAATGAAATAGAAACTAGAGAAGAGGAATACAAAGAAGCTGAGGCACAGAGAGAAAAAAGGATCTCTAAGAATGAAAGAATATTGAGAGAACTGTGTGACCAATCCATACAGAACAATATTCACATTATAGGGGTACCAGAAGAAAAAGATAGAGAAAAAGGGATATAAAGTGTTATTGAGGAGGTAATTGCTGAAAACTTCAACAATCTGGGGAAGGAGATAGTCTCTCAGGCCATGGAGATGCACAGATCTCCCAACACAAGGGACCCAAGGAAGACAACACCAAGACATATAGTAATTAAAATGGCAAAGATCAAAGATAAGGACAGACTATTAAAAGCAGCCAGAGAGGGAAAAAAGATCACATACAAAGGAAACCCCATCAGGCTATCATCAGACTTCTCAACTGAAACCTAAAAGGCCAGAAGGGAGTGGCATGATGTATTTAATGCAATGAAGCAGAAGGGCCTTGAAACAAGAATACTTTATCTGGCAAGATTATCATTTAAATTTGAAGGAGGGATTAAACAATTCCCAGATAAGCCAAAGGTGAGAGAATTTACCTCCCACAAACCATCTCTAAAGTGTATTTTGGAGGGGCTGGTATAGATGGAAGTGTTTTTATGGTTTAATAGCTGTCACCAGAGGTAATAAAACCACAGTAAAGAAAGTAGAACAGCTAATTACTAAGCAAATTCAAAAATTAAAATAACTTTCTCCAAAGTCAATCTAGGGATAGACAAAGAGTACAGAATATGATACCTAATATATAAAGAATGGAGGAGTAAGAAAAAGGAGGAAAAAAAGAACCTTTAGACTGTGTTTGTAATAGCATATTAAGTTAGTTAAGTTAGACTCTTTGATAGTGAGGAAGTTAACCTTGAACCTTTGGTAACCATGAATCTGAAGCCTGCAATGCCAATAAGTACATACCTATCCATAATCACCCTAAATGTAAATGGACTGAATGCAGCAATCAAAAAACATAGAGTCACTGAATGGATAAAAAAACAAGACCCATCTATATGCTGCCTACAAGAGACTCATTTTAAACCCAAAGACATACACAGACTAAAACTGAATGGATGGAAAAAGATATTTCATGCAACTAATAGGGAGAAAAAAGCAGGAGTTGCAGTACTTGTATCAGACAAAACAGACTTCAAAACAAGTAAAGTCACTAGAGACAAATAAGGACATTGCATAATGATTAAAGGGTCCATTGAACAAGAAGATATAACCATTATAAATATCTATGTGCCCAACACAGGAGCACCTACATATGTGAAACAAATACTAACAAAATTAAAAGGAGAAATAAAATGCAATGCATTCATTCTAGGAGACTTCAACACTCCATTCACTCTGAAGGACACATCAACCAGACAGAAAATAAGTAAGAAGAAAGAACCACTGAACAACACACTAGAACAGATGGACCTAACAGACATCTACAGAACTCTGCACCCAAAAGCAGCAAAATACACATTCTTCTTAAGTGCACATGGAACATTTTCAAGAATAGATCATATACTAGGCCACAAAAAGAGCCTCAGTAAATTCAAAAAGATTTAAATTGTACCAACCAGTTTCTCAGACCACAAAGGTATGAAACTAGAAATAAATTATGCAAAGAAAATGAAAAATCCCACAAACACATGGAGGTCTCACAACATGCTCCTAAATAACCAATGGATCAATGACTAAATAAAAACAGATATCAAGCAATATATAGAGACAAATTAAAACAATAATTCAACACCACAAAATCTGTGGGACACAGCAAAGGCCGTGTTAAGAGGAAAGTATATTGCAATAAAGGGCTAACACAGGAAAGAAGAAAAATCCCATATGAGAAGTCTAAACTCACAATTAAATTAACTAGGAAAAGAAGAACAAATGAGGCCCAAAGTCAGTAGAAGGAGGACATAATAAAGATTAGAGCAGAAATAAATAAAATTGAGAAGAAAAACAATAGAAAGAATCAGTGAAAACAGGAGCTGGTTCTTCAAGAAAATAAACAGAACAGATAAACCCTAGCCAGACTTATCAAGAAAAAAAGAGAGTCTACACACATAAACAGAATCAGAAATGAGAAAAGAAAAATCACTATGGGCACCACAGAAACACAAAGAATTATGAGAGAATACTATGAAAAATTATATGCTAACAAACTGGATAACCTAGAAGAAATGGACAACTTTCTAGAAAATTACAACCTTCCAAGGCTGACCCAGAAAGAAATAGAATATCTGAACAAACCAATTACGAGCAACAAAACTGAACTGGTAATAAAAACCTACCTAAGAACAAAACTCCAAGTCCAGATGGCTTCACTGCTGAATTTTATCAAACATTTAGTGAAGACATAATACCAATCCTTCTTAAAGTTTTCCAAAGAGCAGAAAAAGAGGGAATACTTCCAAACTCATTCTATGAGGCCAGCATCATGCTAATACCACCAAAACCAGGCAAAGACACCACAAAAAAAGAAAATTACAGACCAATATCCCTGATGAAATTGATGCAAAAATACTCAACAAAATATTAGTAAAGTGAGTTAAAAAATACATCAAAAAGATCATCCATCATGATCAAGTGAGATTCATCCCAGGGATGCAAGGATGGAACAAGATTAAAAAATCCACCAACATCATCCACCACATCAACAAAAAGAAGGACAAAAACCACATGGTCATCTCCATAGATGCTGAAAAAACATTTGACAAAATTCAACATCCATTCATTATATGAGCTCTCTACAAAATGGGTATAGAGGGAAAGTACCTCAACATACTAAAGGCCATATGTGACAAACCCACTTTATAGTGGACATTATACTTAACAGTGAGAAGTCAACATTATACTCAACAATGAGAAGCTGAAAGCTTTTCCTTTAAGATCGGGAACAAGACAAGGATGCCCACTCTCCCCACTTTTATTCAACATAGTACTGGAGGTCCTAGCCACGGCAATCAGACAAAACAAAGAAATAAAAGGCATCCATATTGGCAAGGAAGAACTTAAACTGTCCCTGTTTGCAGATGACATGATATTGTACACAAAAACCCTAAAGAATCCACTCCAAAACTACTGATCTAATATCTGAATTCAGCAAAGTTGTGGAATGCAAAATTAATATGCAGAAATCTGTGGCATTCCTATACACTAACAGTGATCTAGCAGAAAGAGAAATCAGGAAAACAATTCCATTCACAGTTGCATCAAAAAGAATAAAATACCTAGGAATAAACCTAACCAAGGAAGTGAAAGACTAATACTCTGAAAACTACAAGACACAAGAGAAATTAACGACGATACCAATAAATGGAAATGCATCCCATGCTCATGGACAAGAAGAATTAATATTGTCAAAATGGCTATACTACCTAAAGCAATCTACAGATTCAATGCAATTCCTATCAAAATACCAACAGCATTCTTCAACGAACTAGAGAAAATCGTTCTAAAATTCATATGGAACCACAAAATACCCTGAATATCTAAAGCAATCCTGAGAAGGAAGAATAAAGCTGGGGGTATTATGCTCCCCAACTTCAAGCTCTACTACAAAGCCACAGTTCTCAAGACAATTTGGTACTGGAACAAGAACAGACCCATAGACCCATGGAACAGACTAGAGAGCCATGATATAAACCCAACCATATATGCTCAATTAATACATGATAAAGTAGCAATGGACATACAATGGGGAAATGACCGCCTCTTCAACAGCTGGTGTTGGCAAAACTGGACAGCTACATGCAAGAGAATGAAACTGGATTATTGTTTATCCCCATACACAAAAGTAAACTCAAAATGGATCAAGGACCTGAATGTAAGTCATGGAACCATAAAACTCTTAGAAGACAACAAAGGCAAAAATCTCCTGAAAATAAGCATGAGCAACTGAAACAAAAGCAAAAATGAACTCATGGGACTACATCAAACTAAAAAGTTTCTGTACAGCAAAGGACACCATCAACAGAACAAAAAGGCATCCTACAGTATGGGAGTATATATTTCTAAATTACATATCTGACAAGGGGTTAACATCCAAAATATATAAAGAACTTACACGCCTCAACACCCAAAAAGCAAATAACCCGATTAAAAAATGGGCAGAGGATATGAAGAGACAGTTCTCCAAAGAAGAAATTCAGATAGCTAACAGACACATGAAAAGATGCTCCACATCACTAATCATCACGGAAATGCAAATTAAAACCACAATGAGATATCACCTCACACCAGTAAGGATGGCCATCATCGAAAAGTCTAAGAACAACAAATGCTGGCGAGGATGCCGAGAAAGGAGAACCCTCCTACACTGCTGGTGGGAATGTAAGCCAATTCAGCCATTGTTGAAAGCAATATGCAGGTTCCTCAAAAAAGTAAAAATAGAAATACCATTCGACCTGGGAATCCCACTCCTTGGAATTTACCTAAAGAATACCACTTCTCAAATTCAAAGACATATGCACCCCTATGTTTATTGCAGCACTTTTTACAATAGCCAAGATATGGAAGCACCCTAAGTGTCCATCAGTATATGAATGGATAAAGAAGATGTGGTACATATACACTATGGAACACGATTCAGCTATAAGAAAGAATGAAATCCTACCATTTGCAACATCATGGATGGAGCTGGAGGATATTATGCTCAGTGAAATAAGCCAGGTGGAGAAAGACAAGTGCCAAGTGATTTCCCTCATTTGTGGAGTATAACAATGAATAAAAACTGAAGGAACAAAATAGCAGCATTCTCAGAGACTCCAAGAAGGAACTAGTGGTTACCAAAGGGGAGGGGTTTGGGAGCCCAGGTGGGGAGGGATAGAGAAGGGGATTGAGGGGTATTATGTTTAGTACACATGGTGTGGGGGATCACAGGGAAAACGGTGTAGCACAGAGAAGGCAAATAGTGAATCTGTGGCATCTTACTGCACCCAAGTACAGTGACTGCATTGGGGTATGGGTGGGGAATTGATAATATGGGTAAATGTAGTAACCCCATTGTTTTTCATGTGAAACCTTCATTAGAGTGTATATCAATAATACCTTAATAAAAGAAATATATGCAAATTTGCTGGGAATATGGAAAATATACTCTGAAGGATGTGAAGAGCTTATGATAGCTAGAACCTTTAGGTACTAGGTGATCCTCAAATTTAAATGTCAAAATGCCATGGTTCTGTGTAGTCAGTGAATTTTAGTAATTCTTATTAATGAGCACTTACTGCATGCCAGGTACTGTCATAGGTGCTTTATCTTCATTAACCCATTCCTTCTTCACGAGAATCCAATGAAAATGAGTAGTATTATCCCCAATTTACTGCCAAAGAAATTGGGGCTCTAAGAGAATACTTAGGTCAAGCTCTAGAGGTAAGATATATCGGAAGATCTATGGATCAATAGACCAAGCCCCTAGCCTCTCTGTGATACTCGATATTTGTAGTACAGTCACCCAGACAATGCTGATCCAGTCCCTTGACATAGATGTATTATAAACCCTAAGTAGGCTATTCGGTTTCCAGTCAAGCTGATCAGGTTTTATCACAGAAGAAAGTAAATATCTGGAAAGAGAGAGGGTAAACTATCAGCACTGAAGGCCAGTTGTATGGATGGGTGAATAGAGCAGTGGACAGAAGACTAGGGAAAGCTAGTGAATCAAAGGCCACACAGATCTGGCTGCAGGGCTTACCAACACATGCTATGCCTTGGATAACATGACACATTCCAGACTCTAAAGGAATTGGGTCATGCTCACAGATCTGACTTCAAGCCTGACCAGGATTTCTCATAATCAGGCAGGCTAGTTAGGGTGATATGCCTGATCTCGAAAATAGTTTAAGAAATCAGGATGACTATGTTTTTAATGTCTTTCCTCATTAAATACTTCCTTAAAGTTTGAAATTGAAGACAAAAAAGAAAAGAAGTCATTCAAGGGTAAGAGATACACTGCGGTGATAAAACTCTTATATTAAAACATTGCTTTAAATGTTTTGGAAGGAAAAACATTAGAGTAAAATTCAGTTACATCATGTAATTACATTTAATATATTATCTATGAATAGTGATCCATTTAATGATTCCAAGTTGAGAAAATAATTTTTGACATCTGTTTCAATATTTTGGCTGTTTTCCTGACAAGTAGAATTTCAAAGATAGTTCAATGAAGGCTCACTCATCATAAAAAGGAAAGAACCTAGAAAAGACAATGAATGAGGTATTGAAGCATCCTTTGGGAATACATGGCAAATGACTTTTTCTAAATAAAGAAGAAATCAAACCATTACAGAAAGGAAAGTTTTATTTGAGGATCAAAATTCAAAGTGAGTATCTTCCCTGTTCTGCTCATTCAGGTGAGGCTCAGGACAACAGGAATTCACAGAGACTTGGATTTCAAGGTGGCCAAAATGCCCAGCCATGGCCAGTCACATAGGTGAAGGCAAGCAGCAGGGTCAGTGAGGTTTGGTCAACTAAGTAAAGTTTGGGTCAGTCATTTTTTACAGACCCATGCTAGGAAGTGCCCAGGGCCATCAATGCCAGATTGCAGACATTTCCTAGGGTTGCTTATAGAAACAGTGAAGAGGAAAACATTACTCATTGCCAAGAAAATATAGATCATCATGTTGAAAATAACTCATTGTGGGGTGGGCTGGGGTAGTGGCAGTAAAAAGTTCATTTTGTGCATTATAAGCCACATTATACAAATCCCATTAATGTATTATCATATTTCAGCCTCACAACCCTTTGTGGTAGAATAGTGTCATTATCTTCATTTTAGAGATGAAAAGCCTGAGACTCAGAGAGCTTAAGTAACTTGATTAAGGCTGCAGATCTTGTAATTTGGGACTTAGGATCTATACGACCAAAGCATATAGTCAAAGGGTGTTGTAATGTAAAGTGATTTTGGCTCCTAGAGAGTGTTTCACCTTTGTGAAGCTGTCTAATTAGGATGGTTTTGCTTGTCTCTGTCCTTAGGATCAAATCCCTAGTTCTAAGGGGACATTTACTGGTTATATCAGTGTGAATTTTGTAGAGCAGATAGATATGTATAGGTAATATGGGGTCTTTCTGCATAAGAATTGAGGGGTCAAGCCAAACCCTATGGAGAGCTGTATAAAGTTTATGCAATGCCTCACATGCACTCCAGGGGCTCAGATGTTAAGGTTAGCAATGCTCAGCCTTCTGTCTCATGGAAAGGTCACCCCCAAGTCAAAACAAGAGATCCAGGTACTTTAAAATCCACTCCTGAATAAACCCACCCTTTGCCCTTCCCCTCCTTCACTACAATGAATGCCTTAGCATTTCTTTCCTATACTCTCTACCTTTAACCACACTGCTCTCTGCAAGAAACATCCATAACTTATTGACCTATTTATCCTTCATGAACCAGCCCAAATGACATAACATGAGTGAAGAACTTCTTAATTCCCAATGTAGATGTAATCATTTTCTAAAATGACCTCCAGCAATTTGTCTAGACGTTTTCTATAGTACCTTGTAGCATAGCTCACAAACCTGTAATACATTCCAGGTCACTGGCCATTTGTCCTCTTCCCAACTCAACATCTATGTCATAGTATTAAATAATATATGTAGAATAAAATTTATAACACATAAGCACTTATAAATTATATGTTTTTAGCTAGAAGTTTTACTTACAAATAATGCTTACTTGTGGTAAGATTTTTGACAGTGTAGTCATTTAAATTTCAAAAATCCTTTCACTTTTGAGTTACTATAACAAGAGGGCAAGAATGTGAGTTTAGGCCTGAAATGGAGATGAGTATAAGGAGATGGTATATCGAAGACAGAGTGACGTAGTCTATAGAAATGTGAACTCTGGGGTCAAAGAAAACCGAGTTTGAAACCATGCTAAGTAGAGCAAGATGGCAGACTAGGAAAGTACAGGCCCTCTTTCCACCAGAGAGGCACTGAGATAACAACACTATATTGTCCAGAATACCTCTGTGAAAACTCTAGAGAACAGTTAAGAAACTATGGCACCAGGGCCATTGCAAAACCAAGAAGAGATTCCAGTGAAAGTGATGGGAAAAGTCACAGCATTTGATTCACCTATTTATACCCTTTCACCTATGCAGTCCAGCACAGAGCAACCATGAGTAAAACCCCCATCTCAGGGCTCCTCCCCTGGAGAGAAACAAAAACAGTGCACCATGTGTCCAATATCTTGGCATTTTCTGGGAGTTGCTCAAGGGACTGGTTTCTGTCTTACCTGGCTTGGAGCACTGACAGGACTGGCACCAGTGTTCAGGAGCCAGTGAAAACAAAGGTGAGCAGCACACTAGAGTTGCAGTTATTCAGGCAGATGCCAGGGAAAGCAAGAAATAAAGAATGGATAAGAGATCTTATAACCTCCAGTCATAGATAGGTGAAGGCCTTTCCTTGCATGAAGCCAGTAGGTAAAGACAGGGAGAGGTGTTTTTTTCTTCAAATGCCACATTCCCAGAAAAAAATTACAAGGCATACAAATAAGCAGGAAAACATGGCCCTATCAAAAGACCAAAATAAATCTCTGGAAACTAACCGTAAAGATATGCAGATCTATGAGCTACCTGACAAAGAATTTAAAACCTAGTTGTAAAGATTTTCAGTGAGCTAGAAGAGAACACAGACAACTAAACAAAATCAGCAAAACAATGCATAAACAAAGAGGTAAGAACTGTAAAAAATAACCAGATTCTGGAGCTGAAGAATATGATAAAAACTGAAAAATTCGTTAGAGCGGTTCAGCCTCAGAATTCATCATATAGGAAGAATCAGAAAACTTGAAGGTAGATCATTTGAAATCACTGAGTCAGAGAAGAAAAAAGAATGAAGTAAAGAGATCCTAAAGTACTTCCAGAGCATTACTGATTACATGCATTTTGGGAATCCCAGAAAGAGAAGAGAAAGAAAGGAGCCCGGAGCTTATTAGAAGAAATAACGGCTGAAAACTTCCCGAATCTGAAGAAAGGAATGAGTATACAGATTCAAGAAGCTGAAAGAACTCCAACTAAAATAAATTAAAAGAAAACCACAACAGGACCCATTATAATTAAACTCTCTAAGGTCAAAGAGAATTTTGAAAGCGGTTTTTCACATCCAAGGAAAGTTCCATAAAGTTTTCATTGGATTTCTTAGTGGAAACTTTGCAGACCAGAAGGGAGTGGGCTGATACATTCAAAGTGCTGAAAGAAAAAACTAACATCCAAGAATACTCGATCTGGCAAAACTGTCTTTCAAAACTGAAAAAATAAGACTTCCTAGGTTAACAAAAACTGAGAAAGTTTATTGCTGCTAGATCTGCTATATAAGAAATGCTAAGGAGAATCTTTCAGGTAGAAATGAATGGATAGTAGAATATAAATATAACACAAAACCATATAAATATACAAAGTTCTCTAGAAGGTAAATACATGACAAATACAGTTAACTGTACTCTGGTATTTTGGTGCATAGAATTTAAATGAAAAAATAAAGTTTAAGTCTATGTTAAAGGGTATAGACTATATAAAATATAATTTGTGACATTCATAACATAAAGTGTGTGGGGGGGCCATAAAACGATTAGAGTTTTGGTATGTTATTGAAATGAAGTTGCTTATCACTTTAAAATGGAGTGCTATAACTTTGAGTTGTTCTATATATTTCAGTTGTAACCGCAAATGTCTAGAGAATATTCACAAAAGGAAATGAAAAATGGAGTCAAGCATATTACTACAAAAAAAGAAACACAAAGGAATGAAATAAAAGAGGAAAGAAGGGACAAAAAAAGCTAAAAGACACACAGAAAACATTTTTCTTAATGGCAGTAGTTAAATGAAAGTGGAATAAACTCCATAATCAAAAGAAAGATTGACTTAATGGATGAAAGATCAGGATCCAACAGTATGCTGCGTACAAGAGATTCACTTTAGATTTAAGACACACATAAGCTGAATATGATAGGATAGAAAAAGATATTCCATGCAAATGGTAACCAAAGAGTGCATGCATGGTTATATTAATATCAAACAAACTAGACTTTAAATCAAAAACAGACACAGGAGACAAAGAAAGATATTATATAATGATAAAAAGATTAATTCACCAAGAAAATATAGTAATTATAAATATTTATGCACCAAATCTCAAAACTCCTAAATGTATGAAGCATACAGATAGAATTGAAGGGAGAAATATATAACAACACAATAATAGGAGGGACCTCAATATCTCACTTCTAATAATAGAACAACAAGACAGAAGATCAATAAGGAAATGAGTATATGAACAATTAGACCAATGGACCTAATAGACATTTATACAGACCACTCCACCCAGAAACAGAATACAGTTTTCTTAAATGCACATGGAACGTTCTCCAGTATAGACACATTAGGACACAAAGCAAATCTTTAAAAATTCCTTAACATTTAAATCATAAAAGGTATTTTTTCAATCACAGTGGAATGAAACTAGAAATCAATAGCACAAGGAAAACTAGAAAATCCACAAATATGTGAAAACTAAGCAACACACTTTTAATCAACCAATGGATCAAAGAAGTCACAAAGGAATTTACAAAATACCTTAAGACAAATGAAAATGGAAACATAATATACAAGAAATTATGAGATGCATCAGAAGCATTGCTAAGAGGGAGTTTTAGAGCTGTAAATGGGTACATTATATAAGAAGAAATATATCAAATTGATATCATAACTTTACACCTCAAGAAACTAGAAAAAGAACAAACCTAAACCAAAGCTGACAGAAAGATGGATATAATAAAGATTAGAGCTAAGGTAAATGAAATAGAGAATAGAAAAGCAAAAGGAAAAAAAGCCATGAAACTAAGAGTGTTTCTTTTTAAAAGGTAAAATTTACAAACTCTTAGCTAGAATAAGAAAAAAGAGAGAAGACTCACATAGCTAAAATCAGAAATGAAAGAGAGGACATTAAAACTCATGCAACAGAAATAAAAAAGATTTGTAAGGAGATACTATGAACAGCTGTACGCCAACAAATTGGATTACTAATAAGGCACAGATAAATTTCTGTAAAAACACAATCTAATAAGAAGGAATCCTGTAGAAAATCTGAACAGAACAATAGCTAGTAACCTGGATAGCCAAGACTCTACTCTTCTATGAGTGCTTATAAAATCTATTGCTCCTACTTCAGAACTTCCATTCTTTCCCCAATGTACAAGACTGGTCTAAGTAGCAGGAGATCAACAAATCATAAATGGTTTACTATGTTCAATTCAGTGTCATAAAACGTCTTATATTTGGAATGCACTCTGAGAAGCAGGGGACTTCTGGGCTTTAAATAAAATATTTTAACATTATTTCCTGAAATTCACTCTATTTGCCACATTTTCTCTGTTCCATTCTTCCAACCACGAGTTAAAGACCAGCCAAAACCTTCAATATTAATCTTGGGGCATTCTTGAGGCAGATGGCACTAGAGAGACTTTGATCTGTGAGATCAGGGAAAAAAAGTTAACTCTGTCTTTGGTGAATTAAAAAGTGCCTGAGTCCTGTAAAAGACTAGAAATCAAAGTAGCAGTGATTGACTTTGCCGGCCAATTGCATATGAATTCATTATTTGGTTAGGAGTAAAATAATAATTTGTGAAGAATTTCTTTGTAATTCAGTTTTTAGTAATAATGATTAGAAGTTTAGATGCTCAAAATGTTTCTTGTTAGGAATATTATATCTGTGTATCAGGTTCCTCAATGTAACTTTACAAGTCTAAATTTGAATCCTTGGAGATGAGTTGCAAGAGATTATATTTTCATTCCATTGCCTATGACATTCTGTGCACTATCTCATCTCTTTTGCATGAAGCAGGTATCTCTGTCTGCTGACAACTTAAATTCAACCTGTTGCCTTTGTTCAGCAGTGGAAAGTGAGACACCCCTTGAACCTGCAATATTTTCTTAGTATATGTGTTACAAATGAAAGCCAACTGCACTTTCACCAAAATAAGAAAGTGTTCCTGTGTTGAATGGGCCAAGTAGACACTGTGAACTGTACAGAAGCTAGAATAATGATGGGACCCAGAATATGATGGCTTGCTTTTCATCAGCACAAATTTCAGTTGTGGAGTAGGGACTATCAACTGCAATTGAATGAGAAATAATGGAAATTTGATTTTGATTGTACAGAGTAGAATGTTATGAAATAGAATGTTACAGAATGAATCAGAATTTTATGCAATACAATGTATTAGAATGTTATGGAATGAAATGGAATGTTTTGAAAGGGAATGGAATGTTGGAGAATGCAATGGAATGTTGTGGAATGTAATGGAAAATTATAGAATGTAATGTAATATTATTCAATAGAATGTAATAGAATGTTTTGGAATGGAATGGAATGTTTTGGAATTGATTGGAATGTTATGGAAAGGAGTGTAATGTTGGGGAATAGAACACAATTTTAACAAATGGAATTGTATGTTATGGATTAGAATGGAAAGAATGTTATGGAATGTATTTGAATGTTATGGAATGGAAGGGAATGTTTTGGAATTGATTGGAATTTTATGGAATGCTGTGGAATGTAATGGAATGATATGGAATGGAATGGCATGTTATGCAGTAGAATGTTTTGGAATTGAATGGAATGTTATGAAAGGGAATGGAAGGTTATGGAATGGAATAAAGCATTGGGAAATAGAATGTAATAGTAGGGAATGGAATGGAATGTTATGGAATAGAATGGGACAGAATGTTATTGAATGGAATGTTATTCAATAGAATGTAGTAGAAATTATGGAATGGAATGTTATGGAATGCAATGGAATCTTGTGAATTGGAATGGTGTGTTTTGGAAAGGAAAGTAATATTATTCAATAGAATGTAATAGAAAGTTTTTGAATAGAATGGAATGTTATTTAATGTAATGGAATATTATGAAATGGAGTAGGATAGAATGTTATGGAATGAAATGGAATGTTATACAATAGAAGGTAATAGAATGTTATGGACTGTTAAGGAATGCAATGGAATGATGTGAAATGGAATGCAATTTTATGCAATGGAATGCAGTAGAATGTTCTCGTATGAAATAGAGTTTTAGGTAATGGATTGGAAAGCTACAGAATGCAGTGAAATGTTCGATAATAGAATGTAATACAATGTTTTGGAATAGAATGGAATGATATTTAATGGAATGAAATGTTGAGGAATAGAATGGTATGTTAATGAATGGACTGGAATGTTGAAAAATGGAATGAAATGTTATGCAATAGAATGTAATAGAATGTGTGGAACATCATGGAATGTTATTTAATCATATGGAATGTTATGAAGAGGTATGGAATGTTATGGAATGCAATGGAATATAATGTAATGGCATGAATTGTTGGAGAAAGGAATGGAATATAAACAAATGGGAATGTTATGAAATAGAATGGTATAAAATCTTATGGAATGTAATGGAATGTTAGCAATAGAATGTAATAGAATGTTTTGGAATAGAATGGAATGTGATTTTTATGGAAAGGAATGTTATTTAATGGAATGGAATGTTATGCAATAGAATGTAGCAGAAAGTAATGAAATAGAATGTTATGGAATGCAGTGGAATCTTGTGGAATGGAATGGTAAGTTTTGGAATGGAAAGTAATATTATTCAATAGAATGTAATCAAAAGTTTTGAAATAGAATGGAATGTTATTTAATGGAATGGAATATTATGGAATGGAATTGGATAGAATGTTGTGTAATGGAATGGAATTTTAAGGAAAGTAGTGGAATGATGTGAAATGGAATGGAATTTTATGCAACAGAATGGAGTAGAAAATTATCAAATGCAATGGAATGATTTTTAGTGGAATGGAATGGAATTATGTGAAAAGGAATGGAATTTTATGCAATGGAATTCAGTTGACTGTTCTTATATGTCATGGCATGTTATCTAATGAAATGGAATGCTATGGAATGGAGTGGAGTGTTCAATAATTGAATGTAATACAATGTTTTGGAATAGAATGGAATGATATTTAATGTAATGGAATGTTGAGGAATAGAATGGTATGTTGTGAAATGGAATGGAATATTGTGGAATGTAATGAAATATAATGAAATATTCTGCAATAGAATGTTTTGGAGTGGAATTGAATGTTTTTGGAATGGAGTGGAATATTGGGGAATAGAATGCAATTTTAACAAATGGAATGGAATGTTATGGCATATAACACTTAGAATGTTATGGAATGGAATGGAATGTACTGGAATTGATTTGAATGTTATTGAATGGAATGAAATGTTTTTGAATGGAATGTAATGGAATGCAATGGAATGTTATGCAATATAATATAATATAATGTTTTGGAATGGAATGGAATGTTATTTAATACAATGTAATATTAGGGAATGGAATGGAATGTTGGGGAATACAATGGAATGCTGTGAAAGGGAATGGAATGTTAAAAAATAGAATGTAATAGATTGTTGTGGGGTGGAATGGAATGTCATTTAATGCAATATAATATTAAGGAATTGAGTCAAATGTTATGAAATAGAATGGGACAGAATGTTAAGGAATGGAATGGAATGTTATGGAATGCAACAGAATGTTGTGCAATAAAATGTAATAGAATGTTATGGAATGGAATGGAATGATGTGAAATGGAATGGAATTTTATACAATGGAGTGCAGTAGTATGTTTACATATGGAATGGAGTGTTATTTAATGGAATGTAATGTTATGGAATGGAGTGGAATGTTTGGGTATAGAATATAATACAATGTTTGGGCATAGAATGCAATGGTATTTAATGGAATGGAATGTTGTGAAGTGGAATTGAATGTTATGCAGTAGAATGTAATAGAATGCTTGGAATGTAATGGAATATTATTTAATCGAATTGAATATTATGCAGAGGTATGGAATGTTATGGAATGGAATCTAATCTAATGTAATGTAATGGATTGTTGGAGAAAGGAATGGAATGTTAGCTAATGGAATGGAATGTTATGGAATGCAGTGAGATAGAATGTTATGGAATGGAATGGAATGTTCTGAATTGGAATGGAGTGTAATGCAACAGAAAGTAATAGAATTTTCTGGAATGGAATGGAATGTTATCTAACGAACATAATATTATGGAATGGAATGGAATGTTGGGGTTAGAATGGAATGTTATGCAATGGAAAAGAATTTTATGCAATAGAATGTAATGGTATGTTTTGTAATGTAATGGAATGTTATTTAATGGAATATACAGTTATGGAATGGAATGGAATATTGGGGAATGGAAAGGAATATTAATGAATGGAGTGCAATTTTATGGACTTGAAAGGAACCTTATTCAATAGAATGTAATAGAATGTTTTGCAATAGAATGGAATGTTATTTAATGCATTGGAATGTTAGGGAATGGAATGGAATTTTTGGTATATAATGGAATGCTGTGAAAGTGAATGGAATGTTATGCAATAAAATGTAACAGAATGTTGTGGAATGGAACGTAATGTTATTTAATGCAATATAATGTTATGAAATGGAGTGGAATGTTATGGAATAGAATGGGATAGAATGTTAAGGAATGGAATGGAATGTTTTGGAATGGAATGGAATGGAAAGTTATGCAATAGAATGTAGTGGAATGTTTGGAATGTTATTTAATCAAAAGGAATGTTATGGAGAGGTATGGAATGTTATGGAATGGAATGGATAGAATGTTACAGAATGGATTGGAATGTTGTGGAATTAAATGGAATGTTGTGAAATTGAATGGAATGTTATTGAATGGAATGGAATGTTTGGAATGTAATGGTATGTTATGGAATGTTATTCAATATAATGTATTTGAATATTTTGGAATGGAATGGAATGTTATTTAATTGGAATGGAATGTTATGGAATGGAATGGAATGTTGTGGAATTGAACGGTATTTCATTCCATTCCATAACATTCTATCATATTCCATTTCAAAATATTACATTCCATTAAGTAACATTCCATTCTATTCACAAACTTTCTATTTCATTCTATTGAATAATATTACTTTCCATTCCAAAACATACCATTCGATTTCACAAAATTCCATTGCATTCCATAACATTGCCTTCCATAATACCCTAGTACATACTACTGCATAACATTCCATTCCATTCAAAAACAACTAACCCATTCTATTCTGCAACATTCCATTCCGTTCATTATTATTCCATTCTATTCCCCAAAGCTCCATTCCATTCCATAACATTCCATTCCCTTCCAAACATTCTATTACATTATATTACATAACATTCCATTATATTCCACAACATTCCATTCAATTCAATAATATTCCATTCAATTCAACAACAATCC
The DNA here is from genome assembly GCA_029783875.1 of Phataginus tricuspis. Lineage (NCBI taxonomy): Eukaryota > Metazoa > Chordata > Mammalia > Pholidota > Manidae > Phataginus > Phataginus tricuspis. The sequence goes on along the minus strand of JAQQAC010016209.1, from coordinate 120,254,702 downwards.
ATTCCATTCTATAACATTCCATTCCATTCCATAACATTTTATTCCATTCCATTCCATTCTTTTCATTAAAATTCCATTGTATTCCCCAATGTTCCATTCTACTCCAAAAGATTCCATTCCATTCTATAACATTCCATCCCAATTCCTTAAAATTCCATTCCATTCAATAACTTTCTATTAAATTCTGCATAACATTCCATTCCATTCTATAACATTCTTATCCATTCTATTCCATAACATGCCAGTCCTTTCGTTAACATTCCATTCTACCCCCAATATTCCATTTCATTCCATAACTGTATGTATCTTTAAATAACATTCCATTACATTCTCAAACATACCATTACATTCTACTGCATAACATTCTATTCCATTCTGTAACATTCCATTCTAATCCCCAACGCCTCATTCCATTCCACAATATTGAATTTGTTAAAAAACATTTCATTCCATTCCATAGCACTCCATTCCATAACATTCTATTCCATTTGTTAAAATTGCCTTTTATTCCCCAACATTCCTCTCCATTCAACATTCCATTCATTTAAATAACATTCCATTCCATTCCAAAACATTCTGTTACATTCTATTGCATAACTTACCACTCCATTCCATTACATTCCACACCATTACATTCCATTCCATAACATTCCATTAAATTTCACAGCATTCCATTTCATTCAATAACATTCCAATCAATTACAAAACATTCCATTCAATTCCATCACATTTGAATCCATACCTTAACATTCCATCTGTTCTATTCAATAACATTCCATTCCATTCATTAAAATTGCATTCTATTTCCCAACATTCCTCTCCATTCCATAACATTCCATTCATTTAAATAACATTCCATTCCATTTCAAAACATTCTATTACATTCTATTGCATAATATTTCAAAACATTCCATAATACTCCATTACATTCCACAACATTCCATTCCATTTCAAAACATTCCATTTCATTCCATAACATTCTAGTACATTCTATTGTGTAAAATTCCTATTCTTTCCATAACATTCTATTACATAACATTTCACTCTATTGCATAACATTCCATTCCATTAAATAAAATTCCATTCTGTACCAAAACAGTCTATCACATTCTATTGCATAACATTCGATTCCATTCCATAACATTCTACTCCATTCCACACATTCTATTACATTCTATTGCACAACATTCCTTTGCATTTCACAACATTCCATTCCATTAAATAACATTCCATTCTATTCTAAAACATTGTATTACATTCTATTCCTGAACATTCCACTCCATTTCATAGCATTCCATTCCATTAAGTAACATTCCATTCCATAAGAGAACACTACTGCATTCCATTGCATAAAATTCCATTCAATTTCACATCATTCCATTCCATAATATTACATGATATTCTATTGTGTAACATTCCATTCTATCCTATTCTATTTCATAATGTTCCATTTCACTAAATAACATTCCATTCTTTTCCAAAACTTTCTATTACATTCTATTAAATAATATTACTTTCTATTCCAAAACATACCATTGCATTTCACAAAATTCCATTGCATTCCATAACATTCCATTCCATAACATTCTACTACATTCTATTGCATAACATTCCATTCCATTCAATGACATTCTATCCCATTCAATTCCATAACATTCCATTCCATTCATTAATATTCCATTCTATTTCCCAATGTTCCATTCCGTTCTGTAATGTTCTATTCCCTTCCATAACATTCCATTCCTTTAAATATAATTCAATTCAATTCCAAAACATCCTATTACATTCTATTGCATAACATTCTGATATTCCACACCATTCCATTCCATTCCACAACATTCCATTCTATTCCATTAAAATTCGAATGAATTCCAAAACATTCCATTCCATGCCATAACATTCGAATCCATTCCATAACATTCATTTCATTCTATTCCATAACATTCCATTCCACTCATTAAAATTGCATTCTATTCCCCTACATTCCACTCCATTCCATAACATTCCATTCCATAGCATAATATTCAATTACATTCCACTACATAGCATTCCACTCCATTCAATAACATTCTATCCCATTCTATTCTGTAACATTCCATTGAACTTGTTAATATTCCATTCTATTCCCCAACGTTCTATTCCACTCCATAACATATCATTCCCTTCCATAACATTCCATTCCATTAAATAACATTCCATTCTATTCCAAAACATTGTATTACATTCTATTCCTGAACCTTCCACCCCATTTCATAGCATTCCTTTTCATATGAGAACATTCTACTGCCTTCCTTTGCATTAAAATTCCATTCCATTTGACTTCATTCCATTCCAGTACTTAACATTCCATTCCATTCCATAACATTGTCTTACATTCTACTGTCTACCATTCCATGCCATTCCACAACATTCTATTATATTCTATTTCACAACATTCCATTCCATTCCATAACGTTCCATTACATTCCACACGATTCCATAAGGTTCCAGTCAATTCCAAAATGTTCCATTCCATTCTATAACATTCGAATCCATTCTGTAACATTCTATCCACTCTATTCTATAACATTCGATTCCATGCGTTACATTTGCATTCTAATCCTCAACATTCCACTCCTTAGAAAGCATTCCATTTGATCAAATAACATTCCATTCCATTCCAAAACATTCTATTGTATAATATTTCTTTACATTGATAATATTCCATTACATTTCACAGCATTCCATTCCATTCCATTGCATTCCACAATATATTCCATTTCAGAATATATCATTTGACTCCATAACATTCTAGTACATTCTATTGCATAAAATTCTGATTCATTCCATAACATTCCATGCCACTCCAGAACATTCTATTACAATCTATTGGATAACATTCCATTCTTTCACAGCATTCCATTGTATTACCCAACAATCCTTTCCATTCCATAACATTCCACTCCATCAAATAACATTCCATTCTATTCTGAAACATTCCATTCTATTCTATTGAATAAGGTTCCTTTCGAGTTTTTAACATTCCACTCCATGCATTAATATTCCATTCTATTTCCCAACATTCCATTCAATTCCATAACATTCCATACCATTCCAAAATATTCAATTATATTGCATAACATACCTCTGTATTCCATAACATACCATTAAATGCTAAACATTCCATTCTATTCAAAGCATTCCATTTCATTCCATAATATTTGAATCCATTCTGTAACATTCTATCCATTCTATTCCATAACATTCCATTCCTTTCGATAAAATTGTGTTCTACTCCCCATCATTTAATCCACTCGATTAAATAATTCTCCATTCCATACTAAAACATTCTACTGCCTTCCATTGCATAAAATTCCATTCCATTTCACTTCATTCCATTCCATTACTTAACATTCAATTCCATTCCATAACATTGTCTTCCATTCTACTGCATAACATTCCATTCCATTCCACATTCTATTACATTCTGTTTAACATTGCATTCCATTCCATAGCATTCTATTACATTCCACGCCATTTCATAACATTCCAATCAATTCCAAAATGTTCCATTCCATTCTATAACAGTTGAATCCATTCTGTAACATTCTATCCACTCTTTTCTATAACATTCTATTCCATTCGTTAAAATTGAATTCTATTCCCCAACATTCCATTCCATTTCATAGCATTCCATTCGATTAAATAACATTCTATTCCATTCCAAAACATTCTATTGCATTCTATTACATAATATTTCATTACATTCCATAATATTCCATTGCATTCCACAACATTCCATTCCATTTCAAAATATTCCATTTTGCTCTATAATATTCCTGTACATTATATTTTGTAAAATACTGATTCTTTCCATTCCATTCTATTTCATAACATTCCACTGCATTCCATAACATTCCATTCCATTCTTTACCAAACATTCTATGACATTCTATTGCATTGCATAGCATTGCATTCCATAATATTACATTCCATTCGAGAATATTTGATTAAATTCCATAACATTCCACTCCATTCCATAACAATCTATTACATTCTAATGCATACATTCTATTCCATTGGTTAACATTGCATATTACTCCACAATATTCCAAAACATTCTGTAATACTCCATTCCCTTCTATAATACTCCATTCCTTTAAATAACGTTCCTTTCCATAAAATAACCTTCCATTCTATCCCAAACCTTCTATTACATTCTATTGTATAATATTCCATCCATTCCATAACATTCTATCCTATTCCATTTCATAACATTCCATTCCATTCCAAAACTCTCTATTACATTCTATTGAATAATATTAATTTCTTTTACAAAACATGCCATTCCATTTCACAAAATTCCATTGCATTCCATAACATTCTACTACATTCTATTGCATAACATTCCATTCCATTCATTAATATTCCATTCTATTCCTGAGTGTTCCATTCCATTCCATAATGTTCCATTCCCTTTCATAACATTCCATTCCATTAAATAACATTCCATTCTATTCCAAAACATTCTATTACATTCTGTTGTATAACATTCCATTCTATTCCATGATACCCTATTTATTCCATAAAATTCCATTCCATTCATTAATATTCCATTCTGTTCACAACATTCCAATCCATTCCATTGCATTCCCCAACATTCCATTCCATTTCATAACATTCCCTTTCATTCCAAAATACTGTGATAAATTCTATTGCATAAGATTCCTATTAATTCTATATAATTGTATTCCAATCTATTTCATAACATTCCTCTCCATTCTATAACATTCCATTGCGTTAAATAACATTCCATTCCTTTACAAAACACTCTCCTACATTCCATTGCATAATATTCCATTCCATTCCATAACATTTTATTACATCATATTGCATAATATTCCATTCAATTCCATAACATTCCATTCCATTAGACACATTTCATTCATTTCCTTAACATTCTATTAATTTTTATTTCATAACATTCCATTCTGTTCCATAACATTCTACCCCATTCCCTTAAATTTGTTAACATTCCATTCTATTCTCCAACATTCCATTCCATAATATTGCATTCATTAAATAACGTTTCACTCCATTCCAGAACATTCTATTACATAACTTTCCATTCCATTTCACAACATTCCATTCCATTCATTAATATTCCATTCCATTCCATAACATTCTATGCCATACCATTCCAAAACATTCCATTCCATTCGTTAATATTCCATTCCATTCTGCAACATTCCAGTCAAGTCCGTAACATTCCCTTCCACAAAATAACATTTCATTCTATTCCAAAACATTGTATTAAATTCTATTGTATAACTTACCACTCCATTCCATAACATTCAATTACATTCAACACCATTCAATTCCATTCCATAATATTGCATTCAATTTCACAGCATTCAATAAAATTCCACAACATTCCAGTGCCTTCCATAACATTCCATTACAATCCACAACATTCCATTCCATTCAATAACATTCCAATCAATTCCAAAATATTCCATTCTATTCCATAACCTTCTAATCCATTCCTTAACATTCTATCCGTTGTATTCCATAACATTAAATTCCACTCCAGAACATTCTATTACAATATACTGGATAATATTCCATTCCTTTCACAGCATTCCATTGTATTCCCCAACATTCCATTCCATTCCATAATATTCCACTCCATCAAAAAACATTCCATTCTATTCTGAAACATTCTATTACCTTCTATTGAATAGGGTACCTTTCGAGTTCCTAACATTCCACTCCATGCATTAATATTCCATTCTATTTCCCAACATTCCATTCCATTCCACAACATTCCATTCCATTAAATGACGTTCCATTCCATTCCAAACTATTCAATTACATTATATTGCATAACATTCCATTGCATTCCATAACATACCATTACATTCTAAACATTGCATTCCATTCAATAACATTCCAATCAATTGTAAAACATACCATTTCATTCCAGAACATTTGAATTCATTCTGTAACATTCTATCCATTCTATTCCATACATTCCATTCCATTCATTAAAATTGTGTTCTATTCACCAACATTCTCTAACATTTCATTCATTTAAATAACACTCCATTCCACTCCAAAACATTCAATTACATTGTATTGCATAATATTTAATTCCATTACATAATATTCCAGTACATTCCACAACATTCCATTCCATTTCAAAATATTCCATTTCGCTCCATAACATTCTAGTACTTTCTACTGTGTAAAATTCTGAATCATTCCGTAACATTCTATTCAATTCTATTTCATAACATTGCACTGCATTCCATAACATTCCATTCCATCCAATAACATTCCATTCTGTACTAATACATTCTATTACCTTCTATTGCATAACATTTCATTCCATTCCATCATATTCCATTCCATTTGAGGACATTTGATCACATTCCATAACATTCCACTCGATTCCATAACATTGTAATGCATACATTCCAATCCATTTGTTAACATTACATTCTAGTCCACAACATTCCAGAACATTCCATAATATTCCATTCCATTCAATAACATTCCAATTCATTCCAAAACATTCCATTCCATTCAATGACATTTGAATCAATTCTGTAACATTCTATCCATTCTATTCTACAACATTCCATTCCATTCTTTAAAATTGCGTTCTATTCCCCAACATTCCTCTACATTCCATTCCATTCCATTCATTTAAATAACACTCCATTCCATCCCAAAGCATTCTATTACATTGTATTGCATATTATTTCATTACATTCCATAATATTCCATTACATTCCACAATATTCCATTCCACTCCATTCCATTCCACAACATTCCATTCCATTTCAAAATATTCCATTTCGCCCCATAACTTTTTAATACATTCTATTTTATAAAATTCCAATTCATTCCATAACATTCCATTCCATTCTGTTTCATAACATTTCACTCCATTCAATAACATTCCATTCCATTAAATAACATTCCATACCATACCAAAACATTCTATCACATTCTGTTGTATAACATTCCATTCCATTCCATAATATTCCATTCCATTCGAGAACATTTGATTCCATTTCATGGCATTCCACGGTTTTCCATAACATTCTATGACATTCTAATGCATAACACACATTCCATTCATTAACATTCCATTCTATTCCACACCTTTCCATTCAATTCTATAATATTCCATTAAATAACATTCCTTTCCTTTCAATAACATTCCATTCTATTCCAATACATTTTATTACATTCTATTGCCTAACATTCCGTTATATTCCATAACATTCTATTCCATGCTATTTCATAACAATGCCTTCCATTCATTAACATTCCATTACTTTCTCCAACAATCTATTCCATGCCGTTATACTCCATTCCATTCCATAACATTCCTTACCTCTCCATAATGTTACATTCCTTTAAATAACACTCCGTTCCATACGAAAACATTCTACTGCATTGAATTGCCTAAAATTCCATTCCATTCCACAACATCCCACTCCATTCCACAACATCCCATTCCATTCCATAACATACCATTCTATTCCTCAATATTCCATTCCATTAAATAACATTCCATTGTATTGCAAAACATTGTATTACATTCTATTCCCAAACATTCCATACGAGAACATTCTACTGTATTCCATTGTATAACATTCCATTCCATTTCACAACATTCCATTCTATGCCACAACATTCTATTCCATTCATTAACATTCAATTCTATTCTGCAACATTCCATTCTATTCCCAAACATTGTATTGCATTCTATACCCAAATATTTCATGTCATTCCATAACATTGCACTCGATTAAATAACTCTCCATTCCATACGAAAACATTCTACTGCCTTCCATTGCATAAAATTCCATTCCATTTCACTTCATTCCATTCCATTACTTAACATTCCATTCCATTCCATAACATTGTTTCCATTCTACTGCATAACATTCCATTCCATTCCACAACATTCTATTACATTCTGTTTCACAACATTGCATTCCATTCCATAACATTCTATTCCATTCCACACCATTCCATAACATTCTAATCAATTCCAAAATGTTCCATTCCATTCTATAACAGTTGAATCCATTCTGTAACATTCTATCCACTCTTTTCTATAACATTCGATTCCATTCGTTAAAATTGAATTCTATTCCCCAACATTCCACTCCATTTCATAGCATTCCACTCAATTAAATAACATTCCATTCCATTCCAAATCATTCTATTGCATAATATTTCATTACATTCCATAATATTCCATTCTATTCCATTGCATTCCACAACAATCCATTCCATTTCGAAATATTCCATTTTGCTCCATTATATTCTTGTACATTATATTTTGTAAAATACTGATTCATTCCATTACATTCTATTCCATTCTATTTCATAACATTCCACTGCATTCCATAACATTCCATTCCATTCAATAACATTCCATTCTTTACCAATACATTCTATGACATTCTATTGCATTCCACTCCATAATATTACATTCCATTCGAGAATATTGATTACATCCCATAACATTCCACTCCATTCCATAACGTTCTATTACATTCTAATGCATACATTCTATTCCATTGGTTAACACTGCATATTACTTCACAACATTCCATAACATTCCGTAATACTCCATTCCCTTCTATAATACTCCATTCCATTAAATAACGTTCTGTTCCATAAAATATTCCAATCTATACCAAACCTTCTATTACATTCTATTGTATAAAATTCCATCCATTCCCTAACATTCTATCCTATTTCATTTCATAATATTCCATTCCATTAAAGAACATTCCATTCTATTCCAAAACTTTCTATTACATTCTATTGAATAATATTAATTTCCTTTCCAAAACATACCATTCCATTTCACACAATTACATTGCATTCAATAACATTCCATTCCATAACATTCTACTACATTCTATTGCGTAACATTCCATTTCATTCATTAATATTCCATTCCATTCCATAATGTTCCATTCCCTTTCATAACATTCCATTCCATTAAATAACATTCCATTCCATACCAAAACATTCTATTACATTGTTGTATAACATTCCATTCCATTCCATAACATGATACCTCATTTATTCCATAAAATTCCATTCCATTCGTCAACATTCCATTCTATTTCCCAACATTCCAATCCATTACATTGCATTCTCCAACATTCCATTCCATTTCATAACATTCCCTTTCATTACATAATACTGTGATAAATTCTATTGCATAAGATTCCTATTCATTCTATATCATTTTTTCCATTCTATTTCATAATATTCCTCTCCATTCCATAACATCCCATTGCATTAAATAACATTCCATTCTATTACAAAACGCTCTCCTACATTGCATTGCCTAACATTTCATTCCATTCCTTAACATTTTATTACATTATATTACATAATATTCCATTCAATTCCATAACATTCCATTCCATTACACAACATTTCATTCATTTCCTTAACATTCTATTCTGTTCCTTAACATTCTATTTATTTCTATTTCATAACATTCCATTCTGTTGCATAACATTCTATCCCATTCCCTTAAATTCGTTAACATTCCGTTCTATTCCCCAACATTCCATTCCATTCCATAATATTGCATTTGTTAAATAACGTTTCACTCCATCCAGAACATTCTATTACATTCTATTGCATAACTTTTCATTCCATTTCACAAAATTCCATTCCATTCGTTAATATTCCATTCCATTCTGCAACATTCCATTCCATTCCATGACATTGTATCCCATTCCATACCAAAACATTCCATTACATTCGTTAATATTCCATTTCATTCTCCAACATTCCATTCAAATCCGTAATATTCCCTTCCATAAAATAACATTCCATTCTATTCCAAAACATTCTACTACATTCTTTCGCATAACTTACCACTCTATTCCATAACATTCCATTACATTCCAGAACATTCAATTCCATTCCATAGCATTCCATTCAATTCCACAACATTCAATGATATGCAGTAGAATGTAATAGAATGTTCTGGAATGGAATGGAATGATGTGAAATTGAATGGAATTTTATGCAATGGAATGCAGTAGAATGTTATCGTAAGGAATTGAGTGTAATGGAATGGAATGCTATGGAATGGATCAGAATATTCGGGAATAGAATCTAATACAATGTTTGGGAATAGAATGGAATGTTATTTAATAGAATGAAATGTTGAGGAATAGGATGGTATATTAACGAATGGAATGTGATGTTATGGAATGTAATGGAATTTTATCCAATGCAGTAGAATGTTTTCGTATGGAATGGAGTGTTATTTAATGGAGTGAAATGTTCTGGAATGGAGTGCAATGTTTGGGTATGGAATGTAGTACAATGTTTGTGGATACAATGGAATGTTATTTAATGGAATGGAATGTTGCAGAATACAATTGAATGTTAATGAATGGAATGGAAAGTTGTGGAATGGAATGGAATATCATGCAGTAGAATGTAACAGAATGGAATGTAATGAAATGTTATTTAATCGAATGGAATGTTAAGGAGAGGTATGGAATGTTATGGAATTGAATGTTATTGGAGAAAGGAATGGAATGTTAACGAATGGAGGTGAATTTAATGAAATAGAATGATATAGAATGTTATGGAATGTAATGGCATATTAGGCAATAGAATTTAATAGAATGTTTTAGAATAGAATGAAATTTATTTTATGTAAAGTAATGTTATTTAATGGAATGGGATGAAATACTATGGAATATTATGATATGTTGTGGAATAGAGTGTAATATTAATGAATTGAATGGCATGTTATGCATTAGAATGTAATAGAATGTTATGGAATGGAGTCGAAGGTCTCGAATGGAATGGAATATTATGGAATGGAATGGAATGTTATGCAATAGAATGTAATGGAGTATTTTGGTAGGAAATGGAATGTTATTTAATGGAATGGAATGTTGGTTGTTTAAACAACACCAAATGAGAATATTCAAAACAATGGCTGGTAAAAATATGGAACCCTACATAACATAAGAAAGCAGCAAAGGAAGATCTTACAGTGTATCTGAAAAAACACAGTAATAAAGAATAAACATTTTTGTGTGCATTCCCACCATGTCCAGGCCATAATATAAACGGGTTGTATTTGGAAGGTCCTCCCAACTCCTTTACTATTTTCTAAGCTTTTCTTCCCTTTAATTCTTAAATCAAATCATGTTTCCTCCAATAAGCTTTTCCTGACCTCAGTCCTGGAAAATTTCTTCTGAACTCTTGCTGAGTCAATTACCTATACCATTCATATGGCTCTTAGACTATGCTGTGTGCTACGTTTTATTATTTCTTTGATGGCATTTATACTATTTCCTCAACTGAGTGGGGAGGCTAGCTGAAGGGAAAGGCAATTATCATTTCTTTTTTTTATAATTAAGGTATAATTGATATACAATCTTAAAAAGGTTTCACATGAGCAACATTGTGGTTACTAGATTCCCCCCATTATCAAGTACCCACCACATACCCCATTATAGTCACTGTCAATCAGCATAGTAAGATGTTATAGAGTCACTACTTGTCTTCTCTGTGCTATACTGCCCTCCCTGTGCCCCCCCATATTATGTGTGCTAACCATAATACTCCTTAATCCCACCCTCCCCATAATACTCCCTTCGTACCCAACCTCCCTAACTCCTCTCCTTTGGTAACCGCTAGTCCATTCTTGGGTTCTGTGAGTCTGCTGCTGTTTTGTTCCTTCAGTTTTTGCTTTGTTGTTATACTCCACAAATGAGTGAAGTCATTTGGTACTTGTCTTTCTCCGCTTGCCTTATTTCACTGAGCATAATACACTCTAGCTCCATCCATGTTGTTGCAAATGGTGGCATTTGTTTTCTTCTTATGGCTGAATAATATTCCATTGTGTATATGTACCACCTCTTTATGCATTCATCTACTGATGGACACTTAGGTTGCTTCCATGTCTTGGCTATTGTAAATAGTGCTACAGTAAACATAGGGGTGCATATGTCTTTTTGAATCTGAGGACTTGTTTTATTAGGGTAAATTCTGAGGAGTGTAATAACTGGGTCAATGGGTATTTCTATTTTTAGTTTTTTGAGGAACTTCCATATTTCATTCCACAATAGTGCACCAATTTATATTCCCACCAACACTGTAGGAGGGTACCCATTTCTCCGCATCATTGACAGCATTTGTTGTTCCTTGTCTTTTGGCTGTTGGCCCTCTTAACTGGTATGAAGTAATATCTCATTCTGGTTTAATTTGCATTTCTCTGATGATTAGTGATGTGGAGCATCTTTTCATGTGCCTGTTGGCCATCTGAATTTCTTCTTGGGAGAAGTATCTGTTCAATTCCTACATTCATTTTTAATTAGGTTATTTGTTTTCTGTGTGTTGAGGTGTGTGAGCTCTTTATATATTTTGGATGTTAACCCCTTAGTGGATAAGTTTTTTAGAAATATATTCTCCCATATTGTAGGATGTCTTTTTGTTCTGCTGATAGTGTCCTTTGCTGTACAGAAACGTTTTAGTTTGATGTAGTCACATTTGTACATTTTTACTTTTATTTCCCTCCCCCAAGGAGATATGTTCATGAAAAAGTTGCTAATGTTTATATTCAAGAGAGTTTTGCCTATGTTTTCTTCTAAGAGTTTTATGGTTTCATGACTTACATTCAGGTTTTTGATCGATTTTGAATTTACTGTTGTGTATGAAGTTATACAATGATCCAGTTTCATTCTCTTACATGTAGCTGTCCATTTTTGCCAAAAACAGGTGTTAAACAGGCTGTCATTCCTGCATTGTATACCTATGGCTCCTTTATTGTATATTAATTGGCCATATATGTGTGGATTTATATCTGGACTTTTTATTCTATTCCATTGATATATGGGTTTTTTCTTGTGCCCATACCAGATTGTTTTGATTACTGCGGCTTTGTTGTAGAACTTGAAGTTACAGAGTGTAATCCCCCTAGCTTTGTTCTTCCTTCTCAGGATTGCTTTGGCTATTCCGGGTCTTTTGTGGTTCCATATGAATTTTAGAACTATTTTTTCTAGTTCATTGAAGAATGCTGTTGGTATTTTTATAGGGATTGCATTGAATATGTACATTGCTTTAGGCAGGATGGACATTTTGACAATATTAATTATTTCTATTCATGAGCACAGGATGTGTTTCCATTTATTGGTATCTTCTTTAATTTCTCTCATGAGTGTCTTGTAGTTTTCAGAGTGTAGGTCTTTCACTTCCTTGGTTAGGTTTATTCCTAGGTATTTTATTTTTTGGATTCAATTGTGAATGGAATGATTTTCCTGATTTCTCTTTCTGCTAGTTCATCATTAATGTATAGGAATTCAACAGATTTCTGTGTATTAATTTTGTATCCTGCAACTTTGCTGAATTCAGATATTAGATCTAATAGTTTTGGAGTGGATGCTTTAGGGTTTTTTATGTACAGTATCATGTCTTCTGCAAACAGGGACAGTTTACCTTTATCCTTACCAATCTGGATGCCTGTTATTTCTTTGTGTTGTCTGATTACCATGGCTAGGACCTCCAGTACTATGTTGAATAAAAGTGGGGAGAGTGAGCATCCTTGTTTTGTTCCCAATCTTAGAAGAAAAGCTTTCAGTTTTCCACTATTAACTATGATGTTGGCTGTGGGTTTGTCATATATGGCCTTTATTATGTTGAGGTACTTGCCCTCTATACCCATTTTGTTGAGAGTTTTATCATGAATGAATGTTGAGTTTTGTAAAGTGCTTTTTCAGCATCTATGGATATTATCACATGATTTTGTCCTCTTTGTTGGTGTGGTTTATGATGTTGATGGATTTTTGAATATTGTACCATCCTTGCATCCCTGGAATCAATCCAACTTGATTATGATGGACGATCTTTTTGATGTATTTTTGAATTTTGTTTGCTAATATTTTGTTGAGGATTTTTGCATCTATGTTCATCAAGGATATTGGTCTGTAATTTTCTTTTCTTGTGGTGTCTTTGTCTAGTTTCAGTGTTAGAGTGATGCTGGCCTCATAGAATGAGTTTGGAAGTATTCCCTCTTCTACATTCTTGAAAACTTTAAGGAAGATGCGTATTAGGTCTTCTCTAAATGTTTGATAAAATTCAATAGTGAAGCCATCTTATCCATGCCTTTTGTTTTTAGGTAGTTTTTTTATTACCAATTCGATTGAATTGCTGGTAATTGATCTGTTTAGATTTTTTGTTTCCTCCTGGGTCAGTCTCCAAAGGTTGTATTTTTCTAGAAAGTTGTTCATTTCTTCTAGGTTATCCACAATTTATTAGCATATCATTTTTCATAGTATTCTTTAATAATTCTTTGTATTGATGTGGTGTCCGTCATGATTTTTCCTTTCTCATTTCTGATTCTGTTTATGTGTTTAGACTATTTTATTTTCTTGATAAGTCTGGCTAGAGTTTATTCAATTTTGTTTATTTTCTTGAAGAACCAGCTCCTGGTTTCATTGGTTCTTTCTATTGTTTTGTTCTTCTCAATTGTATTTATATCTGCTCTAATCTTTATCATGTCCCTCATTCTACTGGCTTTGAGCCTCATTTGCTCTTCTTTTTCTAGTTTCATTAATTGTGAGTTTTGACTGTTAATTTGGGATTGTTCTTTTTTCCTGAGGTAAGCCTGTGTTGCAGTATACTTTTCTCTTAGAGCTGCCTTTGCTGCATCCCACAGGTTTTGGGGTGTTAAGTTGTTGTTTTCATTTATCTCCAAATATTGATTGATCTCTGTTTTTCTTTGGTAGTTGATCCATTGATTATTTAGGAGCATGTTGTAAAGCCTCCATGTGTTTGTGGGATGTTTTGTTTTCTTTGCATAGTTTATTTCTAGTTTCCTAACTTTGTGGTCTGAGAAGGTAGTTCACACAATTTCAATCCTTCTGTATTCACTGAGGCTCTTTTTGTAGCCTAGTATGTGATCTGTTATGAAAAATGTTCCATGTGCTCTTGATAAGAATATGTATCTTGCTGCTTTTGTGTGGAGTGTCCTGTAGATGTCTCTTAGCTCCATCTGTTCTAATGCATTGTTCAGTGCCCCGTGTCCTTATTTATTTTCTGTCTGGTTGACCTGTCTTTTGGAGTGACTGCTGTGTTGAAGTCTCCTAAAATTAATGCACTGCATTCTACTTCCCCCTTTAATTCTGTTAGTAATTGTCTCCCATATTTAGGTGCCCCTATATTGGGAGAATAGATATTTATAATGGTTATATCTTCTTTTTGGACTGACCCCTTTATCATTATTTTATATATTTATGTGTATCTTGATACTTTCTTTGTTTTGAAACATATTTTTTCTGATATAAGTACTGCTACTTCTGCCATTTTCTCCCTATTATTTGCATGAAATATTTTTTCCATCCCCTCAGTTTTAGTCTGTATATGTATTGGGTTTAAGTGAGTCTCTTATAGGCATCATATAGATGGGACTCTTTTTTTATCCATTCAGTAACGCTATGCCTTTTGATTGGTGCATTCAGTCCATTTACATTTAGGGTGATTATCAATATATCTGTACTTATTCTATTGCAGGCTTTAGATTTGTGGTTACCATAGATTCAAGGGCAGCTTCCTTACTATTTAACAGTCTAATGTAACTTGCTTATTATGCTATTTCAAACACAATGTAATGGGCATTTTTTCTCCCTTCTTCGTCTTACTTTTCTACTCTTTATATATTAGGTGTCATATTCTATACTCTTTGTGTATCCCTTGAATAACTTTGCAAGTAGTTGATTTAATTTTGCATTTGCTTAGTAATTATTGGTCTACTTTCTTTACTGTGGTTTTATTTTCTCTGATGACAGCTATTTAGCCTTAGGAACACTTCCATCTATAGCAGGCCCTTTAAAATACACTGCAGAGACAGTTTGTGGGAGGTAAATTCTCTCAATTTTTGCTTATCTGGAAATTGTTTAATCTCCACTTCAAAGTTAAATAATAATCTTTCTGGGTTGAGTATTGTTGGTCAGAGGCCCTTCTGTTTCATTGCATTAAATATATCATGCCACATCTTTCTGGCTTGTAAGGTTTCTGCTGAGAAGTCTGATGATAGCCTTATGGGTTTTCCTTTATACATCATCTTATTTCTCTCTCTGGATGCTTTTAATAGTCTCTCCTTGTCCTTGATCTTTTCCATTTTAATTATTATATGTCTTGGTGTTGTCTTCCTTGGGTCCCTTGTGTTGGGAGATCTGTGCATTTCCATGGCCTAAGAGACTATTTTCTCAGGTTGGTGACGTTTTCAGAAATTATTTCCTCAAAGACACTTTCTATCCCTTTTTCTCTCTCTTCTTCTTCTGGTACCCCTATAATATGAACATTGTTCCATTTGAATTGGTTGCACAGTTCTCTTATTATTCTTTCATTCCTAGAGATTCTTTTTACTCTCTGGGCCTCAGCTTCTTCTTTTTCCTTGTTACCTAATTTCTATTTCATTTACAGTTTCTTCTACCTTATTTAATCTACTTTAAATCCTTCCATTGTATGTTTCATTTAAGATACTGTATATTTCAATTTTTCCATCTCTTTTTTGAAGTCCTCCCTGGGATGTTGAATATTTTTCTGTAGTTCCATGAACATGTTTATGATTTTTATTTGGTGGTCAACAAATTGGTGATTTCAGTTTCTGGAGTTTTTTCTTTAATTTTTGTTTGACAAAATTTCTCTGTCTCTTCATTTTTTTTTTTTTTAGTATTTCTTATGGGATATTAGCTTTGTGTAGGTGGCGCCCTCTCATACCCAGAAGCTCTACTCTCTGGAGCTGTCAAGCACCTTAGCTATGCAGGGGTGACAGGCAAGTGGAATCAGTGCCTTCTGGGAAGAAAGAGCTCTTTAGTGCGTCCTAGCTGTAGTGTCCGCCTGCACTGCCAGGTCCTGTGGGCTGAGCACACAGGGAGTAGCCTTTGTGCTATGCCCCTGTAGCTGCTGTAGGCAGGGCCACTCTTTGGGTGGTCTAGCATAATGGTGGGAGCATCAGGTGAGTGGGACTGGTGTCTGCCAGGGGGAAGGAGTGTCAGGCTCTTATCTCATTGGGGCTGCATTGCCAGCCATGGGGGTGAAGTCCCTGAAGCTCCTGAGTGTTCCCAACCTGTTGGGCTCAGTGTGCTGGGATGATTTAGTCCACCTGCCCCTTCTGAGCAGTAAGCTCTGTGTAATCTTTGCCCCTTTTGCACCCCTCTTGCTGTTGGGAAGTCTTTCAAAGTACCCACCTTTCTTTTGTCCCAGGGGGGTGATTTGTACATACTTGTTCTCCACAAGTGCCTGGAATCTCAGTCTCTTGGAGTATTCCACCGGTCTTTGCTTTCCAGCCCCACTAATCTCCAGAGCACCATGTAATGTGGGTTTGTGTTCCGGAAGGAGGTCTTCAGGGCTGGGTGTTTAGCAGTCCTGGGCTTCTACTCCCTCCCTACTCTGTTTCTCTTCTTCCTGCCTGAGGGCTGGGGTTGAAGTAGGACTTGGGTTGCACCAGACCATGGCTTTGTTACTTTATCATTTTCTGTGAGGTCTTTTCTTTTCCCTAGATGTAGACAGTCTGTCCTGAAGTCTTCAGGTTGCTATTTCAGGATTAGTTGTATTTGCTGCATTTTTGTGTTATATGTGGTTTTGGGAGGAGGTTTCTGCCTTACTTCTCATGTCACCATCTTTTTCCTGAGTCCAACTTCCATTTCTTAAACACTTACTCTGTGCCAGGAACTTCATATGCATTAGCTTACCTACTTTTAACAGTAAGCCCTTGAAGTAGGCATTATCTTCACTTGTTCCAGATAAATACATAGAAGTCCAGTAAATTCATATAATTTGGTTACTGAACCATCTTATAGTTTCATGTAAACCTCAATTCATTCTTCCTGAGTTTTCCAGGTTGAAAAACATATTTGGGCAAGTTATTTTTATCATTTTTAAGAAGTACACTTTTTTCTTGTAATGACAATAACTTCCAAAACAAAGTTAAATTTTAGAGATGACAGGAACTATGCTCATATTGTTCCAGATTTTAATAAGAATGCTTTTATATTCCAGAATGTAAGTTATAATATTTAGTCCATATGTAAGTTTTAGATAAATATATTTTGTCTGTTTAATCTAAGAATATTTATTTTTAGCTAACCATGATATCATATGCAGAATAGATACTAATTCCTTTTACATATACATGCCTTACTGGAACCTATCAAGATGATTATATGGCTTTGATCCTTGTCTCCATTATGTGATAAAAGTTTCACAAATAAAAAATATATACTTCCTGAAATAAATCCTTCTGGTTCTTTAACTATAGCTTTGTGTTTTAATTGGTAATATTTTAAATCCTGCATGTATTTCTGTGTTGCATAAATAAAATTAAAGCAAGAAATATAATTTTGTATATTGTATCAAGGACATATTATGTTTATAAAATGAATTGAAAAGTAGCTTATATTCTTTGGTGTCCTATAATAGCATAAAGTAATGATAATTAGTTTTTCTATAAAAATTTAGAAGGAATCACCTAAGAAACCTCTAGAGTGGGCAACATTGTTTAAGCAGTTCTTTTCTCTTTAATTTAGCCAGTACTCTTAAGCTTCTATTTCTTGAATACCTTTGTAATGACTGAATGTTTTTCTAAATCATCTATTTCATAAAGACTTTTAACTTTATTAGCATATTTTATATAGTTACTTATCATAATTTTACAATCTCTGTTATTTGTATCTCTGTTATTTGTGATTACATCTTCTTTTACATTTATAAATTTTTATATTTGCATTTTCTCTCCTTTTTCCCTCAGTCAGGCTTGACTGAAGTTGCTCTTTCTATTGAAATTTTTATATATCTATTCTTATGTTTTATGTTTTCAAATTCATTAATTTTATATTTTATCTTTATTATCTCATTCTTCCTGCAATATTTGGTACTTGTTTTTTCAGTATTTCTTTTAATGTTTAGATCATTTAGCTCATTTAAAAAATTGTCTTTGATAATGAAATCAGTCTAGGCCAGTTATGTTTTACTGAACTCTGTATTCATGGTTTGGTCAGTTATGTTTCGGTGAACACCACTTTAGCCACATCTTAAAGGTTTGACGCTTAGTTTGTCCTTGGATTTCCTTTTAGAGTCATCTGTAAATGAAGCTATCATTTCACCTTTGTCCTAAGAAATAGTTTTTTAAGCATTTTTAAGTGTTTTAAGTATTTCAGTATTTGATTTTAATTAACATTACTTTTAAAACTAAATGCATTATGGTCCAAAATTTGGTTGTTTCCTATTTGTGAATTTTAGAATTTATGAAGTTTCTGTATGGCATAATATTCTACAGAGCGTTAAGCTGATATTTGTATACCAGAGAAAAATTTTACAAGTATATGGATAAATGGGTAAATAGTTAT
Organism: Phataginus tricuspis; assembly: GCA_029783875.1. Taxonomy (NCBI): domain Eukaryota; kingdom Metazoa; phylum Chordata; class Mammalia; order Pholidota; family Manidae; genus Phataginus; species Phataginus tricuspis. Next base: position 120,235,293 of record JAQQAC010016209.1, on the reverse strand, counting down.
ATGCACAAAACTCCCCTTTAATTGAATTATTTACACTCATTGCATCCATATGTTTGTACTTACCAATATGATTTCTGAAAGGCAAAGCAAGTGGTTGAGCACACTCCAAGTGTGTGTGTTTTGTTACTTTTTACTATCCCTAAAATCTTTTGTCTTGTATTTTAATGTAATATTATTCAGTGCATAAATAATTATAATTGGTATGCCTTTGTTGTTTGTATGACTTTTAAATATAAAATAAGCATTTTATTCCCACTGAATGCTTTTAGGCTTGTATTCAACTTTATTTTTTAGTAATATTAAAATGTCTATTTCCATTACATTGTGAATTCCATTATATCATTGCCTAAATACTTGTTTCTGTCCTTTCTGTGAAATTTGTTTTATGTGCTTCTCATGGTATTACCCTAGACAGGCTGTATTTTATAAACTCATCTCAGTTTCTTAACAAAACATTTCATTCCTAACACATTCCCTTGACCAGAACTACTATTCACAAGATTTAATTTAGATGTCAAGGAAGGGACTGAGGAATATAAATTCCATGTGTTGCCAGGTGGATAGCATTGTTGCTGCCATAGTGTGCCCTTCAGCTTGCCAAATATCCATTTTACTCTCGTTCCCATAAAATTAAAAATGTTCATTTGCCCATAAATGGAGACAAACCAAAGTCCCATTCGTGTGCTGAATCCAGCTCAAATTTCAGATTATCCAAACTATGGTATGTTCTCTACTTTAGGACTGGATATGATTGCTTTTGATTTGCTGACTGATTATGTAAAGAAGACAAGTTGTCTGTCCACCACCACCACCACCACATGTTCAAAACAGAAGAGTGAAGCAAGTAAAAGGATACTGGGGAGAAAAAAGGAAAGCAGGAAAGAAGGACTTCCCATTCAGAAAAAGGAGTAAAGGGATATACACCCATAACTCACCAGGACTTAGCAGGACTGAAATCTAGAAAGTCAGACATTATGAAGATCCCCTACCATGTGAGTGTGAGAAGTCTCTTGGGTAAGGCCCAGTCCAACTCACTGAGAGGGAATCCTTCATTTTTATTGTTAGGCCTGGTCTCTGTTTTCTAAGAAGTTCTTTTACATTATCTTCATTGGTCACATCTGCAAGACATGGAGGTATGCATCCCTGTGTGGCTCCATAGCTGTGTTAGCTTACTGTAGATACTGAAAGAGGAGAATGCAAGTTCTTTTATCTCTCAAATTATCAGAGAATTTGAAGGATTTTGATTTGTTTGCATCAAGTCCGTTCCATGCACCAGTAACCACATCAACAAGCATTTCCTTGTTAGAATACCCAAGTCTGATTTACTTGCTTACTTATATGCAAACCACACATGCTCTACCTCATTCATAGTAGCTATCTTGAGGCTCTCTATAAAAATAGGTGGGAACCATACTTTAATGTGATCATTGTCTTCAGTCAACGTTATTCAACTGAGAAGCATTACTGGAATCTTAACCTCTCCATGTCTTTTTAAATCCTAAATCTTAAAATACTTGGTCTGGGAAATAGTTGGCCTTTTCTAAACCTGCAAAGCTCCCAATTCCTTAACTCTTCCATCAGCTTGAAAACTGATTATATTCTAAGTTCATCTCTTTCTTAAATTATCTTGCCAAACTTTTGCGGGCACCACCAGCACACACTACAAAGTTTCTGTTTTTCAACCTTTTCCTCTAGGACTGCTGATTAGCTATTCATCTGGTTATACCTCCAAGTTACTGCAAGTAATGATTTATTAAAAGATTTACACTGCATGTCACCTGTTTTATCTGTTACCTTGTTCTCTGGCACCCAATTGTTACAACAAAGATCCATATTTTAGGTTTTTGTTACAGTAGCACTCTCTTCAAGGTACCAATTTATGTATTAATAAGCTAGGATTTTGCAAAGATAGCAAATAAATATAACATACTTGCTCATGCAAAATTCAATGCAGATATGACTGTTGAGTGGCTATCCTTTGGGTACTGATTTTGGGATCCAGGCTCCTTGAAATATTTTGCAGTCTAAAATGAAGCTACCTTTTATGTTTTTCCTTAGAAGTAATAAATCCATTTTAAATGCCACTACTGTCATCCTGTTTGATACTTTATGTTCTTTTATGACTTTGTTGCCCTTTGACTTTTTTCCTGGTTTATCATATTAAATAAAGTGCCTTTCTCACTTTATCTGGGATATATACACCCTGTTTTCATTCAAGAGGTTACTTTTACCTTGAAATATATATGATTCATTTTAACAATGAAACCATATCTATCATATCCTATCTGGTGAGATTTATTCCTTGGAAGTTTCTATTTACACAGTGTCAAATTTTATACTCAGATTACTACTTATTGCTTTGTAAAAGTCTATCTTCTTTCTGAAGAGATATTTTTAGCATAACTTTAGGTTTTATTACCACACTTAAATCATTTACACTTGTCTATATTTTAACTGTTCTTAGTGCCCACAACAGGTCTTTTATTCTATAGACAACACATCTTTGATTATTTTATGAGGATACTGGAGCAAATCTCCAAGTTCTAGCAACTCGAGAGGACTGCAATTCTGGGAATTATGTGGATGGCATTCTTTTTGCACCCTTAGATATATGAGAAAGTGTTGTTGCTAAGTTCCAATAAGTGCCACCTGGAATATGTATATTATTTCTCATTCACAAAATTTTCCCTCTTAGCCTTCTGTAGAACTAGTTCCTCCAGTGTTTAAAAAAAACAAAAAAGAAAAGAAAAAGGGAAAAAGGAATGAAATTTGATCATTTGCCATCAATCTTTCTACTACATTGCTGTACGGAAAAAAGCTTCCAAAGTAAGGGGTTTTCTAAAATAAATCGAAATTGGGGTGTTTTCTCATTATTTGCCTATTGCATGAAACAAACTTTTATTAATCATAATTGGATCTTTTTCACCACAGGAAAAGATTTTCTTCAATATTTTTTGATTGTTAATTTTATTAATAATTTAAATATTTTTTTCTCCCTTCTAGGTTTCAAATTATGTTTAATTTGGACTTTCACACTCTGTTCTCTGTAACTTTTAGAAGTTATTTCACTATCTTAATGTCTTCATTCTTTTCTTCAGTGTTCTGGGAAAATATAACAAATTTTTACTCCAATGATTTGATTATACATCAATCTGGTTTATGCTTTCCCCCCTCACATACTTTTATTAGACAATTGTGAGTTTTGATTTCTGCAAAATTCGTCCTAATTTCACATTTTCCCCTTTTGTTTTTTTATTCTTATTTCATAGGTGCAATGTACTCTGAAATATTGTTAAGAACATGAAATCTATTTTTACTTTAGCTTTTTATTACTTCAAATATTCTATTTATAAACTTTAGAGAACATTAGAAAAAAGGTCCCTAGACACATTCCTGTCACTAGCATGAATTTTATGTGTATGCTACCACAGATTTTACTACATATAGAGCTGTGTATTATATATTTTATGAAAGTTGCATGAATTATTTAATTTTTCATAGTATTGTGTGCTTGATTTTCTCTATATATGTTTTTGTAATCTATCCATATTTTTGATCCATATTTAATCCTGATTAGTCTCGCATTGTAAGAATGTACCATAATATTCTTGTCCATTTCTTTGCTGTTGGACATGTATGCCACTTGCTGTTCTTACAATACTGAAGTAAACATTCTTATACATACCTTCTGTTACATGTGTGCAAGACGTACTCAGGACTATGTATCTAAAACTCAATTCCTGGGTATTAGAGTATACACATTATCAAACTAGCATTTCCTTCCAAATAACTTCCCCAAGTAGTAGTTCTAATTTTATGTACCCACAAAGATTATATGAGTTCCTTTTTCACCACATGCTCAACATTCCTTGGTAACAGTAAGTTTATTTTTTAAATATTCCCATATTTACAGTGAGACAGGGCATTTTCATTTTTTCAGTGTTTATTGTCCATCATGTATATACATCTCTGAATTGAGTTTTATATTATTTAACCATTTTTTTCTTACTGATCTATACGTCTGTTTTGATTATATTTGATATTAACACTCTGATTGCTATATTTGTTCAAAATAATTTTTGTCATTTAATTTTATGGAGTTTATTTCCAAATTTTTTTAATTGAAGTATAGTTGATATGCCATCTTATATTGGTTTCAAGTATACAACACAATGAATCCACAGTACCAACACTATTAAATCTTCATCCCAACTATTGCAGTTACTATCTGTCAACATAGGAAGATGTTATGGAATCATTGGCTATATTCTCCATGCTGTACTACCATTCTTATTACCAACTTATATTATGATTCAGAACTTTTGTGCACCTTTATCCCCTTCACCCACTTACTCCAGCCCCTCCCCCATGGTAACCACCAGTCACTTCTCAGTATCTATGAGTCTACTGCTATTTTGCTCATTTTGTTTTGCTTTGTTTTGTTTCTCGATTCCACAAATAAGTGAAATCATACGGTATTTATTTTTCTCTAACTGGCTTATTTCACTTAGCATAATACTCTCTAGATCTATCCATGTTGTCACAAATGACAGTACTTTTCTTTTTATGGCTCAATAATATTCCATTGTGTATGTGTATCACCTCTTCTTTATCCATTCATCTATTGATGGACACTTTGGTTGCTTCCATATCTAGCCTATTGTAAATAAAGTGAAAATAAAAACATAGGGGTGCATATATCTTTTCAAGTCAACGATTTTGTTTTCTTTGGGTAAATTCCTAGAAGTGGAATTACTAGGTCACATGGCATGTCTACTTTTAGTTTTTGGAGGAACTTCCATACTGCTTTCCACAGTGGCTGCACCAATATCCATTCCCACCAATAGTATAGGAGGGTTCCCCTTTCTCCACATCCTCACCAACATTTGTTATTTCTTGTCATTTGGATAGTGGCCAATCTGACTTGTGTAAAGTGATATCTCATTGTGGTTTTGATTTGCATTTCCCTGATAATTAGTAATATGGAGCATCTTTTCGTATGCTAGCTGGGAATCTGTTTTTCTTCTTTGGGGAAATGTTTGTTCACTTGCTCCGCTCATTTTTTTAGTCAAGTTATTTGTTTTATTGGTGTAGAGCCATATGAGTGCTTTATATATTTTGGATGTTAACCCCATTCTGGATGAATCATTTAACATTATATTCTCCCACACTGAAGATTGTCTTTTTCTTCTATTGATGGTGTCCTTTACTGTACAGAAACTTTTTAGTTTGATGTAGTCACACTTGTTCATTTTCTGTTTCCCTTGCCTGAGGAGATGTGTCCAGAAAAAGATTGCTCATGTGTATGTCCAAGATAGTTTTGTGTATGTTTTCTTCTAAGAGTTTTGTGTTTTCATGACTTACATTCATATATTTGATCCATTCTGAGTTTACTTTTGTCTATGCAGTTATACAATAATCCAGTTTCATTCTCTGACATGTAGCTGTCCAGTTTTCCCAAAACCAGTTGCTGAAGAGTCTGTCTTTTCCCCTGTGTATATTCATAGATCCTTTATCATATATTAATTGATCATATATGCATGGGTTTATATCTATTCTGTTTCACTGATATGTGGTGTTTATATCTAGTCTGTTCCGTTCATCTATGGGTAAGGGTAAGTTCTTGTGCCAGTACCATACTTTTTTAATAATTTTAGCTTTGTACTTTAGCTTCAAGTCAGGGATAGTAATCCCCCCAGCTTTGTTCTTTCTCAGGATTTCTTTGACTATTCGGGGTCTTTTGTGGTTCTATCTGAATTTTAGAACTATTTGTTTCAGTTCACTGAAGAATGCTGTTGCTATTTTGATAGGGATTGCATTGAATCTGTAGATTGCTTTAGGCAGGATGCCAATTTTGACAATATTAATTCTTCCTATCTATGATCATGGGATAGATTTCCATTTATTTGTATCTTCTTTAATTTCTCTTATTAGTGTCTTATAATTTTCAGAGTACATGTCTTTCACCTAATGGGTTAGGTTTATTCCAAGGTATTTTATTCTTTTTTATGCCACTGTAATTGGAATTGTTTTCCTGATTGCAATTTCTGCTAGTTTGTTGTTAGTATATATGAATGCCACCGTTTTCTGTGTATTAATTTTGTATCCTGCAACTTTACTGAATCCAGTTACTAGTTCTAACAGCTTTTGGTGGAGTCTTTAGGATTTTCTATATATAGTGGCTTTTCATCTGCAAATAGTGACAGTTTTACTTCTTTGTTCCCAATTTGGGTGCCTTTTATCTCTTTATCTTGTCTGCTTGTCATGGTTAGGACCGCCACTATTATCTTAAATAAAAGTAGTGAGAGTTCATGATCTTAGAGAAAAACCTTACAGCTTTTCATCATTGACTATGATGTTAGCTGTGGGTTTGTCATATATGGTTTTCAATATGTTGAGGTATTTTCCTTCCATACCCATTTTTTTAAGTTTTTATCATGAATGGATGCTGAAATTTCAAATGCTTTTTCAGCATCTGTTGAGATGATCATATGATTTTTATCCTTTTTGTTAATGTGGTGTATCACATTGATTGATTTATGAATATTATACCATCCTTGCATCCCGGGAATAAATCCTACTTGATCATGATGGATGATCCTTTGATGTATTTTTGAAGTCCATTTGCTAATATTTTGTTGAGGATTTTTGCATCTATGTTCATCAGGGATATTGGTCTATAATCCTGTTTTTCTGTTGTGTCTTTGACTGGTTTTGATATTAGAGTTATGCTGGCCTTATAGAATGAGTTTGGAAGCATTCCTTCCTCTTCTACTTTTTGGAATACTTTAAGAAGGATAGGTATTAGCTTTTCTTAAAATTTGGTAGAATTCAGCTGTGAAGCCATCTGGTACTGGCTTTTGCTTTTTTGGGTTTTTATGATTGATTACCAATTCGATTTCATTACTGGTAATTGATCTGTTCAGATTTTTGGCTTCTTCCTGGGTCTTGGAAGGTTGTACTATTCTAGGAATTTATCCATTTCTTCTAGGTTGTTCAGTTTATTGGCATACAATTTTTCATAGAATTATTTAATAATTCTTGTATTTCTGTGGTGTCAGCTAACTATTCCTCTTCATTTCTGATTTTGTTTACTTGTGTATTCTCTTTTTTCCTTAATATGTCTGGCTAGGAGTTTGTCTATTTTACTTATTTTCTCAAAGAACCAGTTCTTGGTTTCATTGATTTTTTTCTAATGTTTTATTATTCTCTATTTTATTTATTTGTGCTCTGATCTTTATTATGTCCCCACTTCTACTAACTTTGGGTTTTGTTTGTTCTCCTTTTTCCAGTTTCTTTAATTGTGAGTTCAGACTTTTTATTTGGGATTGTTCTTGTTTCTTGAGGTAAGCCTGGGTTGCTATGTACTTCCCTCTTAGAAGCGTTTTTGCGGCATCCCACAAATTTTGAGCTGTTGTGTTTTGTTTTCCTTTGTCTCCATTATTGCTTGATCTCTTTGATTTGTTCATTGACCCATTGATTATTTGGAAGTATGTTGTTTAGCCTCCATATGTTCGTGATTTTTTTTTCTCTCTGTGTAATTTATTTCTAGTTTCTTACCTTTGTGGTCAGAGAATTTCCTTGATAGAATTTCAATATTTTTTAATTTATTGAGGCTCTTTTGGTGTCCTCTATAATGTTATCTATTCTGAAGAATGTTCCATGTGTACTTCAGAAAAACGTGTATATGCTGCTTTTAGGTAGATTATTCTGTATATATCTGTTAAATCCATCTGATCTAATGTGTTGTTCAGTGCCTCTATTTCCTTATTTATTTTCTTTCTGAATGGTCTGTCCATTGATATAAGTGGGGTGTTAAAGTCTCCCAATATAATTGAGCTGCAGTCTATTTCCCCTTTTAGTTTCTGTTAGTATTTGTTTTACATATTTAGGTGTTCTTATGTTGGGTGCATAGATGTTTATAATTGTCACACTGTCTTATTGGACTGATCCATTTATCATTATGTAATGTCCTTTGTCTCATTACTTTCTTTGTTTTGAAGTCTATTTTTCCTGATATAAGAACTGCTATGCCTGCTTTTTCTTCCTATTGAAATATCTTTTTTTCATACCTTCACTTTCAGTCTATGTATGTCTTTAGGTCTGAAATGAGTCTCTTGTATATGGGTCTTGTTTATCCATTCTGCCACCCTATGTTTTTGAATGGTTCATTCAGTCCATTTAAATTTAAGGAAGTTATGTACAGGTATTTAATTATTGTCTCCTTATTAATTTTTTTCTGGTTGTTTTAGTAGTACCTCTCTGTTCCTTTCTTCCTCTCTTATACTCTTCCTTTATTATATGATGGTTTTCTTTAGTGTTGTGATTGGATCTCTTTTTTTTAATATTTTGTATATATATTGTTGGCTTTAAGTTTTGTGGTTACCAAAGGTTAAGGAAAACTTTCTTACTATACAACAGTCTACCTTAAATTGCTGATTAGTCTATTTCAAACACAGTCTAAAAGTACTTCTTTTTTCTTCTTTATCCTCCTCCATACTTTATGTAACAGATATCACAATGTGTATTTTTGTATACCCCTTGACTTATTTTATGTGTAGTTGGTTTTACTACATTTGTTTTGTTTTAATTTCATACTTGCTTACTATGTAATTGGTCTACTGTCTTTCCTGTGTGTTTATTTTCGCTGCTGAACAATATTTAGGGTTAAGAACATTTACATCTATAGAAGTCCCTTTTATACATACTGTAAGGGCCAGTTTAATGGTGGGGAATTCTTTTAACCTTTATTTACCTGGAAACTTTTAATACCTCCCATCAATTCTGAATGATAACTTTGCTAGGGGGAGGATTCTTTGCTGAAGTTCCTTCTATTTAAATACATTAAACATTTCATGCTACTCCCTCTGACCTGTAAAGTTTGCTGAGAAATCTGCTGATAGCCTGATGGAGTTTCCCCTATAGGTAACTGTCTGCATTTCTCTTGTTGCTTTTAATATTCTGTCTTTATTTTTAATACTTTCCATTTTAATTACTGTATATCTTGGTGTTGTCTTCCTGGGTTTCCTTCTGTTAGGGATTCTCTGCACTTCCCAGACCTGGGTGTCTATTGCCTCCCCCAGGCTGGGGACGTTTTTAGCAATCATTTCTTCCAAGAGACTCTCCACTCCTTTGTCTCTCTCTTCTCCCTATCATATACCTATTATGCAAATATTGTTTCATTTGGAGTTGTCACATTAGTCTCTTAGCATCCTCTCATTTTTAGAAATTCTTTTTTCTCTCTGTTCCTGAGCTTTGTTGTTTACCTATTCTCTAATTTCCTCTCAGATAGGTTCCTCTACTTCCAGCAGTCTACTATTCATTCCCTCCATTGTATGTTTCATTTCAGTTACATATTCTTTTAGCTCTGAGTGGCTCTTTTTCAAATCTTCTCTCTGTTGAAGTTCTGACTGAGACATCAATTCTTTTATACAGGTCAGTATGCATATTATGATTGTGACTTTGAAATATTTATGAAGGAGATTGATTGTTAATCTCTGTTTCATTTAGCTCTCTTTCTGGTGTCTTATCCTCTTCTTTTGTTTGAAACATATTCCTCTGCCTCCTCATTTTGTCTGGGTTTCTGTGTTTCTTCCTTTGAATTAAATAGATCCACTATGCCTCCTGGTCTAGAAAATAATGGCTGTATGAAGAGGGCATTCTGTGGTTCCTGGAAGCTCAAGACTCTGCTCACCAGTGCCTGGTTCTCCTTTGTGGTGGAGTAGCAATTGCTATTGGTGGGCTGTGGGCATGGCCACTTTTCTGCCTCTCTGCCTACATTGTGAGCTGAGGCAGTGGTGCTTCTGTGGGGATCATTGTAGGTGCAGTAACCTGCTGCCTGCTTGGCAGTGAAGGCAGTGCTGCTGGGCCCAAGGGTTGGGCAGGATGGTTGCACAGGGAAATGTGGCTCAGGGTTGGGTCCCCAGCGAGGAGGAAGGATCTTTTGCAGCTGGATCCTACAGGGACCTCTACAGTTGGGCTGAGAGAGAGCAGGAAAGCTGGGAAAGTCTCTTTCTGCTTTCCAGGCAACAAAGTCTCCCTCTGCTTGCCATGCAGAAAAGTCTGACAGCTGCTAGGCCAAATAGGCCAGGTGGGTAAGGTATGTGCACAGGGAATTGCCTAGGGGTTAGCTGCCAGTAAGGAGGATGGACCATTTAGAGCTGGATCCTGCAAAAACCCAACCAGTTGGGCTGAGGGAGGGCTGGGGGAGTGTCATCCACCTGCCCTTTCTCCTGTGGAGAGAGGCGCCTCAAACCCCAGCCCCTCTGGTGCACTTCCTGCTGCTGGTAAATCTTTGAAACTGCCACCTCTCTACTGGGTGTCAGTGGGACTGAAGGGGTGTGCCTGTTCTCGACAAGCATCAGTAGGCTTAGGCTCCCAAAATGCTCTGACTCTTCCTGCTGTCCAGCCCCATTAATCACCAAAGCCCAATGCAATGTGGACTCATGTTCCCAGAGCAGATCTCCAGGGCCACATATTCAGTATTCCTGAGTGCTTATCCACTCCCTGTTCTGTTCCTCTCCTTTCTGCTTGTGGGCTTGGATGGGGCAAGGGCTTGGGTCCTACTCAATTGTAGCTCTGCCACTTTATCTGATCTACCCTTCTTTATGTGATCTCTGCTTTTTCATGTGTAGATGGTCTGTTCTGTGGTCTTCAGGTCATTTTCAGGGTTAGTTGTATTTGCTACAGTTGCTTCCTTGATGTGTGCATGGGAGTAGGTTTCTGCTTTGCCTTCATACTCCGCCATCTTTTTCCCCATTCAGTTTTATGTTTTTTGAATAGATGTTCCCTTTCAAGTTAAGAAACTTTCTATCAGTTCCTATTTATCTGTGAATTTTTATCATTAATGGGTGTTGGATATTTTCAAATGACTTTTCTGTATTAGTTGATATGATCATATGATATTTTTTAACCTGTTGATTGGTGGCTTACATTGATTGACTTTTGAATATTGAACCATCCTTGCATAACTGGAGTAAATCTCGTTTTGTCATAATCTATAATTCCTTTTATGCATTGTTAGATTCAATTTGATAATAATTTTTTGAATATTTTTGCATCTGTGTTCATGAGAGATATTGGTTTGTAGCTCTTCTTTCTTGTTACACTTTAATCTTATTTTAGTATGAGGGTAATTCTGACTTCATTGAATGAGGTTGGAAGTATCTGTAATAATTCCTTTGACTTAAAAGTCTGCTCTCTTTGAAATTAGCAATGCTCCACTACCTTTCATTGGTTATACATTGCTTGGAATGTATTTTCCTCTATCTTTTTTTTTAACCTGTATGTATGATTCCAGTTTCAAAAAGACAGATGCACCCCTATGTTTATTGCAGCACTATTTACAATAGCCAAGAAATGGAAGCAACCTAAGTGCCCATCAGTAGATGAATGGATTAAGAAGATGTGGTACATATACACAATGGAATATTAC
>JAQQAC010016209.1:120204500-120223459 GCA_029783875.1 Phataginus tricuspis | reverse complement strand
TAGGGTTGGTGGGGGGGACCTGATGAAGGGGGTAGTTTAATCATCACAATATTGCTTATGTAATTGTAGGTTAATGATACTAAAATAAAATAAAGTGTAAAAAAAAAGGATATAACTATATTTCTCCACCATCTGTCACATAATAGATGAATCGAAACTTTTACTAATGTGAGTAATAATATAACTCATTTCTGCCCTTTTTATTTTACTAGTTATTTTTGTCTTCTTCCTTTTCCTTACTTCTTTGCAGCATTTTACTGAGTTTATCATCAGACTTTGTTTACTTCTGCATTTTCCTCAGTACTGCTTTTCAAGTTAATCTATTCTATTTCTAGATCAATAGTACCCTTAGCTTTCCTGATGTGGTTGCAGTGGTAGTTTGTTTTGTTTTACCCTTTGTAACATGTATATTTAGGTTAAGAAAGTCTAACATTAATTAGTATCTCTCTCTTCCTCCTCAAAATATACAGACTATAAAAATACTTAAATACAGTCACTCATCTTGGCCTCATACCACTCACATCTTTCATGACATGTTACTTAGTTTTTTTATTCCTTTAGTTCTAGCTCTTGAAGGTATGCATTTTCAAGCCCTACCTATTTTATGAGCCCACAGGTTAGTAGTAGATCATTGTTCATGGAACTTTGATAAAGAAAATAAAATCTCAGTAGTTATTTGTGGGAATTTCCTATATGTCCAAGATCCCAATCCATAGCCTTGACTTAGAGAGGACCATAGTATTAATGCAAATCAGTTTTTAGTGAAGCACCTTATCTCAGCAATACAATACAGCAGGTATTTCTGCATTCCCAGAGATTGTCTGCTGACAGGAATTTGGAATTTTTCAGGGCTTTCTGAATGTGTGTAGAGAAGCACTTCATCCTACCTCAACTAAAGATTTCTTTGAGATCCAAGCAGAGTACATTTAACTCGGGATAAAAGTAAGAAAGATAACACACTGCTCAAAATAAAAAATAAATTGAGTTTGGGGAGATTTTGATGTTCCTCTGACGTGGAAATAGAATAATATTTATTGGTTCTCTTAACCTCGGGTGTGTTTTATGTATTTGGATGTGCTTAGAGTTTGAACTTTGATATAGAACTTGTCTCTACTCTGAGCTCTACTGTATATTGGCATTTTGACCGCAAGTACAATATTTAACCTCGCTTGAGCTTAGTTTCTTCTATATGCCAAAAGGTGACAATATTTGATCTGGGTACCTTATATAATTGCTGTAAGAGTCAAAAAGAATAATAAGGGATAGTGAGTGCCTTGTGGATTATAAAAATATCATGCAAATATAAAGGATGGTTAAGAAACAGGAAAACATTGGAAAACTGCATGTGACTTATGTCATGGTCCTGATGAGTCATCTTGTCAGGGAGGCAAGAATTATTATAAAATCCGAGGATTTTGAAGATGTTCAGTGTCTTCCAAATATAATCTATTTGAAGAATAATAGTGATAAAAACTGAAAAATGTCAGTGTACCAAGGATGCTGGGTCATTTTGACTGGGTTATAATTTATGTCTGCCATAAAAAGCTGGGGATGAAACTTACCTCATATAGGCTGCAAATCTAGACAGATGAAAGATATGGGTGAAATCTAAATTTAGAATAAATCTATTTAATGTTGAGAGAGTAAGCAAGGAAGGACTTCCCTGTAATGTGGTACCCCTTAAGAAGTGAGATACAAAGAAAACTGCGCCAAAGAAAGTGATCAGAAAACAGTGGTGCATACAGCAAGCAGAAGAAGGATGTTGGCCACTCCAGTCTAAGCCACAGATTAGTTCCTTACATCTCTGGGACGCTGATTTAGTTATTACATGAATTATAAGGTTTTTTTCCCCCTCTACTATGCATTTCTTATACCGTTTTTTTTTTAACTTTCACATAGGGTTAAATGCACCAGGGTTTATTCTTATTTTTGAGAAGGGTTTAGGTATAAAAGGAACATATATTTAGTACCTGCTATGACCAGACAATGAGGAAGCTCATTACTCACAATATCTCATTTAACATTCTGGACAATCCTAGCAAGTAGACATTCTTATTCTCGTTTTACCTATAAGGAAGCTGAGGTTCAGAGTAGTTCAATAACTTTACCAGGGTCATACATTAAGTTACAGTGCTGAAATTTAAGTCCATGTCTATCTGAGGCAAAAACATTTCTTCTCATTCAGCAATTAGAGACATTAGTAGAAAGATGAGGAATTCTTCCAGGACATATGTGTATTATACACAAGGAACATGAATCTGTGTTCAGAGAGAATGACTGCTTTCAAATCCCTCTAGCAACTGTATTCTCCAAGCCTAAAAAAAATTCCATTAAAACCACCGGTAGCAAATAAGTTCATTTTGAATACTACTTCTGATTAGTTAGCAATCACTGGCTGTAGCACTGTGTTGGGAAAGATTCTGAGTAGGATGCTTCCTGACTTAGCAGGAAAGAGTTTTATACTCAGTCAGTGATGACTCAATCAGCTATGGATGTGGAAGGGAGACATAAATGTCAAGTTTCTGACCTCATGGAACTAGACATTTATTACCTTGATTTAAGAGAAGTTAGTTTCATCTGTTAATAGTCCAGTTCCCTTGGGAGCAAGCCTAGATTCGGCCTCCTCATTTCTTATACCTCATTCTGTGAGGAAGTTAATGGGATCTAATCCTAAGAGAAGTATTTGATAAAAGGGAAGGGAGGTGGTGGGAGCATTGCATTCCTGGGGAGGAAGGGAAGAAGCACTGTGGAGAATGGTGGGAAAGGCCAGGCACATAATCAAGCTTTGTTCAGGCATAGGGGCATTGTTCAAAAATCACCAAGGGTTAATCATAAAATTATCTTAGCTAACTCATTGGTGTTGTTTAGTGTTATATAGGTACCTACAGTATCATAAAAATGAAAATCGGTATATTAATGAAAATTTCCTTCCATTTGAGCAATAAAATTGCTTTATAGTCTTTGCTAGGGTCATTAGGCATTAATCTGAGCAGTGGCGTCTGGCTGGAGGAAAACTGTGAAACCATGTCTGTATTTTCATGACACAGGACAAGGAAGTAGGAAGTGTACACTAGGTGGACAGGGTAACAAAATGAGTTTAAGCAAAGTTAGTTAGCCCGGACCAGTGAGCCCCTGTCAATGATAACTGAGGAGAAAAAAGGTAACGAAGCTTAGAGGGAAAGCCAAGGATAGGTGGCTGGGAATCAGTATAAAAGCAAATGTCCAAGTAAGAGCCAAACAAGAGCAATGAATTAAACAAAGGACATGTTGTGTCCCTCTGGATGTTTTATTTACACTAACGCCTGACAAACGAGATCCTATCATTTCAACCAACTTTGTCCACTTATCTGTTGCTTTAGTCAAAGAGCTGGTTGGACTGATATTTTCCAATGTTTGATGCATTTGACTGACTGCCGCATTCTCCTGGACTTCATACCAACACAGACTAGTTCACACTGTAAATCTTAATTTGCTCCTTGCCTTGATTTTCTACCACTAATAGAATCTACACATTTGAAAATTATGTTTTCAATATAATCGTTCAAATAATTCATGTAAGCAAAATTAAACTTGATATGATTTCCCATGGGAAATAAGAATATGGAATGAGCTCCCTTATACTAATTTAATTTTGCCCTTAGCCACCACACAATTGGGCAAGTAACATCTCTAATATCTTCACAGAATTAAATTGGCCCCAGTAATAGCAACTTCATAATATTTGTACGGTGCCCCTTCAGGGTGGTACGTATCCTTAGAGAGGTGAAGAAGTGTAGTGGGGGCCTTGGAGAGATGTGGCAGGGTGAGTAAGTAAGTTCTCCTAGATCATTAATCAAGTCAGAACTCTAAGACGAGTAAACCCGATGCTATTACAAGGCTTGAGAAATCAGAGAATTCTGAAATGCACCTTACAGTGGAGCAGGGTTATACTGTAGCTACAGACAATGTTCAGGACATGGGCTGGCACCTCTGAGCCCAGAAGTGACAGAAGACAAGTAATAAAAAGTGGCTTCAAATAAGAATAATATTTTTATAATATTTTACTACTCCAAAGACCCTTTTCAAAATGTTTTATTTTGTGAATAATCAAAGATTTGAAAACTAATCGAAGATATGCAAAATAAGATGATAATTTTTGAGTGAAATTTGAAAATTTTAAGGGCAAAATGTCAGCGAAGTTGCTGTAAGACAGATACTCTCATAATGACCTGGTAGCTGAACCAAGTGGTTTAAACTTTCTGTGGACATTGGCAGTGTGCATAGTCATTTAAAAATGTTCATAGTCTTCGATCCAGTAATTCCACTTCTGGGAATTGGCATAGAGAATAAACGAAAATTCAATGACAGATTTATACATGTTTTTCACTGAATCATTATTTAGAAGAACAAAAAAAATAGAAGGGGCCTAAATACCCAAATATTAATTAAACAAATAAATTGATACCATAAATATGTAGCCATTAAAATTGTTCCAAATATTTCTAAAGTCCTATAGAATAGCATGTTAAATAAAAGTAAAGAATAGGAAATTATATATTTAAAATGATCTCAATTACATTAAAAAGTACATTAAAGGAGAGAAAGTACATTAACATAAATAGCAGTTGTCTCAAGATGGTATGCATACAGAAGGCTTTCGATTTTGTCACTGTAGTGTCCCATGTTTATTGATATCATGTAATAAGTATATAATATTTCTATAAAAATAACACATGATTTTATGTGTATTATTACATTTGACTAAAAACCAGATTTAGAGAGTCCAAATTAACATTATTCCCACTTTATAGATGAGAATATAGAGATGCAGAGAAATTAAATGGATTATCCAAGGTCACAGCACATATAATTTGTAGAGCTAGGGTTGACCTCGACCTTTTTCTGATTCCTCATCCCATATTCCTCCTTCTATCCCACACTACTTCTTTCAGAAGGAATAGAATGGAGACGGGTCCAGTAACAGTGGCTTATATCTGTTAATAATCAGAGATTTCATTTAATTAGGTGCTTGACACAAAACTCTGTATGAGCTTTGCCTCAATTAAAGCTTTGGTTTTCAAGTTGATTCCATATCTGATCTTAGACAGTTTAAGCTGTCTCTAGTATATAAGATAAAGCAAACAATCTCCCGTGTTTGAGGAATTTTTTTTCAAACTAACCATATCAAAATATATAGTGAAATCTTTGTTTATTAAATGTCATATTTCTTCATACCCTGGACTATACAAATTCACTTTTCTCCCCTAACAATAAAAGTTTTGGGCACACTAAGTACCTCGAAGTATGTTTTAAACCATTCACTGTGATATATGCTTGATGAAAGTACTTTCAGAAAACAACCTATGGATTATTTTGGACCCCTGAGGAAATGGTGCCAGTGACTAAATTTGCAAGATTTCTTTTGGTTTAGAGGCTTCTGGATGTATGGTGGCAGA
Organism: Phataginus tricuspis; assembly: GCA_029783875.1. NCBI lineage: Eukaryota > Metazoa > Chordata > Mammalia > Pholidota > Manidae > Phataginus > Phataginus tricuspis. Next base: position 120,218,024 of record JAQQAC010016209.1, on the reverse strand, counting down.
AGAAGTCTTAGAACTCATTCAGTTCTAATCTTGGTCTTATTTTCTTGAAATTTATCACCTCTGACTTAATTCTGAGGTCTGAGGCAAGCCACATCCAAAGGGATACCTTAGATTAAAAGTCCTTCACATAGATTAGACCACTCTGGGGTATCTGCCTACCTCTAAACCACAGACTGTGACCAGAACTAATTGGGCACTAATCTAACTGGCCTAAGCCAGCTAACTCAGCTAGGCTTCCTTGCCCTCATCGGCCCCTGCTGTTCCCCTCACACAAAAGCACCTACAAGTAAAAGATAATTGGAACCAAAACCTCTATAAATTGTGACCCAGGGCTGAGAGATGAGGTGGCTCATGACTTGAATGAAACTCTTTTTGATCTGGAAACCTAAATCAGATTCATACTTCAGGTTCTTTATCAAACTGATCTAAATTTTAGTAAATTCAATCCCTACATAAACCAGAGCAGTGAAGTAACAGACCTTATCCTTATTTCCTTGAACAAATATTTGAGCAACGTGTGAATACAGCTGGTCTATCCCTCAGGCTTCTTGAAGAGGAGAAGTGGGAAGAATAGGGGAGAGACTGAGATGGGCATGAATGTGCAGGTGTGGTTTTGAGAGACTGATATCTGTGCGTTTTAAAATTCATTCTCTCAATGCTCTGTCTTACTTTTTTTCCAGTTCAGCGTATGCACTTACCTGTCACAAAGCCTGCTATTATATGTCCACCTCTGAATTGTAGCATCAGGCAATTAAGATTCACAAGGTGCTGAAAGATTTATAAACCAAAGGAAAGAAAATTGTGTTCTATTAAAAAGCCGGGAAGTAAGCATCTTCTCAATGAATTATCTGAAGCCCATCTTCATTTATTGAGGTCAAAGTTTCCTTATGTTCACAAGAAACTTGTATCTATGAACTGATATTTCAGATAGTATGATTTTCAGATACTCTTGACAGCTAGTTAAAATGATGTGCCTCTTGGAATTTCCATATGGCCAAATGGTAGAAATGATGAATGAAGATTCAGTTTGAAATAATAATGAACTTGACTCACCTGTTAAGACATTCCTATAATCTATAAAGGGAAAACTCAAGAATAAATTTTTTAAATTCAGTCATTTTTAGCCAATATACTTTGAGGTTGCATATTGCTACATAAAACATGGGAATTTTTATGCACAATGTCATCTGTGTCCAATGGGAGTTAAGCACATGAATTCCTCATTTCTTAAAGGTTCAGTGAGTATCTTACTGGCATGAAAGCTCTGGCTGCTTTGGAGACCAAACAGTCTACATTCCAATTACCATGCACATTTACTTTTAACATTAAGGGAACACTTCTCCATATCTTTCTTTTGCTCACTCTTAGAAATGGTATTAGAAGAGAATGTACACTACCAAGTGTCTGGTGGATCTCTCTATTCAGCACAAGGCAGATCCTTTAACATATACTGACCAAATTCTCAGGGACACTGCTCCATTGAAGATGGGTCTAATACTACCATTTGAACAGACATTTATTTAGTGTCTGTTCTGGAACAGACTTAATTTGTAACGGGCTTTTGATAGGCAATGGGCATACACAGACAAATGTGATCATATCCCTGCCATCAAGAAACTGAATTTCAGAGGAGAGACAGCCTTCTTAAACAACTGAATGTGCTACATGAGCATATGATACTAGAGGAGATACATTTGAATGTTGAAGCTCATATGAACTCATTTTGGGGGGCGGGAATAGTTATAGTAGAGGCTGCATTTGAGCTATGACTGTGTCTTACAGGATGTGTATGAATTTGCCAGACTGAACAAGGTTAAAAAGAGAGAGGTGGGATGTGAAATCAAAAGAATGATGGTATTGTACAAGGGCACCCACACATAAAAACTTAGAAAGAGCCCTGGATATTCTCTGGAGAGACCCGATATCCTTATACTGTAGATGCAATATGCACAGACTGGAAAGGAGATGTGCCCTACCCAGTCTCACAAAGTGGAGCAAGTGGCTCTCAGTGAAGTGTTCTTGCCAGTCCACACTGCCTCTAGCTGAAATGCCCTGACATTTAGAATTTCTGGAACAGTCCATTCCCAACCTCATCCCTTTGCACTTGTATGCGTGCATACAAGTTTTTTAAGCCTGCGCCATACTCTGGTGCCCAGTATATTTAGCATCAGGGAGCACTGGGAAACTCACAGACATGCAGAGCAGGAAGTTTTCTTCTCCAGCCATTTCTTCAAGTGTGTGCCCTTCATTCACAGATCCTCGCAGCAAGCTAACACCTTAAAGTTACTCACCCTGATTTAAATACCTACTCATTTTGTGCATATAGCTACCTATTAAAATTTGCAATGTTGAAAACATAGCAATAGAGATAGCAGGCCAAACCATGGTAGCAGGAATACACCCAGATATATACAACTCTTAGCTATTTATTTTTGCCATGTTAATGAAATACAACATTAAAATCAATGATAATAAAAAATCAATTAAGTGAAGGGAAATTTCTACTTAAAAATTTGGAAAGACTGGCTTATAATATGTCCCGTACATTTATCTTGAATAAATCAATCATGATGCTTAGTATAATGATTTAGGGACAAGGGAAACTGATTATTAGTCCAGTTCTGACATTTTCCAGCAGAGATATGCTAGATAACTTCTCAGAATCTCCATTTTCTCATCAGTAAATTGATATAAATAACTATGCAGAGTGAGTGTGAAAATCATATAGAGTAATGCAAGTCAATGTATTTTTCTGAACTCTGAAATATTATCCTGATATAAGGTATTAATGTTATTCAGACTCATTTTACAAAATGGAGTACTTAGAATTTTAAGTGCCAATTTCCTTATATGTGATCTATATTTATTTTATTTCCAGTTCTTAAATATTACTGTATTAAATGCTAGTGCATTTTCCAAAGTGGTCTAATATCAACAGATATATTTTAAATATAATTATGCAAAGTAAAATTTGCATAAGCTTGTTGGAAAATAAATAAGTGCAATGTTATGCAGTATTCTTAAAAGAATGTTTATGTGGGCTTGATTCGACTGACCACACGAGGCAGCACGCTTACCTTACATTTATGTTGCCTCTTTTATTCATCTGAAAATATGTTGTTATTAGAGAAAAAAAATACATCTTCGTGAAATGAAAAGGTAGTATTGCATACATATAATTTCACAAATTGCAAAGCACTTTCAAGTCCACTCTTACACTGGTCACCAAAATAACCTTGCATATTGGAGGGAGGACTGTGTTCCCTCCCCAATGTCTCAGCTGTCCTACTTCTCAAAATTTAGGGATTCAGCAATCCTTTATAAAGAATGCTGACCACCAAGCACAGGTTCATTTATGGGGCTATATGTAAGGCAGGTTTCAAATATGCAAGCACATTTAGTTAAGATTTCTTACATTCCTTTAAGCAAACATTTAACTAATTTTCAATAAGTGACACTTTAATGCAGTTTATAGTGTTTTTGTTCTATTCAACATTAGTCCCTATAAATATGATATCAAATGCATGTTATTAGCAGGTATTAAAGGATTCTTATAATGAGTCACACGAAGCTGATTAATCATCTCCTGGTGATTCATTTGTTTATGCAACTTCTTTCCTCTTTAAATCAAGTCAGTTTTTAACAACAGTCTCCTTGAGCATGGTTTTTGCTTTTAATGGAAATAATGGAAAATAATAAATCTTTATGGATTCTCCCCAAACCCAGAACACCACAGATTCTCATATTGTAAATGTGTGAAACCTGTAATTCCCCCCAAAAGCCTGCTACTTCTATTCAGTATTTTAAGCTTTAACAGTAGACTGCTTTAAAGAGGTTTTATTCTACAGGGAGCTCCTGACTTTAGCACAACACCCTGTGAAGGCTTACCATAATCGATACTAAATTGTACACACAGAAAAGAGTGTGCAGGTGTAATCTCTAAGAGAGTGGATTTAGTGGCTTTTGTTAAATCATTATTAATTCTTTATGTTTCAAAAGCAAATACTTCTTTCTCATTGCCCTAATCGAGTTCAGCTCAATTATATATAACTCTAATATGAAGCAGGAGATCTAATATGAAGTGGAAGTACTGTCTAAATTCATTACCTACCCAAATGTTGCTATTATAGAACTTTCAGGACAATATTCTTAAATATGTACTTTTTATTGTCAGGTGTTTGTATCAGTTTCCTAGGTTGTTGTAAGAAATTACCACAAACTGGGTGACATAAAACAACAGAAATGCATTGTCTCACAGTTATGAGTTCTTGAGACTGAAAGTCCAAATTCAAAGTGTTTTCAGGGCCAAGCTCCCTCCAGAGTTTCTGTGGGAGATCCTTCCTCACTTGTTCCAGCTCCTAGGGGCCCCTGATGTTCCTTGGCTTCTGGCAGGAGAACTCCGTTTTCTCTCTCCATCATCATAGGGTCTCCTCTCTGTGTCTCTTCTCCTCTTCTTATAAGGACACTAGTCCTATCAGATTAGGGGTTCCCTGCCTCCAGGATGACCTCATCTTAATGTAAATAATTGGCTCTGCAATGACCTTGGTTCCAAATAAGATCACATTCTGATGTACAGGGAGTGGGGTTAGGACTTCAACATATCTTTTGAGAGAACTCATTTCAGCCCGTTCATGTGTTTCAAAGTTAAATATATGTGTTATGCAAACTATCCAGTGAAAATGCCTCTTCCACCCCTGTGCCTCATTTGCCGAACCTCTACCCCACCTCCAAAGGTAATTATTGTTTCTTATATAGAAATTAGTAATTCATTCTCATTTCTTAGCAATTATATTATAAGATACATAGGTAGAGCAACTATGGATGGAGAAGATGACCATCTTGGCTCACAATAAGAGAAACACGAGTTAAAATTACTTGAAGTTTCCATTTTTCAACTACTAGATTGGCTAAAATCTGAAGGTTTGGTAATACACTTGTTGGCAAAGTTTCTGTAAACAAACACTTTCATTTGTTGCTGTAATAGGACAAATTCGAGGGAAATTTGGCAACATCTGTCAAAATTTCAAATGTGTATATCCTTTGATGCAACAATTCCACTTTGGGAATTGAATCCATAAAATTTTTGTGCATGTGTAAGATGATATATATATATATATATATATAAAGTTATTCACTACTCTATCCTTGGTAAAAGCAAATATTGCATGGAGTCTTAAGTGTGAATTGATGGGAAAATGAATAAATAAATCGCGCTATATCCATACAGTGGAATATGATCTTGCCTTTAAAAAGAATAAGGAAGCTCTCTAAAGAGAGAGTTCTGTGCAATGTGTTAGGCCACTGGCATTAGAACAACTAGAACAACTCTTCCTGGGTTCTTCTCACAGCTCTATCACTTATTAATCTTATCTTGTGTGTTTTGGGGAGTTTGTATTAAATTTACAGATTAACTTAGGGAGATTTAGAAATATCATTTTTTGACAGTTCCTATTTAGGACAGTATATATTTCTCACCCTCTTTTGTCTCCTTCGAGTGGTTTTAAAGTGTTCTCTTAATATGGAACTTGCCTATTCTAGTACTTACCTAAATGTCTTATAATTTTTGTTGCTCTAAATGTGTGACTTCTTTTGTCATGTTATCTATTCCATTATAACAACAACATTACCGGTGGCTGTGAATACATATGAAAGTCACTTATTTCTACATATTATTGTGTACCTCACTTATTTACTGATTTGTGATACTTTTTCAATTGATTTTCTTAGGTTTTCTACTAATACGATCATATCATTTGCAAATAAGGATAGTTTTACCTCCCTTCTTCTAATTTATAACTTAATTTCTTTTACTTGTCTAGTATTTGAGCTAGTATTTTCAATAATGTTGAATAGTATTAGTTGTAGTGGATATTTGTATCTAGTTCCTTACTTTAAGTGGGAATGCATTTAGCATTTCCACATTAAACATGATGCTGCCTTCTGGGGTAAGATAGATATGTTTTATTATGTTAAGAAAATATCCATACCTTCTTGTTTTATTAACTTTAAATCAAGAGTTTGTTGAAGTTTGCCATATGTCTTTCAACATTTACAGAGTAAATGAATTTTTTTCTTAGCTCTACTATGTTGATGAATTAGATTAGTAGATTTCTTGTTAGTACACCATCCTTGCATTCCTGAAATGAACCACTCACTCACTATGGATTTGTTCTTTTAATGTCCTGTTGGATTGTTACTATTGTATGTTGACTTTTTACATCAATTTTCCTAAATTAGCTTGGTCTAGTTTTATTTTTTAATGATATTAGATTTTTTTATGCTATTATTTGAAATTTTGGTATCTATGTTACTGGCTCTGTTCATTTTCCATGCTTTGAAGTAAATACTTACTCTTCAAAAGCTAGGTAGAATATTCCAGTGAACTGGATATTCATCTGAACTGGACACTTTTGTGTTTTTGTTTTTGTCCAGTGGGATAATCTGTTTGATAATTTTCTCAAATTCTTCTATGGAAATTAGTCTGTTGCAGTCTTCTGTGGATTTTGTGGTTGATTTTTGTGAAGTACATTTTTCTAGAAATTTACCTATTTTTCCCATGCTTTCACATTTATTAGCATAATACTGAATAAAATAGTTTGTTATAGTTTCAGTTTTATCTGTTCATTTGATTATTTCTCTATTATCATTTCTTATTTCACACATTTTCATGTTCTTTTTCTTTCCTGATTATGTTAGCTAAATATTTGCCTATTTTATTATCTTTTTAAATCAAATAATCATAATTTAAAATTATTTATTCTATTGCTATTTATTCTAGTTCACTCATTTCTGCTTTTATCTGTATTAATAACTTCTATTTTCCTTTTGTTTATTTTATTAATCCAACAGAGGTGAATTTCAGTTATCTTTTGTTCTTGCTTTTTTACAGACATACATTTTTAAGGTTATGGATTTTCCTCTGGTCTCTGCTTTAGCTTTACCCAACAGGTTCTGTTATTTATTGTTTTAATTGCAATTTATCTTTTTTGATTCTGAAATTTCAGTGTATATTGCCTGTTACCCAAGAGTTTCTTAAAAAATTTTTTTGTTTTTCTAAATTTGAGGCATAAGGTTTTTTGTGTTTTCTGTAATCTGACAACACCATCTATCTCTAATTTTATTAATTAAAGAGACTTAATTTGTAGCACTGTGTAGTATTTTGTGCCAGTCTCAGCCTATCAATAACCAATGTGTGGTTGGACCAGCACTTATAGTTCTTAGGACTGCAAGATGCCCTTCAGCAACAACCATCAGAAAACTTTGAGAAAATAAAGCATTATTATTTACAAGACCTGAAAATTACACAGCATACCTGGAGTCACGCAGTGAGATCATGTATATATAGAGAAAGAGCACACAGGCCAGGGGTTTCTGCTTTATTGGGGTCTCAAGGTCCACACCTAGGGTATCAAGAGTTTCCAGACTTCACTCTTTATTGTCAAGTTGAAAGCATAAGAGTGGGAATGTAAAGCACAGGAAGAGAAAAAGGCATGTGGCCCAAATGGTCAGTTATAGAAATCAACCCACATGTCTCTAAAACAAAGGTGCCTCCGTTGGGGAGATGGCCTGGCTCTTTACCAAGTGATAAGGCTGGCAATGTGTTTGAGATAGCTGTCTTTGAGGTAGACATGTCTTTGAAATGGATGCCTCTGCAATCAAAGCTTTAGTCAGGTACTTGCATTACAAAAAGAAAAGCCAAATGTTAGGACTTACACTACATAAATCCTCAGTTTTTTGACTGTTCCCTGAATACTTATAAAGGACACATAATTAAGTACCTAATGATCATGCAGAGTTTTCAGTTTTGCTTTGGGTGTGAAGTACGTAAAGGGGGACTGTCTGCTTCTACTCTTGCTAACATTTATCCCTACTTTGTAGTGTCTTTCCTTCATGTTCTCATTTGACCCCCTACCCCCAGTATAGTATAAGCTCGATGAGGGTAAGGATCATATTTGCCTTAAGGAAAACTATAGCTACTTGAAGCATCCTGGGTATATATTAGGAGTTTGATTGATAATTGTTAAATGAATGCATATTCCTAGAAGTAGAAACTCTGAGTCACAGGCCATTGGTTCTGGAGGCTAGGAAGACTACAGAGGCCAGGATACAGCAACCTCAAGATGTATTTCTAGTATAAATTTAAGACTGTGAAATTGCTTTTTGAATATACTGTGGCAGTGATCTCTGATTTTCAATAAAAACCTTATCTTTCTTTCTTAAAGTCAGTGAATTTGCCTGAGCATATGGACACTCAGCTAAAGGTTAATTTCCCCACTCTCACTCTGAATGAGGTGTGGCCATGTCATTAAGTTATCACCAGAGTAAGAGGTGGAAGCAATTAGTGTAACCTCTAACTCACTTAAAAGGAAATTGCTTTCCCTGAGCTTCCTCTTTTTGCCTTTACCGTGAACTGGATTAGAGATGTGATTAGGAGCCAATGAGCAAGTCTTGAACTTGCAGGGTAGCTGTCTTTTTTTTTTGCTCATATACTCTCTAAAAGTGTTTGCACAGTTTTACATTCACATCTAAAATTTTTCAAATTTTAAGTAACAGATTTAAGTCAGGAGAAGATTTCTGGTATGTTTCAAATATTGATGTTTTAAAATAAAGCTGTTACATCAACTCATATAAATTTGTCCAGTGGAATCTAAATATCTTCAGCCATACATTTTCTACGGACCCTGAAAAATACAGAGAGTTTGGAGTTGCCCATCCCTGTTGCCGCTGCTGCTGCTAGATCCAGCGCCCATGAGCACTGTACTGCCAAGACTACTGGAGCATAAACTGCCATCTGACCCTTTGCATTCCACTGTCAAGCAGAGCAGAACTCAGAAGCCTGCTTCAGACTTTCTCAGAGGCATTACAGGAAACTTAAAGAAGAATAGAAAATATGCATTCTCTCTCTCTTCCCATCCAGTCTCCCTGTGCCTTCCATAAACACAACCTAAATGGAAGCTAAATGGGAATTATTTTGTAGATTTCCAACCTTCTGCAAAACAAGGGAAACCATGGGAAATGGAGCTGAAAGCAGATAAAAGTGTCTAGCAGTCTACCCATTTGACTGCTTACCATCCAGTCACATCCTTATTCCCATATTTGATCTTACATGTAACAAAGATATAACAAGAACGTCATGCTTCCTTCTAGCACCTACTCCTCATGGAGACAAAGATGCTGTCTTGAACACTCTCCTCTTATAAAGGGAAGACACAGAATTTTCATACCCAGTTATGGAAAATATTAAATCCTCTCAGTTCAGTAATAATCCCACCAATACATTTGTAACTCCAGGGGGAAAATCCTGGGGCAAAATACCTTTGAAACCGAAATCAGTCAAAGGGAGAAATAAAGTGGGAGAAACCCGTTTATTTCTTACAAGCTGTCATCCTGCTTGTCTCGTGACCAGGCCACAGAAGAGAGGGCTCTACCCAACCTCTTTGGTCCAGATATGCCCTCACTGGCCCAAGTAATTACGTATTGATATGGAGATGGACTACTTCTCTCCACCCCTTGGAAACACCTATTGATATAGGGATGCCCTAAGGCCAGGCGAGAGATTGTGGAAATTTTGCAATTTTACCCACAATATTATTTAATCTAAAATTTAAGTTGTTAAAATAACCACTACTAATATATCTAACATTGTTAGGGGTTGAGTTTGTTCTCAGTTCTTGTCTCTGACACAACAAAGAATCGAAGGGCAAAGACACAGTAGTGAAGCAGAAAGTTTTATTTGAATACCCTCTAAGGGAGGAATGGGCAACAGTCAAGGGAGATAAAGGCAGGTTTACTTGAATAAAGCAGAGAGTAAGGGAAAACAGAGAGAGGAAGGGAAGCTCACTGAATTGCTGCTTGGCATAGGGCATAATTCCTGGCCAACTCCTCAAGCCAGTGTCACCTGACGTCCAGTGTCCACTTGAATCTGCACAGCATGGGAACTAAGTTCTTACCATTCCAGGATTTGGTGGAGCTGCAGAGCACTGGACAGAGTGAGATTGTGTTCTGAGAACTTCCCAAAGGCAAAGAAAAGAAGTTTCCAGGCAGGCAACTATGGAGCATGATCTTATAGCTGCAGTCCTGTCCAGCTCACCCAGGTGATAAGAACTTGCAAACCCAAGTTGGAGCTCTCAGTAGCCCCTCCCTACTTACCTGGAGTAGGACAGAAAGAGTGACACACGTGAAGAAAGGCAAGTGCAGGCAACCTCAGAAAGAAGGTGTACCCAAAAGCTGGAGTTCTGTCTTTAAAGGAGTTTCAAGAATGGGATAAAGATAAAGGGTCAGGAGGTGTTGGCTTCTAAGACAGTATCATGATGTCTATCTCTGGTGAGAGACAAAATGTCATTATCAGTCCTCTAGGTAATTTTTAAAGAATTTATTTTGGTATCATTAATCTACCATTACGTGTGCAATATTATGGTTATTAAACTACCCACTTCATCAGGTCCCCTCCACCAACGCCAATAAAGTCACCGTCCACCAGCGTAGTGGGATGCTACAGAATCACTACTGTCTTCTCTGAGTTGTACAGCCCTCCCCACAACCCCCAACATTACATCTGATAATCGTAATGCCACTTTTTCCCCTTGTCCCTCCCTTCCCGCCCATCCTCCCCAGTCCCTTTCCCTTTGGTAACTGTTAGTCCCTTCTTGGGTTCTGTGAGTCTGCTTCTGTTTTTTCTTTCAGCTTTTTAATTTGCTCTTATGCTCCACAGATGAATGAAATCATTTAATACTTGTCTTTTTCCACTTGGCTTATTTCACTGAGCATAATACCCTCTAGCTCCATCCATGTTGTTGCAGATGGTAGGATTTGTTTTCTTCTTATGGCTGAATAATATTCCATTGTGTATATGTACCACATCTTCTTTATCCATTCATCTACTGATGGACACTTAGGTTGCTTCCATTTCTTGGCTATTATAAATAGTGCTGTGATAAACATAGGGGTGAATCTGTCTTTTTCAAACTGGGCTGCTGCATTCTGAGGGTAAATTCCTAGGAGTGGAATTCCGGGGTCAAAGGTATTTCAATTTGGATTTTTTGAGGAACCTCCATATGGCTTTCCACAATGGTTAAACTAATTTACATGCCCACCAGCAGTGTAGGAGGGTTCCCCTTTCTCCACATCCTCGCCAACATTTGTTGTTGTTTGTGTTTTGGGTAGTGGCCATCCTCACTGGTGTGAGGTGATATCTCATTGTGGTTTTAATTTGCATTTCTCTGATGATTAGCGATGGGAAGAATCTTTTTATGTGCCCGTTGGCCATCCGAAATTCCTCTTTGGAGAAGTGTCTGTTCAGCTCCTTTGCCCATTTTTTAATTGACTTATTTGCCTTTTGTTTGTTTAGGTGTTCTTTATATGATTGGGATGTCAGCCTGTTATCAGATATGTCATTTATGAATATATTCTCCCATGCTGTTGGATGTCTTTTTGTTCTACTGATGGTGTCCTTTGCTGTACAGAAGCTTTTCAACTTGATATAGTCCCACTTGTCCATTTTTGCTTTTGTTTCCCTTGCCTGGAGAGATATGTTCAGGAAGAAGTTGCTCATGCTTATGTCCAAGAGATTTTTGCCTGTTTTCTTCTAAGAGTTTTATGGTTTCATGACTTACATTCAGGTCTTTGATCCACCTTGAGTTTACCTTTGTGAAGGGATTAGACAGTAGTCTAGTTTCATTCTCTTACATGTAGCTGTCCAGTTTTGCCAACAACAGCTGCTGAGGATGCTGTCATCTCCTCATTGTATATCCAAGGCTCCTTTATCATATATTAATTGACTGTATATTTTTCGGTTAATGTTTGGATCTTCTATCCTGTTCCACTGGTCTGTGGGTCTGTTTTGGTGCCAATACCAAATTGTCTTGATTACTGTGGCTTTGTAGTAGAGCTTGAAGTCAGGGAGCGTAATTCCCCCTGTTTGATTCCTCTTTCTCAGGATTGCTTTGGCTATTCGGGGTCTCTTGTGGTTCCATATGAATTTTAGAATTATTTGTTCCAGTTCATTGAAGAAAACTCTTGGTAAGTTGATGGGGATTGCACTTAATCTGTAGATTGCTTTAGGTAGTATAACCATTTTGACAATATTTATTCTTCGTAGCCGAGAGCATGGGATGCATTTCCATTTGTTAGTGTCCTCCTTTCTCTTAGGAGAGTCTTGTAGTTTTCAGGGTATAGGTCTTTCACTTCCTACGTTAGATTTATTCCTAGGTATTTTATTCTTTTTGATACAGTTGTGAATGGAATTGTTTTCCTGATTTCTCTTTCTGTTAGCTCATCGTTAGTGTATAGGAAAGCAGCAGATTTCTGTGTGTTAATTTTGTATCCTGCAACTTTGCTGAATTCAGATATTCTAGTAGTTTTGGATTGGAGTCTTTAGGGATTTTTATGTATAATATCATGTCATCTGCAAATAGTGACAATTTGACTTCTTCTTTACCAATCTGGATGCTTTGTATGTCTTGTTTTGTCTGATTGCTGTGGCTAGGACCTCCAGTACTATGTTGAATAACAGTGGAGAGAGTGGGCATCCCTGTCTTGTTCCCGATCTTAGATGAAAAGCTTTCAGCTTCTCACTGTTAAGTATGATGTTAGATGTGGGTTTGTCATATATGGCCTTTATAATGTGGAGGTACTTGCCATCTATACCAATTTTGTTAAGAGTTTTAATCATGAATGGATGCTGAATTTTGTCAAATGCCTTTTCAGCATCTATGGAGATGAACATGTGGTTTTTGTTCTTCTTTTTGTTGATGTGCTGGGTGATGTTGATGGATTTTCGAATGTTGTACCATCCTTGCATCCCTGGGATGAATCCCACTTGATCATGGTGTATGATCCTCTTGATGTATTTTTGAATTCGGTTTGCTAATATTTTGTTGAGTATTTTTGCATCTACGTTCATCAGGGATATTGGTCTGTAATTTTCTTTTTTAGTGAGGTCTTTGCCCGGTTTTGGTATTAGAGTGATGCTGGCTTCATAGAAAGAGTCTGGAAGTATTCCCTCCTCTTCTATTTTTTGGAAAATTTTAAGGAGAATGGGTGTTATTTCTTCTCTATATGTCTGGTAGAATTCAGAAGTGAATCCATCAGGTCCAGGGCTTTTGTTCTTGGGTAGTTTTTTGATCCTTGCATCCCTGGGATGAATCCCACTTGATCATGGTGTATGATCCTCTTGATGTATTTTTGAATTCGGTTTGCTAATATTTTGTTGAGTATTTTTGCATCTACGTTCATCAGGGATATTGGTGTGTAATTTTCTTTTTTAGTGAGGTCTTTGCCCGGTTTTGGTATTAGAGTGATGCTGGCTTCATAGAAAGAGTTTGGAAGTATTCCCTCCTCTTCTATTTTTTGGAAAATTTTAAGGAGAATGGGTGTTATTTCTTCTCTATATGTCTGGTAGAATTCAGAAGTGAATCCATCAGGTCCAGGGCTTTTGTTCTTGGGTAGTTTTTTGATTACCGACTCAATTTCGTTGCTGGTGATTGGTCTGTTTATTTTTTCTGTTTCCTGCTTGGTGAGTCTTGG
>JAQQAC010016209.1:120135936-120204400 GCA_029783875.1 Phataginus tricuspis | reverse complement strand
TATAATTCTTTGTATTTCTGTGGGGTCCGTCGTTATTTTTCCTTTCTAATTTGTGATTCTGTTTATGTGTGTAGATTCTCTTTTTCTCTTAATGAGTCTTGCTAGGGGTTTATCTATTTTGTTTATTTTTTCAAAGAACCAGCTTTTGGTTTCATTGATTTTTTCTATTGTTTTATTCTTCTCAATTTTATTTATTTCTTCTCTCATCTTTATTATGTCCCTCCTTCTGGTGACTTTGGACCTCATTGGTTCTTCTTTTTCCAATTTCAGTAATTGTTTCTTTAGACTTCATTTGGGATTGTTCTTCCTTCTTTAAATAGGCCTGGATTGCAATACACTCTCCTCTTATAACTGCCTTTGCTGCATCCCACAGAAGTTGTGGCTTTGTGTGGTTGTTGTCATTATTCTCCATATATTATTTGATCTCTGTTTTAATTTGGTCGTTGACCCACTGATTATTTAGGAGAATGTTGTTAATTCTCCATGTGTTTGTGAGCCTTTTTGTTTTCTTTCTGAAATGTATTTCTAGTTTTATACCTTTGTGATCTGAGAACTTAGTTTGTAGAATTTCAATATTTTTGAATTTACTGAGGTTCTTTTCATGGCCTAATATGTGGTTTATCCTGGAAAATGTTCCATGTGCACTTGAGAAGAATGTGTATCCTGTTACTTTTGGGTGTAGAGTTCTGTGATGTCTGTTAGGTCCATCTGTTCTAGTGTGTTGTTCAGTGCCTCTGTGTCTTTACTTATTTTCTGTCTGGTTGATCTGTCCTTTGGAGTGAGTGGTGTGTTGAAGTCTCCTCAAATTAATGCATTACTTTCTATTTCCTCCTTTAATTCTGTTAGTATTTGTTTCACATACACTGGTGCTCCTGTGTTGGGTGCATATATATTTAAAATGGTTATATCCTCTTGTTGGACTGACTCCTTTATCATTATGTAATGTCCTTCTTTATCTCTTGCTACTTTCTTCGTTTTGAAGTCTATTTTGTCTGATACAAGTACTGCAACACCTGCTTTTTTCTCCTTGTTGTTTGCATGAAATATCTTTTTCCATCCCTTCACCTTTAGTCTGTGTATATCTTTGGGTTTGAGGTGAGTCTCTGGTAAGCAGCATATAGATGGGTCTTGCTTTTTTATCCATTCCGTTACTCTGTGTCTTTTGATTGGTGCATTCAGTCCATTTACATTTAGGGCGATTATTGATAGATGTGTACTTATTGCCAATCCTGGCTTTAGATTCGTGGTTACAAAAGGTTCAAGGATAGCTTCTTTACTATCTAACAGTCTAACTTAAATTTCTTGTGAAGTTATTGTAAACACAGTCTGATGATTCTTCATTTCTCTCCATTCTTATTCTTCCTCCTCCATTCTTTATATACTAGGTGTTTTATTCTTTGCCTTTAGTTAGTATTTGGATGGTGTGCTTTCTTTGCTATGATTTTATTTTCTCTGGTGACCTCTTTTTAGCCTTGGGTGTGCTTCCATCTAGAGCAGTCCCTTTAAGATATCCTGTAGACGTGGTTTATGAGAGGCAAACTCTCTCAACTTTCGCTTGTGTGGAAATTGTTTAATCCCTCCATCATATTTAAATGATAATCGTGCTGGATGCAGTATTCTTGGTTCAAGGCCCTTCTGTTTCATTACATTAAATATATCATGCCATTCTCTTCTGGCCTGTAAGGTTTCTGTTGAGAAATCTGTTGATAGTCTGATGGGTTTTCCTTTGTAGGTGATCATTTTTCTCTCTCTGGCTGCCTTTAATAGTCTGTCCTTCTCCTTAATCTTTGCCATTTTAATTATTATGTGTCTTGGTGTTGTCTGCCTTGGGCCCCTTTTGTTGGGAGATCTGTGGGCTTCCATGGACTGCGAGAGTATTTCCTTCCCCAGCGTGCGAAAGTTTTCAGCAATTATTTCTTCAAGGACACTTTCTATCCCTTTTTCTCTCTGTTCTTCCTCTGGTACTCCTATAATGCGAATATTGCTCCGTTTGGATTGGTCACACAGTTCTCTTAATATTCTTTCATTCTTAGAGATCCTTTTATCTCTCTCTGCCTCAGCTTCTCTGTATTCCTGTTCTCTGATTTCTATTCCATTAACAGTCTCTTGCACCTCGTCCAGTCTGCTGCTGAGCTCGTTGACCGCTTGTCTCATTTCTGCATAGTCTTTCCTCACTTCCCTCACTTCCTCCCTCAGCTCTTGCATATTTCTCTGTAGATCCATCAGTATGGTTATGACTTTTATTCTGAATTCTTTTTCAGGAATATTGTGCATGTCCATCCCATCAGGTTCCGTCTCTGGGGTTGTTTGGCTAAACTTTGTATCATATTCCTCTGTCTTTTCATGGCAATAGACGTGGTTCCTGGTAGGCACCATGTGTGTCAGCTGGGCTCTTTAAGACTTTTAAAAAGAAAAAGAAAAAAAGAAGAAAAAAAAAAAACGCCCCCCAGGAGTAGATTCTGTGAGGATTCTGTAGGTGGCACTGCTGCTCCACTATTCCACAGCCTGGTGGCTCCGCCAGGCCCTTTGTGGCTCTGGCCGCGAAGGGAATGAATGGGAGGCCACTGATCTCTGTGGGAAGCCTTGGCGCGCCTGCTTTGCCCGGCCGCCGGCCAAGGTGCCTGAAATTCCCCAAGACTCCCAGCCTGCTGTGCTGAGTGCGCTGGGACGATTTTGCCCCACCGCCAGGCCCCTGTATCTTCAAGACCTTTAAAAAAGCGCACGCTTTTCTTTTGGCCTGGGGAACCGGTTGAGGGGACCTGGTTGCATTGTCCGTCTCAGATCCTGCACTTCTGTTTCTGTAGTCTCTGATACACCATGCGATGTGTGTCAGTGCTCCTGGTGTAGATCACCAGGGCTGGTTATTTGGCGGGCCTGTGCTTCCACTCCCTCCCAACTCTGAATCTTTTCCTCCCGCCGGTGCACTGGGTGGGGGAGTGCTCAGGTTCCGCCGGGTTGTGGCTTTGTATCTTACCCACTTCGTGAGGCACTGAGTTCTCACAGATGTAGCTGTAGTTGAGTGTGGTCCTGTATCTTCTGGTCTCTCTTTTAGGAATAGTTGTATTTGTTGTATTTTCATAAATATATATGATTTGGGGAGGATATTTCTGCCATCCTGCTCATCCCACCATCTTCCCAGAAGTCTCCTCTAGGTAATTTTGTAGAATAAACTTTTTGTTCCTCTCCAAGGTAGTGGCTATTCCCAAGCACTGGGAACATATCAGTTAAGACTGCTCGCCTTGCCTTAATATGGGTTGTTGGCTGATTACCAAAGAATATATTAGGAATCTTACCTCATAATTCTCTGGTTTTTAAAATGGAATCTTAGCCTTAAGATGGAGTCCTTCTTGTTCTTGCTGTAGTGTTTATATCTCAGCATTTTTCATCATAGGCAGGAAAGTTTAACCATGATGCTTGGCCCATCTCTCAGCTCTATCTCTCCTGCATTAACTAGAGCAGGTCTCAAGGTCAGCCCAGATTCTGAGCATGTGGAATGAACTCACATTGTAAAAGGGCATTAACCTGTGAGTCCTTTCTGGCTCTCTGGCTTTATCTGATTAACTGTCTGAGTTCTTGGTTGGCCCCACCCTCTTTTCATTCCACTCATACCTGTCTTTCTGCCTAACAAAATGAAAGAATAGGGAAAATGGAGTAAGGAAATATTTGCATAACAAGAAATTCATATGCACAGCTGCTATGTTCCTTGTTTCTGTAATAGTCATGAGGCCATAGTCGATATTTATAACTCCATTTCTCCCCTACTTAGTTCATGTTCCCTTTACTTTTAACCAGCCCCTCTACTGATTAGAGTTCTTAATGGGCCATGATAGCCTTCTATTAATTTGTACTATGGGACATGGAAGTACTAAGACACATTGATAATCTGGATCAGTCACCCCAGCAGGGAGGTTAGCCCCTCCTTTATTGGTCAATTCATTGTCATTAGGAACCAAAAACAATCAGGTGTCAGTCTCATATTCCAAGTCAATGAAATTACTGTGTCCAATAGTAGAAGCATTCATCCCCTGGAGACTAAGACCTGCAAATAAGCAGAGCTAAGACTTGCCAGAAGAGGAAGTGAAGTTTCTGCTCTAGCATTATTAGCTGTATTAGCAAGAGGAGTCGCTCCTCTTTGCAACCTTCATTCCTAGACTCTTATTAACAAAATGATTTCACTGCTTTGAAACATATCTGGTAAATTTTAGACACCACATTGATTGGAAGCTAACCAACATCCATTTAAACATGTATGAGCAAGCTATTTTTTATAAGCAAGATATATATCTCTTTACTTACTTCCTGAATATATGTTATTGTGCCACTACTTCCACTATTATTGTTCCACTTTAATTTTACCGTAATTAAATGTATTTTATGCTTGAAAGCCATACTTCTTTGATATTTTTAATATTCTATGACTCAATTCTTAAGTTCTAAGATCACACATGGAATAAGTTGTCATTACAATTGATAGTACACAGTTGATCAAAACAATATTAAACCACAAATTAGATAAATTATAATTTACATGAAGGGGACTATTTAATTGGAAATGCATCTCATAGTGAGAGGTATTGAGCATTTCCGTCAAGCAATTCATTTATCTGTGAAAGAAAAAAATAGTCACTTATTGAATGAATATCATTTTTCAAGCCTTCAATGAAATAGAGTTCAGCATCTATCCTCTTTTGTGCCACTTATTTTTATAGAAATATGTTTATAGAAAACTTATACACCCAATTATTTAAAATTCTTCTGAATAGTATGCAAATAATTTGTCAACTGAACACTTCAATGAGCCTCTTTCAGGTTTGTTTTAAGCAAAAAAATGAAAACCGTCTAGCTTACATAATGATTACTACTGATCCTTTTATTCCCTAAGTTTCTCTACATACACAACAACATTTCAAACGGTCCCTTCATTTGGTACCCTGGTGATTTTTAGCACCTCTTGGGTAATGCACCATAATAAAATAGGGATGGAAGAGAGGTATGCCTTTCTTTTGGAAAGTGGGATAGGGAATTGTGAAAGGAAAGGTGTTTGGAAAAGTGCCATGTGTTTGTAAACTTAAATTGATACAGTGATGACTTTCAAGTTCACTACAAACTAAGTCATCCCAGAAGTCATGGAGCATAAAGGCCCGCAAAACAAATCAAGTCATTCAAATCACATGGATCATTAAATCAATTTACTATACACAGTGAGAAACAGAGACAAGAAATGGTAGGTTATCACGTTTAGATGAAAGTAGGATGGAAAGATCACTCTACCTTAAACTAGGGGACATGTAACCAGAGAGTCTCTATCTCTCTCCACATTGGCTACTCTTGCTGGTGATGATTGGGATGAGAATATTGGAGATTTGCTATTATTAAGAAAGAAACAACTGGCAAAATAATCCTAGACCATCACATGCTGTATCTGAGAGACATGGTTGGGTGGGAGTGGATATACCTGGCCACAGCTGGAGCTTGCCAATTAACCTTTTTGTATACAGTTCTTTAGCAGAACACAAGTAGGATCATGATGTGATCAAACTGGGTGTCACCAATGGGTGGGCAGTTTAAAGACAGCATAGATGTTGCCTGATTGTAAATTACTGTTCAAAATTTATGGATAATGAGAAGACAAGAAAGAAAAGAACCACCACAAGTCTGCTTATATGCAAATCTAATTGCAGTTAATTTCTGTATAGCTAACTTACTGCTTGTGTGAACATACACATTTTTTTGTTGCTTAACATTTTCTTTCCTTCAGGCATTAAAAAGTTGTGAAGAATATACCATTCTCAGGAGGATACAGACTGATTTATTTGTGTTAAATAATGAATTGTAGAAACTGAGTCTATCAGAAGTTATCAAGTTGTAACTGATGGCAGTTATATTCACATGATTAATGTTGAGATGCTCTAATCATTTTGTCCCTTTAATTCTTTAAGTGTTTGCTTAATTGTAGCATTTGAAAGAAATAGAATACAAAGTGATTACTGACATAATTATGGTTTTGATTTCATTAAAATTACAAGTTTAAACATTTATGACAAAATAAGACCAAACATAACAAATCTCAAGGTGGAAACACTTGTCAGACATTGTGCATATTTTTGTGCTAGTTCCTTGTTTTCAGCAAAAAGAAACTGATGACCACAAGCTGGGTTGCTCTATTTCTTTCTTTGGAATTCAGTAGCTCTCAAGTCCTTCATTCAGTCATGTGTTAATTATGTGCAAACAAGAAAAAACCTAATAGGAGGTGGTTTTGTCAGAGTCTGCCACATTTAGGGCATCTACTATCCACTACCACATCTAACTACAGTAGTGGTGTACACAAAGCCTGGTTTCCCTGGCTTCACCAACTTTGAGTAGAGTTTTTAAAATTTTCTTTGGCTATTTTTCCAATTAAAAAGTACAGTTTATACTATTTTAATTTGTGATTCTGTTATGACTATTGAATGATTGAATGATGGTGTATTTTCATATATATTTCTTCTGATTTCTTCCTCTGTTAGTTGAATACTTATTGCAACATTTTTATTTTAATATCTTGTAAGGTAAGTTCCTCTGATTAACCTTTGATTTATTCTTGGCTATCATTAAGAATTTATTTTTTCCAGAATTTATTCACAAACCTTAGAGCCTTTTTGTTAATTCTTGATTGCTGTTGGGATTTTTATTGGAATTTCTTTATTTTTTGGGTGTTGAGGTGTGTAAGTTCTTTATATATTTTGGATTTTAACCCTTGTCATATATGTCATTTACAAATATATTCTCCCATACTGTAGGATGCCTTTTTGTTCTGTTGATGGTGTCCTTTTCTGTGCAGAAAATTTTTAGTTTGATGTAGTCCCATGTGTTCATTTTTGCTTGTTTCCCTTGCTCGAGGAGATGCGTTCAGGAAGCAGTTACTCATGCTTATATTCAGGAGATTTTTGCCTATATTGTCTTCTAAGAGTTTCATGGTTTCATGACTTACATTCAGGTCCTTGATCCATTTCGAGTTTACTTTTGTGTATGGGGTTAAACAATAATCCAGGTTCATTCTCTTGCATGTAGCTGTCTAGTTTTGCCAACACCAGCTGTTGAAGAGGCTATCATTTCCCCATTGCATGTCCATTGCTCCTTTATCATATATTAATTGACCATATATGGTTGGGTTTATATCAGGGCTCTCTAGTCTGGTCCATTGGTCTATGGGTCTGTTCTTGTTCCAGTACCAAATTGTCATGAGTACTGTGGCTTTGTAATAGAGCCTGAAGTTAGGAAACATAATCCCCCCACCCTTATGCTTCCGTCTCAGGATTTCTTTGGCTATTCGGGGTATTTTATGGTTCCATATGAATTTTAGAACGATTTTCTTTAGTTCGTTGAAGAATGCTGTTGGTATTTTGATAGGAATTGCACTGAATCTGTAGATTGCTTTAGGCAGTATGGCCATTTTGACAATAGTAATTCTTCCTATCCATGAGTACGGGATGTGCTTCCATTTATTGGTATGTTCTTTAATTTCTCTCATGAGTGTCTTGTAGTTTTCAGAGTATAGGTCTTTCACTTCCTTGGTTAGGTTTATTCCTAGGTATTTTATTCTTTTTGATGCAACTGTGAATGGAATTGTTTTCCTGATTTCTCTCTCTTCTAGTTCATTGTTAGTGATAGGAATGCCACAGATTTCTGCATATTAATTTTATATCCCACAACATTGCTGAATTCAGATATTAGATCTAGTAGTTTTGGAGTGGATTCTTTAGGGTTTTTTATGTACAACATCATGTCATCTGCAAACAGGGACAGTTTAACTTCTTCTTGCCAGTCTGGATGGTTTTATTTCTTTGTGTTGTCTGATTGCCATGGCTAGGACCTCCAGTACTATGTTGAATAGAAGTGGGGAGAGTGGGCATCCTTGTCTTGTTCCCGATCATAAAGGAAAAGCTTTCAGATTCTTGCTATTAAGTATAATGTTGGCTGTGGGTTTGTCATATATGGCCTTTATTATGTTGAGGTACTTGCCCTGTATACCCATTTTATTGAGAGTTTTTATCATGAATGGATGTTGAATTTTGTCAAATGCTTTTTCAGCATCTATGGAGATGATCATGTGCTTTTTGTTCTTCTTTTTGTTGATGTGGTGGATAATGTTGATGGATTTTTGAATGTTGTACCATCCTTGCATCCCTGGAATAAATCCTACTTGATCATGATGGATGATCCTCTTGATGTATTTTTGAATTCGATTTGCTAATATTTTGTTGAGTATTTTTGCATCTATGTTCATCAGGGATATTGGTCTCTAATTTTCTTTTTTGTGTTGTCTTTGCCTGGTTTTTGTATTAGAGTGATGCTGGCCTCATAGAATGAGTTTGGAAGTATTCCCTCCTCTTCTACTCTTTGGAAAACTTTAAGGAGGATGGGTATTAGGTTTTCACTAAATGTTTGATAAAATTCAGCAGTGGAGCCATCTGATCCAGGCGTTTTGTTCTTAGGTAAGTTTTTGATTACTAGTTCAATTTCGTTTCTGGTAATTGGTCTGTTCAGATTTTCTGTTTCTTTCTGCGTCAGCCTTGGAAGGTTGTATTTTTCTAGAAAGTTTTCCATTTCTTCTAGCTTATCTATTTTGTTACCATATAATTTTTCATAGTGTTCTCTCATAATTCTTTGTTTTTCTGTGGTGTCCGTAGTGATTTTTACTTTCTCATCTGACTCTGTTTATGTGTGTAGACTCTTTTTTTCTTGATAAGTCTGACTAGGAGTTTATCTATTTTGTTAATTTTCTCGAAGAACCAGCTCCTGCTTTCATTGATTCTTTCTATTGTTTTATTCTTCTTGATTTTTTTATTTCTGCTCTAATCTTTATTATGTCCCTCCTTCTACTGACTTTGGGCCTCATTTGTTCTTTTTCCAGTTTCATTAATTGTGAGTTTAGACTGCTCATATGGGATTGTTCTTCTTTCCTGAGGTAGGCCTGTATTGTAATATACTTTCCTCTTAACACGGCCTTCTCTGCATCCCACAGATTTTGCAGTGTTGAATTATTTTTGTCATTTGTCTCTATATATTGCTTGATCTCTGTTTTTATTTGGTCATTGATCCATTGGTTATTTAGGAGCATGTGAGGAAGCCTCCATGTATTTGTGGGATTTTTCATTTCCTTTGCATAATTTATTTCTAGTTTCATACCTTTGTGATCTGAGAAACTGGTTGGTACAATTTCAATCTTTTTGAATTTACTGAGGCTCTTTTTGTGGCCTAGTATATGATCTATTCTTGAAAATGTTCCATGTGCACTTGAGAAGAATGTGTATTCTGCTGCTTTTGGGTATAGAGTTCTGTAGATGTCTGTTAGTCCATCTGTTCTATTGCGTTGTTCAGTGCCTCTGTCTTCTTACTTATTTTCTGTCTGGCTGATCTGTCCTTCAGAGTGAGTGGAGTGTTGAAGTCTCCTGGAGTGAATGCATTGCATTGTATTTCTCCTTTTAATTCTGTTAGTGTTTGTTTCACATATGTAGGTGCTCCTGTTTTGGGTGCATAAATATTTATAATGGTTATTTCTTCTTCTTGGATTGACCCCTTTATCATTATGTAATGTCCTTCTTTGTCTCTTGCTACTTTCTTTCTTTTGAAGTCTATTTTGTCTGATACAAGTACTGCAACTCCTGCTTTTTTCTCCCTATTAGTTGCATGAAATATCTTTTTCCATCCCTTCAGTTTTAGTCTGTGTATGTCTTTGGGTTTAAAGTGAGTCTCTTGTAGGCAGCATATAGATGGGTCTTGTTTTTTTATCCATTCAGTGACTCTATGTCTTTTTATTGGTGCATTCAGTCCATTTACATTTAGTGTGATTATCGATAGGTATGTACTTATTGGCATTGCAGGCTTTAGATTCATGGGTACCAAAGGTTGTCGGTAAACTTCCTTAGTATCTAAGAGTCTAACTTAATTCACTTAATATGCTATTACAAAAAGAGCCTAAAGGTTCTTTTTTTTCCTCCTCCTTTTTCTTCATCCTCCCTTCTTTATATATTAGGTATCATTCTGTATTCTTTGTCTTTCCCTTGATTGACTTTGGAAAAAGTTATTTTAATATTTGCATTTGCTTAGTAATTAGCTGTTCTACTTTATTTACTGTGGTTTTATTACCTCTGGTGACAGCTATTAAACCATAGGAACACTTCCATCTACAGCAGTTCCTCAAAAATACACTGTAGAGATCGTTTGTGGGAGTTAAATTCTGTCAGCTTTTGCTTATCTGGAAATTGTTTAATCCCTCCTTCAAATTTAAATGATAATCTTGCCAGATAAAGTATTCTTGGTTCAAGGCCCTTCTGCTTCATTGCATTAAATACATCATGCCACTCCCTTCTGGCCTGTAAGGTTTCTGTTGAGAAGTCTGATGATAGCCTGATGGGCTTTCCTTTGTATGTGATCTTATTTCTCTCTCTGGCTGTTTTTAATAGTCTGTCCTTATCCTTTATCGTTGCCATTTTAATTACCATATGTCTTGATGTTGTCTTCCTTGGTTCCCTTGTGTTGGGAGATCTGTGCACCTCCATGGCCTGAGAGACTATCTCCTTCCCCAGATTGTTGAAGTTTTCAGCAATTACCTCCTCAAAGACACTTTCTATCCCTTTTTCTCTCTCTTCTTCTTCTGGTACCCCTATAATGAGAATATTGTTCTGTGTGGATTGGTCACACAGTTTTCTCAATATTCTTTTATTCTTAGAAATCCTTTTTTCTCTCTGTGCCTCAGATTCTTTGTATTACTCTTCTTTAGTTTCTATTTCATTTATCATTTCCTCCACCATATCTAATCTGATTTTAATGCCATCCAATGTGCTCTTCAACGATTGGATCTCCAACTGGAGTTCATTCCTGAGTTCTTGAATATTTTTCCATACCTCCATGACCATGTTAATGATATTTATTTTGAAATCCCTTTTTGGAAGATTAATGAGGTCAATGTCATTTAAATCTTTCTCAGGAGTTTTATTCATAATTTTACTTAGAACCAGGTTCATTTGGTGTTTCATATTTGTATATGGCCCCCTCTAGTGCCCAGAAGCTCTACTCTCTAGAGCTGCCCAGCCCCTGAAGCAATGTCGGTGGTTGCAGGGGAGTTGTATTGCTGCCTGGGGGGGAGGAAAGAGCTGTTTTCTGCTTCCTGGCTGCTATGTCTGTCTCCACTGCCTGAACCAGTGGGCCAAGCACACAGGTGTAAGCCTCTATGCTTTTCGTTTGCAGTTGCTGTAGACAGGTCTTCCCTGTGGCTGGCCTAACACAAGGGTAGGGTTTGCCAGTTTGCGAGCCAGGTGGGGCTGGCTGAGAGAAAGGTGCAGTAGGCTGCATATCACTGAGGGGGTCCTTGGAGCTGTGTAGTCAGCCAGGGATGTGGAGCACCTGAAGATCATCTAAGGAGGAAGATTTTTTTTTTCCTCCTTAAATATGAGAGTCTATATGGCAAAGCTCCCAACCTGCTGGGCAGAGTGCACCCGGACAATTTTGTCTACCTGTCCTCTCTCCTGAGCAGTAATTTCTGTGAAATCCTTGCCCCTTTAGCAGCCCTCTTACTAAGGGCTTCCTTGTTAGGAAGTCTCTCAGACTGCCCACCTTTCTTTTGTCCCAGTGCAGCTGTATATGGATCCCTGCTTTACACAAGCAGCTGGAATCTCAGTCTCTCCAGGAATTCTGCCTGTCTTAGCTTTCCAACCCCATAATCATGAGAGTATCATGCAAGCACCATGAATTGTAAGGTTGTGCTCCCAGAGCAGATCTCCGGAGTTAGGCATTCAGCAGTCCAGGCCTCCACTCCCTCCCTGCTCAGTTTCTCTTCCTCCCGCCAGTGAGCTTGGGTGGGGGAAGGACTTGGGTCCTGCTGAGCTACAGCTTTGGTATGTTACCCTGTTCTGTGAGGTCTGCTCTTTTCTCCAGGTGTATGCAGTCTTGCACAGTCCTCTTTCCTGTTGCTCTTTCAGGATTAGTTGTATTAATTATATTTTCATATTATATGTGGTTTTAGGAGGAAGCCTGTTTCTCACCTCTCGTGCTGCCATCTTTAATCCTATTCCTAGCCTTTTATATTTCTTAAATCTATGTATCGATCTATATATGTGTTTGTATGTGTATGTATATATATTTGGTTTAGAACTCTTGTTTCCTATATAATTTAAACCACAAATCATTAATTATAAATTTATTTTACTAGGCACACAATTTATAAAAATGTATTTTGTGACAATAGCAACATAAGGGAAGTGAATGTTAATAGTAGCAGTTTCCATATACTCTTGAAGCTAACTTTAATCCAAAGTTGGTTGTTATTAATTTAGGATGTTAATCGCAACTCTCATGGTAAAATTAAGAAAGTAACTGAAGAGATGTACAGAAAAGTAAATGAGGAGGGATCCAAAACAACACACTAAAACATATCAATCAAAACAGAAGGCAGTATTAGAAGAATTGAGGAATAAAAATATATGACAGAAACAAATAGCAAAAAGCAAAATGGTAGGAGTAAATCTTTCTTTACCAGTAATCACTTAAATGTAAGTCACTTAAAAAGCAAGAGACTGGTGTTACAGAACCATTGGCTATATTCTTCATGCTATACTACCAGATAGTAACTGCACTAGTTGGAGTGAGGATTTGATAATGTGTGCAACTGTTGAACCACTGTGTTGTATATGTGAAAACAGCATAGTATTGTATTATCAACTGTGCTTTAATAAAAAAAAGTCAGGTTAAAAAAACAGACTGGTAGGAAAGACAAAAACATTGGTCAAAATATATTCTGTCTAAACAGACTTACTTTTCATACAAAGTACAAATAACTTGAAAGTGAAAAGATAGAAAAAGATACTCCATGCAAATAGTAATCAAAAGAGAATGTGGATGACTATGCTAATAACAGATAAGATAGACATTAAGTCAAATTGTTACAAGAGACAAAGAAGGCAATTATATATTGATAATAGGGTCAATTTGTCAAGAAGATTTGACAATTACAAATACATTCACATCACAAAGCAAAACCCCCAAATAAATGAAGCAGACATTGAGAGAATTGAAGGGAGAAATAGACAGTTGTAAATTAATAGGTGAAAACTTAAATACCTCACTTTCATTAATTCTATAGTAGAAGATCTATACAGAAGATCACTAAGGAAATAGAGAACTTGAAAAGCAAACAAACCAAATAGGCATCACAAAAACCTAGATGAAACTCTACCCAACAATAGCAGAATACATACTCTTCTCAAGTGCACATGGAACATTCTCCATAATGGACTATATGTTAGGCCACCAAACAAGTCAGAAAATTCAAGAAGACTGAAATCATACCAGGTATCTTCTGAAAATAAAATGAAATGAAGCTAGAAATTAATAACAGCTGGAGAACTGAAAAAATTATTTTAGAATGCTCTTAACCAATGGACTAAAATATAAATCACAAGGAAAGGTGGAAAATACTTTAGAGATAAATTTAAACAAAACCACAGCTTATCCACAGTTATGAGATTCAGTAAAGGACAAGTTCAGAGGGAAATTTATACCTATAAATTTAAATGAAAGAAGATCTCAAATCAATAACCTAATTTTACACTTTCAGTAACTAGAAGAAGAGTAAATTAAAGCCAAATCTAGCAGAAGGAAGAAAAAAAAATAAAGATTAGAGGTGGAGATAAACAGAAAATAGAAAAACAAGAGAAAGTCTAGGACACCAAAAGCTGGTTCTTTGGAAAGATTGATGGAAGTGACAGATCTGTAGCTAGACTAACGAAAAAAAAAAGAAGACAGAAGAGTCAAATTAATGAAATCAAGAATGAAAGCAGAAACATTACTACAGACTGTCTTTCTCAAAGTCTTCCAAAATATACAAAAGGTGAGAGCACTTTCTGACTCATTGTATGAGGCCAGCATTAGCCTAATGTCAAAACAAAATGAAAACCAAAGATACAGAGCAACATCTATTATGAATACAGATGCAAAACACAACAAAATACTAATACATTGAATCAAATGGCATATTAAAAGGACTATACACAGTGAACAAGTGTAATTTATCAGGAAAGCATGGGTGGTTCAACATAGGAAAAGCAATTTATCTAATACACAACATTAATAGGACAAAGAAACCCACATAAAAGTCTTAATTGATGCTGAAAAAGCATTTCATAAATCTAAAACACTGTCATGATAAAAAAAAGTCCTCATAAAAGTAGGACTAGAAGAAAACTTCTTCAACATATGACATAGGCCATTTGTGAAAACCCACTTAATATCTTATTCAATAGTGAAAGGCTGGCAATAAAAAGAAATAGAAGGCTCTAAATGGGAAAGGAAGGGACAAAACTATGTCTACTTGCAGATAACAAAATGCAAATGCAAGTAATTCACACAAAAAAACAATGGAGCTAATAAGTGACTTCAGCAAAGCTGCAGGATACAATATCAACATACAAAATGCCGTCTCTTCCTGTACATCAGCAATGAATGAACAGCCAAATTTTTTTCAAAGCTTCATTTAAAATAGTTTTCAAAATAATACAAAAAAAACGGAAAAATTTAACCAATGAGTAGAAACGTTTGTGCATTGAAAATAATACATTGCTGAAATAAATTGAAACCTAAATAACTGGCAAAACATTCCAAGAAACATTTCACGTTGATGGATTAGAAAACTTAATATTGTGAAATTGACAATAGTGTCTGAAGCAGTCTATGCACTCCCTATGAAAATTGGATTTTATTTGTGAGCATGAGTATTTTGTTGAGGTTTTTGCACTTTTAACATATGTGGATCTGTAATTTTCATTCTTGTGAAGTCTTTCTCTGAATTTGGTATCAAGACAGGACTGGTCTCATGGAACAAGGTGAGAATTGTTCTCTTTTCTTATATATTTTAGAACAATTTGTGAAGAACTGGTATTCTTATTTAAATATTAAGTATTTAATCACTGGAGCTATATTGCTCCTGCACTTTTCTTTGTAGGAAGATTTTTGATTACTATTTCAAGCTCATGTTTGTTATAGGTTTATTCAGAGTTTATATTTCTTCTTGAGTTAGTTTGGTAGTTTCTGCCTTTCTGGAAATTTGTCCATTCAATCCAGGTTATCTAATCCATTTACACATATTTGTTTATAATATATTCTCTTATATCTTTTTCATTTCTGTAAAGTCATGTGCAATGATCCTATTAAATTCCTGAGTCTAGTAATTTGAGTTTTCTTTATATTTTTCTTAGTATATCTAAAAATTTGTCAATTTATTGATCTTTCTAAATATCAAAAATCTGGTTTTGTTGACTTTCTCTGTTGTTTTTCTATTTATTCTCTATGATACTAGTTTGTACTGTAATTTAGATTATTTTCTTTCTTCTCCTTGCTTTAGGTGTTTTTGCTCTTTTTCCCAGTGTCTTCAAGGTGGAAGTTTAAGTTATTTCAGTCATTTTCTTATTTTTTGCATAGGCATTTTCAGCTATAAATTTCCTTAAAATACTGCTTTATTTAAGTTTTGGTATAATGTGTCTTTATTTTCATTCATATCAAAATATTTTCTAGTTTCTCTTCTGATTTTTTTCTTTGACCCATTGGTTATTTAGGAGTGTGTTTTTAACATTCACATATTTCTGAATTTTTCCAAATTTCCTCTTGTTTTGGTTTCTCATTTCATTCCATTGTGGTCAGGGAAAATACTTTGTAAGATTTTAACCATTTTAAATATATTGAGGCTTGTTTTATGCCCAAGAATATGGTCTATCCTGGAGATTTTTCCATGTGCCCATGAGAAAAATATATATTATTCTCTTGTGGTTGGCTTGTTCTCTATTGTCCTATAGACAGGTAGTTGGCTTTATAGTGTTTTTCAAGTCTTCTATTTCCTTTTTTATTCTTAAGTTTAGTCATTCTATCCATTGGTCAAAGTGGATGAATAATATTCCATTGAATGGATGTAACACATTTTGCTTATCCATTTATCAGTGGATGTACATTTGGGTTTCTTTTCCAAAATCTTTTGGTTGTTATGAATAATGCTACTGTGAATATTTGTATACATGGTTTTGTGTGGCCATATGCTCTCATTTCTCTTGTATGTATAACTAAGAGTGAAGTTGATGGGCCAAATGGTAACTCCATGTTTAAGTTTGTGAGGAATTGCGACTATTTTCCAAAGTGGCTGTACCATTTTACATTCCTATCCACAGAGCATGAAGATTCTAATTAGTCTGTAATTTTCTCTTTGTGGTTTCTTTGTCTGACTTTGATATCAGGGTAAAATTGTCTTCATAAAAATGAATTGGGATGTGCTCTCTTATCTTTTATTTTCTGGAAGTCTTTGTGAAAAATGGTAGTGATTCTTCAAATGTTTGATTAAATCAACAGTGAAGCCATCTGGGAATGGGCTTTTCTTTATGGTTATTTCATCATTACATCAATCTCCTTACTTATAGGTCTATTCAGATTTTCTGTTGCTTCTTTAATTTAAGTTTTAGTCTACGTTTTCTAATTTATTGGTATACATATTTTCATAGCATTTTATTCCTTCTTAATTCCTTTTATTTCTATAAAGTTTTTAGTAATAATT
This sequence comes from Phataginus tricuspis, assembly GCA_029783875.1. Lineage (NCBI taxonomy): Eukaryota > Metazoa > Chordata > Mammalia > Pholidota > Manidae > Phataginus > Phataginus tricuspis. The sequence goes on along the minus strand of JAQQAC010016209.1, from coordinate 120,187,830 downwards.
TCTCTTTTCCTTCTGATTTTAGTAACTTTGGTCTTCTCTCTTTTTTCTCAGTCATTCTAATAGTATGTTACTTTTACTGATCTTTTCAAAGAAACAGCTTTTAGTTACATTCATGTGTTCAATTTTTTTGTTCTCTATTTAATTCATTTCCATTCTAAGCTTTATGATTTCCTTTCTTCTGTTTGCATTAGGTTTGGTATGCTCTTCCTTTTACAGTGACTTAAGGTGGAAGGTGAAGTTATCAATTTGAGATAGTTATTCATTTTTAATATCGTCATTTACAATCTTTTTTGGATTAGACCTTCTGCAACATGGAGCCTGGAGTAATGAGATATGCTGGCATCTTGCCCCAAACAGGGAGATATCTTAACCTGGATTGAGAGGTCCAGGGAGAGGGAGCTTTTGTTTTTGCCCCTGCCTGCCAGCAGTAGAGCTCCCATCACATTGAACTGGGGGTGTAATCATGTCTCAAATGCCAGTGTCTCTCACCGTTTTTACCAATATTTAATAGATTTTCTCAAGTGAACGTTTTTCCATTTTTTGTGTGCTCTTAGGACAACTTCCAGAGACTTTGCTTTTTTGTTAATTTATGGTTGTTTTGCTAGTAAGAGTATCTGTGGGGTGTCTCTTGCTGCTATTCGGAAAGTGTATCTCTATTTTTGAGTAATATAATTCTCAGAGTGCAGTGCATTGACATCAAACCTCCTGGTAGTTTGGTTTTCAGGGGCTATAGCGTCCAAAACAATGGAAGAGGCTGGTGGGGGAAATAACTCTGTTTGCATCACAAAGAAGTGCTTGTGAAATAGATTGACAACAGCCAGTTTTCAAAATGGAACACTTAATGAATGAGAGTCAGGTAGTAGGACAGAATAAAAAATCTTTTCAGCTGTTGTAAAATGAGGCTATATTTCATGAAGAAAAGTCTGAGAAGATCATGAAGTGAATTCCAAGTAACTTTTTCTCAGTAGATTCCTATCACCTTTATAATAACTGGAAACTGCTCTCATATTTGTCAAATGGTCTTCCAAAAGGATTACTTTTCAATGAAATTATTACTTTTCAATGTTTTACTTTTTATTGTTCTAGGCTTTGTCAGGAGCTGTTAATCTAATGCTATTTTTAAATGTGAAAGTCAATCATACACTGTTAAATACACTGGAAACACTTAAACCAGAGCAAAAGACAACATGAAACCAACAAGGGAAATTCCTGTACATGTTTACAGTGTCATCAAGAATGATGTTTATGCATTCATTCACTATTCTTTATGAGAAAAAGCTCAACATTTTATTGAGCTACGTTTGGAAGATGAGAGAAAAATAGCTAAAGGCCCACAACCATTACATCAAACACTTTACTAGAAGACTTTAGCTATGGCTTCTATGTCTCCACAATATTTTCTTCATTTGACAATAATATTTTTCACCTCCAAGTTTCATGTTTGTTGATTATTCTTCCATCATGACTGCTTGGTCTAGCTTCATAAATTAATGTTTTTATAATTTTGTTATTTTTTCTTATAGTATATCTCTCTTGGATAAAAGTATTTGTTTTAAATTTTCAGGGGAGCCTTTGAATTACATGTCCTTGGGTCTATTGGTTTTTCTCCAAATATGTATCCTTACAAAGAAATGTCTAGGCATGCCAAATAGTCTTTCATTGTCAATAAAGTTCATTTGAAATGTATCTCCTGAAAAATAGACTTGGTTTCTGCCAAATTCTAAAGCCAGAGAAAATGGGGAAAAAACTCTTTTTATTATAAATTTCTTCCTATATTTTAGATATCTAGCCCATTGGCAGAAGGGTGGAGTCAGAAACAAGGGTATGCCCCACAGTTTCATATGTGCAGAAAAACCGCTTCTTTATATTTTGCCAAGGATTCTCATGTCAGGAAACAATGTTCAACTCTCAGCCCAGCCCTGCTGCTACTTTCACAAAGATCATTTTTTAGCTTAGGAGCTTTGGCCAGGAATAATTCCTGGGTGCACCAAGTGACACTATAGGACTCCAGGTCGTTTTGGTTTGGCCACATTGTTGAAGAGAAGTGCACGTGGTACTGCCTATGGCATGCTTTCATCTGGAGATGTGAGCACCCTGAAATAAGTGGTTTCAATTTCCTTTCTGGATGCTGTTGTTTTATTAAAAGTGGCTTCAAAGTCAGCCCTATGTCTTCCTTCACATAGATCACATCTGTACTCAACGGAGTGCAAATCGACATGTACTCTTCCCTAGTGTCTAGTATTAACGTAAAATTTGCTCCATTCGTATATACCTTTTGTTATCCTATTAGTTTTCTATGAAAGCTATAAGAAATTACCAAAAATTAGGTGTCTTATAGAGCACAAGTTAATTCTCTTACAGTTGTGAAGGCCAGAAGTCTGGCATGGGTTTCACTGGACCAAAACCAAGGTGTCAGCTGGGCTGTGCTCCCAATGGGTGCTCTATAGGAGAATCCGTTCCTTGTCTTTCTTGCTACTAGAAGCTGTCCTACTTCCTGGGCTCATCCCTCCATATTATATTGCATTTTGTCTCCCTGCTTCCATCACCACATAGCCTCCTTCCTCTTCTGTCTTAGAATCTCTCTCTGCCTCCCTCATCTAAAGATATTTGGAGTTTTATTTAGGGCTCACTCAGGTAATTCAAAGAATCTCCCCCCATCTTAAAATCCTTAACTCAAACACATATGCAAAGCCCTTGTTTTGCCACAGAAGGTAACATTTACAGGTCTAGGACTGAGTACCTGGATATATTTGGGGACCATTATTCAGCATATCACAATCATTAAATAGGAATTCTGAAGAGCAAGAACTAGATTCTAGTGCTAAAGTTGCCTTCCTGCTTAGAAGTCTATCTTGCAAATAACAATTATTTTTCTTAATTATTTTTTATTTATCACATATTTAAATTATTTTCTGTTGCTTATGTCTTTCTAGGAATTTGTTCATTTAGTCTAAGTTTTCTAATTTATTGATATACATATTTTCTTAGCATTTTATTCCTTAATTCCTTTTATTTCTATAAAGATTTTAGTAGTAATTTCTCTTTCCCTTCTGATTTTAGTAACTTTGGTCTTCTTTTTTCTTGGTCATTCTAACGGTTTGTTACTTGGTCATTCTAACGGTTTGTTACTTTTACTGATCTTTTCAAAGAAACAACTTTTAGTTACATTCATGTGCTCAATTTTTTTGTTCTCCATTTAATTCATTTCCATTCTAAGCTTTATTATTAATTATAATCAATTATAAGCAACTTATAATTGGAGGAAATGGGATTGGAACACAGGCACTCTGGCTCTGTTGTTCCTTTTGATAGGGTGAATGTGACTTCCTGATATAATCCAAGTAAAAAAAATTAAATTGTCCCTACATCAGGTAAAACAGTGAGCACCCGCATACTTCCTTCATAAATTGATTAAATGGATTTCCTCATATTTTTGTATTTCATTGGTCATGTTGATGGGAATCTGGAAGGGAGGGTGAAAAATACATATGCTCTTGACTGTGTTGTGGTCCTGACTGTAAATCCATTGAAATCTTGTTTTGCCACCCTTTGGCCTTGAACCGGAAGCACAATATAATGTAACAGAATGAAAAATAATGGAGGTAGAGATACTTGATTTTGAATACTGCCTGAAAGAATTTAGTGAACTATGAAGCCCTGGGCAAGATGTTTCATTTCCCTCAGCTTCGATTTATTTATGTGTAAAAGAGGACAGCTAAATCTAACTTCTCAGGTTTGCTGAGAAATTGAAACAGAATAATTTCTATCACCTACTGAGTATGGTGCTTGGGATACAGAAGGCTTTACTCAGTAGTACTTCTCATTCCTAGATCCCTTTTCTTTAGATACACACACACAGATGTATGTGAAGCTTGTCTCCATGTTTTTGTTAGCATTTTAACACTGCACAATATTCCATGCCCTTCTTCTTATTAACTTCTTTACATCTTCTCAGCCGGTGGCTGTCTGCCAAGCAGAGTCCATGCTTAGAAACTCCACAGAAGGTGTTCCAGATGCTCTTCCTGTGTTTATGTATCCAGCCCTCCTATTTGTGATGCTGCTAGTTAGCTGGTGAGCAGCTGATTTTACTTCTGCATCTACTGAGAGACTGCATGATAGGCAGTGTTGAGGAGAGAGGGGAGGACTGGACAAGTACACATAGGGAAACGCCAAGCTGATGGACTCCTGATATGAGATTCCCAATGAGTGTTTCTCATAATACACTTTTGCTACAACTCTCCGATGTTGTAGATGGAGAGGAGAACCCATGTCCTTCCCAGCAAGTTCATACAAAATTATTTTTTATTTCCCATACTGATAGCTAAGTAATACTTTTGAGGGTGCATGTCTCACAAGTGTGGGCTACTAACATCTTTCTCAGAAAGCTCAAATAAACTACAGCTCATGTCTCAGAATATACATTCAGGGAGTATGGTCAGTTCTTCCAATGTGTTATCTGATCCACATGCACCTACACAAAAAGTTTGGTAAAACATCATTTTGTTGGTATAATGTCTTTTTTGTCATCTTCAGCTTTGCCTCCAAACTTTCTAGTCCTCAGGAGTTATGCTTCTCTTTATTACCTAAAGAAAGTTTAAGCCCATCTTGCTTGACTTTAACAAGTCCTGTATATTTAAAACCTTCTCCTCATCCAATATTTTTGGGACTGACAGAGTCTGAGTGATGCATCTTTCCTTACATCACCTCAGTCAAGTGCCTTGCTATGAACTTTTGTTCCACCCCCTGCATTTTCCCTCCTGTCACCTCTTAATTGGCTTTCCAGGCCTTTCACATAAACATAACCATGCGCCTTTTCTGATTTTACTCCAAAGCACGACTCTCATTAGGTTGTAAAAATTGGCAAAACTTCACCAAATTGAAATACAATGCAGCTAAAAATTTTAAACCACCTCTTAGATATCACTGCACCTATAGTCAATGGCTCATGATCCCCCAGTAAAGGACCCCTCCAACATCTCCTGTCTGCCAACAAGAAACAGGGGCAGGCTCACCTGCCACCGATGAATAGAAATACCTTGGACCATATCTCCCCTATCTGATCCCAAGCCCATTCAACTCTAAAATACCCACACTGACAAAAAACATGTTCCCTCTTCCTCCACTACCAGGTCTGCTTTGCTATAATTGTCCTCTGAAGAATCATTTCTTTATGTATTTATGGGTCAATGATAATAACGAACATATTTCATACTCTACTGCTTTTTTTTTTCTTAACCTGTCATGGGAGTTGTGGCATGTCTAGATTTTTAATGACTACCTCCTTTTCCCTTGTATTGTTAATAATTTAATCAATTCCTGCTAATAGACATTTAGATCATTTCAAATGCATTGTTAATATAAAAAATCCTTGTGTACGTATATCTTTGCTTCTCTTTTCACTTTTTCCTTAAGATGAGTATCCTGAAGTAGTCTTTATTTTTGAAAGTTATACATATATTAAATTTCAACAGATATTACTAAATTGCCTCCGTAAGTGCTATACATATATGTGTTTACTCTTACCCTTATAAAATTAAGTATTTCTATCATCAGAAATCTTGGCAAACTTTAGACCACCTATGCTGATCAACCATCAGAATATATTTGCTTTGAGTTTCACTGCCAGTGGGAATGATTTGAGACCTAACACTCTGGCCAATTTTTATCAGTGAGCCCATTGTTCATGTTCTGGTCTCTGGCCATGATAAGCTTGGAGGCAAGAAAACATACCATGCTTGCTAATAAAGGTGTTGATGAAGAGGAAGATGTAAAGGACAATTCTAGGTTTCAGAATTTTGCAGCTAGGTGGATTATTATAAGGATAGAAAGGGTGGTATTGAAAAAGAGATACTCTAGAGGCATAAATGCTAGGTAATGAAGGGTTTTATAAGCAAAGGTAAGAAATTAGAGTAAAATACAAGTGCAATGAGAAGGTACTTGTATCAACAAGAAGGTAGCTATTTGCTTCCAAAGAAACCACATTATAGTTTTATTGTCTTAAAACTGTAATGATATATCATTCCTCATGATCTTGTAAGTTAGCTGGTTAGTTAATTTACCAGGTTTTTCCAGGGTTAATTCATATGGAAGCATTCTGCTCCAGGAAGCATTCAGTTGTGGCATCTGATGGGGCTGCAAGCTCCGAGATGGCTTTACTTGTAGCAGTTTCTGATGGTTGTTGCCTGTGAAGGCCCTGTTATACAATATGGTCTTTCATATTTCAAAATATAGACCTGCTTCCTTACCTGATGAATTCAGCAGCATTCCAAGAGTTTGAAAACAGAAGCTGGAAGGCCACTTGAAGTCAAGACTCCTGCACTTGAATTATATTATTCCCACCACATTCTTTGGCACAAAGCAAGGCAGAAAGCTATTCCAGATTCAAAGTCTAGGGAGATGGCTTTACCTCTTAATAGAATGAGTAATAAAGCTACTGAAAATGGAAATATACATAATGGGATGTGAGAAATCTGTGGCCTTTAACCTACCACATATTAAATCATTTTAAGAAGGGGAATCAAATAATCTGAATTTTTAAAAGATCATTCTGGCTATTATGAGGTGAATGGATTTTACTGGGACATAAGAAGCAAAAACATCAGGTAAAAGTTTAGTTCCAAAAGAAAGACCAATTTCTTAAATATTTTTTAATAAATATTACAAGACATTTCTAAGTGGACACTGTCATAGGCATTATTAAAAATTTAGACAAGGTGCTGTCATATAGTCTAGGTGGGTTATCTCTCTGCATTCAATTAATCCTAGCTGAAGAATGAATAATAAATCTCTATTGGAAAAGGGCTTTTGAAGAAAATTTTCAGAATTTTAACCTCAAAACTGTAGTCATCAGGTTCACACAATGTATGTATCTGCAGTGGAGAATGTCACATGTGTTTTAGTCACTTTTCAGAAAGTAATTAAATAAAAGCAAGATATTAAAAAATGCAACTTATTGTTCATAGTTTTCTCCCTAAATTGTGTAAAAATTAGATTACAACTTTGTAAAGAGACTTTGAATTTGTACTCCTTGAAAGTCAAAAGATACTTCTGTGAACTAGTTAAAATTTAAAACTGAGGAATTGGATGAATCAATATACAGTTGTGAAGAACTGATAATGAAAATGCTCTTTCTAAAAATGGCTCCATTAGAAAGATAAAGGGGATTGATGTGTGTGATGATGTGAAACAATATGTTGTTCTGCTACAAGTAAAGGTAATAAATAAAAGGAAATATAAATAAATGAAGAAAAAGAGAAAGACCTAAGGCAAACAACACATTAAGAAGAATCCTAAATAAAGAATTGCAGAGCTGAAAGGGAAAGAATCCATCAATCCCAAATAATTACAGAATAGAGGTGAATCAAGACGTTTGGAAAAGCAACTCAAAAAGTGCTGGATCTTTTCAATTATCTGGTTATCAATGTGCATATATTTTTAATATTAATTCCCAATATGGATGAGGATAAAGTATGACAAACACTCTCCTACAGTGCAGGAGGAAGCATAAAGTATTATGGTCTTTCTTGAAAGGTTTTGTCAAGAAGTATTTCTAACCTTTAAAAAATTATATTTTTGACTCAGTATTTCCAATTATAGAAATGGCTTAAGGAAAGAGAGATTCACATGCAAAAATATTCATGGCATTTCATAAAGGCAAAAAAGTGAAACTGAAACTGCCAACAGTACATGCTTAAATAAATAAATTATGATGACTTAATATACAGAATTTCCATGCAGTTATCAATTATGTAAGAAATGCACTCATGGGAAGGGATGGGACTTATGGCTGTGGAAGAGTGGAGAAAATGAAAAACCCTATACCCCCAAATAACTAAAAAATTGGACAAATGTTTGATAGCAACCATTTAAGAGTTATAGAAATTGACCTAAGGCAAACAGCACATTAAGAAGAATTTAGTCACAAAAATCCACTAAAAGTCAATTAAGAGTTGTGGGAGTCTTTGATCTTCTGGCCTGAGGCTGTCCCCATCCTCCATGAATTCAGTCAGAATAGTAGTGATAATAGGATAGAGTTAGCTGTCACAGTGCTTTTTGCTAACGGGGGCCTACTTTCCTTATAGCGGAAGATGGAAAACTCCTACAGAGAGGTAAACAGGGAAGATCTGCAGCTTTGCTAATGAGAGGATGTAGCCCCTGTTGGGGTGGGCATCAGATTGGAAAGCCATCTAGAAATGTAATAGGGAATCCTGAAAATTAGCAAGCCATGGAAGGGCTGTATTTGCATTCCACACATTCTTGGCTGACTCACCCAAATACACAAGAGATCCAAGAAAACCTGTTATCTCAACAACCCTGGCTGAGAGACTGCACATATATAGGGGAGACTTGAGAACACAAGGTCTCCACATATTCCCATTTGACTGAGAGACTATGCAAATGTGCACAAGAAAACTAAGAGGATATTGAGGAAAGTAAAATCTAGAAACTTGAAAGCTTCCTGAAGTTTGAAATGCATCCCTCAAGCTACACACAAATTGGCTGGCAAAGGATGGAAGACTGACTGACTTGAGGTGTTTGATTAAAAACTCTGACCACTTGTTGACAGACCACTAAGCCATGTAGAAATAAGAGTTACTGATAGGAAGTCAGGCAGATAAAATAAAATGAGATGAGATGAAATATTTCAAAAAATGAAGTAAAATAAAAACTGAGCATAAATATCAGTGACCACAGAGAGCAGGGGAGAGAGATACCACAGATTAAGTTCAGGAAAGCCACTTTAAAAAGAAAATGAAAAAAAACATCAACAACAGCTTTTATAGGGGGAAAAAATGAAGAAAATCTAAATCCAGGATTGCTAAATATATAAAATATCCACTATTCAAAGAAAAATTGCAAAACAATAGGAAAATGTGAGCCATACTGAGGAAAAAAATGCAAGCAATAGGAGCGATCTCTGATTGGACAGATTTTTAACCAAGCAGGCAAATACTTCAAAGCATCTATTATAAACATGTCTATAAAAGTAAAGGAAACTATGTCTAAAGAATGAAAGAAAGGTGTGATGATAGTATCTCATCAAATAGAGGATACCAATAAAGAGACAGAAAAGATACAAAGAACCAAATAGAAATTCTGGACTTGAAAAGAACACTTACCACAGTGAAATTTTTATTAGAGGAACTAGTATAAGAAAGTGTCAGTGACCAACACATGAAAGTCCATGACCACATGGCTTCAAATAATTCTACTAAACATTTAAAAAAGAGTTAATTCTTAACCTTCTCAAACTATTCCAAAAAATTGAATAAGGAAAGCTTCTGAATTCATTCTGTAAGACCAGCATCAACCTCTTACCAAAACCAGACAAAGACACTATGAAATAGCAAAATTCTAAACCAATATCTCTGATGAACATAGATGCAAAAATCCTCAACAAAGTATTAGAAAAGCAAATTCAAAAGTACATTAAAAGGATCATTCAACACCACTGAAAGTTATTCCAGGAATGCAAGGATGGTTCAAGATCCACAAATCAATGTGATGCACCACATTAACAAAAGGAAGAATAAAAAATATATGATCATCTCAGTAGACACTGAAAAACTATATGACAAAATTCAACATTCATTCATGATAAAAACTCTCAACAAAGTGGGTATATAGGGCACATATCTCAACATAATAAAGACCATGTGTGACAAACCCAGAGCTAACATCATACTCAATGGTGAAAAACTGAAAGCTTTTCCTCTAAGATCAGGAACAAGACAAGGACACCCACTGTTACCACTTTTATTCAACATAGTACTGGAAGTCCTAGCCACAACAATCAGAAAAGACAAACAAAAGGCATCCAAATTGGTAAGGAAAAGTAAAACTGTCACTATTTGCAGATGACTACAAATTGTGATACTACATATAGATAACCCTGAAGACTCCTCCAAAAAACTATTAGAATTAGTGAATGAATTCAGCAAAATCATAAGACACAAAATCAGTATACAGAAATCTGTTGTGTTCCATATACACATAATGAACTAGCAGAAAAATTAAGAAAAGTAATCCATTTACAACTTCATGAAGAATAATAAAATATGTAGGAATAAATCTAACCAAGGAGGTGAAAGACTTATGCTCTGAAAACTATAAGGCATTGGTGAAAGAAATCGAAGATGACACAATGTAAACATAATCCATGCTCATGGATAGGAAGCATTAATATTGTGAAAATGTCCATACTACCTAAACAATCTACAGATTCAGTGCAATCTCTATCAAAATACCAATAGCATTCTTCACATAACTAGAGCAAATAATCCTAAAATTTGTATGGAACCGCAAAGACCCCAAATAGCCAAGGCAATCTTCAGAGAGAACAAAGCTGGGGGTATCATGCTTCCTGATTTCAAGCTACACTACAAAGCTACAGTAATCAAACCAATATGATACTGGAACAAGCATAGACACATAGATCAATGGGATAGAATAGAGAGCCCAGAACAAATCCATGCTTATATGGTCAATATATGATGAATGAGGCAAAAATATACAATGGAGAAAAGACAGTATCTTTAATAAATGGCATTGGTAAAACTGAATAGCTACATGTGAAAGAATAAAACTGTCTTACACCGTACACAAAAATAAACTTGAAATAGATTAAAGACCTAAATATAAAACCTAAAACTATAAAACTCCTAGAAGAAAACATAGCCAATAAACTCTTGAACAGTAGAATTAATATTTTTTCTAGATATGTCTCCCCAGGCAAGGGAAACAAAAATAAACAAATGGGACTATATCAAATTAAAAAGCTTCTGCACAGCAAAGGAAACCTTCAACAAAACAAAAAGGCAGCCTACTCTATGGGAGAATATATTTTTGCAAATGACATATCCAATAAGGGGCTAATATCCAAAATATATAAAGAACTCATACAACTCGATGCCAGAAAAACAAATAACCCAATTAAAAAATGGGCAGAGGACCTAAATAGGCAATTTTCCAAAAATATATAGATGGCCAACACATGAAAAGATACCATCACTAATCACTAGGGAAATGCAAATCAAAACCACAATGAGATAATCACCTCACACCAGTCAGGATGGTTAATATCAATAAGACAAGAAATAGCAATTGTTAGTGGGGATGTAGAGAAAAGGGAATGTAAAGAAATGTTAGGTTTCTTTATTTCCTCAGTTGCTTTTAGATACAAAATTATATAACATCATAATTATAAAAATTTACTGTTGATTTTTTAACATATATAGATATAATGTGTATATTAATAATAACACCAAATAGGGGAAGAAGGGAACAGAACTCTATAGGAATGAGTTTTCTATCTCACACTGGAATTTAGTTACTATAAATATAAAATTGATTCTGACAAGATGGGTAAGCCCAACTTCTTGGAAAAAAATGTATCTCATGAAATACCACTAATAAATTAATATGTTGTCCCATAAAATACATAATACATAAAAATACAATAAATGAGGATGAGAGGAATAAATAAGATGTGAGGCATATAGAAAATTAAAAAGTAAAATGACAGATGTAAATCCAAAGGCATCAGTAAAAATATTAAATGGGAATGGATTAATCAACAGAATCAAAATTCAGAGATTTTTAGAATGGATGAAAAACAAGATGTAAGTCTATGCTGTATATAGGAGACACACAGATTTGAAAATACAAATATTTTTAAAGAAAAGCAGGGGAATATATATCATGCAACTTTAAGAGAGTGTATAGTAATTGTTGACAAAATAAAATTCATATAGTTCTAGAGATAAAGTATTTTATTATCACAAAACATCAATTATTCAGAAATATATAACAACCATAAACACATGCATACTCTAAACAGAGCAAAAATATAGAATTGAAGGGAAAGTTGAACAATTCAACAGGAGTACTTAAAGATTTTAATTCTTCACTATCAGTAATGGATAAAGCAACTAAGCAGATGAATAAATAGAGGACTTAAAAATGCTACAACCAACTAGAGAATTATAGAACACTCCACCACACAATAGCAGAATACACATTCTTCTCAAGCACACATGGAACATTATCAAGGATAGGATGCATGCTTAGCCATAAAACAAATTCAAAACATTTATCAGGTTTGAAATTGTACATAGTATGTTCTCTGATCACAATGGAGTAAAATTAGATATGAATAACCAAGAAATTTGTGTGACTGTTATATATATAAGCTAAATAATACACTACTAAATTATCAATGGTCCAAAGAAGCCATCGTGAAGGAAATTAATAGTTTGAGATGAAAGTAATAGACACAACATACCCAAATTTACTGGTATAGCTAAAGCAGTACTTAGAGGGAAATTTATACCTGTAAACACCTACATTAAAAATAAGAAATAGAATTAAAAAATAACCTAATGCTTATAATTTAGGAGACTGGAGAAAAAAGAGCAGAAATTAGTTAAATACAGAATAGTAGAGGAAAATCAACAAAACCAAAAGTTGTTACTTAGAGAAGATAAACAAAATTGATAAACCTTTAGCTAGACTGACCAAAAATAAGGAAGGAAGGAAAGATATCCAAATATGAAGTATTTTTATCTCTAAGAGGTGTTATTTCATTATTTATATTTTTATGCTTTTCAGCATTTTGTAAATTTCTTATCCGACTATATATTACTTCTGTAATTAGAAACAACTATTATAAAAATATCAGTGGAGTTAGTCATAAATAATGACAGTAGTTGTCACAATGGATATCTGTTTTTCCTTAATTTAGCATATATATATGAAATAGCTTCTCTAGAGGGAGCCCTGTGCTAACAATCGGAGAAAGAGAATGGAAATAAGAATAGGAGTTGACCCCTGCCCTTGAGCAAACCTTGTGGCTAATCCTTGATTACCTCTGGGAAGGTGAGGGCAACATGGAAATCCACAATTACCAGCTTCTGTAATGTCGTCTTCCTTGCAACTACCCACCTTACATGAAGTATATAATTCCAGAACAAAAGGCAGGGAATAGGTGAGGGCTCTGAGAGCATTCACAGAGAAACTAGTATTTGAGATTGGTCTTAACATCATGACAAGGAGTTGCTTAAGCATGCGGAAGACATACAGATAGCTGTTCCCGTGTGTGGTAGGAAGGTGACATGCAAGTATTAGTGTGGTGGCAGGAGAAGAAGCTTCAAGGTAGGCTTGGGTGAGCGTAAGGAGGACTGGGTTGCCATGCTATGAATTGCAGGCTTTATTCTGAAACACATTGACAGTCATTTGTTCTTAAAAGGGGTGTTACAGTCTGGTTTGAGTTTGAGAGAGATTTCTAGGGCTGCCTTCTACTGGAAAGAATAATTATTATTATCCTTTTTTTCCACCTTACTTATTTTTTTAAAGCCAATAAAAACAAAAACTGTAATAATGAGCTCCATGTGTTGTATTCCTCTAAGAAATTTCTTGTAAAGTAGTACATTAAATCCCCAGGAATATGATTAATGTGACATTACAAATTAGGATTGCCATGTGTTAGGAAGGAAATAACTTACAAATTGTTTAAAAGTCTTCAGAGAGAGAAGGAATAGTTTAAGACAGCACAGAGTCTTAAGAAAATGTTGCTATGGCTCCAGTCAAGTTTTGTTTTGTTTTGTTTTGTTTTGTTTTTAATTACTGTGTTGTCTCCTTGTATATTTGCACAGAATAAAAAAGTTAAAATAATTTCTCTAAATGCTGGTGGCAATAAGAATTATAGTTTTCATTTAAAAGTAGTAATAGTTAAAAGTTGTTAGAAGAACTAGGTGTCACATGGAATAGTAATAACAATAATAATATTAAAAGCTTTCTCTTATATGTTACCATATATTAGCCATGGTTCTTCGTTAAGGTGACCATATAAATTATCATCTAAACAAGGACACTTTAGAGAGTGAAAGGGTATATTAGTTAACAATTACACAGGCATAGGAGATGATATTAGTATATGGCACATAGAACCAGTCCAAGTCCCTGCCCTCAAGAGGCTCATATTCCAGTGAAATTTTTTGCTATATTCTTGTGGTAGTTGTTTCATGATACCAAAATGCCTCTTGTTTTCCAAAAGACAGCTGGACCTGCTGCCCTGCATTCCATGCTCTTCTCCCCAGGCCCTACCATGGGGCTATTGGCTTGTACTGAGGTTCTTGAGCAAACAGTAAGGGTTCAAAATCAAGACTGTGCCTTCCCATAGCCAAGCAAAGCTTCTGGCTGAGTTTGCATCTTTTGAAAGGCTTTTTCCTTGAAAACGTTTCGGCAATCAGGCTGAATGACAATGAGAAAAGCAGATTAGGAGGAAGGAAATGTCATAGTAGTGAATACTGAGGACAGGGATGGGAGGACCTGGAGCAGAAAGTTCAGTCTGTCAATGATTTCCTGCTTATAGCACTGTCTCCTACTGAAAAAGGAGGGGTGGAGGGGAGGTAGCCAGTGAATTAACACTTGAATCCTTTGCGACATCCTTGCTTCTTGGGTCCTTTATACATGGGGGCTTGGAAACTGCTATATTGAGATTCTGAGCAACATCACACAAGTGCAGGGATTTGGCCTAGGTTGTGTGATATAAACCCTAGAGTCACAGTATCATACCACTGATAGCAAATTGCCTGAGTTTTAGTAAAATCAACTCATGTTAATTTTTAGTGTAAATGTTGGAAACATGTAACTGTCTTCTAGGTGACTCTGGTACTGTAAAGTCAGATCACTTGCACATCACTAAAGTGGAGGAAACTTTCATGGATTGTTAAAAAATTAGTTGAGCTATAGCTCACATACCATAAAATTCACAGTTTTAATGGCACAGTTCAGTGGTTTTCAGTATATTCACAGAGCTGTACATTCCACTAATGCGTAATTTACCACTATCTAATTCTAGCACATTTTCATCACCCCAAAAAGAAACTTTATATACTCATCCATGATCTTATATACAACGGGATCTCTTAGGTGGCAAGAACGTAAAAAAGATTGCAGACAATAGCACCAGTCCCAAAAACTTGCCCCAGATCAATCTCTAACTTGTTCATGAAATCATTGGTTCCAGTGACATACTCATGAAACTACTCAATCATCAAAGATTTATTGCACACTTATTATTTGCAAGGGACTGTGCTAGGTGTTGAGAATATAACAGTAAACCAGACAGCCATAATTTCTGTACTATTGGACCTTATAATCTAGTGAAAGTAAAAGACATTAATCATATCAATAAAGATATAATTAAAATTGCGATAATTCCTGGAGGAAGGAAAATGTGTAAGAAGCATTGGGAGGTTAGAAGTGGGAGTCCGGGGGAAGTTTCTCTAGGGTATGAGGCATTTAAGCTGACATATAAGTGGAAAGTAGGAGCTAGCCAGATGAAGAGTTGGCCTTGAGGTGGGAAAGAGTTTGGTTTATTTAAGCAACTGAAGTTCTATAGTCATAGTCACAATCATACCTTAAGTTTATCTGGTTCTTAAGTGTCCTGCATCTCCCAATTCATTTATTCCTGTTTCTTGCCATGAGCTCCTGTGCTTCCTTGCTTGTTCATCCATTTAGACAATGTGTTCTGGCTTATGGACTTCAGTTCTCTATCAGAGAAGGTGTCTTTGGACAATATTCATAAGCCTGTTTTAGTTCAAAAAGACCAGTGCTCCAACATAGTGAGTCCTGCTAAACTGCCACTTAAGGTATGGTGATAGATTTCAATGAACCTCTAGGTTTTTCGGCCTCAAGAACAATTTCAAACATCCTCTTCAATGAGTTTCTGAGCAATTCAAAAGTACTGGTTCACTTTTCTATAACTCTGGATGTCAGTTTTGCATTGAAAGGAGCTTAAATCTGATGCTGCAAGAGTACACCATTTGAAAACCTGTTCTCAGAAGATTGTATCTACAAACGTGAAACACTCATTCACGCTTTTATCAAAAATGTGTTGAAATGAGAAACAAGCACACTTATACATGTGCACACGCACACATACACATGCACAAAAAATGGCCCCTTCTTAGTGAAGGGGAACTGTTAACCTAAAATCAAAAGTTAAGAACCAACAACAAATGTTTGCAGGTGCCATTCAGGTAGCTAGAGATGACAGAGATGAAAAGGGATGTATTATTAGTGAACTTTGTGTGTGTGTGTGTGTGTGCGTGTGCATGCACATGTGAGAGACAGTGTTTGCATTTAATGCTTAGATACCATTACAATTATGCTGTCATGTACTACATACTTTCCTCAGTAAATATTTTCAAAAATCCTATATATGTAAAACATGACACTGAACATTGTTCAGAAAAGAGTTATATTTGTTATCTGTTAACTTCCTCAGAGAAGCTTTCCCGACCTCCTAGTTCCACTTCATACGTAGTGGCCCCAACTTCCCCATCATTGCAGTCATCATACTGTATTGCAATCAGCTCTTCACTGTCTGTCTTCCCTGCCGGGCTGTAAGTGACCTGAAGTAATGAATGAACAAATGCTAAGAAATGAAAGAGGAGAAAATTAAACCCTAATTCTGAGGGCTTTGGCTTGAAGTGATTTCTAAAAACCTTCCCCTTGATGTAATAACACCTTTTTACTTATTCATTTTCAAAAGCCTCTGGCATACTTGCTAATTTGTTTTTGAAAAAGTTCATGACACACTGTAGGATGAGTGGAGAACTGTTCATTCTGGTGTCAATTCACTGGACGTCTCCCATGTGCTGGAAATGCTGGCGCACAGCCCTGAACGAGATAACCGAATGGGAGGCACGGTTTAGCGGGGTAAGCTTTCTGATAGGGAACATCAGGTGCCATGAGGGCCCAGAGCAGGGGCACCCCGGAGATTCTAAGGTGTAACTGAAGATAGTTCATTATGCTTACATACATCTGTGAGCAATCCTAGAAAACCAGAAATCAAGGTCATTAGCCGACCATGCTAACCAGTTAATAAATTTCTGATGTGGCCTTCATAGGCCTTATTAAAGCCCATGAATGAAAGGAAAATTCTCCTGGCAATTGTTTAGAAAAAACAATTAATGCATCTGTACTTTTGATTCTATCCCTAGAGGTACTCAGTGCTAATGTGTTGATACTTTAAGTACAATATAGGGAGAATACTCTCTAAACTCAGACTCCCACGTTTCAAACATTTTCAGGTTCTTTCAGTAGATAAGTTTCCAGTAAGCAATGTGTGTCTATTTCAGGAATCATGTCAAACACCATTGGCTTAGGGTAAAACTGGAAGGGGGAAAAACAGCCAGGGAAGATCCTAGGCTCATTTAAAATTTTTCCTTTTGTAGAGCATTGTGTGTGCTTCGACACTTTCTCACTCTCTGAACATATTGGCTGCTGGTTGAGGCACAAAGAAGGGATGGTTTTCAAGAGATCATTAAATTGTGGTAAACATTCACAGACTTCTCCCTCTTCTCTCCGTTCATTTGCATTACAGCGTGCTGAAAGCTCTTTGTTTTTCATGCTTCTGGGAACCAAGCATCACGTCTTTGGTTAATAGGCCGTGTCATCACTGCCCAGAAATGAAACTCCAAATCAAAGAAAAATTTAAATGATGCAATTGAAATCAAGAAAAATCTAGGACTAATTTGTGGTGGAAGATCATTCATAGACATTTATAGTCTTGCAAGAAATACAGCATAATTTTTCCCCATGTTAAAATTTTAAAAACCATAATTTGGTACAAGTTAAATTTTAAAGGCATTATAAAGTCCTATAAATGGAAGTCCACAAACTAAAACAGTATGGAAAAGTCAACTCATTATAAAAAATACTTGGACTAGGCAGCAAATCTGCACTTGCCAAATATCTAAACTAGGATACTGAAAAAATATTCAAATTCCATCTTTGATGTCATATATTTGACCTTCAGGTTTCCAAATACAGACTGTTTAAGGAGACAAAAGAAAAGTACATGCATATATTTATACAAACATATTTTACATGTGTGTACATATGCACACTACCGAGTACGTGTGTGCATATATATGTGTGTGCACACACAAAGAGCTTGTAAAGCATACTAATTGCTATGAGCATTTTTAGTTACGATTTTCAACTCAAGTAATTGGATATGATACATTTAAATACCAGTTATATATAATTAAGAATGAATTTATGTGTATGATTTTTACATTTTATTGTTTACAATCATAAATCTTGAGTATTATGGATGCTTTGAGTTTTTATAGGGTAGAAGATTTTAAAATCAATTTCAAAGTTATTTCAGCATTGTGTCAGGTAATACTGCAAAAAGACACACAGTCTGACCCTTTGGGATGTTAGCATCTTCCTACATACAACGTCATTCTAATGCTGCAGTTGAATAAAATCACATTCAACTTCAGAATATGAGGCAAGACAGGACTAACTATATTATTAAGCCAACTCAGCCATGAGCTACTGCACATTAGTGGGAGTTCGGCCACAGACTGAGGACAGATTTCCCTTTAAATATTTTTAAATTATTCATATGTATCCATGGAACACATGCAGTCTGGCAGCTTCTTCAGTGATGTGTTTATATGTGATATGCCATGAGTGTTTTAATATCATACTTGTCTGGTAGAGAAAATTATAATATGTAAAAGACAACTGGGTAGGTGCTGGCATCATAAATTTTGTTACTTAATAGTATAAAATGTATTGTTTTGTATGTGAGACTCTTTCTCTCTTCTCACATTAGAATAATAGAATGGAAAAAAATCACAGGCTTTAGAGTAGAAAAGGCCTGGATTCAAATCCCAGCTCTACCAGAAGAAGCTGTGCTTAATTTCAGCAAGTCTAAAATGGGGGCAATGTTAATTAGAGTGTGTCAGAGAAGCCTGGCTCTTAAACAGGCTTAATCATAAGGAAATGCGTTACTTCTCATCCCGAGAAGCCTTGAGGTGTGGCAGCCTCCAAGCAAAGAATGCCAAAGCGTGGCGCAGCTTCTTTGCATTTCTCTCTCTGTCCTGCTGCCGCCTTACCTTTGCCTCCGTCAGGGGCAGAGCAGTATGTCTGTAGCCCGTCAAGGCATCACAAACGGACAGGTGAGCATCCCAGGATGAAGAGGGACAGTCTCTCACAGTGTCTCCTTTCAATGACAGAAATTCTCAAAAGACATACTGGCCATAAGACACTCCCCGCCCCAAGTCTCACTGGAATTAGATCACATGTCCACTTCTGATGATCAGTGAGCCTCAGACCATCAGCATTTACTCCTGAACAGGCTATAGGGTGGGCCATCCCCTACCACATTACACGGGAAGTGGATAGCTGAACAAACTGGGAGTACTTTGGGCAAGAAAAAATATTATTTAAGTTGAGTGGGACAAACAATGACTGGGAAACACCTCACAGGGTGTTTGGGGTAGTAAATGAAACTGTATGTTATGTAAAGTCCATCCTTATGTGTGCAACACAAAGTAAATATTGAAAAAATAAGAGCTACTGATATTATTATTATTGTTGTTATTGTTAAACTCTAAAGTGAAACACTATGATAGGAGCCATGGTTGGATGGTTGGAATTCAAAATGAATATACTTTGATTTTACTACTTACTATCCTCATGACTTAGACTCTATCCCAGGTATTGAAACACTTTTTCTCTAAACAAAAGTAAATATTTTAGGCTTCGTGGGGAACATAGTTCTTTTTTGTCACATACTTTTCTCTTTTATTTTCTCCAACCCTTTAAACGCGTTAGAACCATTGTTAGCTCCTAAGTTGTACAAAACCAAGCCATAGCCAGGTTTGCCAACCCCTCACTTAAAGCAGGTACTCCTTAGCTTCTCTGTGCCCCAGTTTTTTTATTTATTCCATCTGTGAATAGAGATACTGGTAATGTTTTCTTTGGAGTGTTGTGGTAAGGATTAAATAATTTATGTACACCAGTTAGAAGCAGGACTGACATGCAGGACTCAATGAACATTAGCGGGGGAGGTGGTTGCTTTGTTATTGTCTTAGTGCACCCCACACATGCATGCATTAACTGACAGGCATAGAGATGAGGCACACCGAGAACCACAGGTGAGGACATTATAAGCTAATGACAAGTTCTGTGGTGGTAAGGTATAACAAGGGACACAGAACTGCTTCGGGTAAGAGGAAGAGTAGCACAAGAAAGGAGCGTGAGTTTAGGAGTCAGGCACGCCGGGGCTCTGATTCTGAGTCCACCATTTTGCAATGGTTGTGACCCCTCTGTGCCTCACTTTCCTCGTCTATAAAAATCAGATCCTAATAAGACCTGCCTCATAAGAATGATCTGAGCACTGAAAGAGGGCACATGTTAAGAGACTGGTATATCCTAAGAGTTCACTAAAATGCCAGTTGCTATCATTTTTCACTTCCTTTTCATTTATATTAAATGCCTCTGAGGCTGTGTCTCCAAGACAGCCAGTCTGTTACTTAGGGAAAAATAGTAATTGATTGGTTGTGATTTGACTGTATTTTTTGACTGCCATGACCAACCCAGTAAACTCCAAGCAAACAATGTATGTAGAAAAACAAGAACTGACTGGTTAATTAAGCCTAAAATGTGGATCTGATAGCCCTGTGTATACACGCAGCTTGATTATGATTTCCTGCAGTTATGTATTGCCATTCTTAACACATCTGACAGGAAAATGATTGAATTATAATTATTCAGTTTTAAAGTGTACGCCCAGAGACTATTAAGCTTCAGTTTAACTCTGGTAACTGAGTTGTTTGGGCATTCCCACCCCAATCAGGCTAATACTAGATCTCACCTTCGTGTCCTATGTGTCTTCTAATACACACACTAATTTGAGGCAAAACTTCAAGTTCCTGATAAAAGCCTTCCAAGTCTGAGACAAGAAGTCAAAGTATAGTGTGGCTATGGTATGGGCAGCTTGAAAACATAGAGGGAGGATGCTATGTACAAAGAGACTGAAAGTAGAAATGTAAAGTTGTGATTTTTTTTTCAAGCATCAAATCTGAGTTTAAACAGAATATGGACTAATGTTGCAAGACCATGTACTTTGCACCACACACAGCTGAGGAAACTGAGGCGCAAAGAGACCAAGTAACATCCAAAGTCATAAAACCAGTAAATGTATGCATAAAGAGCATCAACTGGCCCTCCCTACCAATTCCCCATTCAGTTGTTGTGCTGAATGAGATGGCATATTAAACTACAGTCTCTCAAATCCTCAGAAAGTACTTAAGGAGTGTCTGCTTACAACTCTGGTTTTAGTTCTATGTAACCCTCAGAAAGAATAGCTAATATTTACCAAATTACTGGGACTAGCTATTTAAGGAAAAAGATATATCCCTTTAGTCTGTAGGTTCCTAAAAGGCAAGGACCATGTTTGCCTTGCTCACTGCTGTATACCCAGTTGCCTAGAAAAATGCTTGGGACATTTTAGATGTTCAATACATGCTTCTTGGATGAATGAGAATTTGAAATAGTGGAAAAAGGAACATGAGTTTTAAACTCCTGAGCTTGACTACTTCACAATGAAGCATCAGATATCTGAGAGTTCCAGAAGCAGCCCAAGGCCTTCTCCACTTAAGTTTTGGGTAAGAGATTGTTGAAAATCCCAGCCAAGAGATGTTCCAGTGTGGGTGGAATTGTCTTGTAGTGAATTTTCTGCTTGATGCTCCACTCACATCTCCCTCTTTTAGAACTGAAAGACTTACTCCTTCAACTTGCAGGAGTGTTGGCTACAGTGTAGTCCTCAACTGTCAGCTCTCGGCAGAAATTGCCTCAGCTGAAGAGATCCACCGGACCCAAGGTTACACCCCCTTCCTGGAGCAGCCTTTTTCCAGTAAATAATCACTGAAGTGGTATGAAAGCCGGGCCACTTTCCCCACACGCAGAAAACTCTAAAGGGCCATCTCAGCTTCAAAACCCTTAGGGTGTTGGCTGAGGCTGCTGTTAACACTATCACAGACAAATTTCTCTCTCTACCCAAATCTGCTTCCTTCCTTTCCCTTCCACCAGTGTTGATCCCAAAGACACTCCTTAATAAACATCCTGCAAGCTCATCTCTATTTCAGTATCTACTTCTTGGAGAACCCAAGCTAGCATGAATCCCAACATGTCCTCCTTTCTCATTGTGCACTTTCCTCATGCAGGCCCTCTTCCCTGACACTCCAAGCCCAAGACTTAGGATTTATATACGTGTTCCTGTCAAGCATGGGATATAGCCAATCACACAGGCACAAAATTGGGGAGCAAGGAAGATTCTAGTCTTCCTTGTTAGATCCAAGCATTGTAGAATTAATAAATTCCTCCCCCAGCCACCTAATAAATATTTTTCAAACTGCCCCCTAAGTCAGGAAGAGTGAATACATCCTCCAGAAGCACTGAGGATATAGCCTGAGGTGACCAAAGAAGCTCAATATTTTTATGGAATCCCAAGTTTTATACTAGAAACAATTGTGAATTTGGCATTCAAACTGATAATATGCCATGTTTCATCTAGTTTAAAAGTAATGCTTCTGCCAAAAAATTAAAAAACAGTAAAATCAACTCTCCAAGAAGGTGAGCACTGTTCTTCCTGTGGCTTTTCATGCAGTGGAACATCTGAGTTGAAATGTAACCAAAATTTAAACCTTGATCAACTGGTAGAGACATAGTGGGGGTATATAGCACGCCCATTCTGACTGGCCAGTTCCTGCACCTTACTGGTTCAGTAGTTTGAATGTCATCCCCACCTAAAATATATGTCTTTCAAAGCAACTGGGTTGTATCACTTATTTTTAATTCTCTTCCTTTTGGAGTTTTTATCTCTTCCCTCTTTCTGCACTTCTTCCATCCTTCCTTCTCTCTGACCTCACTCCTCTTTTCCACTTCTCTGGCCTCCCTTTCTATCTCCTCTCTCCATCTTTCTTTCATTCTTTGCTCTCTGTCTACATTTCATTATGACCCTATTTTAAGTTATGTTTGAAGTGGGCCGTTCAGGCATGCTGATGTGGGTCTGCTATTTTGCCTCTTGATTAATATTCAAATTTGGAATTATGCTAAAGCTCCAAACACTGGTTTTGGATAATCCTGCTTCACTGGATGCAGAAGTCCAAAAGTCTATGTGGTTCTCTTTAATTATGGTATTATAATACTTTGGCTAGAATCCTGTCCAATGGTCTAAAAATCCATCCAGCCTAGAACATTAACCATGGTCTAGTTGAGCTCACAGTCAATTCTATTTGAAATATAATTCAAATTTTGAAGAACATGACAAAAATCTGAGTAGCCTTCTGTATCAATAATAACTATAACAACATTATCAACAAAAACAATAATAGCTAAGATTTTTCAGTGCTACTACACACCTGGCACTGTGCCAAGAGGTTTTCATATATTAAACCACTTACCCCTCACAATAACCAGTGAGGTGGGTGCTATCATTTTATTCACAGGTGTTGAAAATGAATTTGTTGAAATTGTGTGATTTGCTAGATGTCATACAGTTAATAAGTGATGAAACCAAGATTTGAACCCAAGTAGTCTGTCAGTAGAAGTATCTTCTCTGCAATCTTCTAATTTTGCCTCAGCAACATCATGGGGAACCCTATGGCTATGGCTATGTGCTAATTTCAGTACACTGCTGATAGAATGTGGTGTTATGTACTCTTGCATAGATGTATGTGTGTATGTTTGCACATACACACACGCAAACATGTATAATACAAAATGATGCACATCGTCACAGAGACTGCCACCTCAAAAAAGGCTTTCCTGTTCTTGCCAGGTTGACTTTGTTGTTTGTCCTTGATACTACACTACCATAGTCTCTGTACATACCTTTAGTGAGCAATTGTTCCATTATGTTCAATCGTATTTTACACCATCTGTTTTCCCACTAGATCATGAGCACCCTTCAGGAAGTCTACTCTGTTCATCTTGGGATCACCAGCTCTTAGCATCATCCCTTTCCATATTAGGAACTATATAAACAAAGAAATAGCAATAAGGCCAAAAAGAAGGCAGTTACTAACTCTTACTAAAAATGTATGGAAAGATTTACAGAGAAAGTGACATTCTAATTAGGAGTGCACTGAGTATGTAAGAGCAAAAAAGGCCTTACAGGAGAAGGGAGTAACATTCTTCCTAGGTCCAACAGAAAATGTAGAAAACTGAGAGATGGAGTACAAGGTGCACAGAAGAAGATGCTGTGTGGCCTGGAGAGCAGTATAAAGGAGCCCACACTCAGGCTGGAAGAGTGATTGGCTCCAGGTTGCAGAGGATCATATAATAATACATCAAGGAAAAGGAGTTAAGACATTATTGGATATTTGATAGGGCAACATTGATGGGTTTTAGAGACTTTATAGACACATTAACAAGGCTTATTATAATTTTTAAAAGATCATTCTGGCTGCTTTATGGAGAATGGAGGACATTCTAAAGGGAAATAGGAGAACAATTACATACTATTGCAGTCATTCAGGTGAGAGAAGATGGTAGCCTGAACTGGATGGTCATAGAACAGATGGAGAGAAGTAAATCAATTCAGTATTTAAGAAATAGGTAGATGGATGGATGATGTGGAATTGGCAGAATATTAGGAGAGAATTGATTGGATATGAAGAAAAATTAAAGAGAAGAATTCAGAATGAGTCTACAAATTAAGATAAGAAATATAGGAAAATAACATATTTGTGGAAGAGCTAATGCATTTGGTTTTGTGCGTCTTATCTATATATTTTTATAAATGTGCCAATTTTTCTCACCATGGTTGAAACACATAGATTAAATTTCCCATAAAATAAAAGCAACACTGCATATGATCACAAAGTTGTTCAAATCTCTCTTTTGACTCTCAGTTGCTCTTAACAGAAATGAAATTTGTTTGGATCAACTGAGTACTCTATATTTCCTGAACACAATCATCTGCCAGATCCTGAAGAGATCATTTCATTTCCTCAAAAAAAGTCTCTTATAATTCTTGCACACTCTCACAGAGGTTTTTCCTCTGTTGTAGATTCTAACAATTGAAATGCATGATTTGCTAATTTTATATAATGCTGAATGTATTGTTGCCAGATTGTTGTGTTACATTAACCAATTTGCAGTCATAGATACTTGAAAAATTTATAAATGCTAGTTTGATTCTGTTTCCTTAGTGATGGCTCTTTTTCCAGAGGCTTATTTCAGCTGTTTACTCTTCCTTAAACTTATGTGAGCTAGGTTTTGTCACAAACGGGAATGCATTCAGAGTCTAGGTAGATATGCTATATAAGCAAAGCAGGCCAGTTATATGACAGCACAGAGTTGGGAAGCCTATTGCAAAAGTAGTTGAGGTAAACCTTACTAAGTGACATTTTAAAATATAAAGAGAAAACAAGAAAACCAAAACACTTCAAACATAATCAAGTATATTTACTGGCAAATTCTTCATTTTTTGGATTGTGCTTTAACAATTATATGGAATAGAGATTTTCAATGTATGGAGAGTGTCTCTGCTACATCCAGAGACTATCTTACCTTGTCAGAAGGGCATTAAGTATAAAAAATATTAAGTATGAAAAATGGGAGGGACTTCCGGGAAGGTAGCAGCGTGAGCAGGGTGGTGAAAATCTCCTCCCAAAACCATAAGTATCTATGAAACTACAGCAAATACAACTATTCCTAAAAGAGAGACCAGAATATACAGGACAGCGCACAGCCTGCATCTGCACCTGAGAGGCCTTGGCACCCCACGAGGTGGGTAAGATATGGAGCCGCGTCCCGGCAGGACCTGAGCACTCCCCCACCCCAGCACACTGGCAGGAGGAGAGGACTCAGAGCTGGGAGAGAGTGAAAGTACACCCCACGAAATAACCAGCCCCGGTGATCTGCACCATGAGCACTGACACACATCGTGTGGTGCATGGGATACTGGAGAGGAAGAAGGTGCAGGTTTTGAGCTGGGAACGTGCCCAGGTCCATGCAGCCAGTGCCTCAGGACAAGAGAAAAGTGCGTGCTGTTTTTAGCAGTCTTGGAGAGATGGGGGGCCCAGCGAGGGAACATGATCATCCTGGCACTCTCGACCCAGCGGGCTGGGAGTCCTGGGGAATTTCAGACCCCTTGGCTGGTGACTGGAAAAAGGTAGCCACAATGAAACATTACACAGAGAAAAATGGCTTCCCATTCATTCCAGCCCTGGCCAGAGCTACAAAGAGCTGCGCGGCCATGGCTCCAGAAGTGTGGAACAACAGCGCCACCTAGAGCTTCCTTACAGAATCCACTCCCGGTGGGCATTTTTTTCCCCTTTTTTCCTTTTCTTTTCTTTTCTTTATTTTCTTTCTTTCTTTTTTTTCTCTGTTCTTTCTCTTCCTTACTTTTTTTGTTTTTTTTTAAGTCTTAAAGAGCCCAGCTGACATAAGTGGCACCTACCAGCAAACACTTCTATCGCCATGAAAAGACAGAGGAATATGGTACAGACTAAGCTCACCTAGACCCAGACAACACCAGAGAGGGAACCTGAAGGGATGGAAATGCACAAACTTCCTGAAAAAGAATTCAGAACAAAAGTCATAACCATACTGATGGATCTACAGAGAAATATGCAAGAACTGAAGGAGGAACTGAGGGAAGTGAGGAAAGACAATGCAGAAGTGAGACAAGCAATCGACGGGCGTAGCAGCAGACTGGACGAGATGCAAGAGACTGTTAATGGAATAGAAATCAGAGAACAGGAATACAGAGAAGCTGAGGCAGGGAGAGATAAAAGGATCCCTAGGAATGAAAAAATATTAAGAGAACTGTGTGACCAATCCAAACAGAAGAATATTCACATTATAGGAGTACCAGAGGAAGAAGAGAGAGAAAAAGGGATAGAAAATGTCTTTGAAGAAATAATTGCTGAAAACTTCCCCATGTTGGGGAAGGAAATAGTCTTGCAGTCCACGAAAGCCCACAAATCTCCCAACACATGGGACCCAAGGAAGACAACGCAAAGACATATAATAATTAAAATGGCAAAGATCAAAGATAAAGACAGAGTATTAAAGGCAGCCAGAGAGAGAAAAAGATCACCTACAAAGGAAAACCCATCAGACTATCATCAGACTTCTCAACAGAAACCTAACAGGCCAGAAGAGAGTGGCATGATATATTTAACCTAATGAAACAGAAGGGCATCGAACCAAGAATATTGTATCCAGCATGATTATCATTTAAATATAATGGAGGGATTAAACAATTCCCAGACAAGCGAAAGTTGAAAGAGTTTGTCTCTCATAAACCACCTCCACAGGATATCTTAAAAGGACTGCTCTAGAGGGAAGCACTCCTAAGGCTAAAAAGATGTCACCAGGGAAAATAAAATCATAGCAAAGAAAGCAGACCATCCAAATAGTAACTAAAGGCAAAGAATAAAACACCTAGTACATAAAGAATGGAGGAGAAAGAAGAAGGGAGAGAAATAAAGAAACATCAGACTATGTTTACAATAACTTAACAAGAAAGATAAGTTAGACTTTTAGACAGTAAAGAAGCAACCCTTGAAACTTTGGTAACCATAAATCTAAAGCCTGCAATGGCAATAAGTACATATCTATTGATAATCACTCTAAATGTAAATGGACTGAATGCACCCATCAAAAGACACAGAGTAATAGAATGGATAAAAAAGCAAGACCCATCTATATGCTGCTTACAAGAGACTCACCTCAAACCCAAAGATATACACAGACTAAAAGTGAAGGGATGGGAAAAGATATTTCTTGCAAACAACAAGGAGAAAAAAGCAGGTGTTGCAGTACTTGTATCAGACAAAATAGACTTCAAAATGAAGAAAGTAGCAAGAGATAAAGAAGGACATTACATAATGATAAAGGGGTCAGTCCAACAAGTGGATATAACCATTATAAATATATATGGACCCAACTCAGGAACGCCAGCAAATGTGAAACAAATATTAACAGAATTAAAGGAGGAAATAGAAATCAATGCATTCATTTTAGGAGACTTCAACACACCACTCACTCCAAAGGACAGATCAACCAGACAGAAAATAAGTAAAGACACAGAGGCACTGAACAACACACTAGAACAGATGGACCTAACAGACATCTACAGAACTCTACACCCAAATGAACCAGGATACACATTCTTCTCCAGTGCACATGGAACATTTTCTAGAATAGACCACATACTAGGCCACAAAAAGAGCCTCAATAAATTCAAAAATATTGAAATACTACCAACCAACTTCTCAGATCACAAAGGTATAAAACCAGAAATAAATTTTAGAAAGAAATCAAAAAGGCTCACAAACACATGGAGACTTAACAACATTCTCCTAATTAATCAATGGGTTATCGACCAAATCAAAACAGAAATCAAAGAATATATGGAGACTAATGACAACAACAACACAAAGCCACAACTTCTGTGGGATGCAGCAAAGGCAGTTCTAAGAAGAAAGTATATTGCAATCCAGGCCTATTTAAAGAAGGAAGAACATTCCCAAATGAATAGTCTAAAGACACAACTACTGAAATTGGAAAAAGAACAAATGAGGCCCAAAGTCACCAGAAGGAGGGACATAATAAAGATCAGAGAATAAATAAATAAAATTGAGAAGAATAAAACAATAGAAAAAATCAATGAAACCAAGAGCTTGTTCTTTGAAAAAATAAACAAAATAGATAAACCCCTAGTCACACTCATTAAGAGAAAAAGAGAATCTACACACATAAACGGAATCAGAAATTAGAAAGGAAAAATAACAATGGACCCCACAGGAATACAAAGAATTATAAGAGAATATTATGACAATCTATATGCTAACAAGCTGGAAAAACTACAAGAAATGGACAACTTAGAAAAATACAACCTTCCAAGACTGACCAAACAAGAAACATAAAAACTAAACAGACCAATCACCAGCAACGAAATTGAATCAGTAATCAAAAAACTACCCAAGAACAAAACCCCCAGACCAGAAGGATTCACCTCTGAATTCTACCAGACATATAGAGGGCAAATAACACCCATTCTCATTAAAGTTTTCCAAAATATAGAAGAGTAGGGAATACTTCCAAACTCATTCTATGAAGCCAGCATCACTCTAATACCTAAACCGGGCAAAGACCTCACCAAAAAAGAAAATTAGAGACCAATATCCCTGATGAATGTAGATGCAAAAATACTCAACAAAATATTAGCAAACCGAATTCAAAAGTATATCAAGAGGATCATACACCATGATCAAGTGGGATTCATCCCAGGGATGCAATGATGGTACAACATTTGAAAATCCATCAACATCATCCACCACATCAACAAAAAGAAGAACCAAAACCACATGACCATATCCATAGATGCTGAAAAAGCACTTTGATAAAATTAAGCATCCATTCATGATTAAAACTCTCAACAAAATGGGTATAGAGGGCAAGTACCTCAACGTCATAAAGGCCATATATGACAAACCCACAGCTAATATCATACTTAACAGTGAGAAGCTGAAAGCTTTTAATCTAAGATCGGGAACAAGACAGGGATGCCCACTCTCTCCACTGTTATTCAGCATAGTACTGGAGGTCCTAGCCATGGCAATGAGACAAAACAAAGACATACAAGGCATCCAGATTGGTAAAGAAGAAGACAAATTGTCACTATTTGCAGATGACATGATACTGTACATAAAAAACCCTAAAGACTCCCCTCCAAAACTACTAGAAATAATATCTGAATTCAGTAAAGTTGCAGGATACAAAATTAACACACAGAAATCTGTTGCTTTCCTATACACTAACGATGAACTAACAGAAAGAGAAATCAGAAAAACAATTTCATTCAA
Organism: Phataginus tricuspis; assembly: GCA_029783875.1. Classification (NCBI taxonomy): domain Eukaryota; kingdom Metazoa; phylum Chordata; class Mammalia; order Pholidota; family Manidae; genus Phataginus; species Phataginus tricuspis. The sequence continues at coordinate 120,158,134 of JAQQAC010016209.1, read as the reverse complement.
AATTGCATCAAAAAGAATAAAATACCTAGGAATAAACCTAACGAAGGAAGTGAAAGACCTGTACACAGAAAACTACAAGACACTCCTAAGGGAAATTAAAGAGGACACTAACAAATGGAAATTCATCCCATGCTTTTGGCTAGGAAGAATAAATATTGTCAAAATGGCTATACTACCTGAAGCAATCTACAGATTCAACGCAATCCCTATCAAACTACCAATAGCTTTGTTCAATGAACTGGAACAAACAGTTCAAAGTCATATGGAACCACAAATGACCCCGAATAGGCAAAGCAATCCTGAGAAGGAGGAATCAAATGGGGAATTATGCTCCCTGACTTCAAGCTCTACTACAAAGCCACAGTAATCAAGACAATTTGGTATTGGCACAAAAACTGACCCACATACCAGTGGAACAGAATAGAAAATCCAAACATTAACCCAAACATCTACAGTCAATTAATGTTTGATAAAGGAGCCTTGGATATACAATGGGGAGATGACATCCTCTTCAGCAGCTGGTGTTGGAAAAACTGGACAGCTACATGTAAGAGAATGAAACTGGACTACTGTCTAACCCCATACACAAAAGTCAACTCAAAATGGATCAAAGACTTGAATGTAAGTCATGAAACCATAAAACTCTTAGAAAAAAACAGAGGCAAAAATCTCTTGGACATAAACATGAGCAACTTCTTCATGAACATATCTCCCCGGGCAAGGGAAACAAAAGCCAAAGTGAACAAGTGGGACTATACCAAGCTGAAAATCTTCTGTACAGCAAAGTACACCATCAGTAGAACAAAAAGAGATACTACAGTGTGGGAGAATATATCATAAATGACGTATCCGATAAGGGATTGACATCCAAAATATATAAAGAACTCACGCACCTCAACAAACAAAAAGCAAATAATCCAATTAAGAAATCGGCAGAGGACATGAATATACACTTCTCCAAAGAAGAAATTCAGATGGCCAACAGGCACATGAAAAGATGCTCCACATTGCTAATCATCAGAGAAATGCAGTTTAAAACCACAATGAGATATCATCTCACACCAGTGAGGATGGCCAACATCCAAAACACAAACAACAACAAATGTCAGTGAGGATGTGGAGAAAAGGGAACCCTCCTACACTGCTGGTGGGGATGCAAATTAGTTCAACCATTGTGGAAAGCAGTATGGAGGTTCCTCAAAAAACTAAAAATAGAAATACCATATGACCCAGGAATCCCACTCCTAGGAATTTAACCCAAGAATGCAGCAGCCCAGTTTGAGAAAGACAGATGCACCCCTATGTTTACTGCTGCACTATTTACAATAGCCAAGAAATGGAAGCAACCTAAGTGTCCATCAGTAGATGAATGGATAAAGAAGAGGTGGTACATATACACAATGGACTACTATTCAGCCATAAGAAGAAAACAAATCCTACCATTTGCAACAACATGGATGGAGCTAGAGGGTATTATGCTCAGTGAAATAAGCCAAGCCGAAAAATACAAGTATCAAATGATTTCACTCATATGTGGAGCATAAGAACAAAGAAAAAAACTGAAGGAACAAAACAGCCAGAGACTCACAGAACCCAAGAACGGACTAATAGTTACCAAAGGGAAAGGGACTGGGGAAGATGGGTGGGAAGGGAGGGATAAGGGGGAAAAAGGGGCATTACGATTAGCAGATGTAATGTAGGGGGGGCACGGGGAGGGCTGTACAACTCAGAGAAGACAAGTAGTGATTCTATAGCATCTCACTACACTGATGGACAGTGACTGTAATGGGGTATGTGGGGGGGACCTGATGAAGGGGTTAGTTTAATCACCATATTGCACATGTAATTGTAGATTAGTGATACCAAAATAAATTATATTAAAAAAAGTACATCCAAAAAAATAAAGAAAGATAAAAGAAAAGTGACAGTTTAGTGGAGAAGAAAGTTGAATTTGAATGGTGTTGGGTTGAAGCTAGGACCAGAGGAGGGATAAATGTATAAATTTGGTTCCAGAGATGGCCACTGATATAGTTATGGTATCCAAATCACAATATTCAAGGGGTCTTGATTAACTCAGACAGGAATGACCTGTGTTGATAGTTAATAAGGCCTGATAGGATGGGTAATGCATGGCAGAAGTCATTTTGAGGTATAATAAGGCTGAGAATCAGACTAGCATGCATGCTGGGGGTGAGGGGGGTCCATCTGGTTGAGAATGAAGCATAAAGGCAGTTAGACCCAGCTCTTCAGGGAAGTTGGTTTGTGTGAGACTAGTAGAGCATTGGGATCTTGAGGAAGCATACTAGGGTTTCCCCACAGGTTCCTAAGAATTCAGAGTAGAAATTAAGAAAAAAAAATGGAACTCTGTGTTAAGGGCTGGGCATTAAGGAAGGAGGACAGGAAGGGCGGTGAAGCGGTGGGTACTTACGTACCCAAAACACACCTCCAGGCATACGAAGTGCCAGGCAGCAACACCGACTCCAGATCCTACCCATTTGTAAAGATGACATTCCTGACGTCCTGCTGGGCTACTTTGCTGTAGAATCATATAGTGGATGGGGCTAAACCTACTGGTTGGGACTATTTAGGGAGCAACTAAGCGGGGCTGGGCTGAGTCTGTGAAAGTTCTAGAATGACAAGCTCTCAGCTGCTTTGAACTTATCCCTGCTGTTTACCTTGGTGAAAGAGCTATCTTTGCCTTCTCGGTGCACACAGGACAGGATCCTCCCTTCTCTGATTCTAGTTTTCTCTGAAATCAGTAGGCTTTTTTTAATGAGAGTCTAATGCAACCCCCAAGAAATATTCCAACTATCTGGCATGCTAGCTTGGAAGAAGGAGCTGCTATAGATGACCTGCACTAGGGTTTTGGGGATTAATCCTACTCTAATGCTGGGCTCTGAGGAATGTAGTATTTAGTGCATATGGTAATCTCAGGGGTAATGTGAGCCATAGATGATGTTGACAGGGCTTTTAATGTAGTGGGTAGGGTACAAGAACAAGATACCCCAGTAGACAGTCTGCATTCCAACAGAATATAATGTCTTAGTGCTGGGTAGTATGTCTTGTTTGGCATATGATCCAAGATAGCACCTGGGAATAGAAGACACGGTCCAGCTACTAGATGAGGTATTGGCAAGGTTTAAGTAGAGAACTAGGGCTCTGTCAAGTGGAGAGAGGTGTTTGGGGCCTGGCTCCAAAGAGAACTGAACTAGCTACAAAGAAACTATGGCAGATGTCCAGTGTTTATGGTGAGGTGGATATTTCAGTGCTCAGACTGGCAAGATCAGTTCCAGACTCTGCCCACTGAAGTGAATATGGTTCCTGATATTCTGCCAGTTTGGACCAATATTGTAACATTGGCCCATGTCCTGGGTGGTGCAAGGCCTATAGTTTGATGAAATACTACCTGTAGCTGAGTCAGGCTGGGGAAGTCAAGGCTTGTCACTTTGGTTTTACAGCAGCAAGGGAGTATTTAGCATAATTATGAAAATTGATTTGCTACCAAATAAATCAGTATGTACCTAGACCTTACTTACTATACTGAGAATTAGAGAAAATTGCATAGTCTATTGCACTTTACCCTTAACCTTTACTCCTCAAAGAAAATAATTATAAATTATAGAAGAAACAGTAAAGGAACTGTGTATCACAGTATAAATTGAATGGGCCTTGGCTCATTGTTATTAGGAATGATTTAATGAAAGCTTCTCTCCAGAAATGGAGCTTTGTAATCAACAGAAAGCAGGGATAGAAAAGAAGTATTCTTAAATTGGTCACCTAATATTAAAAGTGTAACACATGAGATCATTGAGGCCGACTCAGAGATAGCAGTAAACTGAGCCAAAGTCACAGAGTCAGAAGAAAAGGGAATCAAGGAAAGGGTCCCATTGCTCCCACTTCCTCCCAAGCATGTTTTCCCATCTGCTTAATGGTAACTATAATAGTGCAGGTCTGTGTTTCCTGAACACTTTGACTATAAAATCAATGAAACTCAGTAGCTTTCCTACTCTCTGTGATCAACGTTTTGAACAACTGAGTTATATAAGTGGATGCAAGCTTCTAACACGGCACTTTGAAAACTACCTCTGAGTCTAATCTTTCTTTGCCCTGCAAAGTAGAAGGTAGGTGATACCTGTCTGTTTCAGCTGTCTCCTTAAAATGACTCAAACATGTCCTTTCACAGTGGAATGAAGAGCCACCATGGATGCCTGCGTTCCAACTGGGGGATGCCTCATGGTGGATCTCAGATCTATTTGCATCTATAGCACTTCCTCATTGCTTTTCTTTTTCTTCTGTTTGCTCTGTTTTGGGGTCTAGGCTTCAATCTGTTGTTAATGTAGGACCCTCATATCAGAAGCAGTTTGGGAGCATTTACCTTCACTTTGACTCTATTGAGTTGTAGTATACAACCTCTAGCATTTATTATTTTAGCTGCACATACCACTATTATTGCTCACCACCATCCTACCCCAGCCTTGCACAGGGATGCTCACCTCATCTCGAAGGACTCTGCACAGCACGGCCTCCCCTTAGGTTCACCTAGAAAGGGATAAGACAATCATGTTGCTTTTTAGCCCTAGTAACCTATAATCTATCTCAGTGGCTCAGTGTGGTAAAACTTTATCTACCCCCATCTTCAGGTGAGCTTATTTTGCCCTAAATGGAAATCTTAATAGAAAACACACATGAACATTTGGCTCTGTCTTGAATATTAATGATGCTGTGCAAAACAGAGATTTCATTACTTCCATGGTGGCTGAGAAACAATGTCATGCAGTGTTTACTAGCCAGCTGTTAGCATGCACGGGTACAGACTGACAGCGGAATGAACTAACAATTGGCTCAATCTTCTAAACATGTTTTCGTGCCAAGCACATGAAGTTTTAATTATAAGCACTTTGAAATATTCATGGTTATTGAATTTCCTTATTCCCATGCAAAAACAAGATAAAAAGTTCTTTTGAAATCTGATGACAGAAAACACTTGACGCTGACAACACACAGTTGTGTAATGCCTAATTAATCACTCGTAGGAAATAAGCATTTTGCCCTGAGATAGTTATTATACTCAATGCCTAAGTATAATGAACTAAAATGCGGCCTCTATCATAATTCCACATCTTTATAAAAGATCTTGTCAGCATATGCAAAGATGACTTTCATTGATATGACAGTATTTTAGGTACCAGCATGTCCCATGCTTGGCCGTGAAAACTTCAGTTTCCCAGCTTGCCAAGGTTATCTTTTCTCATCATTCCTATGCTCACATATATGCTCACAATGTATACACTGTTCCCTGAAACTTATGCTCAATATCCCACTTCCCCCTGAATCCTAGCCTCAATGAAATCCAGACATCTGTTCATTAAATAAAAACCAATTGAGCACTATTATGTGCTATACCCCATACAAGGCACATAGACCACTGAGAAAAACATGGACAGACTCTGCCATCAAGGATTTCAGTTTGGAGACCAAGTTAGCCAAGGAAGCAAACATGGGCAACACAATTAAAAAGTTAGAAGTGCAAAAAATTTTTTAATAGAATTGAAGTGTTGAAGCATGCTTTGAGAATTCAGTGGTTCCATGGCATCAGCCAGATCTCCCGACTCGCACATGTGTTCCATTACACTTGACCCATCTTTTCTTACAAACCCCCTCCTATAGCACATAGTTTCATATGGTGGCCCCAGTACTCATTCTTGCCCTTGTGCCAGTGTTCACTATAGCCAGCAGATCTCTCCAGTGCCGGTGCTACTCTGAAAGGCTCATGTTGTGGGTTACCGCTGGAGATCTGCAGGGAAAGGATTGCCCAGCTACTGTAAAGCTTGACCTCCTTTTGGGGGGTACAGTCATTCCTTCATGATTTTGTTCATTCTCCCCACAATATAGACGTTTAGAAAAACCATTCTAAATATGTGAACCTGGGACTAATTACATCAGAGTCATTTGGGATGCTTGTTAAAACCTCATATTCTTGTTAAAGCCCCACTCCCAGAACTACTAAATCAAAATTTCTTGGAATAGGATCCGTTCATCTCCCAAAGGAATTCTGATGTACTCTAAAGTTTACAAACAATAGTTCAGCTACATACCCTATCAAATCATCTCAACATCATATGCCATCTTCCAGTCAGTACTATCCCCTTCACCATCCTGTAAAGGCAACCAGTATTCTGACTTTTATCACCAAATGGATACACAGTTGTCTTGGTGCCATTAACTGAATAGTTCATAATTTCCCCCAGTTATCTGCAATGCCATCTCTGTCTCATACAAGACCATAAAGATATTCTCCTGTTTTCTCCAAGAATCTTTATCATTTTCTTTTTCATGTTTAGGATCTAAACATTTTCATCAAAGGAACCTGAATGAATCAGTCTCTGATGTTTAAGCTGAGATCTGAAGGCTCTAACCTAGTTAACATGGTAAAAGAATGAGTAAGGAGGGGAGAAGATTGCATTGTGGATCAAGGAAACTACAGATAACAGCAAACGTATAGTAAGAGGTAGATGGTGTATTGATGGATCAACAGAAGGCCAGTTCAGCTAAGGTGCAGAATGAGCCAAAGTGTTACTAGATGAAGCCCAGGAGCTGAAGAGGGGCTGGATGATGCAGGCCCTTGTATACCATTATAAGGAATTTTTGCCTTTATCCTAAGAGCAACAGCAAGACATCTGAGTTTCAAATATTGCCACACTGGCTACAATGTGAAGAAAAGATTGAGGGGAGAGTAATGTGAATAAGGATAGACTAAAAGGTCATTGCAAAGTCAAGCTGAGAGATGATGGTAGATACAGAACACTGTGAATGAAGGGTAGGATTTAGGGGATGGAATGTGGAGAATAGATCATGAGTTAATTCTTTGATTGTTTAGCTCAATATTTTTTTGAAACAGCCAAGTGAAGATGGTAGTCATGTAGTTAGATATATAGTTCTGGAGTTCAAAGAAAAGATCTCTTCATCCCAAATCATTCCACCATGTTCTCTGTTATTTAACATAAAATATCCTTGCTCCTTTGAGGTATACATCCAGCTATATACCTCATTTTCTTACATCTTCTCGCTGTTTTCTACTGACTTATTTTACTTTGTTTCTCTCTACTCAGAAATTTTCCTGCATCCTGGAAAATGTCTCCTTCCCACCTAGAACCTACCCAACATCTAGTTTCTCAGCTTCTTAATTTTTTTGTCCTTTAGCATCCATTGTTAAGGTCATAACCTGAATCTTGTCATGACCTGAGTATGCTTCATTTCTAAAGTCATCAAATCAAACATCCTACTCACTAAACATAGATTTCTGCTTCAGTGTAAATCCAGTTGTGTTAGAAGCACAGTCTTTCAAGTGGAAGTTGTTCATTTTTCCACAAACCCCTTTCATTCAGATTTTGGAGTTGAGACTGATGTCCTCCTAGCTCCACAATAGTGCTTTCAGAATGCTATTACTAAGTTTTCTTTTTAAGTACTGCTTTGTTGCTTTTATTTTTTGACTCATTCCCTACAGCATGTTCTCCCACTTCTTGTCACTGTATCCAAAAGTCCCCTGTTCAATTATTCATTCAAGGCAAAGGCAACAACAGACTTTCCATTTATCTTAAGCCTTGCTATAACTTCCTTGTCCAGGTAGATGAGCTCTTCAGCACTCTGGTGTCTCATTTTCCTGACACCCAATTTATTCCTTCTATGGGCTACTTCAGCCTTCTTGTACAGTTACACACCACGACTATCACTCAGAAATATTCCACATCCAATTAATTCCAGTTTTTTACCATTACCTCCAACTTACTCACTCATTTATTTTCCTGTTGTTCTTTGAATTTATAGGCACTTCAAATCCATAGTAACTCTTCAACTTTCTTCCTATTAGCACAACCCTCATCTCATAGAATTTATATTGTCTCTAACTTCAACTACTTTTCTAATCTCTCTTTTTTGACATACATATGACAATATCCTAATCTTGGGTAAGCATAAGTTTCACCTCTGCTCTTACCACCAAACTTTAAAAAGGAACAAAACTTTGCTGATGGGGGCATTTCCCTAATGAGTTTTCACAGTTGTTAGATATGACATGGTTAAAGTAGAATGTTCTTTCTGTCACCGGAAACTTGTTCTTTTTCCTGTGCTTAGTCACAATAAAAGACAAAATGTGTTACAAAAGGCAAAGACATAGGCCTTATTTTGATCCCTTTTCTTAGTTGATCTTCATCATGTCCCATAGATATAGCACCTAGCCCTTGTCTTTACCCAGTTAACTAAATCTCCACTGCAACACGCTCATACAAGCAATTTCAGGCTTCTCATGAGCTACTGAAAATAATATCCAGCTTTGTCTCCATACAATTCTTGCCTTCCTCATGTCCCTTTTATGCACACCATGCACAATAACATTTAACAAATTGATGCTCATCATATATATTCCCATTTTATAAAATAACACCACTTTAGTCTGTAGTCTACCAATGTGTTTCTCCCACTAGAAATCTATTATCTGACTTACAGATGGACTGGGCTAGATGTTCAGTTTCTTTTCTTACTCTTACTTAAAATTAGAAAATCCTAAATTACAATGATAGGATGTTGGTAATGGCAGCAAGTATTTTGTGGCTCTTCAGATTGATCAGGATATTAAGATAAAATGAGGACCCAGAAATTATGGAGACATGTCTCAATAAAAACTATTATCAGAGTACCATCAGACGCAGAGTTGACAAGCACATTGCACTCAACAGCTGGAACGTTGGATTTCAACTTGTCAGATAATAGACTCCAATTCTAGTCTCTGGTTTCACTTGGCTCTGAAAATATTCTACATGTTCTATTAAAGCATTTAAATGTGGGTTTTAATTATGCCTAATGATATGGCATGGGTTTTTTTCTCCAATGAGTTGAAGAAGATCTTTAGGTTTTGGGAAAGAGCCAAATTCTTGACAATCCTTTTCCAACTATTTGCACTTAAGACATTTTGATGAGCTATCCACAATATTAAAAATAGTGATGTTTTGTCCATGAAATCATAGGTTTAGGCTGTCCAAAGCATTACATATATTCCTCTCCTGGTATGAGGACAAGATTTTTTTCATCTTTCCTTTAAAAACTCATATGTATATATTTTTCCCCAAGAGAAATCATACTTCACTATTTAAAAGTAAAGTATAAGTTTTTGAACATTTCTTTACATAGTGTGCAGAAGAGGTGCATTCAATGTCCACGATTTGATCACTGTCACTATTTTCACTGAGTTAACTTCTGGATGTTTCACTGTTTCCTGTGATTAAATCAATTGGTAGAGTAACACTTAGGTGCCACTTTATTTTCATACCTGTGAGTTGCTACACTCAGAGCTGGTGCCCCTTTAGGGATACACCTAGTGTAGCTTTTCTAGTTTTAATCATGGGTTACAAAGCAATGATTAACTAGATGAGAATTTTAAATGTTCTTCTGTAGTATGGGTTTTCAGTGATGAACAAAGTGTGATCTATCATTTCTTCTGGATATATGGACAGCACATATACAAAAGGCTTGTTCATATTTTACAAATCAGTAAAGCAAATTTTAAAGAAAAATAGCTTCATATTTGATAGATGTTTACTCTTCTACTCTGTGTGTCATTGATATCATGTGACTTTCCATGGTCTCTGTCATATTTTAGCAAATGGCTTTCTGCTTTTTCACTATGTATAACTGTTATCATTAACTTGCAGATTTTTTTAGCTTATAGTCTGTAACATTTTGGTTTACTTTTTAAAAACTAGTTGCTAAAGATCTAATTTTCTGTAATTGATTTCCCCCCTTCAAATAATCCTATCCAATATCACATATAAATGTAGGAACTTAATATATTTCTATTCCCCACTCCCATTGTTTGTGCTATTATTGTCATACTTTTTACTTATACATATTTAAAAAACAACAATATAATGTTATGATTATTTGTTTTAAAGTCAGTTATACATAAAAATTTAAAAAGAGGATTCTGGGAAAATGGCAGCGTGAGCAGGGTGGCAGAAATCTCCTCCCAAAACCATATATATTTGTGAAAATACAACAAATACAACTATTCCTAAAAGAGAGACCAGAGGATACAGTACAACAGCCAGGCTACATCTACATCTGAGAGAACTCAGCACCTCACAAAGCGGGTAAGATACAAAGCTGCGACCCGGTGGGACCCGAGCACTCCCCCACCCTAGCTCACCGGCAGGAGGAAAAGAATCAGAGTGGTGAGGGAGTGTAAGCACAGGACTGCTAAATAACCAGTCCTGGGGATCTGCACTGGGAGCACAGACACACATCGCATGGTGTACTGGAAATTAGAGAAACGGAAGGGCAGGATCCGAGACAGACACTGCGAGCAGGTCCCCAGAGCAGGCTCCCCTGGGACAGCACTTTTTTAAAAGTCTTAAAGAGACAAGGGCCCAATAGCAGAACAAAAAATTCCCAGCACACTCAGCCCAAGAGGCTGGGAATCTTGAGGAATTTCGGGCCCCCTAACCGGTGACAGGATAAAGCAGCCCTGCAGATGTCCCTTACGCGACAAGCAGCCTGCCATTCATTCCCCCCGGCCAGGGGCGCAAACAGTCTGGTGGATCTGCAACAGCTGGGGATCAGTGGGAAAGCGGCCGCGCCCACAGCAACCACACAGAATCTCCTTCCGGCGGGCGTGCAGCTAATCAGGAAGGACAGTGGAAGCCAGAACCAGGTCTGGAAGGCACCAAGTGGCACAGAACGCACCCAGTGTGGCTGCAAACCCCCGCGGTGCTCTAAGCTAGCCTGAGGGTGGCCCGGCACAGGGCAGCTCAGGGGATTATCCCAGAGACTGCCTCCCGGTGTGTGGGTAACCAGCACAGGCTGCAGAGAAGGGCAAGGAGAACAACAAGCAGGAAGGGACTTTGTTCTCCCAGCTGACACATGTGGCACCTGCTGGGAACACTTCTATCGCCATGAAAAGACAGAAGAATCTGGTCCAGTCAAAAATCACTCAGACAACTCCAGAGAGAGGGCCTGGTGAGATAGATATCACCAATCTTCCTGAAAAAGAATTAAAAATAAAAGTAATAACCATGCTGATGGACCTACAGAGAAATATGCAAGAGCTAAGGGATGAAGTCAGGAGGGACATTATAAAAATGAAACAATTGATTGATGGGCTTAAGAGCAGACTGGACGAGGTGCAAGAGACTGTTTATGGAATAGAATAAGAGAACAGAAGTACAGAGAAGCTGAGGCAGAGAGAAATAAAAGGATCTCTAGGAATGAAAGAATATTAAGAAAACTGGATGACCAATCCAAATAGAACAATATTCGCATTATAGGAGTACCAGAGGAAGAAGAGAGAAAAAGGGATAGAAAGTGTCTTTGAACACATAATTGAGGAAAACTAACCCAACCTGGGAAAGGAAATACTTTCTTAGACCATGGAAGCCCACAGATCTCCCAACACAAGGGACCCAAGGAAGACAAGACCAACACATATAATAATTAAAATGGCAAAGATCAAAGACAAGGACAGAGTATTAAAGGCAGCCAGAGAGAGAAAAAAGATCACCTACAAAGGAAAATCCATCAGACTATCATCAGACGTCTCAATAGAAACCTTACAGGCCAGAAGAGAATGGCACGATATATTTAACACAATAAAACAGAAGGGCCTTGAACCAAGAACACTGTATCCAGCATGATCATCATTTAAATTTGAGGGAGGTATTAAACAATTCCCAGATAAGCGAAAGTTGAGTGAATTTGCCTCCCACAAACCACCTCTGCAGGATATCTTAAAGGGACTGCTCTACATGGAAGCACTCCTAAGGCTAAAAAGATGTCACCAGGGAAAATAAAATCATAGCAAAGAAAGCAGACCATCCAAATATGAACTAAAGGCAAAAAATAAAATCAACTATCCACAAAACAGTCAAAGGAAATGTAACAGAGTACAGAATAAAACACCTAGCATATAAAGAATGGAAGAGGAAGAATAAGAAGGGAGAGAAATAAAAAAAAATCAGACTGTGTTTATAATAGCTGAACAAGAGAGTTAAGTTAGACTGTTAGATAGTAAAGAAGCTACCCTTGAACCTTTGGTAACCACGAATCTAAAGCCGGCAATGGCAATAAGTACATATCTATCAATAATCACCCTAAATGTAAATGGACTGAATGCACCAATCAAAAGACACAGAGTAATAGAATGGATAAAAAATCAAGACCCATCTATATGCTGCTTACAAGAGACTCGCCTCAAACCCAAAGATATACATAGACTAAAAGTGAAGGGATGGAAAAAGATATTTCATGCAAATAACAAAGAGTAAAAAACAGGTGTTACAATACTTGTATCAGACAAAATAGACTTCAAAACAAAGAAAGTAGCAAGAGATAAAGAAGGACATTACATAATGATAAAGGGGTCAGTCCAACAAGAGGCTATAACCATTATAAATATATATGCACCCAACACAGGAGCGCTGAAATATGTGAAACAAATACTAACAGAATTAAAGGAGGAAATAGACAGCAATGCATTCATCTTAGGAGGCTTCAACACACCACCCACTCCAAAGGACAGATCAACCCGGCAGATGATAAGTAAAGACACAGAGGCACTGAACAACACACTAGAACAGATGGACCTAACAGACATCTACAGAACTCTACACCCAAAAGCAGCAGGATACACATTCTTCCAAGTGCACATGGAACATTTTCCAGAATAGACCACATACTAGGCCACAAAAAGAACCTCAGTAAACTCAAAATATTGAAATTCCACCAACCAGCTTCTCAGATCACAAAGGAATAAAACTAGAAATAAATTGTACAGAGAAAATAAAAAGGCTCACAAATACATGGAGGCTTAACAACATGCTCCTAAATAATTAATGGATCAAGGACCAAAATAAAACAGAGATCAAAGAATATATGGAGACAAAAGACAACAACAGCACAAAGCCCAAACTTCTGTGGGACGCAGCAAAGGCAGTCCTTAGAGGAAAGTATATTGCAATCCAAGCTTGTTTAAAGAAGAAAGAACAATCCCAAATGAATAGTCTAAACACACAATTATTGAAATTGGAAAAAGAAGAACAAATGAGGCCCAAAGTCACCAGAAGGAGGGACATAATAAAGATCAGAGAAGAAATAAATAAAATTTAGAAGAATAAAACAATAGAAAAAAATCAATGAAACCAAGAGCTGGTTCTTTGAAAAAATAAACAGAATAGATAAACCCCTAGCCAGACTTATTGAGAGAAAAAGAGAATTTACACACAGAAACAGAATCAGAAATGAGAAAGGAGAAATCATGATGGACCCCACAGAAATACAAAGAATTATAAGAGAATACTGTGAAAATCTATATGCTAACAAGCTGGAAAACCTAGAGGAAATGGACAACTTCTTAGAAAAATACAACCTTCCAAGACTGACCAAGCAAGAAACAGAAAAACTAAACAGACTAACTACCAGAAACGAAGTTGAATTGGTAATCAGAAAACTACCCAAGAACAATCCCTGGGTCCAGATGGATTCACCACTGAATTTTATCAGACATATGGAGAAGAAATAATACCCATTCTCCTTAAAGTTTTCCAAAAAATAGAAGAGTAGAGAATACTACCAAACTCATTCTATGAAGTCAGCATCACTCTAATACAAAAACCTAGCAAAGACCCCACCAAAAAAGAAAATTACAGACCAATATACCTGATGAACGTAGATGCAAAAATACTCAACAAAATATTAACAAACTAAACTCAAAAATACATCAAGAGAATCATACACCATGATCAAGTGGGATTCATCTCAGGGATGCAAGGATGGTACAACATTCGAAAATCCATCAACATCATCCACCACATCAACAAAAAGAAGAACAAAAGCCACATGATCATCTCCGTAGATGCTGAAAAGGCATTTGACAAAATTCAACATCCATTCATGATTAAAACTCTCAACAAAATGGGTATAGAGGGCAAGTACCTCAACATCATAAAGGCCATATATGACAAACCCACAGCTAACATCATACTTAACAGCCAGAAGTTGAAAGCTTTTCATCTAAGATATGGAACAAGACAGGGACGCCCACTCTCCCCACTGTTATTCAGCATAGTACTGGAGGTCCTAGCCATGGCAATCAGACAAAACAAAGAAATACAAGGCATCCAGATTGGTAAAGAAGAGGTCAAATTGTCACTATTTGCAGATGACATGATATTGTACATAAAAAACCCTAAAGACTCCACTCCAAAACTTCTAGAACTAATATATGAATTCAGCAAAGTTGCAGGATACACAATTAATACACAGAAATCTGTTGCTTTCCTATACACTAACGATGAGCTAACAGAAAGAGAAATCAGAAAAACAATTTAATTCACAATTGCATCAAAGAGAATAAAATACCTAGGAATAAACCTAACCAAGGAAGTGAAAGACCTGTACTCTGAAAACTACAAAACACTCCTAAGAGAAATTAAAGAGGACACTAACAAATGGAAATGCATCCCATGCTCTTGGCTAGGAAGAATAAATATTGTCAAAATGGCTATACTACCTAAAGCAATATACAGATTCAATGCAATCCCTATCAAATTACCAACAGCTTTCTTCAATGAACTGGAAGAAATAACTCAAAATTTCATATGGAACCAGAAAAGACCCAGAATAGCCAAAGCAATCCTGAGAAGGAGGAATCAAACAGGGGGAATTACGCTCCCTGACTTCAAGCTCTACTACAAAGCCACAGTAATCAAGACAATTTGGTACTGGCACAAAAACAGACCCACAGACCAGTGGAACAGAATGGAAAATCCAAACATTAACTCAAACACACACAGTCAATTAATATTTGATAAAGGAGCCTTGGATATACAATGGTGAGATGACAGCCTCTTCAGCAGCTGGTGTTGGAAAAACTGGACAGCTACATGTAAGAGAATGAAACTGGGCTACTGTCTAACCCCATACACAAAGGTAAACTCAAGGTGGATCAAAGACCTGAATGTAAATCATGAAACCATAAAACTCTTAGAAAAAACATAGGCAACAATCTCTTGGAGATAAACATGAGCGACTTCTTCATGAACATGTCTCCCCGGGCAAGTGAAACAAAAGCAATAATGAACAAGTGGGACTATATCAAGCTGAACAGCTTCTGTACTGCAAAGGACACCATCAGTAAAACAAAAAGACATCCTACAGTATGGGAGAATATATTCATAAATGACATATCCAATAAGGGGTTGATGTTCAAAATAAAGAGTTCACGCACCTCAACAAACAAAAAGCAAATAATCCAATTAAGAAATGGGCAGAGGATATGAATAGACACTTCTCCAAAGAAGAAATTCAGATGGCCAACAGGCACATGAAAAGATGCTCCACATCACTGGTCATCAGAGAAATGCAGATTAAAACCACAATGAGATATCACCTCACACCAGTGAGGATGGCCAACATCCAAAACACAAACAACAACAAATGTTGGCGAGGATGTGGAGAAAAGGGAACCCTCCTACACTGCTGGTGGGAATGCAAATTAGTTCAACCATTGTGGAAAGCAGTACGGAGGTTCCTCAAAAAACTCAAAATAGAAATACCATTTGACCCAGGAATCCCACTCCTAGGAATTTACCCTAAGAATGCCGCAGCCCAGTTTGAAAAGGACATATGCACCCCTATGTTTATTGCAGCACTATTTACAATAGCCAAGAAATGGAAGCAACCTAAGTCTCCATCAGTAGATGAAGTGATAAAGAAGATGTGGTACATATACACAGTGGAATATTATTCAGCCATAAGAAAACAAATCCTACCATTTGCAACAACATGGATGGAGCTCCAGGGTATTATGCTCAGTGAAATAAGCCAGGTGGGAAAAGACAAGTATCAAATGATTTCACTCATCTGTGGAGTATAAGAGCAAAGAAAAAAACTGAAAGAACAAAGCAGCAGCAGACTCACAGAACCCATGAGTGGAATACCTGTTAGCAAAGGGAAAGCGACTGGGGGGAATGGTGGGAAGGGGGGGACAAGGGGCAAAAAGGGGCATAAGATTAGCAGACATAATGTAGTGGGGGGGCACATGGAGGGCTGTACAACTCAGAGAAGACAAGTAGTGATTCTTTAGCATCTCACTACGCTGACAGACAGCGACAGTAATGGGGTATGTGGGGGGGACTTGATGAAGTGGGGAGTTTAGGAACCATAATGTTGCACATGTAATTGTAGATTAACGATACCAAAAAAAGTTTAAAATAAAAAAATGTTTTATTTTACCCACATATTTACCATTACTAGTCTTCTTTGTCTCTCTAGGAAGAGATCCAATTCCCCATCTGCTGTTATTTTCCTTATGCCTGAAGAAATTCTTTTTATTGTTTCTTGTAGTGCAGGTCTGCTAGAGATAAGTTCTCTCAACTATTGGTTTTCTGAAAATTCTATATTTCACATTCATTTGAAAGATATTTTGCTCTGTGGCAGGGGGAAGGGGAAAGGAACCTTTTAGAAATATGCAAGAGCACTGTGTTATTCAAATAAAGGGTTGTCCTGAAAGGAAATTAGTTAACCAGAGCCTAAGCTGCTGTGGTATATCAGAGGGCAAACCACGGATCCAGGAAGGTTAGAGAATACCAAGCATAATAAGTACAAAAAGGTCTAACCTAGACATATCTTTAAGTCACAAAAAAAACAAAGACAAAGAGAAAATCTTTGATGAAGCCACAGAGTGGAGAGGGATGGAGCAAAACAACTTACTTATAGAGGAACAAAGATAAAAATTGCACCTGATTTGTCTTCACAAACCATGCAAGCAATGAGACGGTGAATCACATTTAAAGTGTTGAAAAGGAAAGCCACCAACCTAGAATTCTGTATTCAGCAAAATTATCCCCCATAATTGAAGGAGAAATCAATTGGTCAGTTCATGAAGAGGACAAAGAAAGCTTCAAAATATGTGGGGCAAAAATTGTCTATTATTATAAAGAATAATAGACAAATCTACAATTGCAATTGGAGATTTCAACAACCTTCTTTCAATAATTGGTAGAATGAGTAAACAAAAAATCATGAAGGAGATAGAAGACTTAAACAACACTATCATAGAACTTCCCTCGAGAACACTACCCAACAACTGAAAAATATGCATTCTTTTAAGGAATAATGAAACATTTATTCTTGTTAGGCATGTTTGGGGCATAAAACAATTATCAATAAACATAAAAGCATGAAAATGTGTACTTTGGCTATAATTGAATTATAAATCACTAACAAAAATGTCTGGAAAATCCGTAGTATTTGGACATTAAATAACACACTTCTAAATAAGCCTTGGGTCAAAGAAGGGATCAAAGGGAACTTAGAAAGCATTTTGAATTGAGTGAAAACATCATATGTGTGGGTTGCTGCTAAAGCAGTACATAGGGTGAAATTTAGAACTCTGAGCATCTGTATTAATAAAGAAAGTTTCAATTCAATGACATCAACTTTCACATTAAGGAATTAGAAAAAGAAGAGCAAAATAAACCAAAATAAGCAGAAGAAAGGAAGAAATAAATATAAACAGTTGGTCATTCTGAAGAAACGTATAAAATTTCAGTATTCTTGCAACTTTCTGTAAGTTTGAAATTATATATTTAAAGTTATTTTAAAGAGAGGATTTTCCCATCTAAGTAAAATGGATTCTTCTTTATATCAGTCTACCAGTTACTGAAAACCTTTCCCATTTTGTTTGCTTTACATTTGGACCAGGATTTTCTTGTACAGGATTTTGTTTGTGTTATTTCCCTGGGCTTTTAATTGTCATTTTGTTGTTGTTGTTGTTGTCAAGATAATAATGTTCCTTTGTTATTCTATAATGTTTTCTCTTTTCTCCTTCATGCTGTTTGTGTCACATACTTGTCTTTTTCTCCTGGAAACACCCGTTTTAGACTCCTCAACAGTTTCCTTTTTGCTTCAAAGTAGACCAATTATTCCTTAAGCCTACCACTACTGCACACACACTGCACACATGCACGCACACACACACACACACAGGTTTTCTTTCATTTCTTCTTGATTCCTAGTACTGCATTATGGCCTGGAAATGAGGTGTATATAACTTAGACTTTTTTTGAATCTATGTTTTCTTTTAGTTAAAGAACAAGATTTATTTTTTATAAGTCATATAGTCATATAAGGAAAATATATATTTTTTGTTTTTAGAAAAAATGGTCTATTCCTACCTATTTAGTCAACCTCACTTATGCCTATGTAAATCTTTTAATTGTTATTCATTTTTCCCTATTTATTCAGTGTTAATCTATTTCAATGCAATTGTTTATAATGAAATTTGTGATTTTTCAAAACATTTTACCTTATGGTTGTGCTCGTATGTTGTTCTGAGCATAATTCTATTGGCCTGAAATTTAATTCTATCTGATATTAATATTACTTGCCCTATTTTCTGAATTGCATTTTTAATATGTTTAATCACTTCTTTATTTTTAACCTTTCTATATAATTTAATTTACATGTTTTCCTTGTAAGCAGAACATTTAATCATAAATTTCTTATAACTGGTAAATTCCACCCATTCACATTTATTATAATTACCAAGATGTCCTGTCTTATTATTTCTAAAATTCTATTTTTTATTTTCTACTTAATCAGAATTTTTATCTTTCCTTTTTCCTGAATTCATCATTTTTTCTTTTCTATTATTTTTTCCTCTGCTACTAGTTTCAAACAGGTACTACATAAATCTTTTTATACCCTAAAGTTGTAAGACACTGTCATGAAATGAACACTGATGTATGAAAAATTTTAAAATCCATGTATAACAAGTGAAGAGTTACTATGTATCCATAGTGCACTCAGTTGAGACCCTTTGCATATTTTTATTCTTTCCGCAACTCCTGTTTGGTTTCATAGATTTGAAATGTGAATTCTAAGTTATTCTTTTCTACAGAGTTAATTTATTTTCTATTTCAAGAAACTACTCATCATTTTCATTATAATTCACATGTACATTAGCTATAATTATTCCATTTTTACTATGTCTTACTGTCACCATTGCTCCTTGTATATTTAATCTTCCCCAAACTTGAGTTTTTTCTGATTTACTTTTCATTGCACTAGAGTGATTCTTTAAAGTCTACAGTTCCGTGTTTTCTAAACCCCTATACATCAAAAATGCTTTTTTATTTCCTCACATATGAAAGATATATGTGAGGATAAAATTCTAAAACCACAATCCTTTAGTCCTATAAATATGTAAATAAAATTCTACTCTTAGAGCTTCCACTGCTGCTTAATTGGATATTGTATAACAATCTCTGTCACTTTTTAAGTTGCCTATTGATAAATCTTCTTGCCTTCTAGTTGCCTTCTAGATAAATCTAGAAGCTTACAAGATTTTGTTTTTGTCCATGAAATTCATAATTGCCACCAGCAGTCACAGGGCTATTGTTGTTGCTAATTCTGCCTAGAGGTCAAATGTATGTATGCCTCTCCCTCTAAGGAATACAATTGTAAGCAGGGGTTTAGTCAAGATAGACAATCAACACCATTAGGCAGCCAATATTGAACCATGGGACTGAGTTGCCCCAACTACACTCCTAAACCCTGTGAGGCTAATGGGAAAGCAAATGAGTCAGAAATATTTAAACAGGAATATGAAATACAGATCCAATTACTGAAACTAGAGTCTAACAGTGTGATGACCTGGTGAGCAGCGGTGTCACTGAATTCCAGCATTAGTAAACAGGAAAGTGTCTTTTCAAGAATGTACATGTACCAAAGGGTGCAGCCTTAAGCAGGCATTAATCTTGACAGGTCAGCCTTGGAAATAAGGATAATATGATTCCATTTCCTGCTGTTCCTAAAGTTTAGAACTAATTGGTAGGTTTAAGTAGAAGGCATTTTCTACATTCGTCTTCCTTTTTTCCACAATATATGTAATTAAAGTTCACGTAAATTGGGATCTCCACAGGCACCTTACTTTGAACCTCCTTATTTCTCCACCAATAGTAGCTAAAGAAATGATTCTCAAACAGCTCATTTGGGGGGAAAATTAGCCTCCACCTCCAGACACTCATGAGTAGACAGAACAGGACTGCCCTCAGAGAGAAGTTAGGAGACAATAAAATCTGCACACACTGGGTTAGAGCAGAGAAACCCATAGTCCTCTTCAAGTCAATCTATCTCCGAGGCACTTAGACTTGACTATAGGTATTAGCATCTATATGATGGGAACTGTGCCCCAGGGAAGTGTAGACAAGAGATAATCTCTGACACTGCAGCTGAAGGTCATACACTGGACTGAATTCACTCAAGTTAGGCCTCTCAGCAGGGCTTTTCTTGGTGACAGTGAAATACCAGATTGTGCTTTCCATGAAAATACATGTATACAATCTCTAGCTGACACCCCCAGCTGACACCAGAGCAGTGTTACTAAGTACAAGCTTGTGGCACTCACTGCACAGCATGTCAGTAAGTTGAGAGACAAGGTGTTGGAGCAAGGAAAGGGACTTTATTCAGAAAACCACCAGACCGAAAAGATGGCGGACTGATATCCTCAAGCACAGTCTTTTTTCAGGGTTGATTGCAAGTTTCTTTTATGCTGGAGAAGAGGGAGGAAGGGAGAGAAGCAGGTTGAGGGGTGAATGAAGGCTGCAGAGCTCCTGGCCCCAGTGAGGTCCCAGGAGAGCTGAGAAACTCTGCGTCCTTGGTTAGTTGTCTCTCGCTGACCTAGGTCTGGTCACGGTGTTCCTGAAGCTCTTTGACAAGGCAGTCATTATTTTCAAACATGTCTCCTTATCTCTTGCAGGAGGCAAGCTCGGGTAAGGAGCTATTTGCAAAAATCTCAAGCTGTAAGCAAAATTCCTTCGGATGTTCAACAAGCCTGTGTGCAGGGCTGCAGGGCTAAGCAGACCTTTTCCCTTTTTTTTTCCTTCTGACCCAAAGTTTGAGGCAGCAAAGAAGACAAATACAGTGTGGAGGCAGAGATGCCAACTTTTTTATTCGGATACAGCAGTATACTTTATCAACAATGGATCACAAATGTCAATTTTTCAACCCACATGTTGGACTGCCATTCGCCAAGGCTGACATCTACAACTCTGTTAATTTTGTGATGTTATATACTCAGAATAATAGTACTGGAGCCTTAGAAAGAATCAAAATGAGTTAAGTGAGGATATTGTTAGGCACACTTTAGAATCATTGTCTGAATTTGGTAGCTCATGGTTTCCCATTAATTAAACTCTGCTTGCTCTATTCCGCTATTTAAATTACACAGAATATGATGTTCTGTCAAATGCTCTTAAGGTTAATGTAGAATTTCCCTCACTAATTTCCATCTTTCATTCAGCATTTCTGTCCTGCTAACACAATGAGACTCAAGAAAATGAGGTTCCTTTCTTGTTGCTTTCTTAGCAATGTGAAGAGCACAATGCATGCAACGCATGAACAGAAAATAAATTGTAAGGAAAGTTACTGTAAAGCCATCCAGCGCTCTTACTTCTTGTAACCCATCATGTTTCAGAAATTACCAAGAGTTTGCTTGAAAAGGTTCAAGTTCTTCTATCAACCTGAAACCCCTCATCCAAATCTAGCTCTCATCTCTGAGTGGGCCGGCACGCCTAAAATCATCCAAAGAGAACAGTCACCATGGCTTTCGGTTGAGATAGACAGGAGGCACTCAGCTTGCCTTTGAGGGTCCTTGTATATTTCAGGGTCCCCACAGTGACCTAGCACACCGCAGAACGTCTAAGTAGGAAAAGGTGAAATGCAGACCATACAAAATGAATAATTTCTGGAGGAAAAAGGAGATCTTGCCCCAACAAGTGCAAAAAAGTGACAGCATTCACGCTGAAGTGAGATTCTTTGGGTAATAAACCTGAGGGCACAGGTAACTAAGCTTGAGCACAGGAGTAGTGATGAAAATTTTTGTTTGGCCCCTCTCTACTAATCAGCCTAACAAATGTTTTGTAACTTTTTTTTTTTTCCAAGGAATGTTATTTTTTTTATTTTTTATTTTTTTTTAACAATTTATTTTATTTTAGTATCATTAACCTACAATTACATGAGCAATATTGTGATGATTAAACTACCCCCTTCATCAGGTCCCTCCCACCAACCCTATTACAGTCACTGTCCATCAGTGTAGTGAGATGAGAATCACTACTTGTCTTCTCTGAGCTGTACAGTCCCCCCCCCG
>JAQQAC010016209.1:120123022-120135436 GCA_029783875.1 Phataginus tricuspis | reverse complement strand
CTCTCTCTAGCTGCCTTTAATACTCTGTCCTTGTCTTTGATCTTTGCCATCTTGATTATTATGTGTCTTGGTGTTGTCTTCTTTGGGTCCCTTGTGTTGGGGGATCTGTGGGCTTCCGTGGACTGTGAGACTATTTCCTTCCCCAGCGTGGGGAAGTTTTCGGCAATTATTTCTTCAAAGACACTTTCTATCCCTTTTTCTCTCTCTTCTTCCTCTGGTACTCCTATAATGCAAATATTGCTCCGCTTCGATTGGTCACAGAGTTCTCTTAATATTCTTTCATTCTTAGAGATCCTTTTATCTCTTTCTGCCTCAGCTTCTTTGTATTCCTGGTCCCTGTCTTGTAATTCCTTGATCATGTCTTGAACCTGATTCAATCTGCTGTTGAGCCCTTCGATGGCTTGTTTCATTTCTGCATTGTCTTTCCTCACTTCCCTCACTTCCTCCCTCAGCTCTTGCACATTTTTCTGTAGATCCGTTAGCATGGCTATGACTTTTATTCTGAATTCTTTTTCTGGAAGACTGTGAATGTCCATTTCTCCAGATTCTTTCTCTGGGGTGGTGTTTGTCTGAAGCTTTGTCTGTATCATATTCTTCTGTCTTCTCATGACTATAGAATTGGTTGTTGGTAGCAAGGAGAGACAAGAAAGGAGAGACAAGAAAAAAAAGAGATTTCTACTAATAATATAAAAGTAAAAGGAGAGAGAGAGAAAGGAAAAGAAAAGAAAGAAAAAGAAAAGACAGCAACACCTGAAAGAAAACAGCAACAACAACAACAACAACAGAAAAAAAAAAAATACCAATAAGCCCACCGGGGGTGGTTTCTGTGTGAATGCTGTAGGTGGCGCTATTGCTCCGCTATTCCAGAGCCACGACCACGTCGCTCCACACGGCCCTTTAAAGCTGTGGCCGGGTGAGAATGGATGGGAGGCTGTTGAAAGAGAGGGAAAGAAAAAAAGGAAAAGAAAGGGGAGAAAAAACAAAACAAAACAAAACAAAACAAAAAAAAAAGCCACCGGGAGTGGGTTCTGCGCAAGTGCTGTAGGTGGCGCTGTTGCTCCACTATTCCAGCGCCACTATAGTTCTGGCTGGTTTGGAAACAATGGGAAGCTGTTGATCTCCGTGGGGGTCTCAATGGCGGGCACTCTTTCCCAGTCGCCAGCTACGGGGTCCAAAGCTCCCCAGGAGTCCCTGCGTGCTGGGCTCAGTTCGCGGGGCTATCCGGCCCCTCTACTGAGTTCCTGTCTCTTTAAGACCGCTGAGGTAGAGCGTGCATTTTTCTTCCCTTTTTTCTCCTTTCTTTTTCCTTCCCGGAGCCTGCCGCGGGCAACTTGCACGTTCCGGGCTGGGACCCTGTGCCCTCTGTCTCTCCTATCTCTGCTACACCGCAGGCCGTGTGTCGGCGCTCCCGGCTCCCGGCGCAGACTTCCACTCCCTCCCGGCTCTGAATCCTCTCCTCCCGCCGGAGCGCTGGGGGAAAGGAGCGCTCGGTCCGCTCACAGCTCCGTACCTTACCCACCTTGCCGGAACTCCCGCCGGAGTGCTGGGGTGGAGGGGCGCTCCGGGCGCAGACTTCCACTCCCTCCCGGCTCTGAATCCTCTCCTCCCGCCGGAGTGCTGGGGGAGAGGAGCGCTCGGTCTGCTCGCGGCTCCGTACCTTACCCGCCTTGCCAAGACTCCCGCCAGAGTGCTGGGGTGCAGGGGCGCTCTGGTCTCGCTGGATCGTGTTTCTGTCCCGCCTCGCCGGGTGCCGAGTCCTCTGTCCGGAGTGTCTGGCCGCTGGAGCTCTGGGGGGGGGGGAGCGCTCAGTCCCACCGGGTCGCCGCCCTGTATCCCGTCCGCCTCACCGGCTGCCAAGTTCTCACAGGTGTAGCTGTACGCTGTGCACTTTCCTGTGTATTCTGGTCTCTCTTTTAGGGATAGTTGTATTTGCTGTATTTTTGTGAATAAATATAATGTTGGGAGGAATTTTTCTGCTAGTCCGTTCACGACGCCATATTCCCGGAAGTCTGTTTTGTAACTTTTTTGCGTGAAAAAACAATGTTTCCCATTTCCCTCGCACCCCTTTCTGTGTTTTTATCCTTTCTCTTTCTTCTTTATCAATTTCCTTTCTATGACTTTCTGGATTTCCTTCCTCTCTGTGAGTTCCACCACATCAATGACTAGAGGCACCAGGCATAATTAGCTTAGTTGGGGATAATCAAAGCAAAGCAACCACTGATTCTTCCCTGAAATCCTGCATGATCTTTGGCACACTTAGTTTGCATGACGAAGTGCTTTATGGATAGACACTGAAGTGTTCACTGGAGCTTCTAGGAATGCTCAAGCATTCTGTCCTCGAGATCGGGCCCTCCTGTGGGCCCTCTGTCAGACGGGAACAAAGTGTCCCACAGTTTGGAGCTGCTGCCCTTGGCTCGAGCACACATCTCAGTAGGCATCCTAGTGTGGGAGCCCAGGATTCCAAGTCAGAATTGGTGAGTTCTCCTATTTCTGGTTCTGACACTCTCTCCCTGAGGGTGACCTTGGGCAACCTCTTCTCTCTGAGCCACAATTTTCTCTTGTGAATTAACGGATTTGACTGAGAAGAAAAATATGTTTCAACTTCCTTCACAATCACCAATCGTTGGAGTGGTTGCTTGGGTCACTGTGTTGATAAACATTCTGAGTGTTCTGGTTCAATATTGTCACTGTACTCTGCTGCAGTTGCATTATATCATAATGACTAAGGGCAGTGGTTAAGAGCATTGGATTTAGAATCAATGTTTCATGGACCCCCTTACCAACTGTGTGTAACCATTAGCATGTTACTTAACCTCTCTAAATCTCTGTTCCTTACCTATAAGATGAGGAGACTATCACCTGCCTTACAGAGTTACTGTAAGGAATGCATTAGATAATTCATGTAAAGTTCATAGCATGATACCTTACAGCAACATAGTATATACCTTCCACCCATCGTATATATAGCAAATTATCTGGATGGCTCTCAGGTCACTTATAAGCCCATAAAAATACATAGCAAAATATCTGCCATGGGCAGAGTACTGGGGACTGTTGCTCTGCCAGGAAATATCCCTAGGCTAACTACTGTCTAAGTGCTTTGCAGCTCTGGAATTATGTTTTTTTGTGGATACCCAAACAGCACAGACTGAGGCTTAGCCACCTTAGCAGCATATGTGATGGAACTTATGGTAGGCATAGGTGGGATTTTGACAACTTTCTGTGGTTGGCTATTTCAATTCAGTTTGTCATCCAGTGTTTGGATTTCTTTTAAATAGGCATGTCTCCCCACTGAAGAAACAGTTAGAACCAGGAGGAGAAAAACGGGCAATTATGTTGGACTCAGAGAATAGTTTTACACCAAACTGATTTATATCAGTTGATTTATAATTAACTGATTATATCTTCTTTTGTGTGTAGTGAATCTGATAATTTTTGTGGTTTGGGTACAGTTACCACATACATTTCAAACAACTCTCATCCTTCTATGGATTCTGGGAAAATCAATCATTCAACAAAATTTTTTTGAATGCCTATGTGTCAGGCATTGCCATATCCACTAAAGATACAAAATCATATAAGACTCGGAGCTAAAGAGCACAGAATCTGAAGGACAAGTTCTAGCGGAATTCTGCAGTTTTTCCTGCCCTGATTCCATATATTTAACCTATTCATCCTTTATTATTTATGGTGGGGATCCCCAGCATTCACCCCTCTGTTCCCTTCTCCTGACTGGGCACAGGGACATCGGCATTTCCACTCTCCTTGCTGCTAGCTAGGAATATGTGATTAAGTCTAGCCAATGAAATAAAAGTGAAAACAACTACGTGTTGCTTCCCCTCCAAAACCAGTTAAGATTAGGTGCAAGTCTTTCTCTGATATTGATGCTCTGGAAGCTCCCAGTTGAAATAGTAGCATTACAAGGTGGACCATCCATTGAGCTGTGAACCATCCATTGAGCTGTATGAGTAATCATACTTACTACATCTCGCTATTTGTATAGGACATTGTCGAGTGAGAAAAAAAGAAGCCATTATGTTAAATCACTGAGATTTTTCAACATCGTTACTGTATTACTGTAACACACAGGATATGCTTTGTATTTTAAATAAAGGCTTCCAAACACAAAGAACACTCTTACCTATGCATATTAACTCCTTTCTCTTCTTTTAACCATATGTTTAAGTTTGAAGAATATTTAAAATATCATTTTTGCAGAATGGGGCACAGGCTTAGACACCAAGAAAATTTCAGTCCTATCACCAAACATGTTTCTGTCCTACTTAAATTTTATACACAGCAGTGTACATACATAACTTTTCAGCTTATCTGTTAATAAACTGTGTGATTTTTAGTATATTTAATACTAAAGTGGGCACATTGTATGTTGTGAAATAATTCCAATTCTTCAAATCCCTCCCAAGGGAGACATGCAATTTTTACTTGTTTTCAGAGTTGAAAAATACCTGTGCTGATAATTGAGGGTGTGGTTATGAGAATTTGACTTGAGAGCATAACCCAGTGTCACAAATATAGATCACAACCAAATTCAACATCATTTCCTTTGTAGCATATTGTCATATGTGTTATTATAAGCCACTGCAACTGATTTCTCATTATTATTAAAATAGTACAGCTATCCTTTCAGAATTCAAAAATTTCTGAGTACAGACCTTCCCCAACTTTATGGTCATACAAAAGTGATATGCATTCAGTACATACTGTACTTGGAATTGTGATTTTGCATCTGTTCCCAGGCTGGCGATGCATGTATGAATCCTCTCCCAGGATGCAGGGCAGGGCAGTGAGGGTAGCTCCAGGAAGCCTCCCCATCATGAGGTGCACAGCTGATAGGCTGAAAACCATTCTGTACTCAGGCAACCATTCTGCTTTTCCCTTTCAGTACAGGATTCAGTACATTACATGAGATATTCAGCACTTTAGTATCAAATAGGCTTTATGGTAAATGATTTTGCCCAACTATAAGCCAATATAAGTATTCTGAGTATGTCTAAGGTGGGCCAGGCTAAGCAATGGTGTTCAGTAAGTTAGGTGTAATAAAAGCACTTTCTATTTATGATATTTTCAACTCACAATGGGTTTGTTTGGATATAACCCCATCATAAGTTTAGGGAGATGTACAGGAAATGTTGCAATTAACCAAGTGTATTAGGATAGAATAGAAAAGAACTATGTTCGGTAAGAAATTAACATGGAATATCAGCAGTTTACGATAATGAAAGTTTATTTCTCATTCAAGCCACATCCTGTGCAGGTCGGATGGCTCTTCTCTGTCCTATGACTATGCTATTTGGAACATGTAATCCCAAATTCTCCAAGACAGGGGAAGATTGGGTTAGGGAAGATTGTGCAGGATGTTTTTAACCATTTAGGTCACTTCTGTTGATGTTCCACTATTCGGAATCCTGTCATAGGGACCCTAGCATACTTCCAGGAGGCTGGTAAATGCTGCCTTCATTTGCACTCAGGAATAGGCAACTATGAAGAACACAAAATGATTCATCACACTATCTTATTTTAAGTTCTTCTGAATGTAGAGCCAAAGACAAAGATCCAAATGCAGATAGTTTACTTGGGAGATGATTCCAGGAGCAAGAGTAAGGGAGCACAGAAAGGAAGACAGGGCAGGAGGAAAAAACAATACAAAATACATGACTGAGACCATCTCTGTAAGCCTTGGAGGCCCAGTCTGTCCCTCCCACCCAACAAAAAGATAATCCATCTCACAATGGGAAACAAATTGGTGAAATCTTGTATGTGTTCGTTCTGAACTGAAGTCATTCTGTAATATTGCTTAAGTGTTTTGTTTTGTTTTGTTTTGTTTGCCTGAATGGCCTCTTCGTATTAAATCCTTCTTCATTTTATGACTTTCAGCTAGTGGAAATCCATCAGAAGTATTTAAATCTCAAAGATGAGCTAGATTCTAAATCTGCACCTCATGATTCTCAGCTGAAGCTGACTCTCTTCTTCAAATTATATATGCATTTTTGTATCTGTATTCCAATTCATTTTTCACACTTTCACAGTCAGGGATGAGAACCATACATTTGGTAGTTATTGACCTATTTTTAAATTTTGTCAATTTTTTTTCAACTTTTGCCTTTGCCCAGGAGGAACAATCACTTT
Organism: Phataginus tricuspis; assembly: GCA_029783875.1. Taxonomy (NCBI): domain Eukaryota; kingdom Metazoa; phylum Chordata; class Mammalia; order Pholidota; family Manidae; genus Phataginus; species Phataginus tricuspis. The sequence continues at coordinate 120,129,289 of JAQQAC010016209.1, read as the reverse complement.
ATATTGAATTGCATTATAATTATTTTTGTAAACTATCCAAATTGGGTCGTGGTGCTATTTTCATCCCTAATCAACTTAACAGTGAGTACTTTTTCCACTATTTCTGCTTTATGGGTCTTCCTTCTTGATATGTTTGCTTTTATTTTAAGAGCCTTGTCAGCTGTAATTCTAGAATATAGATAACTCTATAGTGTCATACTCAACAATTATTTCCAGCTTGTTGCTGAATAAAATCTTTTAAAGCATCTCTTGTTGCCAGCCCTCTGTGGCCTCAAACTATCATGCTGAAATGACTTCCAACCATTATAGTTTACTAATTTTAAGAGATTTTACTTTCTCTCATTCAAATCACTAGAGTACCACAAGACTATAGGGACCATCGCATTCAGTATTCTTATATCATGAAGAATCTAACTGATGCTCAGAGAGATTAAATGATTTTTGCCAAGGTCACACAGCTTAATAGGAACCGAGTCTAAATTAGGACTCAAGGCTCTTGACTTTTGCAACAAGGCTCTTTCCACCTTACTTCACTATATTTCTTTATGGGACTAATGTCTAATTCATATGTCTGCTTTGAAGTTCCAAAATATTTTGTAATATTCTGATTATTTTAACCCTATGACTTCAGTTTTTGTGAAAATAAAGATAATATCTACTCTTACCATCCCAAATCATCCCCACTGTCAATAAAAGATGTCTTCATTTCCATGTATGGCAGGAAGCACATTAACGTAGCATTTTAATTTGAAGTAGTGGTAATACTTAGAAAGGAAAGCCACATCAAATACTATAACTGATATTCATTACTATTTCAGTAAAGGCCAGCAGCTGTACTGTTATAGGCATGTTGTGTTCTGAATATTTTGAAAAAAATTAAATGAGTGGCTCTGGACAGGACATTAGAACCAAGGTGATAAAGTCAATGACGCAGATCCTAATAAAAACAAAACAAAACAACAAAAAAGACCCACAATCACAGTAATTCCTGTATTTAAATATTGTTACTCATGATTCTAAGTCTTAATATTTTTCATTTTCAGAAACAGAGTGCTCCTGGGGATTCCAAATGTTGGCATAAATCTTTTTAATGTTTCATGAATTAAGACAAAAATTACATGTTATAACGACATTTGGAGGCATTCAACATCAGGGTAGGGTAAGAAATCTGTGGTTATAAAACAGAGAAACCTCTTGGTTTCCTTTCAAAGAAAATGTGTCACCAACTACAAAAGTGAGAATGGTTATGTCCTCATGGGTGCCAAAGCAAACACTCTCTGTTTCTGTTACAAGTGTGTATGTTCTAAGAGTATGATACATTTTAAAGTAAAGCAGACTTTTGACTCATAGCTCCTGTGCAGTCTGTCCTGCTTTGAAAGTCTACATGGAATTGTTGAGATGAATGCAAAGGCAAATTCAACTGACATAGTAAAATCTCTGTTCAGAAAAAGCAAAGATACATCTTCAAATGAATATATATATTAACAAAGCTGATTTATTTAAGTGGTCACCTATATTTCTGGAGACACTAGGGTGCCATTCTGCCAATAAATTCCAGTTTGCGGCTGGCTTTTAAATCATTAAGGAGTTGCTCTATCATGCGGCAATAAGCAAAGATTGTCATTGAATAGTCACAGAAAGCCCATGCCTCTGATTTTTTTTTATTATTATTTAAGATAGCTGTACATATTCAAAAGGAAAAAAAATGAGAAAATTATCTGGAAAAAGCAATGATCAGAGTACCTATCCTTCAGTTATGTGGACAGGTCATCAGAGAGAATATTTCAAGGGAAGAGAGGCTAAATTATTGAGATAATTGCTTCCATTTCCCCACTCACTTTTCATGTGTAAGCAGAATACTTTGCACTTTATATTGAAAACCCTTTTTGGCCATTTGTTGATGCTAATGATGAATTCTGGCTTCTCTTTATGGTCATTACTCAGAGATGAGAGCGTATGTTTTAAAATAAAAGGAAGACAAACTTGCAAACTAAAAATGTCTGCAAGAGGGGATTTAGAGTCAAAACGTACATCAGTGCCTTCATTTGATATACTGGTATTATCTGGGCAACTTCTTAAAAGTATAAATTCCCAGAGACCCTCTTGTTATGAGGAAAAGGAATATGTATTTGTAACCAGCTCCCCAGCTGATTCTGATGCATCTAGGCTGGCCAGAAGCAGTAATTTGGGGGAACCCCTGAACTACGTCATAGCAAATATTTAGCTGTTGAGGTTCCCTAGGAGATTTCTTATATATTTCATAGTTGGAAATCATGCATTTGAATCCTTTTCTGAGTCTATTTCCATGCCGAGAAAAGTGGTAGGGAGAGAACGTTACCACTGAAATTCCTGATCAGAGTAGCCCCATCTGGTACTTTCACAGCAGCACAACTAGAGAAATGGGTCCTTGACGATCTCTGCAAACTGCTATGTGGTAGAAGGCCTATTGGTCTGAAGCTTCTATTTGGAGGATGTTTCAGAAATAGCTAGTTGGGCACAGACTGATTGCTTTTCATTAGAACTAAATAAATGTATTTTCCCATATGTGGTAACATCCACCACTCACCAAAATACAAGCTAATGTTTGTGGAATTTCTGCCCAGCAAATCCGATAAAGTTACTAAGATGACGAAACTAACAAAATCGCCATAGTTAACTATATATAGAATCAATTACTCGGATTCTTAGGAGTCATTACTGAAGAAAACTACAAATCCTCAAACGAGTCATGAAGCTGTGACTGAGAAACATCACATTTTAAATGACAAAGAGTGATTTTTGTTTTTCATATGCTGATGTATCTGAGCTATCTAACTTGCTTGAATTCATGGTATATTTGCATGATTTACCACTTTGCCAAAGTAGACACAAATGTTTTGCAGTGATCTGATGGTAAATGGAAACAACCAGATCTCTGGAAGATAAAAAAAAACACATTTGTACCTTACCAACTTCTGTGGCACGTTCAGCTACCATAGCCAATTTCAACCCACCAAGCTGATATCATTGTACATAGAGTTGGGAAGAAGTACACACAATTGGCTCTCACAAGCCTGTGTTATCTGGTTCCAGCACACCATTGGCTGTGTGTTTTCAGGCCACAGCTACCAAATGGACAGCAAGGCACAATTCCATCTTACTTCCTCATACTGTCACACCCAGGGTCACTTCTAGGAACTGGGGAAACACAGAGAAGAAATAGGGTTCCTGCTGTGCAGGAGCTCCCAGCCTTTATGGAACAAAATAGACAAGGAGATGGGCAGTTGCTCGCCCTGAAGTAAGTGCTGGGAAGGGAATAAGCCCTGGGCACTGAATGAGCAGCAAAGAGGAGCATCCAGTCCTACTAGGGAGGGAGAGAAGTTCTCCCTGAGGAGGTGACATCTAAGCCAAATGTCACAGGGTAAATTTGTGGACCATACTTGATAAATCTTGCCTAGGGTGTTTGCTTGGGGAGCAGGAGAATAGCTGAGTGGAGGGAGAGTCATGGCCCAGGTCCCAGAGAAACTTGAGTGATGTGATTAGGAGCTTGGACCTTACACCTGTTGTTAATGGAGGACCATTGAAGGGCTGGAGATTACTGGATCCAGGGCAGAGAATGCATGTGCTGAGGTGGGGATGTGATGGAGGTAGAGACAGATACTTAAAAACTCAAGGGCTCCTACATTCCTGTTGGAGAGTGACCTATAATCATAAGGTTTACTTTTATACAGAGGCAATAGGGCTTTAATAAAAGGATGAGCTTGGCTGTGAACCATTTCCTGTCATGTATATACGACTAGGCTGTAATCTTCATGAGTTGAATATGAAAGTTTAGAATGTTACAGTTACACCAGTGTCTCTGAATAGTCATGTGGTGGAATCAAGAAGCAAAATATGCAAGTGCAAGTATTTTACTGAATGTTTGCATTTCTAGCTAGAGTTTGATTTTATGTAGATAGATCCCCACCTGTTACCTAAAAGAAATAATAATAAAATGAAAATAATTTATTTTGTTTAGGGCTTTTTTTCAATTATAAACACGTGCAAAATCAACAGGGGCTGTAAATGTGTTGTAAAACGTATCACTTCATTAATTTGTATATAGAATACTAGATATCTCTAACTTCATCTAGCATTTACAAATTATTTATACATTTATGTCTCTTTCTTTGCAAAGCAGTGGTCCAAGATTTTGAATTCAGATATTCCTTGAGTTATGATGGGGTTACGTCTTGATAAACTCCTTGTAAGTTGAAAATATTTTAAGTTGAAAATGCATTTGATAAACCTAACCTACTGAACATCACAGCTTAGCCTGGCCAACCTGAACTGTGCTCAGAGCCTACAGTTGGGCAAAGTCAGCTACCAGGAAACCTGTTTTATTTTAAAGTGTTGAGTATCACACATCATGTATTGAGCACTTTTCTGCAAGGGAGAAACCAAATAGTTGCCTGGGTGCAGAATGGATGTCAGCATATTGGCTTTTCACCTTCGTGATCACAGGGCTGCCTGGAACTGCGCTCGCTGTCCTGCCTGACATCCTCAGGGAGGATGGGCCACATGTTGCCAGCCCAGGAACAGATCCAAATTCACAATTCCAAGAAGGGTTTCCACTGAATGTGTATATTGCTTCTGCACCATTGTAAGTTTGAAAAATCCTAAATCTAGCCATTGCAAATCAGGAACCATCTGTATACACATAATCTTAGTGACTCAGGGTCTTTTGTGTTCTTTTCCTCAAATATTAGACTTCATTTATGTATTTTTTCATAAACATTTACTAAGAGTTTAATCTGTGACATGTTCTGCACAAGGAGCTAGCAATGTGATAGGGTTTGCATAAGAAAGAAGACAAGTAAAGCCACCCTTTCTACCAAGTGTACTGAGTGCTAAAGTAGAGGTGAGCAGGGTGCTGTAGGAAAGGCACGAGGCCCTCAACATTGTGCATGCTCTCCTTGTTCTTAGAAAAATCTCTGGATTTCAACTTCAATGGGAAATAGAAGTCATCAGGATTAAATGCTCCTTTTTTTGCTTTCCATCTGCTCTTACACAGTCTCTCTCTCTCTCTGTAAAGCCTTCCTATCCACAAATATTCCTGCTGAAGTCTCTTTCCAGAACAAAACAAAACTCAAACCATCCTGGGCTCTTTTCTATACCTTTCCAGGTATGGCCTATTCTTCCTATCCCATTCATAGCCAGACTTCTTTAATAAGCTGTCTATATTCACTGTCTATACCTCCCCATTTTCTTCTCTCTTCAATTTACCTCACTCTGGCTTCTGTCTGAACCACACTATTGAAACTCATGAGTGTTACTAAAGATCTCCATGATACTAAAGCCAATGGATTGTGTCCATCCTCATCTTCTCTGCAGCAGTCTGCACAGTCTTCAATTATTTCCTCCTCCTCTTCAAAACAATGCCTTCCCTTGATTTCTGGGACATCATACTCACTTGGACTTCCTCCTGGCTCTCTGGCTGCTTCCTCTCAGTCTGTTTGGTGAGTTTGTCTTCCTTCATATGTTCCTTCCCATAAGTCTCTCCTTCTCACTGGGCACACTGGTTTCATGTACTCTTATAGCCTTAACTACTATTGGTATGCTGATTATTCCTGAATCTATCACCATACTTCAGATCTCTCTTCCCATTTCCAGAACTCTAATATTCATCTACTGGACATGTGGCTTTGAATATTCCATGAGCACTTCAGAGTGAACATGTCAAAAACTGAATCCGTTGTATGTCCACTAACAGCACCTTAATCTATCATTCCATCTGTGTTTTCTATCTCAGCCAATGACATATAGTAGTTACAAAAAACAAAAAACTGATGTAAGTTCTTGAACTATTCCTTTCTCTTTCTATATCAAAGTGGTCACAGCATACTATCAATTCTACTTCCTAGGTACCTCTGGAAATCTATCCTTTCTTTGCCATCCCAATATACAGTCCCTCACATCAGACCTTCATCATCAGCCATGAAGAATTCTAAATTATCTCTTCATAAGTATATCTTCCCCACTAGACAGTGCTCTAGATGGCAAAAAAAAAAATGATATTCTGCATATTTCAACTTCAGAACCTCACACAGTAGGTATTCAAACCATGTTAGCTTAGTTAAAAGGATGAATAGAGGAATAAATTAATGAAGCCCACCTGTACTTATTTATATAATACTGAAGACATTTCACCAATTCAGACTGGCCATCTCTCTAATTATTCTGACTTAACAAGAAAGCTTATATATATATATATATATATATATATATATATATATATATATATATATA
>JAQQAC010016209.1:119879259-120123012 GCA_029783875.1 Phataginus tricuspis | reverse complement strand
ATATATATATATATATATATATATATATATATATATATATATATATAGTCTCATTATGCTGCTAACAACCTACAAGTAGGGGCAAGGTCTTAAAAATTTTATCCTTAACACACAAAATGACTTCAATAGTTTCTTGAGGACTGATGAATAATTTCAGCACTCAAAACATCTTTTTAAAGAGAACCACATCACCCCTTAAAAGAAAAAAGGAACTGTTGGTTCAAATAAGTATATATTTTAAGAAACCAAGTATATTTTTGGTAATTTTAGGGTGTGGGATTAGCCAGTTTGAAAGAAAAAAGTAGGCTAGTCAATGTCATAAAACAATCTGAAGGCTTTTAGTTGTTTTATTTTGTTGTAACAAAATTTCTAATTGATCAAATCAACCAGTTATATCAATACTATCTGGAGAGAGTAAAATAGAATTTTGCTAGATTTCTGTTTGTTTCAAAGCTTTTTCCAATACTTCTGAAGCTTTTTCTTACATGTAATCAATGCATTATAAAGAATTTTTCAATAAAAATGACTCAACTCTTGATTATTGGATCTTATGATAACTTGAAGAATTGTGAACTTAACTCCTCTTTGGTGCTATCTATGCAGAAAAGGTCTGGCAAACCTATTTGTAACATTCATAAAAAGTGTTGAAGGACAGTAAACTGCTGAGAGAAACAAATGTTTCCAAGGACATTAGCAAAATCAACTTGGATACAATGAGTCAGTTACAAATTATCCTTATCTGTTAATTAAAATAAAGCTCACTAAATTTTCTATTAGACTATGCTTTACTGATTATTACTTAAATTAGTTTGCAACAGTAACATTTATACAAATAAAATGAATTCTAAATACTGAAGACATTTTACCAATTCAGGCTGTCCATCTCCCTATGAGTCTGACTTAACAATGTTGTATGTTTTCTAAAGAAGGGAAATTTTGAGGAAATAATGTGTTATTTATTGATTTTGTGCACTACAAGTTTTTATCTTTAGAATATTTGGGCCCTATCTATGTAGATATGTGTGTTTGTCTCTTTTGTCTAACTAGGAGAGAGATACTGCAAGTGATCTGAAGAAAATGGAAACTTTTATTCAAATCTATTACCAGTCACTGATGAAAATGGTCCCATGAACAAAAGGACTAATAATCAATAACTTGTCCCTCAGGTACAGATGTGTAGACCCAATTGGAAATAAGTTACAGAATTTCAATAAAGGTGAATGTAGAATATATCCTGGACAGTTAGAGTATTTGGTTATTCTCAAATGAGGTGACCCTTGGGCTCTAGAGGACTCTCTCTATAGCTAGCTGTACATTCTAATAGCTTCAGTCCTACCTGTATTTGATCATGGATTCACATGAAAATCACTATTTGAGACCAGAAATATGGAGTAGTTTTCAACACTGCCTCTGAGTCACATCAGCATAGTCTGTGGATGACAGAAGACTTTCTGCCAATATTTGCTATCCAATTTGACCTTGGGAGATTTCTGGAACATTGAACATGACATTTATTTAAGTGTTAGATTTATATTACACTTTTCTGACCAAAAGCTCAAAGGAACAAGTGCAGAGACATGATTTGCCGCTATAAAACTGGTCTCAGTATAATCACAATGACACGTTCCACAAAGCTACCAAATTGGAATTGCTGACTTTGCCACCAAGAGCGCTAACAAAAAGCCTGCAGGTTTTAAAGGGGGTCAGCTCCATAAATTAATCAACGTGATACAACTTGACAAAAGACAAGCATTGAAAGGCTGGTACTCTGTTTTGTTACAGCTTTGGGCTTAGCTTCTTTGTAGTTGTGCATTTTTCTCAGACAAACCTATCTAGAAAGGGCTTACTCTGCAAAGGAAAGCAATTTCGGGTGGACTCCAGCAAAAACAAGCCAGAAATAAAATGAACTAAATGCTAGGGCATATGAACTTACAGTGAGTCATGGACGTTAGAAGGTGCTGCAGCTGAGCAGCAATGAGGAACCTATAAAAAAATCTTGGGGACAGCAGGACAGTTAAGATTAGGAAGGGGATGGATCACATAATGAAATTTAGGATTACGTCTTAGTAAATGTGCTGCAGAATTTTCAGGAACTGCAGAGCTGTGAAGTCATAGACTGTACACTGTGTTGTCTAAATCATCATCAGTTCAGTACAGAAAGTGTTCTACAAAACAAGCTAAAATCTACCAACATAACTGTAGTTTAAACGACACTTTTGTGAGGGATGCTAACAAAAAGTTGTCGAACATGCATTCTTGTTTGGGAAGGACAAAATCATGGAGTAAAATTCAGTAACAAACCTCCTCACTAATGTCTTCCCCTTCCCCTGTGTCACCCATCCCTCTTCCCCCTCCCCTATGGCTGCCACCAGTCTGTTCTCTGCATTTATGAGTCTGTTTCAGTATTGTTTGTTCATTTGTTTTGTTTTTTAGAATCCACAAATAAGTGAAATCATATGGTATTTCCTCTGACTTTTTTCACTTATTATAATACCCTCTAGGTCCATTCATATTGTTGCAAATGGCAAGATTCCATTCTTTCTTACAGCTGAGTCATCTTCCACTGTGTATATGTACCACATCTTCTTTATCCATTCATCCATCCATGGACATTTAGGTTGTTTCCATATTTTAGCAATTGTAAATAATGCTGTGATAAACATAGGAGTGTGTATATCTTTTCAGGTTAGTGATTTTGTTCACTTAAGGTAAATTTTCAGAAGCGGGATTGCTGGTTCATACAGTATTTCTGTTTTCAGTGTTTTGAGAACCCTCCATACCGCCTTCCACAGTGCCTGTACCAATTTGCAATCCCACCAGCAGTGTAGGAGGGTTTCCTTTTCTCCATCCTCATAACACTTGCTACTTCTTCTCTTTAGATATTAACCATTCTGACCGACATGAGGTGATATCTCATGGTGGTTTTGATTTGTATTTCTCTGATGATTAGTGATGTGGAGCATCTTTTCATGTGCCTGTTGGCCATCTGAATTTCTTCCTTGGAGAACTGTCTATTCAGGTCTTCTGCCCATTTTTTAATTGGGTTATTTGTTTTTCTGGTGTTGAGTTCTATGAGTTCTTTATGTATGTTGGATATTAGCTATTTATTGGATATATCATTTCCAGATATATTCTCCCAAGAGTACGTTGCCTTTTTGTTTTGTTGATGGCTTCCTTTCCTGTGCAGAAGCTTTTTAGTTTGATAAGCCCCACTTGTTTACTTTTGCTTTTGTTCCCCTTGCCTGGGGAGATGTATCCAGAAAATAGTTACTCATGCTAATGTTCAGGACCTTCCTGCCTATGCTTTCTTCTAGAAGTTTTATGGTCTTAGGTCTTATATTTAGGTATTTAATCCATTTTGAGTTTACTTTCGTGTATGGTGTTAAGACGGTGATCTGATCTGGGTGATGGTTATGTGAATTGTATACACATGTCAAAATTCATCAAGCTATACACTAAGGTTTTTATTTATTGCATGTACTGCAATATTAATTTTTTAAACACTGAAAAAATAAAGGCAATGGATAGAAAAGTAAATTAAAAATAAAATTCAATAATAAATGTGCATTTATGGACAGTTTCTAGTACAACTGATTCAGGAATCATGTATCTCATGAAACTAAAAACCTCAAAGACACAAGGATGAAAATACATCCATCAGGAAATTCTGAAATGATAAGGAGATAAAGGGGACAAAGATATGGCATAATCAACCGTGAATTTACTTGCCCTATTTGGTACTTTCTCCAGGGTTGATCTTCTCTATTTGCTAAAATACTGGTATTTTGCACATTTGGAAGAGCCTATTGCTTTATTTCTCTCACCTAGGTGTCAGTTTTTAAAATGCCATCACCAATACTGTACTACATTAGTTTTAATTAATCTCATTATAAATATTTGTGGTATAAGTAACAAGATAGTACTTTATTGAGGAGTCATACAAAGGTGTATTTGAATCTTGGCATTTGACATTGACCAACTTACTTAATCCCGCTGAAATTGGTTTGCTCATCAGTAGAATGAAGGTAATAACACCTACATCAGTAGGTTAATGTGAGAATTCTGCGAGATAATCTGTGTAAAGAGTGTAGAAGTTTCTGGCGGTCCCCACCTAATTTCTTACAGCTTCATTTGAATAGGGGAGGTACCTGAAAGGAAGTGCTTCTGTGTCTCTCCATCAACATAACTACATGTTTCATTTGTATAGTGAATGGCTATGAGAGGAAGTTCACCACCTTTAACAGAGCGCCAGTGGCCTTCAACAGCAGTTTGTCAATTTTGTTAAGAGTGCAGACTCGGGAGTCAGAATGCCAGGGTTTCAAGCCTGTGGCTTACTAGCTGTATGACCTGTGCTTTGCCTCAGTATCTTCATTTGTAATGTAGGGGTAATAACAATCCCTCTTAATAAGGATTAAATGACATTCTGCAGGTAAGACATTTCACACACTTTCTGCCACACAGTTAGCCGTCAATTCATATCAGGTATGTAGTGATTACTATCATTAATTTTATTATTACTGGATACTTATTATGTGCTATACTGTAATAGGTGGGTATGTAAAAGGAATGAGTGCCCTAGAAGCTTAATCATTTAGAAAATTCATTCAACTTTTTTTTTTTTGGTCACATACCTCTGCACTAGGCGGTCTTCTAGGTACTGGGGATTTAGCAGAAGGTAAAAGAAAATGACAAAAGTCTTGCCTTAAAAAGACTTGCATTTACCAAATGAAGAACATCTTTGCTGTGCAACACTTCAATAGGGGAACTCTAAGAACAGTTGACAATTAAAATGTAGTGCAGTGAGCACAATGATAAGCCAGAGCATGGGGAGGAGGAACAGGCAAAGTAGGGACACTTAACCCGGTTTTGTGGAAGAAAAGTGAGGAAAGTTTCCTGGTGGTGATAATGTCTAGTGTTGAGTCTTGTAGGACTGACTGACTGGCTTAACAAGTTTTTATATATGTGCCAGGGGAATCCTTCTAAGTGCTGTATACAAATGACTTATTACTCTTTTACCTTAATTTATTTGCTTCTCCTAATAACTCTGTGAGGTAGGTAAAGTGAAACACATACAGGTTAAGTAACTTGCCTAAAGTTACAAAACTAGACAATGGTTCCATAGTCGATGCTCTTAACTGCAGTGTGCTCTGCTGTTTCTCCCTCTGGTATGTTTTTTGAAAGGTGTGTTGGGGTGAGCTAGGGTGCAAAGGAATAGAGAATAGAAGGAGCAGCCAGTAGTTCATGAAACGCTCTGAGAATTTTGAATTTAGTCAGGCCAAGGGAAGGAATCAGGAGGAAGATCAGGAAAGAAAATGGAGAGTGATTATGAGGATTCCAGAAAGCCCAGAGGGGGATTTTAGAATTTCTGACAGCATATGCCCAGTTAGCACTCACTTAGTGTTGTATGACTATACAGTACAATACATTGTTGTTATAATGGAAGTATATTTTATAGGTTGTACTATATAGATCAAAGGACATGATCATATTTATTAAGGATATGCATTTCATGTCTAGTCCTGGAATAGAAATACCTAAATGCTCTCTCATGAGTCTTATAGTTAATTTATTTGCAATTTTAATCATGATTATCTGTACTTAGGTTGTTATCTCTTTTGTAAGTAACCATGCATGATGTTCTTGCTAGGAATGCCTAGCGTTCAAAGATAAAATAACATCCAAAGGTCATAAATAATAGCAGTAAAACCCATGAATCACCAAAGTGGTAATTAATAAAGTTTATTGTGTACACACTAAAAAGACAGTTTGCAAACCGAGAGCACTCAAACCAAAACATGGAATGAGGTTCAGGGATACATTCTTTTTAAAGCAGGTTTATAGTGAGAAAGCATGACTGTTTATTCTTCACAGTGACTCATTATAATATTGGAATTTTCTTAAATGACAGGGAATTGGACAGTGCTTACCTCTTATCAACCTTGGGAAACATTTAAAGTTTTGTTTATGATTTCCAGAGTCAGAAGCAAGAAATGACTCAGATCACCAGTCCTGCAAAACAGGCTAAATTATGCTTCGTTTGTATGGCTAACCTGGTTATGTCTGCACAGAGAATTTTCAACTCTGGTCTCCATTTGTTTTTTATTCTAACACTTCCCTGTTTTGGTCATACTCAACTGAGAGTATGACCAATCAGTATAGCGTAACTCTTGGTTACCACCACTGATGTAGCAAGGTCAAAGAATCACATACTCAGGGCTTCCACTAGTTGAGTTTCTGTCTGGAAGGCCATGTAGTCACTGTCTTCATCATGTATGTGGTTATCACTGGTTTCATCCAGGTTTCTGTTCTTGATGGATACCATTTAGTGTGTGCATATTTGCTGACAGGCATTTAAAAACCTCTAGATTATACACCACACTAGAGAGATTAATATGATGACCCTAAGAACAATAGCCAAGGATTGAAAATTTCCCAGGACCTGACATTTAACCAATTAAATAACTCAAATGGGCTATAATTTTTTAAAAGTTATTTTCACAGGCACAACATGAGGTATTAGCAAACACATATCCTCAGGATTATGTAGGACAGGATGAAAATGAGAATTTTTTATTTTAGGAGACAGTGTTGCAAAAGAGCTTCTACCTAAATTAGGTCTCTATATGATGTAAGCCATCACATAATTTAATGAAAGGCACTTCCATGGTAACAAAAGAAAAACAAAGGTTAATAGAGCAGATTATAAATTCAGTTTCTGAGTTTGGAGATCAGCCAATTGAGAAAATTTCTAGATGTCAAGTTCTAAGCATCTTCAGAGGGAGTAAGAACAGCCTGTGTCAACCTGACAGATTTTCTTCATTTTCAGTGTGAATGTCTCTGGTGATCCTTCTTAGTGCCAACATAGCAACAGGCATGAATATTGTCTAAACATGAGCTATTGTAGTGATTTCTCTGAAGTTTCTATCCAGTTGTCCAGCTTTGGCTTGCATGGTTTCGGAGAAAGGACAGTTTTAATTTCACAGTGATTCCACATCAAAAGAGTGGGAGGAATTTGGAAAATTAGTTTGGACAGTCCTAGCCAAATATCTGAGGAAACTAGAAGAATTCAGGATCCAGGTCAGTTTACAGGTAGAAAACAAAACCTCAAAGACAATTAATAGCACTAGAATCTGATATCCATAAAGGTGTATTACTTAAACATAATATTTCTATCTACAATCATCCCAATTTCTAGCAAAGATAACTACAGCGAGACTGATTTGTTTACAAATTAAGTCTAGTTTCAATAGACTTAGCCTGATTATTTACATAAGTGCAGCAAGATTGTGATTGACCATATAGGCTCTTTTAAATCAGTTTGCAAGAGTTTTTCATAAGGAATCTCAGATTGGACTTTCAAAAGTCTCTTGAGGCTGAGAACAAGCCAAGGAATTGTCCAATCGTGTCCTGTTACAATTGTGTTATGTATACAAGAAAAAAATATATATATATATTTATAATATTCATGAAAAATAACAATATTTAATGAGTCTCTGAATTCTGGAGAGATCAGGTTGGGAGAAAATATAAATGTTTCAATATTTATTACAGGGATATACTTTAGCAAATTATGGTAAGCTACAGACAGCTTGAAAGAGAGGAGAAAAAGAAGTGCTTTAAATTTGGAAAGCAAAACATTAGAGAACTAGCAATGTTTTAAATGAAGTCATCAAAATTGTAACAATCTTCATCCGTTTATTCAGTGTTATGTAATTCTTATTTTGCTTGATCTTGGGTTAGCAGCTTTACAAATCAATCAGTCTTCCATTAGAATTTTAGAAAGTCTTACCCAGCTCAGTGTTAACGATCTTAAAGTTATCAGAAACCTGCAGTTTAGAGTACTTGTCAGCATATTTTCCGTAAATCTTTTTGAAGATGAGTATTTTTGCAGGAATACTTTTGCAAAAGCATCAAAGTAAAACAATAACTATCTATAATGCCACGGTTAAAGATCTGGTGAGCATTCATACACACACACACACACACACACACACACACAAATTATGCAATTGACAAATTTGGTTATTTTTGTTATATACAATAATTTAAGATAATAGCTGGAATTATGATTATACCAGGATTACCAGAGTTTTAAGAATTTCATGTAAATATGCCCTAAAAAATGTTTAGCATCACTTCTTGACAATGCTTTCCATGAAATTTAACATATACAGAAAGTTACATAGTTGTATAAAGCTCAGTTCTTTTAATTGAGAAGACTCAGTTTTGTTAAGTAATCAGACCAGAGAAGGACAAAACAGAATATTTGCTTTCTAGGCAGATTACATGAAAGGTAAAGTGAACATTTGTTTACAATGTCTTATTAAAGTCTGACCAGTAATATCATATATTTTGTGATTTCAACAGAAGAAAAAACAAATTTGAATTTTGCACCAGTGAAGCTTTGATATTAAATTTTTTTAACTTAAATAAATCCATAACAATCTTAGCGTGACCACACATAAAATTCCTTTCTCAATATTCCTTTTCCACAAACTTTCCACAACTTTCTATATCCATTTAAGTTTTTTCCTGTCTTCCTTTCATATTATAAAACATTCACATTACTTAGGAAAAAATTACTCTTTTTTCCTTTACCCAATAAATACATATATCAATGAATGAATGCATGATTGAATCAATTAATTCATCTACCCATCCTATGTCCTTCATACTTTTCCTTATCTAAAAAACACATTCCATTTTCCTTACTTTCCATATATAGTCATTTTGTTCCACCCTTATTATTTCTAGTAGTTTTAATTATGCATATTAAGTAGAATTCTAAACCCTTAGAATCCTTAATTCCTAGTGAAAACTAAGAAGTAAGCAAGTGTTTGGCAAATTTATAAATACATTTCATAATTTCTAGAAGTATATTCTTCTGTATAGTAAAATTTTCAATGTGGCACAAAACATGTTTATTAATAGCCCAAATATCTTTTATCTCTCTTTAAAAATCAAAAAACCAAAATAGATAAACAAACTTATGGTTAGCATTTAACCATAAGTTTAATGGTTTAGATGAATGATTTAGATAGTCAATGAATATCCATCATTTAATTTAACTTAATGTAAACTTTTATTTACATTTATTTAAATAACTTCCTTTGAACACTTATTCTTGAATTAAACATTAAACAGCTAACCATCATCTTAAATTATTTTATCGTTGACAAATTTTGAAGACACAAATAGCATGAGCTTATTTGATTAAAAAACCCAGGGAGAAAGAGTTGTATATTTGCATTATATTTAATATTGAAAAAATTTGATTCAAATTGTGTTTCTGGCAGGTGAAATAAGTTAAGGTTACCTGCTCATATGAGATTTTACTAAAGATTTTTATGTGCATGCTGTGAGGATCCTTTAAGAGCTGTATTGGAGCCATTTTGTCTTTTAGAAACTTCTGCATACCAAAGAATGTACTCTGTTTTCTCTGAGAAGTTTGGGTTCTTCTCTTTTAAGGGTGACCCTTAAGATGGACTTGTCCAAGTTGAAGGTTCCCCAAAGGGGCCAGTACAATTCCAAAAGGGAATTCACACATTTTCCAAAAAGTCACAAAAGCCTGATCCACAGACCAAGCGGAAACCAACTTTGTCTTTAGATTCCTTAAGACGTCTTAACTATGAGCAGCCAGCTGTTCTAAACTGCAGGGAATCACATGCCCTCCCCTACCTTTGAACAAAATACAGTGAATGTAAGAGGTTTCAACAAACAAAATACAGGTATGCACAATAAAGTCAGAGAGCTCAAAATGCAAGGATTGTGGAGCTTGGATCCAAATGAGACTTACTCTCAAATCCCAGGGCCAGTGAGAAAGAGATCACTGGGCATTGTGGGCACTAGGCCCTGTTTCCTCACCAGCCTCAGAGTCACTTGGAGGTCTTCTGTGGATCCCACTTCTGACATGAACTATCAAAATTCCAGAAATACCCGAAGTAAAACCAATGAATCACTCAAGTAGTAATTAGGAAAAGTTTATTGTACACACATCAGATAAAACTAAGAGCACTCAAACCAAAATATGGAATGAAGTTCAGGGGTACATTGTTTTAAAGCAGCTCATATAATGAGGAAACAGTGACTGTTTTATTCTTCACAGTGACTAGTTATAATGTTGAAATTTTCTTAAATGATAGGGAATTGGTCAGTGGTTACCTCATATCAACCTTGGGAAACAGCTGAAGTTTTGCTAATAATTTCTAGGGGCATAAGCAAGAAATGACCCAGGTCAAGTTAATCTAGCAAAATAAGCTAAATTAAGCTTTGTTTTTATGACTAAACTGGTTTTGTCCGCTCACAGAATTTTCAAGGCCAGTCTCTGTTTATTTTTTATTTTAACAGTGGGATTGCCAAAGGGTAATCCAAACGATCAAAACAGAGCTACATGTCCAGGAGAAAAACCCAATTCTAGTTTTCTTTCTTCCCATGAGCAATTTTATGTTTCCCCAGTATGTACCAACAGCCTAGGATAGGTTCTCCCTAAATATTCATTGAATGACTGGCATTTCTTCCTTAGGAAAGTACTTGGAATCACAGAACAGTGCATAATGTCTAAAAATAAGGTTTGTAACTAATAAGCTACCAACAGATACTTAATAAAATACAAGCTACTTTTGTTACAAAAGAAATAAATGATCATGGAAAATAATCAAATTGCCTTAAGATGTATAAAATCCACTTCCTCCCCCCCAACCCAGGAGCTAATCCTATTACCAAATATAACTCCTAACCTTTGTGTATCTATTCAAAATAATGCATACAGATAGAAAGTTGAGCTTCATATATACACAGTATTGTAATGCAGACATACCACTATGTTCATAACCAACAAAACATTTTAAATTTTGTCATATTTTTTCCTTCTAAAATTAATGCTGCAACATACTTCTATATGTATAGTGATCCCATGTGCAAATTAATCTGTGTAGTAAACACCTAAATGACAAATCACTAAGTCAAAGGTTATATTAACTTAAAATTTTAAGAATGCCAATACATCTTTCAAAAAACTTTTCCACAATATGCAATTCTATCACCTATGTAAGTGCTTGCTTCTCCTCACCATTTCCAACTGCATTCCCTCAAACCACTTTTTTTCTTGTCCAATCTAATAGTTTAAAAACAGCATTTTATCATTTTATTTTGTACTGCTCAAATTTTGTGTCAGGACACACATTTTTTAATGTTTGTTAAATTCTTTTTATTTGATCTCTTTTCCCCTCCCTTTGGCTATTTTTATCAGCTTGATTTCCTCTTTCTTATTTATTCATTATTATATGAGCCATTTCAATATTAAGAAAATCAATGTCATATCTCATATAGGTGTTAGAAGTGTTTCTTTCTAAATGTGTAATTTTTCTTTACACTGCTGTAATATCTTTGTCATACAGAAATTTTTAAGACAGGTAATTAAATTACACTTCTTTTTTCAATTGTAGATTTTTTTCATGTTATAAAGGCCTTCTTTCTAAGTATACACATAAATTTACCTATGTTTTCATCGGGTCTATTTATACTATTTTCCATTTAAATATTTGATCTATCTGCTATACACTTCAGAGTAAGGAGAAGTAGGAAACAAGATGTATAATTAGATACAAAAACAGCCATTGCCCCAATATCATTTTTTCCACATACTGAGATATAATTAACATATAACATTGCATATGTTTAAGGTCTGCAGTGTGATGACTGGTGTACATACATACTGTGAAATGATTGCCACAATAATGTTAGTTAACAAATCCTTCATCTCACACAATTACCATTTTGTTATTATTATGGTGGGGAGAACACTTAAGATTTACTCTCCTTAGCAAGTTTCAAGTATACAATACAGTTTTATTAACTATGATCACTGTGCTGTACATTATGTCCCCAGAACTTATTCTGCTTATAACTGGAAGTTTGTAGCCTTTAACCAACATCTCTACATTTTCCCTACTCCCCACCCCAGCCGCTGGCAACCACCAATCTACTCTGTGGTTCTCTGAGTTTGACATTTTTTTTAGATTCCACAGTGAAGTCCTACAATATTTATCTTTCTGTCTAGCTTATTTCACTTAGAATAATGTCCTTCAGTTTCATCCATGTTGTTGCAAATGGCAGAATTTCCTTTTTTTATGGCAAAACAATACTCCATTGTGTATATATTGAATAATATATTTTTCCCACTATTGGAGATGCTACTTCACCACATACTAATTTCCAGAAGTGTGGGTCTGGCTGGACTTCCTGTTCTGTTCCTCAGTCAATTCATGGCCCAGAATCAGTGTCAATTACTGTTGCTTTATACAACATCATAATATGTAGTAATCCTAGCTCCCCTCCTCTGTTCTTCCTTTTCAGAGTATCTCTTGCTGTTCTCATGTTTAGTTATCCAGATGAACTTCAGAATCATTTTGTCAAGTTCTATCTAAAGTCATGTTACTGTTTTGATTAGAATTGCCAATATTGATTAATTTAAGCAAAGTCAATGTATTTTGAATATTGAATCTCACTATATATATCTTGGTATATCTTGCCACTTATTTAAAGCTAGTTTTAAGTACCTCATTACATTTTTTAAGTTTCTAGTTAATATAAATGCTGTGCATTTTTTATGATGTTGATGCATATATTTTTTAATTTTATTTTTAGTAAAAATTGTATATAGTTAAGGTGTACAACATGATGATTTGATATACGTATGCGTAGTGAAATGATTGCTATAGTTGAACTAATTACCATATCATCTCCTCACTAGTTACTGTTTTCACTGAGTGATGAGAGCACCTGAAGTTTCTCTCTTAGCAAATTTCCATGTTCAATACAATATTATTAACTGTATTCACCATGCCACACATTAGATTTCTAAACGTATTCACCCTAAATAGCTTTTACTTTGTTACCACGTTTCCCACACCTCCCCACCCCTGGTAACCACTGTTCTACTCTCTGCTTCTTTGTATTCAACATTAAGATTCCACACATAGGAGAGATCATGCAGTTTTTTTCTTCTGTGTCTGGCTTATTTCACTTAGCACGATATCCTATCCTGCAGGTTCATCCATGTTGCTGCAAATGACAAGATCTCTTTCTTTTTAAGACTGAATAATATGCCTAGATGTTTTAAATCATATGGCTATTGATGATTGAGATTTTTCTTTCCTTTCATTTTGTATCTGGTAAACTTTTGTGTACAGAAAAGCTATTGATTAATGCTATTGATTTAGTAATCAGATACCTCACTGAATTATCTTACTGCTTCTAATGGGGTTTCACTTGATGATCTGGGTTTTCCAGATGGAGAATCATATTATTTGCAAATATTGATAATTTTGTATTTCATTTCTTTCACTTGTCTATTTGCATTGGCTAGTACATTCAGAAATGTATGTTGCCATGATAATCTTAGCTTTGTCTTTTTCCTCATCAGGCAGTTGTTTTTCTTTTCATTTTATTCACTTTGTTACAGTTTTGGTGCTTTGGAGGGATTGTTTCTACTATTTAGGGTTAACTATTATGAAGTTCTAGGTTTAGTCCTGTTCATTGTTTTTTCTCCTTTTGATAGTATGAAAGGTTTATATTCTTTTTTTATACTTCTGTTTAATTTACTAAATTTAAATAGCATACTTAAACATCTACTCATTGACTTATCAAGTTAAATGCGATCACTTGATTTCTTTCCATGGATGAGGGAGATGTTCTTACACTTAAACTCCTCCCACTATCCCCCCCCACACACACCTCCATATTTCTATCAGATCTGTTACAATTTTTACATTGTCAATGCTTTTAACATTTATCTTCTGTTCTGTAATCATAATTCCCACATTTCTTCATTTTAAATTTCAAATATTAATGGAATCAATACGATGGCTTCTCCACTTTTTAGTTCTTTACTTTCTTTACTGAGTGATTTGATTGGATGTTAGTGTTAAGTACAGTTTTACAAAAGGGACTCATGAATGCTATTGTCCTGAAAGAAATTCTACATATGTTGTGGCTTTGGATTGTGATCATCTCCTAGTTCCATTAAGGATGGGTTTTTCCTCTGTCTTTTATTCTTTTTACTATTTTTTGGAGGATTTTATTGAAAGAAGTAGAGCAGAAATGTTATTGACCTGTCATCTTGCATCAAAAGTCTCCTGAATTACTGCTTCTTAGTGAACTGCCTACCCCATAAAGTGGCAAATTCAAGAATTTTGAAATTCTAGACCTGTCATGTTCTAACTGTGCCACTTGGGGATGTTGTTTAATCTCTGAACCTCATTTCCTTATTTGTAATATGGAGATTATGGAAGAGTGACCATGTTTACAGTTTTCCTAGGAAGGTCCCATGTTATGCCTATTACCTGAGCTTAATTATTAATAGCCACCATATTATTCCCCAAGGCATTCTAATATGGAAAACGTATTGAATGAGAATTCTAATTATCATAGTGTTGCTCTGACAGTTAAATGAAATACCATTTAGTGTTTAGCGTAGCAACCAGCACTTCATTTATTCAATAAATGTTAGTCTCTATTTTATCAGTATTCTTCCCCCTATTCAGACTCTATATTTGGAAATACGTGCACAATGTCCCTCCAGGAGGAGCACTTCCTAGTCTGATTGACAAGCAATAGAAATGTCATTAACTCTTCTCAGCTTGGAAAGTCCCTATCATGGTGTCCTCTGAGCCTTACCTCTCTGGCTGCTTCCGGTTCCTAGGGCCGTATCAGCTGCAGTACTTATGCAGAAGGAAACCATAGATGTTATCTCTAATAGCCGTCATGGTCTCTTTATATACCTTTCCACTGGGTAGAGAACACTGATTATGCAAATTCTGCTTTTGTACAGAAGTGAAAAGTATATTTTGGTTTCAAAACCTCAGTACACAGTAAGAGTTCAGGAAAGTTCAATGAGAGCCTAAAGAAGAAACATATGGCCATGTGCCCTTCCCTAGATAAGCAATGAAATGGAAGTCATCCAAATATTAAGAAACCATTTATCATTCCAATCTGTGAATATGTGACTGAGAAGGGTTTAGAAGTGACAGGAATTGGTCAAACATCAAGGACATCACTTCTATTTATTAGGCTTATTTATCTTTGTAAGCCTCCTGGTGGAAATGGAAATTATTTTGCATATTCTTTTGAATATGTTAGCATAAGGGAAGGATTGAGTGATATGGTACATTTGCCTCTAGGCACAATATTGCTCATTAGCTAGTAGATATAAAGAAAATCAAGTGGGCAAATGTAGAAATAGACAAAAGACTTCTTCGTCATTTCTTGTTTCTACATTTCAAAATGCATAATTTTATTTATTTTGAAGATATCCAAATAATATCATTAGAATTAAATGTAAGTGTATATATACTTATGCATATGTACTATAAATAAGCATAAGGAATTTGCATACTAGTGCTTATTGCATAACTACTTTCTGCCTGCTCATACTTACTATTTCTGTATATGTTTATCTCTGCTTCATTTATTTCATGAATACCTAAGTAGAATTAAGATTTCACAAATGGACAAAATAATGAAAGAACTTTTCCTCTCAACTATTTCTTTTTCCCCCAGTTAATTCGACTGTCTCTAAAAAGATCATGTATGGTTCCATTTAATAAAATGTCATTATTGTTCATAAAAATTAAGTTTTTTAAAGTACACATTGAGATAATCATTCCTTTATAAGAAGAATCTACACAGAATCATTTTAGTGAGTTCTCACATAGTTCAGATAGAGGTAGGTACTAAGATTGATATGATATGATATTCCATGCTGCATATATTGGTTGTGGAAAGCAAAATATATAACTATATCATCCATCTCTTAACTTAGAGGCTAGTTTTAGCCTACTTTAAAGTATATTATAAAAGTATATAATTAAAAGTGTAGTGAAGAGACTTCTGGGAAGATGGCGGTGTGAGCAGGGTGGCAGAAATCTCCTCCCAAAACCATATATATTTATGAAAATACAACAAATACAACTATTCCTAAAAGAGAGACCAGAAGATACAGTACAACAGCCATGCTAGAGCTGCACCTACGGGGACTCAGAGCTTCATGAAGTGGGTAGGATACGGGGCCCGACCCAGCAGGACCTGAGTGCTCCCCAACCCCAGTGCACCAGTGGGAGGAAAGGATTCAGAGTGGGGAGGGAGTGGAGGCATGGGCCCGCAAAATAACCAGCCCTGGTTATCTGTGCCGGGAGTGCCGACACACATCACGTGGTGGATCAGAGATTGGAGAGACAGAGGGGCAGGATCTGAGAGGGACAGCGGAGCCGGGTCCTCTCAGCTGGCTCCCTGGGACAAAAGAAAAGAGGGCACTTATTTAAAAGAATTAAAGAGACAAGGGCCCAACAGCGGAACAAAATCGTCCCAGTGCACTCAGCCCAGCAGTCTGGGAGTCCTGGGGAATTTCAGACTCCTAGGTCGGCGGCCGAGCAAAGGAGCCATGCCGAGGTTTCCCACAGAGATCAGCAGCCTCCCACACATTCACCCCCCTGGCCGGTGCCACAAAGGGTCCAGCAGAATGGAACAGTGGAGCAGCAGCACCACCTACAGCAACCTCGCAGAACCTACTCTCAGCGGGCATTTTTCTTTTTGTTTTGTGTTGCTGTTTGTTTGTTTGTTTTTCTTTCTTTTTTCCCCCTTTTTTTCCCTTTTTTCTTTTTGTTTTTCTTCCTTTCCTCCTTTTTTTTTCTTTTTAAAAGTTTTAAAGAGCCCAGCTGACACATGTGGCACCTACCAGTGACCACTTCTAGCGTAATGAAAAGACAGAGGAATATGATACAAACAAAACTTAGCCAGACAACCCCAGACAGGGAGCCTGATGGGATGGACATGCACAATCTTCCTGAAAAAGAATTCAGAATAAAAGTCATAACCATACTGATGGATCTACAGAGAAATATGCAAGAGGTAAGGGATGAAGTGAGGGAAGTGAGGAAAGACAATGCAGAAATGAGACAAGCGATTGACAGGCTTAGCAGCAGACTGGACGAGATGCAAGAGACTGTTAATGGAATAGAAATCAGAGAACAGAGATACAGATAAGCTGAGGCAGAGAGACATAAAAGGCTCTCTAGGAATGAAAGAATATTAAGAGAACTGTGTGACCATATCCAAATGGAACAATATTCACATTATAGGAGGAACGGAAGAAGAGAGTGAAAAAGGGATAGAAAGTGTCTTTGAAGAAATAATTGCTGAAAACTTCCCTAAGCTGTGGAAGGAAATAGTCTCTCAAAACATATAAGTCCACAGATCTCCCAACACAAGGGACCCAAGGAAGACAACACCAAGACACATAACAAATAAGATGGCAAATATCAAAGATAAGGACAGAGTATTAAAGGCAGCTAGAGAGAGAAAAAAGATCACCTACAAAGGAAAACCCATCATATTATCATCAGACTTCTCAACAGACACCTTACAGGCCAGAAGAGAATAGCACGACATATTTAACATAATGAAACAGAAGGGCCTCAAACCAAGAATATTCTATCCAGAACGATTATCATTTAAATTTGAGGGAGGGATTAAACAATTCCAAGAGAAGGAAACTAAGGGAATTTACCTCCCATAAAACACCTCTACAGGATATCGTAAAGGGACTGCTCTAGACGGGAGCACTCCTAAAGCTAAAAAGATGTCACCAGAGAAAATAAAATCATAGCAAAGAAAGCAGACCATCCAAATACTAACTAAAGGCAAAGAATAAAACACCTGGTATATAAAAAATGGAGGAGGAAGAATAAGAAGGGAGAGAAATAAAGAATCATCAGACTGTGTTTACAATAACTTAATAAGTAAGTTAAGTTAGACTGTTAGATAGTAAAGAAGCTACCCTTGAACCTTTGGTAACCACGAATCTAAAGCCAGCAATGGCAATAAGTACATATCTATCGATAATCACCCTAAATGTAAATGGACTGAATGCACCAATCAAAAGACACAGAGTAATAGAATGGATAAAAAAGCAACACCCACCTGTATGCTGCTTACAAGAGACTCACCTCAAACTCAAAGATATACACAGACAAAAGGTTAAGGGATGGAAAAAGATATTTCATGCAAACATCAGGGAGAAAAAAACAGGTGTTGCAGTACTTGTATCAGACAAAATAGACCTCAAAACAAAGAAAGTAGCAAGAGATAAAGAAAGACATTACATAATGATAAAGGGGTCAGTCCAACAAGAGGATATAACCATTATAAATATATATGCACCCAACACAGGAGCACTGAAATATGTGAAACAAATACTAACAGAATTAAAGGAGGAAATAGAAAGCAATGCATTCATCTAAGGAGACTTCAACACAACACTCACTCCAAAGGACAGATCAACCAGACAAAAAGTAAGTAAAGACACAGAGGCACTGAACAACACACTAGAAGAGATGGACCTAACAGACATCTACAGAACTCTGCACCCAAAAGCAGCAGGATACACATTCTTCTCAAGTGCACATGGAACATTTTCCAGAATAGACCACATACTAGGCCACAAAAAGAACCTCAGTAAATTAAAAAATATTGAAATTCTACCAACCAACTTCTCAGATCACAAAGGTATAAAACTAGAAATAAATTGTAGAAAGAAAACAAAAAGGCTCACAAATACATGGAGAATTAACATTTTCCTAAATAATCAATGGGTCAATGACCAAATTAAAACAGAGATCAAAGAATATATGGTGACTAATGACAACAATAACACAAAGCCACAGCTTCTGTGGGACACAGCAAAAGAGGTTCTAAGAGGAAAGTATATTGCAATCCAGGCCTGTTTAAAGAAGGAAGAACAATCCCAAATGAACAGTCTAAAGACACAGTTATTGTAATTGGAAAAAGAAGAACAAATGAGGCCCAAAGTCACCAGAAGGAGGGACATAATAAAGATCAGAGAAGAAATAAATAAAATTGAGAAGAAAAAAAATAGAAAAATCAATGAAACCAAGAGTTGGTTCATTGAAAAAATAAACAAAATAGATAAACCCCTAGCCAGACTTATTAAGAGAAAAAGAGAATCTGCACACATAAACAGAATCAGAAAAGAGAAAGGAAAAATCATGACGGACCCCACAGAAATATAAAGAATTATAAGAGAATATTATGAGAATCTATATGCTAACAAGCTGGAAAACCTAGAAGAAATGGACAATTTCGTAGAAAAATACAACCTTCCAAGACTGACCAAACAAGAAACAGAAAAACTAAACAGACCAATCACCAGCAACGACATTGAATTGGTAATCAAAAAACTACCCAAGAACAAAACCCCTGGTCCAGATGGATTCACCTCTGAATTCTACCAGACATATAGAGAAGAAATAATACCAATTCTCCTTAAAGTTTTCCAAAAAGTAGAAGAGGAGGGAATACTTCCAAACTCATTCTATGATGCCAGCATCACCAAAACCGGGCAAAGACCTCACCAAAAAAGAAAATTACAGACCAATATCCCTGATGAACATAGATGCAAAAATACTCAACAAAATATTAGCAAACCGAATTCAAAAATACATCAAGAGGATCATACACCATGATCAAGTGGGATTCATCTCAGGGATTCAAGGATGGTACAACATTTGAAAATCCATCAACATCATCCACCACATCAACAAAAAGAAGAACAAAAACCACATGATCATCTCCATAGATGCTGAAAAAGCATTTGACAAAATTCAACATCCATTCATGATTAAAACTCTGAACAAAATGGGTATAGACGGCAAGTACCTCAACATCATAAAGGCCATATAAGACAAACCCACAGCTAACATCATACTTAACAGCCAGAAGCTGAAAGCTTTTCATCTAAGATCAGGAACAAGACAGGGATGCCCACTCTCTTCATTGTTATTCCACATAGTATTGGAGGTCCTAGCCATGGCAATCAGACAAAACAAAGAAATACAAGGCATCCAGATTGGTAAAGAAGAAGTCAACTTGTCACTGTTTGCAGATGACGTGATATTGTACATAAAAAACCCTAAAGACTCCACTCCAAAACTACTAGAGCTAATATCTGAACTCAGCAAAGTTGCTGGATACAAAATTAACACACAGAAATCTGTTGCTTTCCTATATTCTAACGATGAGCTAACAGAAAGAGAAATCAGGAAAACAATTCCATTCACAATTGCATCAAAAAGAATAAAATACCTAGGAATAAACCTAACCAAGGAAGTGAAAGACCTATACCCTGAAAATTACAAGACACTCCTAAGAGAAATTAAAGAGGACACTAACAAATGGAAATGCATCCCATGCTCTTGCTAGGAAGAATAAATATTGTCAAAATGGCTATACTACCTAAAGCAATCTACAGATTCAACGCAATCCCTATCAGAATACCAACAGCTTTCTTCAATGAACTGGAACAAATAATTCTAAAATTCATATGGAACCACAAAAGACCCCAAATAGCCAAAGCAATCCTGAGAAGGAGGAATAAAACAGGGGGAATTACACTCCCTGACTTCAACTCTACTACAAAGCCACAGTAATCAAGACAATTTGGTATTGGCACAAAAATAGACCCACACACCAGTGGAACAGGATAGAAAATCCAAACATTAACACAAACATATACAGTCAATTAATGTATGATAAAGGAGCCTTGGATATACAGTGGTGAGATGACAGCCTCTTCAGCAGCTGGTGTTGGCAAAACTGGACAGCTACATGTAAGAGAATGGAACTGGACTACTGTCTAACCCCATACACAAAAGTAAACTCAAAATGTATCAAAGACCTTAATGTATGTCATGAAACCATAAAACTCTTAGAAAAAAACATAGGCAAAAATCTCTTGGACATAAACATGAGTGACTTCTTCATGAAAATATCTCCCCAGGCAAGGGAAACAAAAGCAAAAATGAACAATTGGGCCTATATCAAGCTGAAAAGCTTCTGTACAGCAAAGTACACCATCAGCAGAACAAAAAGACATCCTACAGTATGGGAGAATATATTCATAAATGACATATCTGATACGGGGTTCACATCCAAAATATATAAAGAACTCATGCACCTCAACAAACAAAAAGCAAATAATCCAATTAAGAAATGGGCAGAGGACATGAATAGACACTTCTCCAAAGAAGAAATTTAGATGGCCAACAGGCACATGAAAAGATGCTCCACATCACTAATCATCAGAGAAATTCACATTAAAACCACAATGAGATATCACCTCACACCAGTAAGGATGGCCAACATCCAAAACACAAACAACAACAAATGTTGGCAAGGATGTGGAGAAAAGGGAACCCTCCTACACTGCTGGTGGTATGCAAATTAGTTCAACCATTGTGGAAAGCAGTATGGAGGTTCCTCAAAAAACTCAAAATAGAAATGCCATTTGACCCAGGAATCCCACTCCTAGGAATGTATCCTAAGAATGCAGCAGCCCAGTTTGAAAAAGACAGATGCACCCCTATGTTTATCGCAGCACTATTCACAATAGGCAAGAAATGGAAGCAACCTAAGTGTCCATCAGTAGATGAATGGATAAAGAAGATGTGGTACATATACACAATGGAATATTATTCAGCCATAAGAAGAAAACAAATCCTACCATTTGAAACAGCGTGCATGGAGCTAGAGGGTATTATGCTCAGTGAAATAAGCCATGCAGGAAAAGACAAGTATCAAATGATTTCACTTATATGTGGAGCATAAGAGCAAAGAAAAATACTGAAAGCAAAAAACAGCCGCAGACTCACAGAACCCAAGAATGGACTAATAGTTACCAAAGGGAAAGGGACTGGGAAGGATGGGTGGGAAGGGAGGGACAAGGGGGAAAAAGGGGCATTACGATTAGCAGACGTAATGTTGTGGGGGGCACGGGGATGGCTGTACAACTCAGAGAAGACAAGTAGTGATTCTATAGCATCTCACTACGCTGATGGACAGTAACTGTAATGGGGTTGATGGGGGGGACCTGATGAAGTGGGTAATTTAATAACCATAATATTGCATATATAATTGTAGATTAATGATACCAAAATAAATAAAATAAATTTAAAAAGCCCATTTTGTCTCCCAAATAAATCATATTCTCCAATAATAAATCTGACATCTCATGAAAAAAAAAATTAGTGTTGCCTTGAGAATCAACAACAGAATAATTGAAAAAGTAAGCATTCTTGAAATAAGTCAGAGTAATAAGAATTTAGCACTAAATGAAGGAATCCTTAGAAGACAGTTTGGACATGATGGAACATTTATTAAATCATGGTGGACATATTGGCTATTTTCAGGGCAAAATATGTTGAAATCTCATAGGACCACATGCACAAAAATAAATCCCTGTACATAGAAATGGAAAAACTAAAGCTGCACAATGTAATAAAGAATAAAAGTTAAAATAACAGCTATCTCAATGGCAAAATAAATTTTTAATTACCCAAACAATGAAAGAAATTATAAATGAAAAGTTTCATGTATTTTATTATGTAAAATATTTTAACCTCTCTTATAAAATGTAAGGGAAAAACTGAAAATAAATCCTCGAGATCTATATTGAAGATAGGTTAATATTTCTAATATTTAAAGTGTACTTAAAAGTCAGTAATTAAACGATTAATACAGTAACAGAAAAAATAGAAAAGAGACATAATTAATAGCTGAAATAGAGTCAATAGCTATATAAAAAGAGTTCATATAACTTGTTTCTGAACACATCTCCTCAGGCATGGGAAACAAAAGCAAAAATGAACAAATGGGACTACATCAAACTGAAAAGCTTCCGCTTCAGCAAAGGACACCATCAGTAGAGCAAAAAAGCATCCTACAGTATGGAAGAATGTATTTGTAAATGACATATCTGACAAGAGTTTAACATCTAAAATATATAAAGAACTCACATGCCTCAACACCCAAAAAGCAAATAACCCAATTAAAAAATGGGCAGAGGATATGAAGAGGCAATTCTCCAGAGAAGAAGTTCAGATGGCCAACAGGCACATGAAAAGATGCTCCACATCACTAATCATGAGAGAAATGAAAATTAAAATCACAATTTTAATTAAATTTAATTAAAATCACAAAGATATCACCTCACACCAGTCAGAATGAACATCAAAAAGACAAGGAACAACAAATGCTGGCAAGGATGTGGAGAAAGGGGAACCCTCCTACACTGCTGGTGGGAATGTAAATTAGTTCAACCATTGTGGAAAGCAGTATGGAGGTTCCTCAAAAAACTAAAAATAGAAATGCCATTTGACCCAGGAATCCCACTCCTAGGAATTTACCCTAAGACTGCAGCAGCCCAGTTTGAAAAAGACAGATGCACCCCTATGTTTATTGCAGCACTATTTACAATAGCCATGAAATGGAAGCAACCTAAGTGTCCATCAGTAGATGAATGGATAAAGAAGAGGTGGTACATATACACAATGGAATATTATTCAGCCGTAAGATGAAAACAATTCCTACCATTTGCAACAACATTGATGGAACTGGAGGATATTATGCTCAGTGAAATAAGCCAGATAGAGAAAGACAAGTACCAAATGATTTCCCTCATTTGTGGAGTATAACAACAGCAAAACTGAAGGAACAAAACAGCAGCAGACTCACAGACTCCAAGAAGGGACTAGTGGTTACCAAAGGGAACAGGGCTGGGGAGAGTGGTTGAGGAGGGAAGGAGAAGCGGATTGAGGAGCATTATGACTGGCAAACATGGTGTGGGGAGGAGGTTCACAGGGAAGACAGCGTAGCACCGCGAAGACAAGTAGTGACCCTGGCATCTTACTACACTGATGGGCAGTGACTGTAGTGGCTTGTGCGTGGGGGGGACTCGATAATATGGGTGGATGTGGTAACCACAATGTTGCTCATGTGAAACCTTCATAAAATTGTATATCAATGATGCCTTAATAAAAAAAAAAAGAGATTTCATATAGATATATAGATGTATGTATATAGAGATATATATATGAATAAATGTCAATAGGATGGTGAGGCAGTGCATCTCTGATAGGCATAGAAATTATAAATTCATATATGTGTTCAGGAAAGAATTGTGACAAAATATTTCAGGGACATGAGAAATAGTCATAATCTTTAATTCAGTAAATTGTCATTTAGGGATGTAAAGAAAATAAGTAAAAATATGGACAAAAATTTATGTATAAGTTATTTGCCAGAGTGATAATTCTAATAGAAAATAATAATAGAAAATTTGATTCTTGAACAATAGGATAATTAAATTATTGACCACTTATATGAGGTATTGTGAAAACATTAAAAATTATATATTTGAAGAACATTTAGTAACATGAAAACTTCTATCCATCATGGACAGACTCTTAGGTGCCCCTACCCCCACCCCCATGATCCCTTCCTCCTGGTATTATCACCTTTGTATAATCCCCTCCCTGTAAGTGTGAGCAGAACCTATGGCTTTCATCTAACCAATAAAATACAACATAGGTGATGTGATATCACCTCTTTGATAATGCTGCATAGTTTGTAGCACCAGTCTTCATAAGGGACACACTCTACTGGCTTTGAAGAAGCAAGCTGGCATACTTTGGTATTTCCCTATGGAGAAAGCCACATGGCAAGGAATTGAAGGGTGTCTCCAGCAGACAGCTAGAGAGAAATTCTGGACCTCGGTCTACCAGCATGCAAGAAAATGAATGCTACCAATAACCACTTGAGCATATTCTTTACCAGTTGAGCCTCAGATGAGACCACACACTGGCCAGCATCTTGAGACCCTGAAGCAGAGGATTCAGTTATCACCAAACTCCTGACCAATAGAAACTGTGTGATAGTAAATATGTGTTTTTTTAAGTCACTAGATTGGAGGTGACATTGTCATTTGGCAAATAGATAACCAATACACTGTCAAAATATAAAATTAAAAAAACAGGACCAAGAACTGTATGCACTGTATATGTCTCTCAGCTTTGCTGCTCACTGCTTGTAAAGAGCTCAATTGATTGGGTCAGGCCTACCCAGATAATCTCCATATGTGAAGGTTAATTTGCCTGGGCCTTTAATTAGATGTGAAAATCCTTTTACAGCTTCATCCGGATTAGTGCCTTGAAATCAGATCAAGCTTAGTTTTAAAATCATGGCACATTCACTTACCTACGTGTGCTTTGGACAAAGTATTTAACATATGAGTGTACTAGTAACTAACGCATTTGGTTGTTTTGAAGAATAAGTGGGATAAAGTTTGTCACATCCCTAGCAAACCTTCTGACATATGGTTCTTCACAACTGGAAACTTGGATATTGATTTTATAGTAAATTTTGCGTCAAATAAATTCATGATATTGATCATGGAATTAAAGAAAGACAACAGGATATTTCTCTGTCTCCCTACACCCACCCACTTCTCTCTTCTCTCTCTCTCTCTAAATATATACTTCATATGTTTTGGGTATCTACATTGCCACCTGTTTATCAGGATATTATAATTACAAATTATTACAAAAAATGCAGGATTCCATCTGTATCAAATCAGTGTATTTCTCATTCTTGGCAAGGAGGTCGGAGCAAAAAGATAAGAGATGAGATTTTTCTCACAGTGCCTTGCAGCATGTGCCAAAAAAACCATGAGACACCACGTCTGAAATCATCCCCGTCTTTTTCATAAAGGATTACAAATCACTGTCATTTCATTTCCAAGAGCAGCACTTCAGGGTTGGTTTTTATTTTTAATGAATTTTGCTTGGAATATAACCAATGGTTGATGAAGGAAAGGCACTGAAATGCCAAATCAATACCTCTGGCACATGGTTTTCTAACGGTCTAACACAAAGCTAGGAAACCAGCATAACCACTTCATCTTATTTATCCATAACTCTCATATCACCAAAATGAAATATTATCACCACAAGTTAAAAACATAAAATACATATGGAAGGGCCCCTAGCAAGATTCAAATTTAATGCTATCATTTCTTAGATGGGAAAATTAAGGTGTGGAGAACAGGAAGGGATCTATTCAATGTCCCATATCCAATTATTTTCTTGAGTTATTTTTAGAGCAGTGGGATAAATAAGAACTTTCTGACTCAAAAACATAGTAACTAGATCAGTACTTCCCTTGTAAACAAGGTAATTGTATATTTGGGACATTTCTTCCTTAAAGTAATTCACTGCCCCCCACGTTGGGTACGTGGCCAAACTCAGGAAGTTCATCTTCAGTGACTTTATTTTCTACTTTCTGTTCTCCTTTCCTTATTCCGTATCCGTAATTCCTGCCCATACCCAGCCCAATTAGAATACCAGCAAGCATATGTTCTCCCTTCTGCCCCTCTTCTCTTACCTGAATTTCAGGAAGGGTCAAAATATACTCATTCACACTGAGATGGTACTATTTGATAAGGCCCTGGAGTCGGTTCTTGTAAACATGTCTACGTTTCAATACACCTGAGTTTAGGACACAGAGAAAAGGAGGTCAGCGGTTATTTCTGTAGGACTATTTGATAAGGCCTTGAAGTCAGTTCTTGTAAACATGTTTATGTATCAATAGAAGGCAAAGGGGTGGACTTCATAACCATCAATTAGCTCAGGAGAAGACAAGAAACTGTTTAAAGTGGAGTAGGTTCTTAAAGTAATAGAAATTGTAGACTGGAAACTGTAGGAAAATACCATCTTCTCAATCTCACTGCTAAAGCAGGCTAACTTTTGGCAGGTTGCAAATCCAAGGCTGTGCCAAAGGGTGATTCTCTGGCAACATTTACTTCTGGACACATGCAAGTTACCTCATGGGAACTGTTACACAGCCAGTTCTTTTGGATGAAGACCAAGCCTGGGATAGAGAAGGATAACAATCTTTTGGAGGGAGAATTGGCTCAAATTAGATGAAAGTGCCCTAAAGAGTCTGTCCGTGGTTGGCTCAGTGTTAATTGACTCATAGACATAAAGAGAGAAGGAAGTTGAAAAAAAGGCATACATTTTGCGTCACACAGTACTGTGGGGAACGAGTCCTCTCTTGTTAAGGCTGTCATCCTTTCAAGATCCACATTAAGCTCTACCTCCTCCAGGTTTCTCATCTCCTTCCCAGAGTTTGCATGTTGGGTTAAGGGAGGAAGCTGGCAATATTTCAAGAGCTTGACCTTGGTGGAGAGTTCCTTTTGCCCAGCATTACAGTTGCCATAGCAGTGACCTACAAGATGACATGGTTTGTTTCAAGGTAAAGAGTGTAGATGGAGTGACTAAATCAAAACAGCATGCGTTGAAAGAAGTTCTGCTTCTACATAGGATGTAGACAGCTGTAAGGGAATGTTGCTTCCATCCCAACAAAAGGGAAAAAACAGAGGATATACAAAACCACAGCTGTTCCTGAGTTGCTCAGGTTGCTGAAGTCATAAATCAATCAGTTGAACTCAGTTTCAAAGAGTGAAAAGCCCCTTTGAAAATGAACAGAACACATAAACATATTTACCTTTAAAAGAGTGTGATAGGAAGAAGTGGCCAATAAAAAGCAGGTAAGAAGAAAACAACTGAAATCTTAATGAATTATTAAAGTCTACTTTGGGCTGGTGATGAATTTATAATGCTCAAAAGACCTAGCCAAAAGTAGAGTGTGCCCTCCCTTGTGGGATTTTTTCCCAGGCCTCTAGCAGTTGCTCACGAGAGAGACTGGAGGCACCAAGTCCTGAAGGAGTTCCCTTTGTGGGCACTGCAGCCATGTAGGTGGTGATGGGCTGCCACTGAGAGACCTGCCTGTGTCCCTGGACCCTTCTCTCTTCACAAACACAAACCATCTGCCCCAGGAGGAAGTTGAGGAAAGCCTCCAGCTCACAGGACCCAGGCAAAGATTCAATGTTTCTGGAGAAGTGGTGGACCCAACTCCCATATGCCTTTGGAGGAAAAATAGGAAACTCTCTCAGCCCAGAATATCTGCCCCACG
Organism: Phataginus tricuspis; assembly: GCA_029783875.1. NCBI lineage: Eukaryota > Metazoa > Chordata > Mammalia > Pholidota > Manidae > Phataginus > Phataginus tricuspis. The sequence goes on along the minus strand of JAQQAC010016209.1, from coordinate 120,095,133 downwards.
AGAGGAGAGGCAGAAAGCTCCCTTCTATGCAGTACACACAGCAGACACATGACAGCAATTGACCGTCACTGGGAGGAGCAGCAGAAACACCAAGAAATCCCCAGCCATGAGGCCCAGGTACACAGTGTCTTCCAGAGACCAAGGCTGGAGTTTAAGAACTGAGAACCCCTTACCTCCACCCCCAGCACAAGCCCTCACTGAGTAACATGAAACATCAGTTTACCACGGAGAGACTGCAAGAGTGTGGAGAGACTCCTCCATTGTACAGGCAGACACATCCTGCCGCAAACTGGGAGAGGAGCAGGAACATGGAGAAAGGCCTTCCAGTACTCCAGATCCTGCATAAGCACACGGAAGTGTCCTATCACTGAAAGAATGTGTCAGTTCCAGTGGGCACATGTGGACACTGAACATAACTATAGCTACAACAAAACCTAAAGCAGCTCAACTCCTAACCAGATCAACTAACCGCAAACTAACAGCCTGACAGAAGTGGCATCCACATTTCTAGGCATAAATACTACTACCTCATTAAGGAAATGCAACTTAAGACCATATATAACTACGTACTTACTAGAAAGGCTGCAAATGAAGGCCTGACAATGCCAAATGCTGCTGAAGATGCAAAATGAACAAACCTCCTATAGATTGCTGATGTGAATGCAAAATGGTACAGCCACTTTGGAGAAGAGCTTGGCATCTTTGTTATAAGGTTAAATGTATTATTATATGACCCAGAAATCCCACTCCCAGGGAATCACACAATATTTGAAGTAATCAAGATGTTCATCAATTAGGAAAAGGAGAGACAAAATATGGTAAATTCATAAAATGGAAAAGTACTCAACATTTAGAGCAATAAACTACTGATGTATTAAACAACGTGGATGACTCTCAAAAGCATTATGCTAAGTGAAAGAAGCCAAATACAAAAGACTATGTACTGTGTTATTCCATGCATATGAAATCCTACAAAGGACAAAAAAATAGTGATAGAAAGTAGGTCAGTGGTTGCCAGGGTCCAACAGGGGGAAGCATGGGAGTTGACTTCAAAGAGACATAAGGGAATTTTTGAGGGGTGATGGAAATAATCTCTCTCATGATGGTGGTGATTACATGACATTTGTCAAATCTCATTAAAATGAAACCATATACTTGAAAAGAGGTGAAGTCTATTGTAGGTGAAGTATATCTCAATAAACTGAGGGTTTTGTTGTTTTTTTTAGGAAACAATCAGGAGGGAGTCAGATGAAAAAGTTGAAGAGTTGGGATTTAAGAGATAAAGTCGGATGGCATTTAGAGCAGACAGAAGTCAGGGAGAATACCCTATACTGTGGTTCACAGCACCTTTTGATTTGGTGTCACTGACTTCTGGTAGAGCCATTCTAGCACAGTCACTAGGACTGACAGAATGGTCAGCTAGAGCTACAGTAATAATGTTCGTGATCTCATCCATCCCGGAATCCCTGTCAGGTATATACATTCGTAGATATCATGCATGGCATTTAGCTCACATTTATGGCCACCTAAATTTCCCAGTACTCTCTCAGCGTCATATACTTTTGATGATTTTAACTAAGAGATTTGAATAAATACATAAGAGAATTTAATATTTCTGCATTCTTGTGATTTTCCTGTAAACATATTCACAAATCTGAAAATCTTTTCTCATATCCTGTGTCCTGATCTGTGGTTTGAGAAAGATAGTCAAAAGTCCCCATGGCCTAATAATTCTATTATGAGATTCTTCTTAATCTCCTCTATGAAATGGTAAGCTGATTCCATATTAGTAGAGCTACCATATAGAGTACCAGGAAATTGACATGGATCATATAACAATGTTTTTTAAGTGTATCTTACCTTTAAAAATTATATTATTCAATATTAATATTAAAAAACTTCAATATTCATAAGAAAGTAAGTAGTAACTCCATGATAGTCTACCATTTGTATTTGTCACCTCAGCCTGTGCTCTTTCTAGGGCCATTGAGTCCTCAAATGAGGCAAGGAGAGTACTGACCACTTAACTACAACAAGTTCCTCAGTAATGCCACAGTACTTCAGGAGAAAAAAAGACTTTATCCATCAGTTTATTTTGATAGATGAGATACCTCAGTCTGAGAGTGGGTTAGCAACTTGGCCAAAGCCATTGTGCCACATATTGAAACAGCTCAGTTAGAACCCAGATCTCATAGCTCCTAATCAAGTACTCTTTCCAATTTCGGTCATTGGAAACAAATAACCACTCAGCAAGGTGCTAATCGTACCAAGGGGAAAAGCTTGATTCCAGTGAAGCCATTGAGCTCCTTCCCTTGCAAAAAATATTGAAGTGTCTCTGGTGACCACGGAGACTAGGTAATAAAATTCAACCATACAAAAATATTCACTCCCACAGGCATTCATACCCAGCTGAGCATAGGTCAGTGAAACTAACTTTACCATGAAGCCATTTCAACCCACCTAACAAATACACTAAAAGGGACCTTCTAGCACTAAGAACCCCAAAGGACCCAAATGTTGGATGTAACTACCTGGTCAAAACTTTCTTCTAGCAGATTAAATAAAGAAACCACAAAACAAGCTTATCTTCTTTCTAAGCTTTAGAAAGTAGGAGGATTCTCTTTGTGAGAATCCACTCTATATGTCTTGAGGCAAGAGAAGTGGCTACATTGAAATCTATAATAATAATAGCTACATTTATTGACCTCTTACCATGAGTCATACACTGTTAGAAAGATTTTACATATATTCACTCATTTTATCCTTTTCATGATTCTATGAAGCTGATATCATTGGCATTGTAATTTTAAAATTGAGGCAAAAAGAATCTAAGTAACTTGCCCAAACCCACATGGTGACAATAGGTGGAAAGTCATGCAAGGACTCCAGATTTCTCATTCCTAACCATCACACCATTCCTGAAACCCTTTGCTACAGCTATAGTACATTTAACAGGGAGATTCAATTGAATTTCAAGATGAGTAATGCTCATTAAATTATTCTGAAGTACATCCCCTCTTCAGTCAAGATTTCTTGTTTTCCTGTGCATCTAGCCAACCATCTGTAATTTATGGAACCAGCTCCAGTAAAAGAGCCAACGCTTGAAAGTTAAAAAAAAAAAACACTTTGATTTCTGGCTCTGTTGCAGATTGGAATCCTGGTCACTTAGTTATCTTAGTCTTAATTCTTCAACAACAAAACCAACATAATTTTATTGACCTTGCAGGATTACTGTGTATCATTCAAAGTCCAAGCATAATTCATCCTCAAAAGTAGTGATTGGAGAGATTCAGTGAAGAAACTATTTACAAAGTGTGGGCACAGTTCAGGGAAACCAGCTTGAGTTCCTAGCAACAGTGGGTACCCATTATTACTCTTAGTCCTGAAGGATCAAAGAGAAGGAGTTACAGGAACCCAAAGAAATACCTGTCCTTGTAGGTAGGATAAGGTTACCTGAGAGGAGCTGGAAGCTTAAGCTGATGGACATCACCAGTTCTTGGTGACCATATGGAAGGAAGCCAATAGAATGAATCCCATACTGTTTTGCTCCTGTCTTCCCCAGTCTCCCACCTCTTCCTCACTGAACACAATGGAAGGCAGTAGGCAAGAGACTCAAGTTGCTCCAGCCCATAAGGGATACAGGGCATCCTCCTGCAGTACCAGGTGGAGAAGGGTTAAGAGTGGATTCTTTGAGAACTCAGGAATGAATTACGGTCAGAGATCCAATCATTGAAGAGCACAATGGACGGTATTAAAAGCAGATTGGATATGGGGGAAGAGACAATAAATGAAATAGAAACTAGAGAAGAGGAATACAAAGAATGTGAGGCACAAAGAGAAAAAAGGATCTCTAAGAATGAAAGAATATTGAGAGAACTGTGTGACCAATCCATACAGAACAATATTCGCATTATAGGGGTACCAGAAGAAGAAAGAAAGAAAAAGGGATAGAAAGTGTCTTTGAGGAGGTGATTGCTGAAAAATTCCCCAATCTGGGGAAGGAGATAGTCTCTCAGGCCATGGAGGTGGACAGATCTCCCAACACAAGGGACCCAAGGAAGACAACATCAAGACATATAGTAATTAAAATGGCAAAGATCAAAGATAAGGATACACTATAAAAAATAGCAAGAGAGAGAAATAAGATCACATACAAAGGAAAACACATCAGGCTATATCATCAGACTTCTCAGCAGAAACCTTACAGGCCAGAAGGGAGTGGCATGATATATTTAATGCAATGAAGCAGAAGGGCCTTGAACCAAGAATACTCTACTCGGCAAGGTTATCATTTAAATTTGAAAGAGGGATTAAACAATTTCCAGATAAGCAAAAGCTGACAGAATTTACCTCCCACAAACCATCTCTACAGTGTATTTTGGAGGGACTGCTATAGATGGAAGTGTTTCTACAATTTAATAGCTGTCAACAGAGGTAATAAAACTACAGTAAAGAAAATAGAACAGCTAATTACTAAGAAAATGCAAAATTAAATTAACTATCCCCAAAGTCAATAGACAAACAGTACAGAATATGACACCTAATATATAAAGAATAGAGGAGGAAGAAAAAGGAGGAGGGAAACAAACAAATATATAAAAAAAGAACCTTTAGATAGTGTTTGTAATAGCATATTGAGTTGTTAGACTCTTAGAGAGTAGGGAAGTTAACCGTGAACCTTTGGTAACCATGAATCTGAAGCCTGCAATGCCAATAAGTACATACCTATCCATAATCACCCTAAATGTAAATGGACTGAATGCACCAGTCAAAAGACATAGAGTCACTGAATGAATAAAAAAACAAGACCCATCTATATGCTGCCTTCAAGAGACTCACTTTAAACCCAAACATACACACAGACTAAAAGTGAAGGGATTGAGAAAGATATTTCATGCAACTAATAGGGAGAAAAAAGTAGGAGTTGCAGTACTTATATTACACAAAATAGACTTCAAAACAAAGAAAGTCACAAGAGACAAAGAAGGACATTACATAATGATAAAAGGGTCAATCCAACAAGAAGATATGACCATTATAATCTCTATGCACCCAACACAGGAGCTCCTACATATGTGAAACAAATACTAACAGAATTAAAGGGGGAAATAGAATGCAATGCATTCATTCTAGGAGACTTAGACACACCACTAACTCTGAAGGACAAAGGACAGATCAACCAGACAGAGAATAAGTAAGGAGACAGACGTCCATTAGAACAGATGGACCTAACAGATATCTACAGAACTCAACACCCAAAAGCAGCAGAATACACATTCTTCTCAAGTGCACATGGAACATTTTCAAGAATAGATCATATACTAGGCCACAAAAAGAGCCTTGGTAAATTAAAAAAGATTGAAATTTTACCAACCAGCTTCTCAGACAAAAAAGGAATGAAACTAGAAATAAATTACGCAAAGAAAATGAAAAATCCCACAAACACATGGAGGCTTAATAACGTGCTCCTAAATAATCAATGGATCAAAGACCAAATAAAAACAAAGATCCAACAATATATGGAGACAAATGATAACAATAATTCAACACCACAAAATCTGTGTATTGCAGTGAAGGCCATGCTAAGAGGAAAGTATATTGCAATACAGGCCTACCTCAGGAAAGAAGAACATTCCCATATGAGCAGTCTAAACTCACAATTAACGAACCTAGAAAAAGAAGAACAAATGAGACCCAAAGTCAGTAGAAGGAGGGACATAATAAAGATTAGAGCAGAAATAAATAAAATTGAGAAGAATAAAACAATAGAAAGGATTAAAGAAAGCAAGAACTGGTTCTTCAAGAGAATAAACAAAATAGATAAATCCTTAGCCTGACTTATCAAGAAAAAAAGAAAGTCTATTCACATAAACAGAATCAGAAATGAGAAAAGAAAAATCACTATGGACAGCACAGAAATAGAAAGAACTATTAGAGAATACTATGAAAAATTATATGCCAACAAATGGGATATCCTAGAAAAAATGGACAACTTTCTAGAAAAATACAGCCTTCCAAGGCTGACCCAGAAAGAAACAGAAAATCTCAACAGACCAATAACCAGCAACGAAATTGAACTGGTAATCAAAAACCTACCTAAGAACAAAATGCCTGTACCAGATGGCTTCACCACTGAATTTTATCAAACATTTAGTGAAGACGTAATACCCATCCTCCTTAAAGTTTTCCAAAGAGTAGAAGAGGAGGGAATACTTCCAAACTCATTCTATGAGGCCAGCATCACTCTAATACAAAAACCGGGCAAAGACACCACAAAAAAAGAAAACTACAGACCAATATCCCTGATGAACATAGACGCAAAAATACTGAACAAATATTACAAACTGAATTCAAAAGTACATCAAAAGGATCCTCCGTCATGATCAAGTAGGATTTATTCCAGGGATGCAAGGATGGTTCAACATTCGAAAATCCATGAACATCATCTACCACATCAACAAAAAGAAGAACAAAAACTACATGATCATCTCCATAGATGCTGAAAAAGCATTTGACAAAATTCAACATCCATTCATGATAAACACTCTCAACAAAATGTACATCGAGGGCAAGTACATCAACATAATGAAGGCCATATACAACAAACCCACAGCCAACATTATACTTAACAGCGAGACGCTGAAAGTTTCTCCTTTAAGATCAGAAACAAGACAGAATGCCCACTCTCCCCACTTCTATTCAACATAGTACTGGAGGTCCTAGCCATGGCAATCAGTCAACACAAAGAAATAAAAGGCATCCAGATTGGCATGGAAAAAGTCAAATTGTCCCTGTTTGTAGATGACATGATATTGTACATAAAAAATCCTAAAGAATCCACTCCAAAACTACTAGATCTAATATCTGAATTCAGCAAAGTTGTGGGATACAAAATTAATACACAGAAATCTATGGCATTCCTATAAACTAACAATGACCTAGTAGAGAGAGAAATCAGGAAAACAATTCCATTCACAGTTGCATCAAAAAGAATAAAATACCTAGGAGTAAACCTAACCAAGGAAGTAAAGACCTACACTCTGAAAACTACAAGACACTCATGAGAGAAATTAAAGAAGATACCACTAAATGGAAACACATCCCATGCTCATAGATAGGAAGAATTATTATTGTCAAAATGGCCATCCTGCCTAAAGCAATCTACAGATTCAATGCAATTCCTATCAAAATACCAACAGCATTCTTCAATAAACTAGAGAAAATAGTTCTAAAATTCATATGGAACCACAAAAGACCCCAAATACCCAAAGCGATCCTGAGAAGGAAGAATAAAGCTGGGGGGATTATGCTCCCCAACTTCAAGCTTTACTAAAAAGCCACAATACTCAAGACAATTTGGTACTGGCACAAGAACAGACCCATAGACCAGTGGAACAGACTAGAGAGCCCTGATATAAATCCAACCATATATGGTCAATTCATATATGATAAAGGAGTCATGGACATACAATGGGGAAATGACAGCCTCTTCATCAGCTGGTGTTGGCAAAACTGGACAGCTACATGCAAGAGAATGAAACTGGGTTATTGTTTAACCCCATACACAAAAGTAAACTCGAAATGGATCAAGGACCTGAATGTAAGTCAGAAACCATAAAACTCTTAGAAGACAACATAGGCAAAAATCTCCTGAATATAAGCATGAACGACTTCTTCCTGAACACATCTCCTCAAGCAAGGGAAACAAAAGCAAAAATGAACTCATGGGACTAAATACATCAAACTAAAAAGTTTCTGTACAGCAAAGGATACCATCAACAGAACGAAAAGTCATCCAACAGTATGGGAGAATATATTTGTAAATGACATATCCAACAAGGGGTTAACATCCAAAATATGTAAAGAACTTTCATGCCTCTACACCCTAAAAGCAAATAATCCAATTAAAAAATGGGCAGAGGATATGAAGAGACAGTTCTCCAAAGAAGAAATTCAGATGGCCAACACACACATGAAAAGATGCTCCACATCACTAATCATCAGGGAAATGCAAACTAAAACCACAATGAGATATCACCTCACACCAGTAAGGATGGCCAACATCCAAAACACAAGCAACAACAAATGTTGGCAAGGATGTGGAGAAAGGGGAACCCTCGTACACTGCTGGTGGGAATGTAAGCTAGTTCAACCATTGTGGAAAGCAATATGGAGGTTCCTCAAAAAACTAAAAATAGAAATACCATTTGACTCAGGAATCCCACTCCTTGGATTTTACCCAAAGAATACAACTTCTCAGATTCAAAAAGACATATGCACCCCTATGTTTATTGCAGCACTTTTTACAATAACCAAGATATGGAAGCAACCTAAGTGTTCATCAGTAGATGAATGGATAAAGAAGAGGTGATACATATACACAATGGAATGCTATTCAGCCATAAGAAGGAAACAAATCCTGCCATTTGCAGCAACATGGATGGAGCTGGAGGATATTATGCTCAGTGAAATAAGTCAGGCAGAGAAAGACAAGTGCCAAATGATTTCCCTCATTTGTGGAGTATAACAACAAAGCAAAACTGAAGGAACAAAATAATAGCAGACTCACAGACTGGAAGAAGGAACTAGTGGTTACCAAAGGGGAGGGGTGTGGGAGGATGGGTGGGGAGGGAGGGAGAAGGGAATTGAGGGCTTTTATGTTTAGTACACATGGTCTGGGGGAATCACGGGGAAAACAGTGTAGCACAGAGAAGGCAATCAGTGAATCTGTGTCATCTTACTACACTGATGGACAGTGACTGAGTTGGAGTATGAGTGGGGACTTGATAATATGGGTAAATGTAGTAACCACATTGTTTTTTCATGTGAAACCTTCATAAGAGTGTATATCAATAATACCTTAATAAAAAAAAGTGTGGATTCTTTGGGCACACTGGTAACATAATGGGAGGGTATATATATATTTGAAAATGCCTGGCATAAAACATGAGCTTAATAATTACTCATTTAATTTTTTCCTCTGGTACTTGTGTTGTTTTAGCCAGCTCAGGGTTGCTTCCCTCTTCTTCAAGTAACAACACTTTTCCTTTGATAAACACACTAGCCTCAGGATAATAAGAGGCAGGATGTGAAAATATATCAGTGTTTGAAAATCTCATTTTTAAGGAGAGATTCTATAGCATAGTGATTTAAAGTATGGACTCTAGAACAAGACTGTCTAGGTCTGAATCATAGCTCCTTCACTTACTAGCTGTGACCATGGAAAATTATTTAACCTTAATTAGTCTCCATTCCCATTTCTGCATAAAGCATATGTAATACTAATAATCACTCAATAGGGTGATTTTGAAGATTAAATAAGTCAATAAATGTAGTATAGTGAGTTAGCATAGGGACCAATACAGACTAAATGAGCCTGGGCTCCAGGCTTAGCTATTATTATTCCACACAGTCTTGCTAATAATTAAAACCAGGGCACTCACCCACTGCCTCCCCTCCTATTGGGTAGTGATGTGGCTCAGGCTGGACTAGTCTGACTTCTCCTAAAAATTTGAATTCTCTACTGAACGATACAAGATTTAAAAAAAAATTGATGCTCAAATATATATCAATAAAAATATAATAAATTTTAAAAATTGTTGATGGTAGTCACCTTGAAAGCAAGGTCCTTAAGAAACTGCCAATTACTTCCTGCTATCCAATCCCTGGACTGCCTTGGTTCTATTCTTCCAGCTTGATCAACTCTTCCTTTGATCTTTTTTTAAAGATTATTATTTTATAAAATTTTAACAGCTTTATTGAGATATACTTAAAGGCATACAATTCAATAGTTTTTAGTATATTCACAGAATTGTGCAACTATCACCACTATCTAATTTTAGAACACTTTTCCTAACCCCCAAAGAAACAACCTACCTTTTAGCAGTCACTCCCCAATCCCCTAAACCCCTTATGCCCACATTTGACAACCACTAATCTACCTTCTTTCTCTATAGATTTTTGACAGGGATGCCAAGATAATTCAATGGGGAAAGAGTAGTCTTTTCAATATATGGTGCTCAGAGTACTGGATATCCATATGCAAAAGAAAGGAGTTAAATCCCTACCTCACACCATATACAAAAATTAATTCACAATGGATCCAAGACCTAAATAAAGGAGATAAAACTATAAAACTCTTGGGAATAAAGCATAGGTATATATCTTCTTTCTTTGATTTTTGGAGTCACCCACTATTTTTTCAACACATTCCTTTGGAACTTATATTTATCTGAAATTTGTTTTGTTTTGTTTTATTGTTTGCTCACATATAAGCACAGAACTCTACCTGATAGCCCTCTACCACTGACCCTTTTGTAGTCAGAATATCATATTACTGATGGGAGTAATGACATTTTCTTCCTCAACACCCTCCTCCCCACTTCCACACTCCCACCAGGCCACATGAACATGAATATATGGCATGAGTTAATTAGAACATGTTCTCTTAGAATGCAGCTGATTGTATTTGAGAACAGCATTATTAGTATCATCACCTACTAAGCAGCAACCAACGAGGTTCTTTGGTAAAAGACTATGTTGCCAAGAATGTTCACCATAGTTTTTACATAGACTTGCCATCTATTGACAGTCTATTTTATTAAGTATTCTAGCTCTACCTTTGTGGGGGAAATTTTAATTTTCTGAACTAACCAAATGAGGAAGAAATCAGTCTGTTACTCCCTATGACGTTCTTACTTCAAGAGGGTCAAAGGTAGAAAGAATATATGTCATGTTCTCACCAAATACTGTAAGAGGAATATTTTTCCACCTTCTGTGGAAGCAGACTAGTCTTCCAGAGTTGTTGGCTTTAGGTTATCACCCTCATCGATATGCTAAATCTAGACTGAAACTTAAGGACATTTTTGCTGTGGGTTTGCCTATTTCTGCAGTGCAGACTCCATGGTATTTAGCTAGCCAATCTCTGGCAGTGTTTCTATCATGTGTCTTTGCAAGGCTAAATTAAATTGCAATGTTCAATTGCCATCACTCAATGTAAGGAATCAGACAAGGCTGCTATGAATTATAGGATATCACAGAGGAATAGAATTAAGAGAATTAATCACAAACAATACTAGTGAGTTGCCATCTAGTGAAAGTCTATTTATTAAGTATTCTAGTTTTACCTTTGTGGGAGAAATTTTAATTTTCCAAACAAACCAAATAAGAATATGAAAACTCTTTTAAAAAAATGTAAACCTAAAACTATGTGTATGTTGTGGTGGGGGTGGGGGGGATGTAGGAGAGGTATGAGGAAGAAATCAGTCTGTTACTCCCATATGACATTCTTACTTCAAGAGGGTCAAGGGTAGAAAAAATATATATATATATATATATAAACAGGTCTATAACAAACTGAAATGATGATGATGGTGCTTGCTTCTTTAGTCGTTTAATCATAGATGCTAACATTCTTTAACTTTGCACATTGGCACAGTTCATTACATTAAATAGAAGAAAATGAAAATTGCCATCCCCACAAAGTGAATGCAAGAGTGTGCTCAAGGTTAGACCATCTTGCTGAGAAAGTGTACAACTACAGAAGTGAAATAATAACAGAATAACTGTAACAATGCCTTCTGATATAAAGGATGGAAGATTCAGTTTCAACCATTTGCATGTATCCTTTTTTCCCTTAACAAGTCAGTTGAACCACATGCTACAGAAAGCATCTTTTTCACATTCCAGAGAAATGAATACAGAGTTTTCAAGTAAGAAAAATGCAGATCAAAAGGACAGCAATGAGTGCACCAATGTACATCTAAAACAGGACAAGCTTGCTGTTACTAAGTCACGGCAATAAGATAGCTAAGGATGAAAGGTAATGCATCAATACATGTAGAAAAAGAAGAGTATGTAAAAATAAGAAGTAAGCTAATCTTCGCCTCTCCTAGTTTTTACTCATATCCCTTACTGCTCCTGCGCTGAATCATTTTCTTCTACCTAAACACAAAATGCTACAGTTCCTCATTACTGTATTCTACATCCTTCTGTCTTTGACCTTACATTCTTCTTAAACCATTCATTCCACTCCTGTGTCTTCAGTTATCATCTATACACAGCTAACATCCACATGTAGAACTCCAGCTCAGATATTTCTTCTGAGCTCCAGAAAGTCTCCGTTTCCTGAACATCTCCTCTTAGGCATCTCAAAGGCATATCAAATTCAGTATGTCCAAAACTAACCTCCTGATCTTCCTCTAACCAGCTCCTCTAGTGACCCCATCTGAGTAAATGATACCACCACCCATAACTTTGAACAGTCAAAAACCTAAGGCTCATCCTTGATACTTCAGTCTCATTCACACTGACAGGCCATTATTGGCAGAAGCACAATTTGAACTAATATACTGACCTCAAGTCTAGTACTACTTCACTATTCCAGAGTGATAAGGACCTCAGAGCCTAACAGGAAATGTCTCATGAATTTAAACTTATCAGACCTATTTTCTCTATAATTAGTCACCAGGATTTGTTCATAATTCACTCACAGGGGGAGGGGAAGGAAACATGTGCTGAAGTAGAATTGTGAAGACTGGGCACTATTCCCAGAGAGCTAATTAAAACATGTTAAATGTTCCTGATTACCTCTCACTTTGAAATGATGTTTTATTATGATGTTATACAATTTTGAGTGAGACTTTCCCTATTACCCCAGAAAAACAACCTGAGGCTTAGAGCTGAGGACAAAGAGGCAGTCATACCGTACCTTCTTAAGATACCTCTGAAGGATTATGTGCACATGTCTCCATAGGGGCTCACTCACCTTTTCAAGTGGTAGCATGTCTTGTCCCAGTGCCTCTAGCCATCATCCCAAAGTCTTTCCTCCTTAGCTTTCCAGAGTGTTTTAGAGGACCAGAAAAGGGAGAACAAAGGACTCAAAGTCAACAACAATTGTTGCAGGTGCAATAAGTCTTGTGTGTAGGTATCATCCAACCAGAATGAACTCTGGCCTTGGTGTGGATTCAACCCTTCCTATGCCAGACATTGTGTATTTGCTAGATCATGGAGGGTATAGAGGTAGTGGCTGAACTTGCTAGGGCAGAAGCACTGCTGAGGCAGGGGATGTCGTATTAGGTGTCTGGTCAGTGGTTATTTGCCAACAGAGAAGTATTTCAATATTTCAACAGTGTTTATTAAAGGAGAGGATATTGGCATTGGGCTATCACTCTTCTCCAGGGACTTTTCAGGCATTGCATGCATTGTTCTTGTCTCTGATCCCTTTACATACTACATTTAATATCTCTGGTCCCTGGGCACTAAGTGCTCTCAGTTACCTGACAACCGAGAATGCCTTCACACATTTTTAAAGGCTTCCTGGGTGGCAGGAAAGTACTGTACTGCACAAGTTGAGAACCACTTCCTCATCCTCCTCACATGGGAACTGGGTAAACAAACAAATCCACCGAGTTCCAGTAAAAGAAAAACATAGGCCCACAAGTGAGTCAGCAATTTGATGTCTTTCTCACACAGAATTCTGATGGCCAGGAAGTGAAAACAGCAGCAATAACAGCAGCAATACAACAACAGTAACAGCCAGGAAGTAAAGAGAGATTTGTTCATGTGTCCACTTTCCCCCACCTCCAGGTCACCTCAACACACTGAAGAGTTAAGCTTTGAAGAAAGAGGAGAGAAAAATTATTTCCTTCCAACCCAATCCTGCCACCCCTATTTTATCAGGGTCCCAGGTTAAGCCTACACTGAAGGGAAGAGAAGGGAAAATGAAGTTAGAATTTGAGATTGAAACTATAAGTTGGACTGAGTTTTAATACTCAAAAGTGATCAGATACTTATGGAATCTGCCCAAGACTTCATTAAAGGGCAGGGAAGAGAGATTCAGTAGAGTGTGGTTGAAGGCAGTGGCTGGAGAAAAAATAAATCCATTTCATGTTGATATCCCACTAAGTCCATTCTCCACAAAAACCTGATTGCAGTTTACCTTTATCATTTCATGTATTCCCCTAATTTGCTTCTTTTCCATCATATCTGAACACACAGTTACTCAGTTGAAGTTTGACTGAAGTTAAAGATTTACAGCTTTTGAGAGGCTACCATTTTCCCTTTCTCTCAACTATATTAAGTTTATGAGACCTATGTATCAATATATTCAACTTCCTATTTCTTCCCATTTCATTAGCTAGTAAGGTCAAAATAAATGTAAAAATATTCAATACAATAAAACCTGATGTTCAGTAAGAATTCAATAGCTTAAAATATGTAGTACAGTACTCATTTCTTGGCTGTTTTTTAACAACTCAAAATTTAATATATGATAGTTTAAGGATTTAAGAGTAGAATATGTTAAGATATGAATTAAGCAAAAGCTGAGCTATGAAATGTTAATGTCATGTACTATACATTAATGCACCTACTGTCATGCTCTGAGGGGAGACAGCAAAGGCCTCACCTGCTCTGCTTTTATCAGTCATCTTCACACAATTTGCTGAATCCTAAAAATCCACTAGAAGACCTCTATTCTTATAAATTAATATTTGAAACCCCTTTTTATGTAACTCTCACCCTTCAATAATATGATATAGAGTTAGCAGTCATTTAAATTTGAAAGATTGTACATTTCACATTTTTTAACTTTTTGAGAAATGGACTCCATTATGGATCTGATTAAAACTATAGGTCCTCTCCTTAAAAGAACAAACTTGTATACAATTTTGATTACAGTTGCCATTCACGGGTCAGTTCCCAGGTTATTCTAACACTCCAAGTAGGACAGATTGCATTCTATGAAGATGGCAACATTAATATTTATCCCATCCTTGGTGCTCTTCCTTCAATCTGAGGTTGATGCTCTGCCACTGGGGCTATGTTCCCTCCCTTGAAATCTAGGCAGGTCTTTGTAATGGCTTTAATGGAACAAAAGGTTAATTTGGACCCCTAGCTCACACCACATACAAAATTAACTGAAAATGAATTAGAGACCTAAGTGTAATAGCTAAAACTATAAAACTTTTAGAAAAGAACATAATCGTGAATGTTTGTGATCTTCAGTTATGTCATGGTTTCTTGACAACTAAAGCATCAGCGACCAAAGCACAAATACATAAAGGGCACTTTATCAAAGTTAAAGATTTTGTGCTTTAAAGGACATCATCAAGAAAGTGAAAGACAACCCAAAGAATGACAGAAAAATTTGGTAAATTATGTATCTTCCAAGGCACTAGTATCTAGAATATCTAAGAAATTATTGATAATAAAAACGCAGCCCACATTTTTTAAATGGGCAAAGACTTTGAATAGATATAGCTTCCAAAAACGATATGTACAAATGACCAATAAGAACACGAAAAATCTTCAACATTAATTGCTATAAGGAAATTGCAAAGCCACGGTATCATACCGCTTCATACCCACTAGCATGGCTGCAATCAAAAACAGAGATGAGGAGAAATAGGAACCTTTGTGCATTGCTAGTGGGAATGTAAAATGGTACAGCTATTTTGGAAAAGAGTTTGTAAGAAAAATAACAGTAAAATAAATTCAAAGAAAGTAGAAGTCAAAACAAAAAGATAAGAAATAAGTGAAATAAAAAAATTATTAGAGGGAGGATTGGCACAATCGAGTTTGACTTTAGAAAATAATAAACCTGACAAATATGGTGAGTCTTATTTTTTTAAAGACAATAATAACAACTATCAGGAGTGAGAAAGGGACAGATTCTATAGATAAAATGATATTTTGATGAATTTTCTGCCAATATATTTTTGAAAAGTAGTAAAATGAAAAAATTTCTTAGAAAAACACAAAAATAATATAGTCTCAGAAAAAAATAGGAAATCTGAATATTGCTTAAACATTTGAAGATACTGAATTAGCAGTCTAACAGTACTAAACAATAAAGGAAGAAATAATTCCAGTCATCTATAAATTCTAGAAAACAGAAAAATAGTAAAAGGAACACATGCCAACTCTTTTTTATGTGACTTACTGGTATCCCAATATCAATACCAGATCCTAATAAGGGGAAGAGAAAGAAAACATTATGTCCATTTCTGTCATTAACATAATATAAAAATCATCAGCAAAATATTAGCAAAGTGAACAAAGTAATATATATGCAAAGAATAGTACACCACATCTAGGTTGCATTTATTATGGAAACGCAAGGTTGCTCTAGCATTAGAAATTCAAATAATGTAAACCAACATATTAACACATCAACAGATAAAAATTGAACATATGATCCTTTCAGCAAATTAAGAAGAAGCATTTGATAAAATTCAATATCCACTCATGATTTAAAACATAAAAACCTCTCAGCAAATTAAGAATATCCAAAAATCACCTTCATCTAACAGAGGAATATTGGAGTAACTGAAGTAAGTACACTTACCTGTGAACAGTTCTCTGAGAGCATGATTAAGACGAGGCAGTGTGGTGTCAGCACCTATATCCAACATGGATTGGGTGTTCCAGCCAGTGCAGAAAGCAGTCAAAAAGAAGGATCTGAAGAATGAGGAGTATAGAAAAAGGAACGCATTTTTTACATTTTTATGTTTAGAGATTCCTAATGAATCTACAGGTAAGTTACTAGAATTAATGAGAGTATTGGAAGGTCATGGGTAAAAAGTCAATATTCAAAAATTAATTGTATCCTTCCCTCTTCCCGTTTTTTCTCTCCCCTCCCCTCCCTTCCCCGTCCCTGAATGCACAGAGTAGAATACTACACAAACTGCAGCCATGCATCAGAGTTAATGAATCATTTCACAAACCAAATGGAGGGTGAAAGAAAATCAGACACGTTATACAGTATTCCATTTAAACAACGGGCAAAAACTGGCAAAACTAAACTATATGTTTAGGAGCACAAACATAGAAAATTAGACTGTAAAGAAAAACAAAAATATCACATATATATATCATATATATATACTTATGCATTTTTCTAAATGTACTATATATTACAATAAAAGAAAAAATCTCAAAAGAACTTATGCATGAGGCTGGGTAGCAGTGATAAAGAGGCTCTCTTACATGCGGCTATGTATATTCCTGTGTTGTTTAAATCTATTACTAAGAGATTACACAGTTGACATGTACCATATATATAATTTATTTTTAAATATCTGCACAGATTTTTTTAAATGCAAAAATACCCAAAACTTATATATATAAATTTTAAGTGGAAAGGGGTGTTTCAGAATGAGAGAAGATATACAATGGATAGAGGCAAAATAAACACATACAAAGCTGGAACATTTGCGGGCCTTCAGGGAGTCTGATGTAGCCAGGGTAGTGGGTACCCTTGTGGGGATGAATCTGGGCTCTCTAGAGTCTGCTCGGAAGAGCTAGGGCTGTAACCATTTAAATGTGGCTTAAGGTCACACATTGAATCACAGGGCAGTATTCTTTTTACGTTGACCCTGGTGCACAGATTATGACCCAAATGCCATCAGAGCTGGTAATAAATTCCACAATTATTAGCAATTCTAACTACAGAGAGCCAAAGAATTGATGAGGCCAGGAGGAAAGGTTTGCCCTTTAACCAGAAGCTATACATTCAAGTCACCTTCATGGCAATTTTCTGGGGCAAACCACTGGCCCTGCATTTATATGTGGTTAATGAGTAGTGAAAAGCCCTTTTGAATGTTCCAAGACCCTTTTCATTTGCACACAATTAGGATAAAAATGAGATGTGCAGAGTAACATTGAATGACATTCTTCTGTTATCTTTTGCTATCAGTTCATGTGTAAAAACAAAGATTTTTTGTCATAATAGGGTCCAATTTTCTTAATACCCAAATTCATGAACTTGAATGATTTTTCCCCTCCAAGAATGTGCCATGGTTTCTGAGCTCTTCAATATCTCAGAAATTGTTAATGCAATGGATTGCACTTACAAATCAGAATTCACAGAAGACTGTTAGGGACATTTAAGTTCAGTGGAAGAAGTATGATAGGTAAATGGAAATTGTTTAATGTAACAATTGGACTTTTAAAGATACTTGTTTCCTGAGGGTAAAGGAAGTAGACAAACTTGCTAACTACGTTTTAGCTTTAAATCAGCTTGCAAATTAGAGTGGCTATGAATATGGTATCGAAAAACATTGTCCTAAGGAAAAATGTGGAAACACACAAGAAGTGAGCTTGTTTGGATAAGGTGAATTATAGGAACTGTGATACGAAATCTTCTTTTCCCTCTGAGCATTCTGTGTGGCTATTAAGAAGAACGATGCTGCAAACAAAGTGCCTGGATTCAAATCGCAGGGGTATGCCTTGAACAGATTAGTCTGTACCTCTCTCTTTGGTGTCTTCATCTGTAAAATGGGGGTAATAATAGCAAGGCCTGCTTCACAGGGCTCTGATGGTGTTTAAAGAAAATATGGTGCCTAGCACATTGTGGGCACTCACGCAATGTAAGTTACTACCATGAATGTCTGAACATACATTATAAGATATAGAATGAAATCATTTTTAAGTCACAGGAAGATAGAGTTAATTTTAGAATAACAGTTCCTGAAGTATGGTGTCATTTGTGATTCCGGTTTACTGGGCATGTAATGATTTGTTTCTGGAACTATCTGCTCTGCATCTGGCCTTTAACTGCTCCCAGTTCATGCACACCGAGGCCATGGGTTTCACGTAAAAAGCTTCAATGGATACCTCATGGAATTCTTTCTCCACTCTTTGAACCACATCACGTGGTCTCAGCCTATCTCTGTATCACTGCTGAGGGAGGGTCCTGTAAGTCACTAGGATGCCACCTCTGCTGTGTGCATCCTCTCAGCGGCCCATGCCTCCAGAGAAGGCTCCGGTGCCCTGACCCACAGCTCTGCCCAGGCTCTGGAGAGCAGACCACTGCCAGGCAGCCCCACACCCTTTCCGTCCCCAGTCCTCCACTTCCATCCCCACCAGTCCAAGGAGACAAAAATTGAACCATGTCTGTGATGGCTGCAAACTTCCAAATCGCTCTCTTCTACAATGGCCGTCCTCCAGCTATGCCCCAAGGTCAACATCCAGCCCTCTGCCTGTTTTGTATGGCGTTTGAAAGGAGAATGGTTTTTACCTTTTCAAAAGAGATGGAAAGGAAGGAGGAGGAAGAGCTACAGAAGAAGGAAGCAGAGACAAAGGAGGAGAATGCTATTAGGAAGAGAAAGAAGAAAAACAAGAACATGCCGCAGAGACCATACATGGTCCCAAAAGGCTAAACTGTTTATATCTGACCTTTCATAGATAAAAGTTTCCCGACCCCTGTTCTAAAACGCAGGTTTCATCTTGACACACTCTTGCTTAAAATCCTTCCATGGCTTCCCGTCACTCTCAGGACAGTCTTCACTCCGTCATCCGACCCTGCCTGTCACCTGGCCCTTCTCCACTTGGCCTCCACACGCACTCTCCTTTCAAGGAGCCCGGAGCCCCCTGCGCTTTTCTGAGCACACCATACACTGCCATTCCTCTATGCCTTTATGACCATTCTCCCCTCTCCCTTCAACACCCTTTTCCTCTCTCAGCTAAATCGTCACCTCTCTGAAGCCTTTCCCCGGCTCCCCACAGCACTTAGTTATTCCTTCAGCTATTACACTTACTATATTGCTGTCTGGGCCACCACTCCCACATGGGGACTGGCATGTTTCTCATTTCCTTCTGGCTGCTTGTATCATGTGGGCTGCCTAAAAACAGTCCTGTGTTTGAATTTACTTCTGCTTCTACTTACTTTACTTAATTCAGGAAAACAGAAAAGACAGATATTTTTTCTCTTTGAAATTTAATAAAGCTGTATGGCTAACTTTAGTGTAGCCTAACTTGACCTGGAAAGTGACTTTCTCCTCTGTGATTCATTAATTCATTTATTCATCCATTCATCAAAGATTTACTGCAAGCCTGCGATGTGCCAGGCCCTGTACTGAGTAGAGAGGATTACAGAGGAAAAATACCTTGTGCCCTCTCTTGCACTTACAAAGTTCATAGCCTACTCATGGCCTTCTGTTGAGCCAGTGACCTCTAAGTGACTTGTGGCTACCTGGGACAATACTGGTCTTGTTAATTCATCTAACAGTAACAATTCCTCTACATACACCACAAATTGAGCTCCCTTTCTGGAGCAAGGACTGGCAACGTGGACAGCAGCTGGTCACCATCTCTGTTCCCTAAGCTCCAGCACAGGGTTTGGCAGACTTTCCCTGTAAAGAGCCAGGTAGTAAATATGTTAGGTTTTGTGAGCTAAGAAGGTAAAATGTGGGCATTATATAACCGTTTAAAATGCAAAAAAAACAGTCTTGATTTGCGAGTCATGCAAAAGCAGGGCAGGATTTGGTGCATGATTTTCCAACCCTGTTCTAGCATAAACTTCTGTGGCTGGGGGAGGGAGACAGCAAAGTTGTTCTTTCTGTCACTTAAGGCCAAATAGTTGGCTAAAGCTCTGGTTATACAATGGATAGCAAAAGAGTCGTGGTCCCTGCCTGCACAGAGTTTACAGACTAGGCACATGCCTGGCACATAAAGGAGGTCCTTGTACCTGAGTAGCAATTCCAGTGCCTTGAGGGTATATGATTATCCCATTCTCCCTGCATGTCACAAGTAAAGCAGCTCTATGCCAGCATACCCAATAGATGAAAACCTCTGATGAGCCAAGGAGCATGTTTTATTTATCTTTATATTCTTAGTGCCTAGCCCTACCTGCCCCTAGTACATGTTATGCGCTCAATAAATGCTTGTCACAATGAATGGAATTGAACTGCTTTTTATCACATTATTTGGGTGCCTTTTTAGGTGACCACTTTTCCTCTTCCTGGAT
Source organism: Phataginus tricuspis (assembly GCA_029783875.1). Taxonomy (NCBI): domain Eukaryota; kingdom Metazoa; phylum Chordata; class Mammalia; order Pholidota; family Manidae; genus Phataginus; species Phataginus tricuspis. The sequence goes on along the minus strand of JAQQAC010016209.1, from coordinate 120,074,384 downwards.
TTAATGGCATTGTAAGAAAGACTGAATTCAAAGCTTTCACGTTTGAGAATGGAAGGGGGCGTATTTTCACTGCAGTTGACATCATCATATGGTCTAAAAAAAATCTTTGTGACATCCTATATTTTCAGCCAGGGCTTGCAGCAAACTGTTGTTTTCCTTTTCTCCCAGAAAACCTCTGCCTAACCACAATTTTCTTGTTGGTGTCACCAGGAGGCTGTTTGTTCACACACCCCTCTTGTGAGATTGATCATGTCTTACATCTTTTTTATTCTTTATTATTTCATAAAGGGAAGGGACAGCTTTTCCTCATGTTGATTGTTCTGTCTTTGTGCCTTGTGGGTAAAACTGAATACACAGTGAGTACTCAAATGCCTGTCTGGGTGGCTGAAGCTGACACTTGTCTTCTGTTTGAGCAGGTGCGAAGCTGAATGTGTGTTCCACTCAGCATGGAAGATGCAAAAGCTTTTAAAAGCATACTCAGTTTTTACCAGTATAAAAGGAATTGCATGTTTATAATAGAAAATTTGACAATAATAGAAAAATGGAAAATAGGAGAGTGTCCCCCCATCTAAACACATCTGTTGCAACCTTCTACACCTCTGTTTATTCACCTATAAAATGGATTTATAACAGTACCTACTGAAGGATAGCAGAATATGACCCTAAAATATGCTACTTTGGCATATTGATTATTTTGGGCTGTAGGCAGTTGAAAACAGCAAATGCAGGGAGAGGTTTTCTCTGAACTCCCCTTATCTGCCTAAGGACAGATCCTCCAAAAGGAACTCAGTTGTCATAGACCCTCTCCCTGGGAGTTTCATCCACCAGGGAAGACTGACTCTTAACACAGGTGAGGAGACTAGAAGCCAACACCACACCCAGACCCACTTTGTCACAAACCAGTATACTTCCCATCTATTCTAAGGGCTCAGTCGTCTTTCCTAAAAGTCATTTCCTTTCCCCTGAAAGGCCTATATCCCCCCCACCCCTTTCCCTATTAAGATGGTATTGATTCTGAATTATAAAGCCATCTCTTTGAGTTACTCCTTTTTCCTGGATATCTTCCCTGTATACACGAGGTATACATCATAATAAACTTTTGCTTGTTTTTCTCCATTTTTCTGTCTTTTATCACAGGGAACCTCAGCCAATGATTTGGAAGCGTAACGGGAAAAGTGTTTGTCCTCCCTTACCCTACCTTGCAGTGTTGTGATGAGTATTAAAAGAAATTAATACACGTATAATGCCCAGAGGAGGTATCCCAACACATAGCACATGCTCAACAAATGTTAGACAAATGGTGCCCATCATACTGAATATTATCTTTAAGCATCTTGTTTACTTATTATAATATACACTTTCTATGTAATTACATTATTTTAGTTAACCACAACACAATGCCTCCAACATATTATTACTCTTAGTAATAGTATACGATATTCTATACAAAAGAACCCCCAATTCTTGTACATTTTACAGAATAACCTGAATATTCACGGAATATTACAGAATCCATGAATATTAATGTTATTTGAAATTTGAACTGATCCCATCTAACCACAGTTGACAAAATAGCCCAGAAAAGTCCGTTCATGAAATATTTAGAGCCAACACCCATGTTTTCAACTATACCTACCTGCATGACTCTAAAACCTCTCACAGAGAACATGCTTTGAAATCATCCAAAACATATTTTTATTTGAGCTGAGCTTCAAATAGGTCAAACAGGTAATTGCATATTTGAATATTTGTGGAACTGACTCTGAATATTCAATTCTACAGTGGTCCATCACATTTGCTATAGTAATGTCATAATTATTTACACTGTTGCCATAATAATCTTTTATTCTCTTGAGTCATAAAAGATAGAATATTTATTTTCACTACTTATTACCTTCCTTAATGGTGACATTTTTTCAAATTCTATATGCTGTTCTCCCCGCCCTTCTACTTACTTTCCCATTTCAGGGCTGACTTACTTAATGGGTAAAGTAGCACATGTAGAAGAGTTATGCATTAAAACTGTATCTGTAAATGCAAAGTATAATGGATGATTGTGGTAACTACCTAGATAAGAGCTAAAGAAATAAAGGAAAGGTAGGCAGTGGCACTAAAGTTCCAGGCAATAAATTGTCAATCGACCTGAAGTGTCAATTCTCATAACAAATATACATAGTAAATATACATGAACAATAAGTTCAACTTGGTTAAGGTGTTAAGAAATGCAAAATGTAACAAAAATGAGATGCAAATTTTTGTATAGTAAAAATGTAAAAATAAATATAATAAATGCCAATTTTGGAGAGGCTGTGAGAGGAGAGATGCTTATTTATGGCTAGTACCATTCTATGTTAATGCAGCCCCTTCAGTGGATAATTTAGCAATGCATATCAAGAGACATAAAATAATCATACCTTTTTGTCCAATAATTCCACACATGAAAGTTTATTCTAGGTGACCAATCAAAACAGCAAATTTATATAAGTTTGCTTTATTAAAATGTCTGTGGTCACCTTATTTATTGAAAAAAATTGTAAACAACTTAAATAGTCAGCCAAGATTTCAGTATATTTCAAGAATGATATCACATAATATTAACCAGCTATCATGAAGAATACATCGGAGGATGATAAAAAGCTTGGAAATAACTTGAAGTTAAAACTTTGTGAGACAGTGGGACACAAAATTGGATTATAGACCCTTTATTTACATTTTTGAGGAATCAGGTCTAAGAAGTAAAATATTCCAACTTTGCAAGCCATTATAAAAAATAATTTCCCTCTTAAAATGCAATAAAGAATAACTAAAACATCTAACTGGATATTAATACGAATTGCTTTTTCCTGTCCCTATATAAGGCACTTAACGGACCTTTTAATGCCACAGGTTCAAATTGCTCCTGCATTACATATGCCTTTAATTATTTTGCTCAAAACTCCTATCCTGAGAAGTTACTGTATAAATAACAATGAGTAGGGAACCACAGGCTGAGTGGAGAAGCTGGGCAGCGCCCTCTCAAAAAGTGGTGAAAATAAAGTTTCTCTACAGAAACAACAACAAAAAAAACTATAAAAAGAATGCCAAGTGCTAGAGCTAGTGATGGAAACGTAGGGTCCAATAAAGTCATGTGCCTTAGTCCAAAAGTAGTGACTTGTTTTGGTTCATCACGCTCAGAGTGCACACGTGTCCAGTGCATGCCTCTGCAACAAAGTCCCCTTCTCTACAAGGGATGAACCAGATTTTTGCCATTCCTAAAATAAGCCACATCTCTTGTTCCAGGAACATTTCTTTGTACGTACTGCTCCCTCTGCTGGGCTAGTCTCACCGCTACCCCTCGCATCAAACTGCTAGTCACCTTTTAAGTCAAAGTTCAAGCATGACTTCCTTTATGAAACCTTCTCTGACACCTCCAGGAATGGCCAGTCTTGAAATCGTCCACATGAAGTGAGTGCACAGTCAAGCCCTGGGTTATGCCTGCTTGTGGGAGTTTTTAATGGCGTTATCTATGAAATGTCATGACAGAAAAACCAGGGATCCATTTTAGTATCAACTGAAGTTCAAGGACTCTTTATGTAAGAGATCCATATATCGTGTGTGATGAGTATTAAAATAATTAGTACATATATAATGCCTAGAAGAGATTCTCACACATAGTACATAGTCAACAAATGTTAGACAACACCTTCTACTATTGCAGCTTTCAGAGAAAAGGGCGACCAATCCTGAAGTACTCAGGTTAGAGCCACGGAGAGCTGTGGCAGTTAAACAAAGATTAAGAACTCTCCAAGATCAGTAATTAATGCAGGCCAAATAAGGTAAGGATATTTCAACACAAACCAGGACGAATGGGACAGAATAATCATTTTAGAAAAGCTGATTCTATATGGGAAACCAAGATCAGAGCCCTCTGTGGCCCCTGCAGAGTTTATTATAGAGAATTATGTAGACACAGGATTCTAATTTCAGAGGGTCGGCACACTCATTCTCCATAGACCTTCTTATTCTGATGAAGTCTCAAGTTAAAGAACCCGGTAAAGTATTGTTACAGATAGATGTCTGGGTTGAGGAGACCCTACTGGTTACATGCTGGAATCTGTGCCAAAGAGCACAATGCTACATAAATTACGCCACATGCACAACACACCCACACACCAGTACTGTCAATTACACTAGAAGCCATGTGGATGAGGCTTGTTTCTGTGTGGATGTGTTACACAGCTGTCCTTGTCCCTTTACATGCTTCAGCAGTATCTGTGCTATTCCACTCCCTTATAGTAAGCTCTGTACGTGTTGATTGACACATCTGTTTCCCCTTTAGAATATATTCTATGTCAGAGAAAAATATTGTTTGTCTTTGGCATCCAAGACTCTCTCTGCTGCCTCCCTTCTACTTTGAGGTGGACAAATCTCTGTGAAGCTGTGTCCAAGGCCCCATGTATCTGGACATAGCATACAGCTAACCATTCCCAGGGCTCCACCTGGGAAGCCGAGTATGGCTACCCCTGCACTGGGAGCTGCAGACGCCTCACTACTCTCAACCCATGGAGATCTATTTTAGCCTCTAAGGAAAACCTATTTCCTCAGCTCTTCAGCTCATACAACGCTCCCCGGTAGATTTTTTTTTCTATGTCAGTAGTCATATCCACTCCGTAAGAGTATATATTTTTGGAAACTGAAACTAAGAAAACATTTTCTCTGCTCTGTGCCTTGTCAGATGGCTCTCCTGAACAGTGAATACAAAAGGGATTAGCTACTTGGATTTAGAACTGGAGGGAGAAAGACAAACTATTGAGAGGGAGGAAAATGGTTGATTTTAATCTTGCCACATTCCCGAAGATTCGTCCAGCCCCAGAAGGCTGGTACAACTTTATAAGCACCTGGTTGGTCTTTCTTCCTTTTTTTGTGATGTCAGATGAAAAGTTAAATACTCTAAAGAAATTCACTCTTTCAAGCAATGTTACTGTGAATTCTTTTGTAGAATGAATTTTTGAATAAAATGAATAATTACCTTCCATCTTTCTTAATATTTGAGAGTTTTCTAAAAGTGAAGTGTATCTTTATCTTTATTTGGTCTGATACTTAGGTAATAGTGTGCGGATTTTGATAAGCAATTTTTTCTTATCTCAATTTTCTTTTCTCAATTCAAAAATAGAATTGAGAGAAGAAATTTCTTTACTTCCATCTTACAAGACCAAGTCATTAGTGAAAGTAATGCTTTAAGTTAAAACAGTATAATTTTAAATAATTATACTCAACTATTTTAAATCAATTATAAACTTTATTTGTGAGCTCTTTGCTAGGATAAATGTCTTCTCTAAAAGCTCCTAAAGTCTTTATGTGACATATTCATAGCTATCAAATCTATTAGCACATAGGTTTTCATTGAGTGAATTCATAATAAAATCCACTATCATTATTTTTTTGTTAGATATTTAAAATGGTGTAATTTCTCTCCTCAGGATACATTTTTATTATACATTTTCATTGTATATTTCAGCAGCAAGGTACACGCCACCTGGTGGCTGAAAGAAATATATAACATAATAGATTCTGAAAACATGCTATGGAAAACCAAAGGTTCCAAAATATCCTTTTGAATGTGTTTCTAAATCAGTAGCAAACAGTACTTTGGGGCAAGGCACACCACAGTGGGAAATCTTACAAGCTCAAAATTAGACATTCAATGGAGGCTGCGTCAAATGGAGACATTTCATGGCAATATTCCATTTTCTTTATTTTTTTATCTCTTTTCAGAATTGCTTTATATTTTGAAATATTTTCGTGCTATTATGTGACATGTACTTTATTAAGCAGGAGTCAAATTATTTACATGCAGAATTGCTTGGTCTGGTACACATCTAGAAGACTGAGGAAAATATTTTCTTTCCTTGCAACTAGCAGAGGAGGGAGTCATTAGCCAGTGTGGGAGGCATTCATCATCTCTTCCAGAATTTTTTCTAGAGTAGTCCTTATGGGCCAGATTTTATTTGCTCTGGCCATTATTCTGGCCACAGAGGCTCAGAACAATTTTTTGAAGTTAGGATTTAAGAATGTTTTCATCGTAGTAAAAAACGCATGATCTAAACCTTGTCCTCAGTAATTTTTAAGTAGAAAATTTAGTAGTGTTAACTATTCACATTGTTGTGCAACAGACCCCTAGAGCCTTTTTGTCTTGTAAAACTGAAACTCATCAAACACCAATTCCCCACTCCCCCTTCCCCCCAGCCCCTCACAACCAACAGTTCTACTTTCTGCTTGCATGGTTTTGGTACTCTAGAAACCTCATAGAAGTGGAATCTTATAGTATTTATATTTTTGCAGCTGGTTTATTTCACTCATGATAATGTCAAGATTCATCCATGTTGTAGTATGTTACAGGATTTTTTCCTTTTTAGGGCTGAATAATATTCCATTGTATAGCTATACTACATTTTCTTTATCCACACATCAGATAATGGACATTTGGGCTGCTTCTACCTCTTGGACACTGTGACTAATGCTGCAGTAAACATGGCTGTGCAAATATCTCTTTGAGATCTTGATTCCTATTTTTTTGGATATATACGCAGATGTGGGATTGCTGGATCTTATGGTAATTTATTTTTTGAGGAACCTCCATACTGTTTTCCATAGTGGCTGTACCGATTTACATATCTACCAACAGTGTACAAGGGTTCCCTTTTCTCCACATTCTCACCACTTATTATTTTCTGCTTTATCCATAACAGCTATCCTAGTGGACCTGAGGTGATAACTCATTGTGGTTTTTATTTGCATTTCCCTAGTGATTATGATGTTGAACACCTTATCACGTGCTTGCATCTTCTTTGGAGAAATGTCTTTCAGGTCCTTTGCCCATTTTTTCAAACTGAGTTACTTGGTTTTTTGTTGTTGTTAAGTTGTGGGACTTCATTATATATTCTGGATATTAACCACTTATCAAATATATGATCTGCAGTTATTTTGTCTTATTCCATAAATTGTCTTTTCACTCTGTTGTTTCCTTTAATGTGCAGAAGTTTTTAAGTTTGGTAAAGTCCCATTTATCTATTTCTGATTTTGTTGCCAATGATATTGGTATCATATACAAGAAATTATTGCTAAAACCAATGTCCTGAAGATTTCCCCTCTGTTTTCTTCTAGGAGTGTTATAGTTTTAGGTCTTATGTTAACTCTTAATTCACTTTTAGTTAATTCTTGTACATAGTGTAAGGTAACTCTTCAACTTCACTCTTTTGCATATGAATATTCAGTTTTCCCCACTATTTGTTGAAGAGACTGTCTTTTCCCTATTGTATGGTCTTGGCACCCGTGTTGAAGATCATTTGCTTATATATGTGAGAATTAATTTCTAGGTTTTCGATTCTGTTCCACTGATCTACATGTCTGTCTTTATGGTGGTACCACACTGTTTTGATTATTATATCTTTGTAATATGTTTTGAAATCAGGAAGTATGAGTCCTCCAACTTTGTTACTCTTTGTCAACATTAGCAATTTGAGGTCCCTTGAGATACCACATGAATTAATTTTTTTTTCTATTCCTGCAAGGTGCTCAGAACAAAATGATGTAAAAATTTAGGTTTTGATGTATAACAGTGTTTTCTTAACCTTCTGGTTGATACTAGCAAAGGAAGCTGTTTATTTTATGTAATGATTCAACTTCCTTAACTCAAATTCCTCACGTCCACTTTCAGAGCAGATTTACCTCTCATTTTAAAAGATCTCCAGCACTTATCATCCATACCAGCATAGGCCTGTTATAGCAACTTAATCATCCATGTGTAGCCATGGAATTCCCTGCAGTGGCTTATACCCTAGAAGCACTGTCCCATTTTATTTTCTATTTGTGCCCTTTATTCTGATTAGCCTGCCATTTCTTTCTACTTGCACTGGACTTGTACATTATCTTCTATTCCCCTGAGCAATCACTACTCTTTCACTAACTGACCAACCAATAACTAACCTGATGAAACTTCATTCCTGGGGATTATGTCTCATCACCCTGGCTTTGGCCCAAAGGCACTAGACACTTTTCCTCCCTGAGAAGATCACAAAATAGGCTCCTACCAGTTATAATGTCTGACAGAGTCACTGTACTACACAGTGCAATCTTCAAATGTATGGTCAGCTGAAGTAGTAAACCTTGGCCCCTTTCTCAGGACTCAGTCAAGTCTGTGCTACATCTGCCTATGGCAGGATCCAAAGGCTGACTGGGTGTTATTCTTCTAGTGTGTTCAGTGGTGAATGACTTGAGGTTACCTAAGAGGATGCATTTACCAAAGGTAGCAATGTAATGACTTCCAAATGTGATCAAGAGACTGAGGAAATTCCATTTGTTGTGGCTTTTGAGACCAATCCATGAGTAAGTGGAAATGGCATCTTAGTCCATATTATCTGTAAACTTACCTTAGTTGAGTGTTCCTTGGTGGTTCTACTTTGTTCAAGTAGCTGAATAAAATAGATCCACAATTTAAATGTTATAATTCATTTACAAATGTAAATAAATTATGATATGCTTACTGTTGGGTAATAAGATCATTAGTTGACAAATAGTGTACTGATTAACAATAAAAAGATTCTCTATAAAAAGGTCGGATACATAGAAGCAGAGAGAAGAAACGTGGTTAGGAGGGGCTGAGGAGGGTGAGGGAAACGGGAGAGGGTGGTCAAAGTGTACAAAGTCACAGTGACGTAGAACGAGTAGATCTAGAGATCTAATGTGCACCATGGTGAGCACGGTTAATAATACTGTTTTGAACACTGGAAATTTGCTAAGAGAATAGATTTCAGATGCTGTCATCTTACACAGAAAATGGTAACTATGTGAGGAGGTGCTGTGTTAATTAGCTTGACTGTAGTAATCATTTCACTAGGTATATCAAGTAATCATGTGTATGCCTTAAATATACACAATTTTTAAATTTAAATTTTAAAAAGCTATAAAGAGATTCTGAACAGCAGAACTGTATCAGGTGTTTAAGCATGTAAATAGATTTTAAGGTGTTTTTGGAAAACAAACAAAAAAAGCTACTGAGATAAAGATTCATGGGCCTGAATAAGAAACACTCCCAGCTGCACATGTAGATATTTTGTGGTAAGCAGGTGCAAGGAAACAGCATGTGTTGCAAAAGTATAAAATGTGGTAGGTTGCCACCATAAGCCTGTGGTATAAATGGTATTACCCTATTTTGTGTGTGAAGCCATTGAACACCAAGAGGTTATGTATAGTTATGTGTCCAAGGCCACACAGCAAGTAAAAGGAAGGGCCAAGATTAAACCCAGGTCTTAGGACTCCAAAATTAGTTCTTCTCCACTTTATTGTGGCTTACACGATAATTTTGAGGGAGAAAGACACTCCCCATCTAGCTTAAAGATGACTGAGGAATTCAATATGTGAAAGTCAAAAATTAAGCTGATGTTGAACATTTTGAATATTTGTTTCTTGAAGCTATACACTAAAGAGCTCAACATGAATATTTTTATAATAAATATATGCATATACAAACCTTATAGCATGAATATGCATGTATGGATCTGTTACTCAAGTGACTCTACATTTCTTTAAACACTCTATGCATTTTCTCACTGTAGCTAAATATAGTTTTTTAAGGACAGGCTCCACACTTTATGCACAGTTGACTTGGTTTCTGGCTTATGTAGAAAGGTATGCAAGTCACCCAAAAGCTCATGTTTCTCAAGTGGATAGAGAAAAAGGTAAGCAGTTACTCTCTACGTACCCTTGCCCAGCTCTGGGCACATCTTGGACCCTTACAGACCCATTCACTCATTCAGCAAACCTTAGTCAACACCCTGCTATGTGCAATGAACTGTGCAAAAGGAGGCATACAAAGATAAGAAAATGAAATGAAAAGAAAAACAAAATGGCATCTTGATTTGATACATCTGACCTCTGATCTTGCTTGGGAATTTCCTAGCTGTCTTAGGCTCATCAAATTCATCACGGGTAACTTGTTAGGGAGGTTAAATATTATAGTCATTCATTCTCATAAAGGTTGTAAGGCCCATACCACAACAATGCTGTAAGAGTACAGGAATCTAACTTCAACTCATTTATAATTATTATTACTATGACAAGACCCTTTTAAAATCTCTCAGTGAATTACCAGTGGTAGTAGTTTTACTCTTTAACACTAAGCAGCAGTTAAGAAATCATGTTAGGTATTCTGGCAATCTGTTTTAATACTAATTAGCTAATAAAGTAATTAGCAAAGTAAGAAATTTATTACTACTGTGCTGTATTCTGATTTAGCTGAAATTGCATATGCAGATGCATAATGTGGAATTTCTAAAAATTCCATTTAGAAAATTTAGCAGTGTATTTAAATATTTCTCATTCACAGGCAACCAGCTGTGATAGAGGAAGCTGTATTTAAATAGTCAAAACTGAAGGTGCCAGCAGATTTCAAACAGAACACATGAAAAGGAACTTTTTATAAACTTTGTTTGCCTTCTTGGCATGGATTATCACAACAAACCAAAATTGAGGTGTTAGGTTTATTTTTACCATCTCTGTGTATTTAAAAGTTTTGTGGTGCATTCTTTTCTAAGTGAACAACTGTCTGATAATGTGCCCTGAGAATACCTGTGCACCTGTGCCAGACACTATTAGCATGAGCGCTCATGACATTAGTGTACATATCAGCATACCTTGAACATAGCTTTAGCTACCATCTAAGCATAGTCACTCAAAGATAACATGCTTTTCTACCTGATTATATATATATATATATATATATATATATATATATATATATACACACATACATATACATATATGTATCTTTGGTCCAGAATCTGGTTTTTAACTACAAAAAAAAAAACATAAGGCAGGTTCTAAGTCCATTCTAGCACTGCTATCACATCTATACCACTAGTGCAAGCTTCTTAATAGTACGTCAGCCATTGAACAAATAATGCAAGAAATCTATAAAGATATTTTATTTTCTTTTGAAAACGGGTAGAATAAGTCATAACAGGACAAGTATGAAGTCAGTCAACCCCATTATAGCACAAAGAAGCAAACCTCTTCTATCCCCAATAGATATTAAATTTAAAGAAGCATAGTTTCTGTTTGTCTTTTAAAAGAGTGTAGTCATTAAAAATTATTAGGAGCCTAATTTTTGCATGGTCTTATACAAAGTGATTCACACATACTGTTTTCTGGGAACCTTGCAACCTGTATCAGATAACAAAAAAAGAATTAAAAACACAAAATTGGAATCAAACCAGCAAACCATGACATGTGCAGAATGGAAGGGACCCAAAGAAAACACCTTCCAACAGTGGAGGACAGTACACTACAAGGTGGATTGTGAATCGTGGGAGGAAGCTCTGTGACCAAAGGGGGCTGGAAGAGTGAAGGGTTGGCTCTTATATAACCGATCTGGGAAAGCTCTGAAGAAATTGTGGAAATTCAGTGACATTTCGGGGGGCTAGCATAGCCAAATGTATTGAATGTGTAAGAGCCTAGATAAGGGAAAAACATAAATAAGAATGAAATAAAGAATGAAATGGGATCTGTTGCAAAAAAAAAAAAGTATTTTGTGCTTCGTGATAAAACTGACTGTTGCAAAAAAACTGTTGAATTAAGTGGTAATTTTAAAATGTCCCGATAAAAAGGTAAATACAAATGAATATACAGTAATAAGTCACGGCCTTAACTTTGCTATCCTACCTATAACACTGGGTAATCTTCCCAAATGGTCTTGCCTTGATGACTATCATAAGCTTGAAATAGATGACACAACAAAAGTGCTGAAGATTAAACAAAAAACAGTAAGCCAGAAATAATATTTTAAAAATGCTGAAACATAAAGATTCCTCAACCACTATCTATAAAATTTTTAACTGCCTGCAAGATTGTAAAATGTTGGCTGATTAAAAATTATTTAAAGAAAAGATGATTAAAGTACTTTGAATTTACCACCAGAAACCTTCTTAGTAACTTGCATGGAATTACAATGGAGTTTATTTTGAGGGGCAACATAAATCACTTAAAATTCTGATGCTGTGGTCATCATAATTCACTGGTAAGTATTGGAGGTTATCTAAGCAACAGTGGTTTAGCCTGTAGCCTGCTTGGTGAGGTTCCTTCATTTGGTATGGGACATGGAAGTTGTAACTATTAACCATTTGGCAAAGAGGACAAGAAAACTCCTTGCAGGTCACTAGCCACTGGCAAATAAATCCAAGTGACAAGGAACAAGCCCTTGCTCATAGGTGTGAGCAGTCTAGGTGTGAAAGCCTAAACTAGCTCAAACTTGTTAGCCTTTATTTTCCAGTTCTTTTTCTGTGCCATTAGGTATGTATCTTGAGATGGGTTTTCTAAAGAAAAGTCTCCAAATACCTATCAGCTCCTCACCCCAAATAAGGCTTGGAGTCTAAGGACTTCTGATCAGTTACCACTGAGTCAGGCCCACATATTGTCTTATCTTTAACGCTGTTACCCAACTACCTATAATTCCATTTCATTCAATTCACCTGACATGTATTAAGCATGCCTGGTACTGGGACATATATATATATATATATATATAAACAATTATATATATATATATATATATATATATATATATAACCTATATGCTACTGGATAGGGGAGCAGAGGAAGTAAATAGTAAAAGCAATTAAGACAGTAGTACCATGGGAAGTCTACAATTTGATGGGGAAGGATGTTAGGTATAATTGACTAAAAGATAGTGAAGTACTTACACTGTTTTGAGACGTCCCAACTGGTTGAAAAGCTGAATTAAAGGTGTTGTTGAGGTGACAGCATTGGGATCCAGCTTGAAGTATTTTCCCAGGACTTCCATAGGAATAGATGAGATTAGGTAAGGCTTCCCGGCAAAGGGAACAACAGTAGCAAATACTGGGCATCCAAAGCCATAGCTGTTTTTCTGGAATAGTTCTGATTGAAAATGATCTCTTAATATCAGATTGGATAGGAGGCGACTTTTTTTTAGAAAACACAAACAGTATCCTAATCTAGCAACAGAATAAGAAATTATAGACAAGGGACAGTGACTGTAATAACTGAAAGAAGCCTGAGATCTAAATCACCCATCACATGATTTCCTAAAACTGTAATCCCTAGGAGGCCAGGCACTGTTAGTTCCACTACTAAAATCCTAGTGCTTAGCAGTAGTTCCTGACACAAAGTAAGTGTTCAAAAATGATTTGGTGAATGAATGAAGCAATGTTGTTTCTGTTTGCCTCATTCTTTTTTTCTCATAGTGATTAGCAGGAAAACACTTCAATTAGGGATATTTGAGAGGACAGAAAAGAGAAACTGCTAAATCCTAATCTGCAACCAGTCCTATACAGCAGAGGACCCCCAGGGGCTATGATGTGTAGCAGAAACAAAACAGATGAGAGAAATACAAGGTAATGTGTGAAGTCTGTGTAACAGAAAAAAGAGGAATATTCAGGGAGCTGGCTGGGCCAAAGGTATTCAGTATGGAAGGCCAGTGTAGTTCCTCTAAATTGACCCATTATTGAATTATCAAATCTACCTGTTGCCCGGTAATCAGCTAGGCATAGTCTACATTTTCCACTAGGCTGCCCAGGACAATGTGTGCTGTCCTTTCCATTTTGTCATTCTTCAGCATATGGCTATTGTTGCCTCCTGTGGCCATCACAGGCCAAGAGATCTGGAAGGTTGGCATCAAAAACAGTTGTAATTTAATAAACTGATATTATTGAATAATGTGACAATGAAAGTTGTCTGACATTTATAGTTGTTTCATCTCGGAAGATTAATCCTGATCACCAGGATAGCTTTGGTTGGAACGGCCTTCTTAGTACTTCCAGGCTGCCTCTTAATACTTTTATGACCAATAGAAAAGGTCATTGGAAAACCAATGGAAAAGGTAGGCAGGGGGGATAGGACTAAAAGTTCAAAGGCTTCAAGAAGGAAAGTTTGAGTCTGATTGCTGACTTAGGACAAAGAACACGTGGACACGGTAATGGAAGAAAGGGGTTATAATATTATTTACAACCTCATGAAAGAAAAAATACTGTAGCAGCTGCACATATTTCCTCCCTTGCTTGTTGTATATGTATATGCATGCACAAACATATTGCATAGTAACTAGTATATATATTTTATATATATACACAAATATATATTTTTTTCACTCATGGTAACTAGTATATATTATATATATCCTTTAATATAGTATACATATTTTTTGTCTTCTTTTCCCCTTGTTATTTTATATAAGGAATGTTGCCAGCAATTCATTTTATAAGTTGGTCTTTAGGTTATATCATGTCAGGTGGAATTAAAAGAGTCTTTTTAATATCAGCTAGAGATGGACATCATGACTATAGGGATTTCACGTTGGCAGAAAGGGAGAAGCACCTTCATTTGGGGGAAGCATAGAGTTAAATATGGGTAGAAGGATGGCTATGGGTATCATGTAACCAAAGAGCAGGCTGTCAGGTGCTTCCACACACTGCTCTGTTACCCTGGCCCTTGCAAACCACATTTCTCCTTTGCTAGCTGGCTCCCCGTTAAGTTTTGCCAATGGAGAACCAGGAGGAGGCTGCTGGTTTGGAGGAAAGAGGGGACGGGATCCTTCCTGATGGCTTGCTCATGCTGTCAGCAGTGCCCCAACCACTGCCATCTATCTACCCAGCAGCAACAGTGGGTTTCAGTCTCCAGTTTCCTTCTGCATCCCAAACCATTCTCTGTTCATCAGTGATGACTGTACTACAGTTATCGGCCTTATAGTCATAGAATATTTAAATGCATTGGACTGAGAGCCAGGAAACCTAGGATTTTTTCATTGTTTACTGTTGTTCTTTCGTAGCTCCAAATTTATCAACTTACGTGACTTTAACCATGTTAGCTTTAGCCTGTTTCTTATGTCTTAAACAGTGTTATTATGATGACTTCTTTATAATCTATCAGAGTGTTGTGAGCATTAATAAGAAAATATCTGTGAAACTTCTTAGAAATGGGAAAAGATATAATTTTGAACTAAGATTTAATATGGCCAAACAAATGTTTCATATTAAACCTTTGGGAAAATATACAGGCACCAATCCAGATGAATGACTAATAAACTAAACATCAGTCAAATAATAATACAGCAGCCACAGCAGGGAAAATGCGGGGTTTTTTCTTCCCAAATAATTTTGGGAAGAAAAAAACTAAACCTCAAGTAGATCGAATAGCAAAAGAGCATTTCAGTGTAAGATGACAAACACCAAATGTTTGGGGATGGCTGCTTTCCTGGCTTTCCTTCAATCTTTCTTCCTTTTTGGAAGTGAGAGTAAGTGGGGGTGGGGGTGGGGGGTGGTTTATACAGTAAAGCAAGGGAACTGAGACAAATAATGGCCAAGCCTGACCACCAGCTGCTGATGAATCTCTGCTCAAGTTCCAAAGCAACATTCCCTCCACGATTGTTTATTAGTGGTGGACTGAGCAAAAGCACAAATTAAATACCATGTTAGAAGAAAGAATCAGAGCAAACAAAAAAAAGGTGTAAAGTCTCTTGACATCCATAAACAACAATTAGAAAATTAGAAAGCATCACTGTCAGGCTGAGGTAGGAGTCCCAAGGCTAAACGACTCTACAAAGTAAATCTGCAGTGGTTCTGACATACTAAAACCGTCAAAAAATGTGAAGGAACCCACTTTTCAGTCTTGGTAAAATAATTTCAGTAAGATTCTTTTCTTTCCTGAAATATTTTTCAGATGACTGATTTAAATGTTGTAGCACATTTGTGTATATCAGTAAGGAACAAGTAAAGTACTAATGTGAAACCAGACCTGCTCATGTGTAGGATATTATTGCCGGCAACTCCTGAGAATAAGTGTGTGTGTATATATATACACACACTAAGTAGAGAAGATAGTTATATTTTCTGTCAGTTCCACCTGAGAGGCCAAGTTCCTAACACACCTATGTAACTTTCATACTCCTGAAAATCACAAGAGCTTCTTTTCTTTGTATGTCTCCCTTCTTGAAGTTTTCATGATATGAAGATCAAATTTGAAGAGTCTTACTGTCTTGGTGTCTTCTTTACATTTTTTTTCTTTTGGTTATATCCAATTTCTGGCACTTCCAAATAATGTAATTTCTCATTTTATAGAGCATTTCCTGTTAATGTCCTTTCCAAATATACCTGGCACACAGTAAGTTTTAACTCTGTATTCTGGAGGACTACCAAAGTTTTGGACTATGTCATCTCTAGAAGGACACACAAGTTGGTGACCTTGCCATTTGATGGAAGGGAATGTTCTGATTTTCTTAATTTCCTTGAATATGTGCCATGGAAGCCTACCATTACTGCCTTCAACCACAGCATTTCACGATATTTAATAAAAGTGAAAAATTTGGTAAAGTTTAAGAGTGAGCATCCAGTGGTTCGAGGGCATTTCCATTCAGTACATTATAGAATATTATTATAGTCTCACCCACCTTCCCACTAAACTAAGGGATCTTGGAGGACAGGCAGTGCCTTTCACCTTGGTATTCAAAGTCTGATGTGTAATAGGTATTCAATAAGGATTTAAAATGAACTGAACTTTATGGTTGAGCAGATTATTTGTAGTCAGGCTATCTTAACTAACCTTCATACATTCTTGAATTCATAGAGCTGTTGGAGGAAAGGGATTTTCTATTCCTAGGACAGATAGAGTAGATGAAACATGCTAATTTGGTTTCAGTATACATTTTGACTTTGTCAATGTGCAGCTACCGAATCAACAACTGGGCTGGCGATGGGAAGAGAGAGTGTATTTGTGTGTTAATTTTAGAGGCTGTGGTGTAAGATGCAACATGGCTCTCTAGGAACTCTAAGTATCAACTTTGACTTTTTCCAGAAAAGCTCTGAGTACAAATGTGTCTAATACAGAATTTACAGTTGATGGAAAAGAAGAGAAAATGCTTGTTTAAAAAAAATAATTCCTTGAAGAGGGTAATGATTTGAATGAGGAAAAAGAACTACTTGAGAGTTATATATAATTTATATACCATATGCATGGCTATGCTAAAATATCACTTGTTTCTCCTTTATCCATTCTTCCCCTCTAAACCAATCTCTTCTTGCCACTTGTCTTAATATACAATAAAAGCAGAATCTCTAATGAACTGGAGATACCTTACATAATAATATTTTATAATGAACTGAAAAAGGACCCCAGAACATGTACCTTTTGAGCTAAAAGCCACTTAATCACCAGTTCTTGCCAGTCTTTTGTTACTATGGAAATAATGTATGAAATGATCTCCCTATAGTGTTTCCAGCATGTTTTCCAAATTCAACTTCTCTTATTGTAAGACATCCCCCCATCTTTAGAAATCTCTTTTTTTATAAAATCCTACAAAATTTTAACAAACACTTATTAGCAAAATAGAAGCTCTTATTGATATATTGTATTTCAAGTTTAAATGTTAATGCTAACTTAGAGTCCTTCAGCCTGTGTTACAGGTCTTTGGGTTTGCAAGTATAACCGGCCAACTGGTCAACACAAGCCTGATCATTCACCGAACGTTAAATGCAGAACGGCAGTTCCTACACTTCTGAGCAGAAGCCCTCTTTACATGGAAGGATAGGGATGGAAGATCAGGCTCCCAAGACCACTGGCTCCACACAGGGATGCCCTGCCATTTGTCACATAGGACGGATTCTCAAGGAGAAATTAGAATGGCTATCAGTGAGACTCCTCTCCCTTCAAGGCTCAGGAAACTCACATCTCTTAAAACACAAGCAGAGAAATGAGAGGAGTCATCATTATATGGTCCATTCGTGATTTTTTTCTCATTGCCCTGGGTATTTGGATCCTATAGTTTTGGTTTTCTGGATATTCTTTCATCCATAAAGATAATAAAAATGAAATTGTATAGGATACCCTTAGCTATAAGAAGTAAAATGCCCAGCAACTTTTAGTCTGTGAAAAATACATTAGTTAGAGGTCATACCTTGAACATATTTTTACATTAGAATTATTTTACTATACAGAAATCCAAATAGAATCTAAACAATATGTTAGAGTTCAACATTTCCAATAATGAATATTGTAAGAAAAGTCAATTAACAGTAGATCAGAAAACATGCCTATCAACACTATATCTGTCTGCATAGTTATTGGATGACTGAGATTGAATTAATTTATATATAGCTTATCACACTTATGTGATCTTAGATATAATTCCATCACATCTTCTCAGTTCTGACTTTCTTTGCTCTGAGAATAACATTTCCACTCTCACGACAAAATAATTTATGGTTAGAAGAATGCTACTTCTTTAGGTCATTAAGTTTCTAAAAATACATGTTTTCTATGGATAAAATAATCAGATTATTGCCCCTAAGTCACTTGAACTTTTCTTTATACATATGTTACAAATAATGCTCCAGATAATATTGTATAAATAACAGCTATATATATTTTGGTTCCTTTTCCCTCTTTTCTTTTTCCCTTTCTGTTTATTTTCCCAAAAAGCTATTCAGTGATAGGCTTCAATATATTTTTAACATTTTCTCCAGGGCCATTATGAAGAACTTTGTTGAAATAATGCTATCTCCTACTTCTCATAGGTCTGGTGTGCAGAAGATGAGATTTTAGACTAGAATCTTATCTGGCAAGCAAGACTCTTTCACAAAATAATGATAGTGTTTGTAATGCTCAGCTCTGCACAGGTTTTTGTTGAAATTAATGTTTAAAAAACTAATGATTGATGACAATAGGAAAGCAACTAAAGGGTACCAGGAAGTGTAAGCTCCCAGGTCCTTATCTTAACATAATGATTTCTAGGTTTTGAAATAATTAGAAATAAACAAACAAATAACCCCATCACTCTCTTCTATGCAACATCCTTAGATAAACTTAAGTAGGAAACCAATATATATATATATATAGTCTGCGTCCTTTGCTTTTTGTGCATGTCGAGGTTTATGCTGCTTATGAATAGAAGGAGATAATTCCCCGGGCCAGAAAGGCACCATTCTAGGTGTTTTGTAAACATTATCTTAGTTAATTCTCATAAAATTCAAGGAGATTGAGTTTGTCATACCCATTTTGTAGAGGAGGCAATGAATGTTCAGAAAAGTTATCTGCCCTAAATCATAGTGAAGCAAGAATTTCACCCCAAGCTCATCTGGTTCCAAATTTCATATTCTTTAAAATCCTCATATGCCTAATTTGTGTTCTTTTCACATTTACAAAACAGAACCGATTTCAAAAATTCCATAATTAATTTTCTAGGTGATTCACTGGACCTTCTACCCTCAGTGAGTGCCCCATCACCAGGTGTATTCAAGCATTTCAGTGTTCATCTGATGAAAATGCCAGCTTGGACTAGGAGTAGTTAAACCCTAAGAATTTTAACATCCCTTTAAACCTTGAAACTCTATGATTAACATTACTTTGCCCATAACAGATACAGCAGGAATTCTCTGAGATGACAACTTTTCCTATACCAAGAGACCGAGGACAGTTTTCTCATGAAGACCTTATGTGGGTAGACATTACTCAATTTGAGTCAGAGCCAGGAAACAGAAGATCCATTTCTGAACTGAAAGAGAAGGTACTCAAACACAGATACATGACTCTGGTTTACCCAGATGTTCTGCTTTCCTCTGACTCACCCTTTGAGCCTCAGAAATGGATACAGTTTACTTTGGATATAATAATTGGGAAACAGTCACACCATAACTCGTATCTTCATACTATGCCTTTTCTGCCACTTTTTAGGCCCCTAATTTTGATCCATGTTTTGAATTGTCCAAAAGGAATCTGTAAAACAAGAGGGGCTGGAAATGATAAATTTTGTAAGAGAACTTCTTAAGTTTAAATTTCTAAGGAAAATGAATACTCTTATAAAAGCATTGGAGAAAAGACCCTCAATATTTTTGCAAATAAAAACATGTTTTGCTGGCTGAGGACAGTGTACTCTGGTTCCCCAGATAAAACTGAGCAGGGTAAAAATGGAAGGATTCTCATCAACTTTCTGTCTTTCCAACAAAGCTTCTGTTGGTGTTATGGAACTTGTACAGCCCATGGGAGTAATTCTCACAGTAGATTGCTTGGCTATTAGCTTCCTATTTTTTATTTCATGATCTTTATTATCTTTCAGTTATCTGGGGGCATTTGGGCTTCTTGGCCCTAATCTTTGACAGTGAGTGAGAAAGATGAGATTTCTTCAAGTTAGAGAATACTCAGAAAGAAAATGCATAAACAGAATAGACACTATTATATTAGCATCTGTGGCTTAGAAAAGTGATATTATAGAGAATATAGGTGGCATGAGTGAGCCATATGAACAGGTATCCTTAGGAGTCAAAATTACAAAGATCCTTCAGAACATCATACTCTTCTCTATTAATCCTCCAGAAACAATTTGTGAATGGAATATCCTGTGAAAAATCAGCCAATGCCTGGAGTACTCAGACTTTAATACATTAACAACTGACACCTCAGATTGTCAGCTAAAACAAAACAATTTGGCAAAAAACAAAAAACAGGTTATCAGCTATAATATAAAGACTTAAGAGATCAGATTGAAGAAACCCTGTCATGTATGATTTGTCTGAACTGTTTTTCATGTCCTTTATTGGCTTATCCTAGTGTTGAGTATTAATACTTTACTACTTGCAAGCATTTATGCCCCAAGTGTTTATCGTTATGGGGGGGGTCTATTATGCTTTCAGAATTATAAGCGTCTTAATTCCTCTGTGGACAAGGAAATGTGGAGTTATCAGGAAGACATCAAAAGACCTGGGGTCAACTCTGGACTGTCACATACGCACTGTGTGACCTTAGGCTTAACTTCCCTGAATCTCATTTTTCAAAGAATCTCTTCATTTTAGTATTGTTCAGAGAACTAAATTAAATAATGTTGGGAGGCAACATGGCTAAGAAGAGGCACTCAGTAGATAGTAGTTACTATGGTATAAATTAGATGATGATCTAAAAACTACCTTTCAGTTTCTAAATTCCATAGAATTTGCAAAAGTTAACAACCAGTACAAGGTTTTTCAAAGTGTATATGATTTTAAAAAATTATTCCATTGTCAAATAAGTTTGGGAAATGCTACATGCTATATATCCTTTTCCCTTTGTAAGTTAGAATTCATTTTTTATTATCTTGAAGTTGTTGAAAAATCCCAAAGTGAAAAAAATTGTTTAGCTTTATGGAATCAAGGGTCCTCCAAACTTATTTCATCATAGAAACGTCTTCTCCCAGAAGATATGTTAACATCCTAAGAACTTTCTTGTGTTCCACTTAGAGAAATGCCATGTTTGGAATTTTTTTAAAAACCTGAGTATAAATGACTTTTTGAAATTAAGATACATTGAATGATCTGTGATACCTGGATACCAAACTAAGGCTAATATGATTTTAAAGAACAGCAAGATAAGGCAGAATAAATAGAGAATAAAAGTGAAAGACCATCGACTAGGGCCAAGTTTTGTTGGTGTTATAATCAAGTTAGGCTGCTAGAGTTCGATTGACTAAAACTGCCTTTGGTATTAAGGCTATCCAGGAGCTTGGTGAAATTCCTGGTACACTTGTTTATTTGCCCTGAAGGAGGGATCACAGTACATCAGCACAGTCCTAGGGTTCCAGTTGTACGCCTTGCAAAGCCAAGATGAAGTACAGTGGAACATGTGTAGAAAAGCTATGGGGCTATTGCAAATCCATCTCACAATATTTGTTTTTGTATATTTTAGGAAGAACATCAATTTTGGTTTTCTTTCAATTGCCATACATAGCGCTGAACTTTTATTTATTTATATATTTCCTTCCTTTTTTAAAGCTAAAAATTTCATTAGTTTACTATTGTTCTATATGGATATCACCTGTAGTTATAGGCGATAGGAAAAAGAGACCTCAAGACTAAAGGATTGGGTTTTTTAATTACTTTGAAACAAGAGAAGCAGAAGGCATGGAAGCTGTTACTTCTGTGTTATTTTTATGATTTTTTAATATCATATTTATGCAGCAAAATAGTTTATATTAAAACATTCACTTCAGTGAATTGGATATTAATCATCAATAAATTCTTAGAACAATTATTAATTATAATTTATTGATGTAGCTGTAGTTTTCAGATTTCTGCCTCCATACCCATAGGAAAAAGAACATTCCACAGTTATTACAGTCAAATATAGTGAACTCTCAGAACAGTTCCTGAAGTTGAATAAAGATAGGCATTTAAATCATCTGATATTTACTGTCCAAATCTGGCCTTTTCAGCTATCACAGTGCTTGGAATGTGCATTATATTTTCAGGTAAAATTTTTAGTTCGTTCTGTTGAATCTTGTTAACATTTATAGTAAAGGACAAACAATTCACCTATCCTTATAAAATATATCGTAGCTTCCTGAATCCTTTGCATTTAGAATGAATGCCAATTTGTTTTGTTATCCATTACCACTTTCAAATTGCATTATACAATATAATGCAAATGTGAGTTCTTAATTAGCAGGATCTGTTTTGTTCAAATGTACAACAGTAGAGGGAATTTTTTCAACATACTTCAGCTGTTACCTATGGAGGAAACAAATTTCACCTTACTGAGAGGAGCTGCACAAGTGCATATGTTGTTATGGATAGATCCCTTAGTGTTTCCATAAGCAATGCCATTTCATAATGGATTTCACATTGAATACAGCAAATTTTACCAGTGCTGCCCACTTTATTCTGCCTCTAGGTTGTTTTTGAAAGAGAAGATGAAATTTTTGAGGGCAATGAGGAATGGGGACAGAGAAAGGGTTTTTTTATGAAAGATGCAGTATTTACCAAGGTCATAAAGAAATATGCCTATATACACATATCTATTTAAATATTTAAATATTGTATGTGCATCTCTGTACACATGCTATGCCCAGCGAACATTTATATGAATATAAACTGAAACTGAAGGCAGCCTCATGAAATGACAAAATTGAAAACATTAAACATATATGAATAGATATAGTGACAATATAGAAGGTAGGACAGTATCTACAAATAATGTAATAAATCCTTTGCTCATTGGATTTTTTACCTAGATTGGAGGCCTTTAAACATCAATTATGGTAAATGTTTAGCTGTAGGAAGTTCAGGCAGAGACCCAAATTGTGGTTTCAAAGCTATTGCTAGTTTTAGCTTAAAGAGTTTTTCATTTTGAAGTTAAAGCATTTCTGGGTACTGGCTATACCCTATCGTGGCTAGAGCTACTGGAATTTGGATAACTGGATTAGACAGAACACAGGTCCTGAAGAAATGGGCCCTGCAGTATTACTTGAAATGTGGCAAAGAATGGGCTACTAGGAGTCCTAGGGAAATACTTCCCATTTATAACTTAGCTCTACTTACTTAGAGCCAGTTTATTCCCACAGACACAAAGTAAAGAGAGAATTGTTTTTCTCAGCCAAGCCCCTACAAAAATGGCAGGGTTGGGAGAAGGCAAGCAAAACCACCACTTTAGCCTTTTCTTGCCAGGAAAGCCCGGTATTTGAAATAGACAAAGGATAGCCAAACTCCCCGCCCCACAGGTATATTTGCTTTCTTACCAAGCTTTTTAACTAAATTACCAATCTTCATGAAACTTGTTTGAACATTAGCCCTTCCTCAGGATAGTCCTACCCTCTTGGGTGAGCACAAGCAAATGGGTAGAGGAGAGGGGCCTAGAGAATGCACACACTGGAGTTGCAGCCTGGATATTTGCAATTCAACTGCTAAAGCCTCTTTGGTATAGACATGACAGTGAGGGGGCTACAAAAGTGACTTTTCATAGTCCATTCCTCTCCTTTTCCGTCTCCCTGAGGTTTCCTGCGGGTCTCCTCCCATTCCCTCGCTGCAGACCTTTCCACATAGCCCCAAACCTCCACAAACCTTGTCCCCCTTCCCTAAAATCTCCCATTCACCACCATCCTCCCCAACGAAAGTCCCCTCCCAGTCACCACCAAAGCCGGAGAAGTGGAACGCACACAATGCCTCCCTTATAGGGCTTGAGCTGAGAACTGGGCATGCTCAGTAGCCGGAGCAGTTTTTTTTTTCATCTTTTGGTCGCAAGTGCGGCATCTCTCCCAGTCCCACACCTCTCTAGCCTCTATCCCTTTCCCCTCTCCCCACCCCCAGCTCTTTAATCACCCACGTTAACCCGTTCCACACCAAAGACTCGCAGAGTTCTGAGGTGCGGAGAATTAACCCGTCTCCTCCTACACCCGTGAAATAGTCCACTTTGGGCTAAAGCTTCACACTTTTGCCTTAAAGCCCCCAGCCCCTTCCGCGCAGACAGGTAGAGGGAGTGCGACTACTACCGGATCCCAGGAAACTGGCCCAAGAAGGCTCCATCCAGGATCGCCCGCTACTGAAGAAGTATTCCTGGAGCCCTCTGTTCTGCGAGGTGACAATTAGCCAAAGGTACCGTACCCGGGATACAAAGCCCAAGTGCGATTGTTGCCTTTGAATGTCATTGTTGTTGACTCACCCCCCTTGATCCTGGAATTATTCAATTCCGCGTAGACTCGACGCCCCTCTCTACCTCCCTCAACCCCCCTTCCCCGGCTCTCCGACGATTCTTGGGCTTTGCCTGGCTTCTTGCTGGCTCTCTCAAAGGAACGCCCCGGGTGTGTGTGCGCGCGTGTGTGTGTGTGTGTGTGTGTCTGTGTATGTATGTGCGCGCCTTCGTTCTTAGGGGACTGGGGGAGGAGGAAGGACTCGAGTGTGCACGTATGTGGTGGGAGGATGGAGGTTGGCGCGCTAGCGGTAGGGGACTGGGGTCCCTCCGCGTGAGGAAAGGGGTCGCTCCTCCCTAGGGGCTGTTTTGGGCATAAAGAGGGGGCGGATGCCGGGAGGAAAGTGCGCTGTCTTCCCTGGAGTGTGGGCAGAGGAGGAATCAAGTAGGGGTGTCTGGGTGGGGGACTGGGGGCCTCGGGAATGTGCGGGGGTCTAGGTGCTTGAGCATGCGGAGGGAGGTTGCGGGGGACGGGGGCGGGGACTCGGCGCGTGTATGTAAAGGTGCAGCCCGTGTGCGAAGGGCGGGTGCGCGCGCACTGTCTGGCCGGGTGCGCGCGCGCGCGCGCGCCGCTGCCCGCCTGATTGCCTGCTGGGGCTTCTTGGTGGGTTTGACTGGAGAGCGGGCGGGGAGGATCTCGATCCGGGCTAACGTAGCGACCCTCGAGGAAACTGCAGCGCCAATCGCGGCGCGGCCGGCCCTGCGAGAGCTGTCGGGCTCTGGAGGTGGGTGAATTTCCAGCGGGGGCTGCACGAGCTGCACCGACACGCGCTGCCTCTTCCCCACTCGGCTCGGCATCGCGCGCGCGCGTTTGAGTGTTGTGTGTGTGTGTGTGTGTGTGTGTGTGTGTGTGTGTGTGTGTGCACGCGCGCGCGTGCGCGCCAGTGGGGGCAGGTAGCGTATTATTTATAGTTTAGGTCGTGTTGGTTTGCGGCGGGCGGAGTGGCCAAAGCGGCCACCCTCTCCCCACCCCGATTGCCTGCCCTCAGCGCGGTCTCAAGTCCCTGAAGATCGAAAGAATCTGATGTCCTCAGCATCGCTGCCCCCCGGGCTGGCGGGGCGGCAGGGAAAGTGTCCTGGTCTAGAGCGGCTCGGGCTGTCGGGGTCGCTGCGCTGGGCTGAGCTTTGTTTTCTGCGCCCCCCTTGCTGGCACTCTAGGCAGACGTGGATCTGGGGCTCGGGGCAGTGGCCCACGAGCTGGTTGGGGACTGCTGGCACTCAGCAAGCCAGGGAACACGAGAGAAGCCGGTGGGTAACTCTAAAAGCCCTGTGAAGCCAGGCAAGCGCTGGCAGCGCGACTTTGCAAGCTGCCCGAATGTTGAACTGATTTCTGGCTTGGTGAGAGCAGCGTTCTGTGACTGCTCAGCGCACGGGGGAGGGGGGCCTGGGCCGCCGCTCTCGGCCACGGAGCCACCGGGTCACTGTGCGTGTGACTAGCGGACCAGTGACGCCCCAGTGGCCATCGCCCTCGTGGCCCGAGCTGGCCATCTCTTCCCCCTCAACCACGCCACGTCCGGGTTTAGAGAGGCGGACGGCAACTCCAGCAGCTGCCCCTCGCGGGACGGGAGCGCGCGGAGAAATGTGTGCGCAGCGGAGCTGAAGGCCCCCACATCCCGAGCGGTCCCCGCCTCCGCTGCCCGCGCCACGAGGCCGCTGCTTGGGCCCGGGACCGGGGAGGGGGCTGCGTGCGGACTCCGGGCACTGGGATGCGGCAAAACATTGCGGTACGCGCCATCGCCGGCGGCCCCTCTAGCCGCGCTGCAGCCGGCCCGAGGTAGCGCACGGGGGGCGGCAGGGACCGCGTCTCCACACGCAGCCCCTGTCCCCGCCCTGGGCGGGAGGGCGAAGGTTTCCCGTGCCACCTCCAGAGGAGCCACTTCGGCCCAGCCTTGCCAGTCGCCTGACCCCCGCAGGCCCACTCCTCCGCGTCCGCGCCGAGCGCCAGGCGCCGCGCTTTGGTAGAAGCCGCCTTTGTGGTAAGGCTAGGTTTGTGCAGTCCTGGCCGGCCGTGGGAGCCGAGCGCCCAGCGGGGCGCGGGGAGAGGGACAGAGACGAGCGGAGTAGATAGGGAGACGGGCTGCTCCTACCAGCACGAAAGAGGGCTTTTGGTACTCAACTCATACTTTGTGCGGTATTTTTTCCTTTTTGCCTTTTTTTTTCCTGATTGTAAAATGTGCATGTTTGAAGGGTACCATGTGAATGTGAGGTTTCTTTTGCTTGCATCCAGTACCCCTTTCCCCTCATGAGAGCTCCCTTCTAGCTCTTTTTCTTCGCCTCTCCACTTCTTCATGGCCTCGGGCTCTCTCACTTGGTCTCTCTTCCCTGCTCTGCTTGGTGGAACGACTTCCCCTCTCCCTCTCTTGGTCCTCTAGCTGCCTGCGGCTTCCTCTGCTTCACCCGAGCTGCATTGGGAACTTCCTAGCTCGCCCTTGTGCCTTTTCCCCCCTTGCTACACTTAAAGTAGAAATTACGAGGAGGAGGGCCGCTTCTTATGCAATTTCAATCTGTTGAGACTACTTGTTCTTGTTTTTGTACTGAATTCAGGTTATTGGGGGTAGCGGGTTGTTTGTTTTTTAGTTTGTTTGATTTAGGGTGTCTCTTGAGCGGGGGGCGGGGGGCTAACAAGAAATGACTCAACTGAACCAAAATAGCTGTTGAAAACCCATCTATAGGAAGGCAAAAAGATCATATGAAATTTTACTTCACAATGAAACTTGTTTTGGATGATGTCATACTTAAGAATTTATGACTTCTTTTTTGCACTGCCAGTCAAGCTATCATGGTGAATAGGGGGAAATGGACATCTATGTGGTTAGCCAAGGAGCATCTCAGCAGTGCAGGCTGTAGTCTGAACCAAACTACTTCAAATGCAATCTTCCTGGCTCGTGGCTAATGGATTGTCTACCTTGCGACATGTTCCGTTTTACCACTAGCTGATGCCGCGTGGGCAGAATAAACAAAGGACTTTCTGTGTGACACTTTTTCTTCGTAGCATCCCTCATTGTGTGTTCCTGGGTAATTTTTATTTAATTAATATTTGGTGGTAACCATATTGGAATTGCAGCCAGCTTCTCAGTCAAGATGGAAAAGACATGGCTAAAATTGCACCAATAAAATACACAGTGCTTGTTCCTTTCAGTCTTTTCCAGGAAGCATTGCATGTATTTGCATATGTATGCACCGGTTAAGGAATTGGCTACCACGGGTTAATTTGCTAAACCTTAAACCCCGCTAAGTGGTTCTTGATTTGTTTATAGACCACCAAGACTTGGGGTGTTAATATTGGGAGGGGATGTTTGGGGACTGATGATTTTAGAACAATCACTGGCTGTACTAAATGTATCTGACGCTGCAGATAAAGCCACCCAAGGATTGTAGTGTGTGAACTCTTCCTCAGCAGGGTCAGTCTGTGGTCGAAGTGAAGGAGATAACCGTTTGAGCCAAGTGTCAGTCAGACCTGGGTTCAAAATGGCATGTAAAGCAATGGGAGAGGGCCAGGTAGGCAGGAGAGCCGGTTCTCAAGACAGTGGGAAAGCTGTCTGGACCTCAGTGAGGCAAGGCAGGAGCAAGCAGGTTTCTCTCCTGCTTTCAGGAATCCAAAGACAAAAGGCCTTTTAACCCTGTTTGGGAGATGACAAACAGGGAACCAGATAGCATTTATTTACCTGATACTAAAATTTGGCCATCCCCTGCTCAGTTATCTTTCTGGAACTTCATAGGGGTCATGTGTGTTTTTTAGGCAGCAGTGTTCAAAAGTGAGCTGATTCGTGGCAGTGTACTTACCTGTGGGCTGGAGCTCAGGCAGATCTCATCCCAGAGCTCCTTCGTCCTTGATCTTTTGAAGTTCCCCTCTACAGCAACCCAGTCCTTCCATTGCCATCCTCCGTTGAACCCAGGGCTCTAATATCTTCTCTGCTCAGTCTCTTCTTAAGCTGAAGCTTAGACAGTTGGAAATGCATTTGTGGTGCTAACAATGTGGAACAGTTGATGGTCGGAGATCAGTCATTAGCATTGCAAATAGGAAGCTTAAGGTCTGTGTTCAAGGGCGGAGTTTGGTGGTTCTACAAAGTATTTTCAGATTGTTAAGGTTTAAGCATAATCGACAATCGTTTTTCCTGTTGTGTGTTCTTCACACACAAAATTTGTATGAACTATAGGAACAGAACTAAAATGTATAGCACTTGGTGGTTATTGTTCAACTGAGTAAGAATACTTGGAGTTTTTGGTGCCTTAAAAATACAGAGCTAATAACTGTAGCCATGTGTTCACTCTGGTATGATTTAAACACAAATAACTTTTAAGTAATGATCATTGAAAAAATGTTTTCTTTTTATTTTTTAGATTATTTCTCTTTATTCAGAAGCATAAAGTTGTTTGCTGATTGCAAGAAGATGTTGCTTTGGCTCTTTCTGATTTTGTCAGCCCTGATTTCTTCGACAAATGCAGATTCTGACATATCAGTGGAAATTTGCAATGTGTGCTCCTGCGTGTCAGTTGAGAATGTGCTCTATGTCAACTGTGAGAAGGTTTCAGTCTACAGACCAAATCAGCTGAAACCGCCTTGGTCTAATTTTTATCACCTCAATTTCCAAAACAATTTTTTAAATATCCTCTATCCAAATACGTTCTTGAATTTTTCACATGCAGTATCCCTGCAGCTGGGAAATAATAAACTGCAGAACATTGAGGGAGGAGCCTTTCTTGGGCTCAGTGCATTAAAGCAGTTGCACTTGAACAACAATGAATTAAAGATTCTCCGAGCTGACACTTTCCTTGGCATAGAGAACTTGGAGTATCTCCAGGCTGACTACAATTTAATCAAGTATATTGAACGAGGAGCCTTCAATAAGCTCCACAAACTGAAAGTTCTCATTCTAAATGACAATCTGATTTCATTCCTTCCTGATAATATTTTCCGATTTGCATCTTTGACCCATCTGGATATACGAGGAAATAGAATCCAGAAGCTCCCCTATATTGGGGTTCTGGAACATATAGGCCGTGTCGTTGAATTGCAACTGGAAGATAACCCTTGGAACTGTAGCTGTGATTTGTTGCCTTTAAAAGCTTGGCTGGAGAATATGCCATATAACATTTACATAGGAGAAGCTATTTGTGAAACTCCTAGTGACTTATATGGAAGGCTTTTAAAAGAAACCAACAAACAAGAATTATGCCCCATGGGCACAGGTAGTGATTTTGATGTGCGAATCCTGCCTCCATCTCAGCTGGAAAACGGCTACACCACTCCCAATGGTCACACTACCCAAACGTCCTTACACAGATTAGTGACCAAACCACCAAAAACAACAAATCCTTCCAAGATCTCTGGGATTGTGGCAGGCAAAGCCCTCTCCAACCGCAATCTCAGTCAGATTGTGTTTTACCAAACGAGGGTGCCTCCCCTTACTCCTTGCCCAGCACCTTGCTTCTGCAAAACACATCCTTCGGATCTGGGACTAAGTGTCAACTGCCAAGAGAAAAACATACAGTCCATGTCTGAACTGATACCAAAACCTTTAAATGCCAAGAAGTTGCATGTCAATGGTAATGGCATCAAAGATGTGGACATCTCTGACTTCACTGAGTTTGAAGGACTGGATTTGCTCCATTTAGGCAGCAATCAGATTACAGTGATCAAGGGAGATGTATTCCACAATCTCACTAACTTACGCAGGCTCTATCTCAATGGCAATCAGATCGAAAGACTCTATCCTGAAGTATTTTCAGGCCTTCATAACCTGCAGTATCTGTATTTGGAATACAATTTGATTAAGGAAATCTTAGCGGGCACCTTTGACTCGATGCCA
The DNA here is from genome assembly GCA_029783875.1 of Phataginus tricuspis. Taxonomy (NCBI): domain Eukaryota; kingdom Metazoa; phylum Chordata; class Mammalia; order Pholidota; family Manidae; genus Phataginus; species Phataginus tricuspis. The sequence goes on along the minus strand of JAQQAC010016209.1, from coordinate 120,044,088 downwards.
AATTTGCAGTTACTGTATTTAAACAATAATCTCTTAAAGAGCCTGCCCGTTTACATTTTTTCTGGAGCACCCCTTGCTAGATTGAACCTGAGGAACAACAAATTCATGTACCTACCTGTCAGCGGGGTCCTTGACCAGCTGCAATCTCTTACACAGATTGACTTGGAGGGCAACCCATGGGACTGCACTTGTGACTTAGTGGCATTAAAGCTGTGGCTGGAGAAGCTGAATGAAGGGATTGTTGTGAAAGAACTAAAATGTGAGACGCCTGTGCAGTTTGCCAACATTGAACTGAAGTCCCTCAAAAATGAAATCTTATGTCCCAAACTCTTAAACAAGCCATCTGCACCACTCACGAGCCCTGCGCCTGCCATCATGTTCACCACCCCGCTGGGTCCCATTCGAAGCCCTCCTGGTGGCCCAGTGCCTCTGTCTATTCTAATCTTAAGTATCTTAGTGGTCCTCATTTTAACTGTGTTTGTTGCTTTTTGCCTTCTTGTCTTTGTACTGCGACGAAACAAGAAACCCACGGTGAAGCACGAAGGCCTGGGGAATCCTGAGTGCAGCTCCATGCAGCTGCAGCTGAGGAAACACGACCACAAAACCAATAAAAAAGATGGACTGAGCACAGAAGCTTTCGTTCCGCAAACCATAGAACAGATGAGCAAAAGCCACACCTGTGGCTTGAAAGAGTCCGAAACCGGGTTCATGTTTTCAGATCCTCCGGGACAGAAGGTGATTATGAGAAATGTTGCCGACAAGGAGAAAGATTTATTGCACGTGGATACCAGGAAGAGACTGAGCACAATTGATGAGCTGGACGAATTATTCCCAAGCAGGGATTCCAATGTGTTTATTCAGAATTTTCTTGAAAGCAAAAAGGAGTACAATAGCATAGGTGTCAGTGGCTTTGAGATCCGCTATCCAGAAAAACAACAAGACAAAAAAAACAAGAAGTCACTGATAGGCGGCAACCACAGTAAAATTGTTGTGGAGCAAAGGAAGAGCAGTGAGTATTTTGAACTGAAAGCAAAACTCCAGAGTTCCCCTGACTACCTACAGGTCCTTGAGGAGCAGACAGCTTTGAACAAGATCTAGGTCATGCAATCTTACTTCATACAGAGGACATTTATTTAATGATGAAAGTGCCTTTTGTTGACTTCTAACTTCCAAATACTATATTATCAATAGGCATAGAGGCAGGTGTTTCCAAGGGAGTCTCATTAACTGTAGCTGCAAAGATGTGTCCAGTAGAAGAGAATTTCCTTAATAGATTTTACTACATAAAACCTATACTGTGGAGTCCTATGGGGATACTGCAAACTCTATTGCCAAAGGGATGCTCTGTATACATAATACACTGAATTTAACCTCAAGAGGCAAATCTGTTTTGTACCCCAATGCAAAACCTTCGTCTCTTTGTGCTTTGTAAAGCAAACTCAAGAAAACTGGTACCAGTGTCTGTACCTCAGCTGGGTCCTTCATCTTGCACGTAGATTAAGTTGGTGGAACTGGACTAATCCTTTTGATTTGTGGCATTGTAACAACTCTGTAAAGATTATCTGAAAAGTAAACAAAACAAACAAAAAAAAACAAGCATGCAAAGAGAGAACATTCGATAGTATTTGTAAATTGGTAACCTTTATGGCCTGCATCTTGAAACCACTGGATTTATAATGTTAAATTGTGCAAATATTTGTTTAAAATATACCATGCATTACATTACTATAAAATAAATTTGAACACTTTAAGCATTACCTGTCTATACATAAAACCTACAAGAGAAAAAAAATTAACGTGAGTTACATAGCATTTGTGGTGATCTGAAGAAATACGTGATGTTTATCAGAATTAAACATGGCTCAAATAAAACTTAACATTAGAGTTTGTTCTCAGTTATGTGAAATACCCACAATCCTTAAAGGTTGTCCAAAATTAGCAAAGTGCTTACCGTGTGAGCGCACCCAAAGCTATTTTTGTAACATAATTCATATTTATGAAGTACTTTGTATACTCAATAGGAAAATATGTATTCCTTAATATGTATTTAATATGCCTGACTTGCTTTCCTGATCACAGGGAATTTATCAGTAAGTATAAATTTAGACAGAAAAAATATACCAAACTGAAACTGAAGCTTCTGTGTACAGAAATATTCTGGACATTGTGATCAGGTATAATTTAAAATCAAAACAAACAAAAAAAAACACAAAAAAAATCCAAAAAAAACCCACTTCTGTGCTATTCTTGAGAATTTAGCATATTACCTTCAGATCTGTTACCAACTGTGCATTTTAAAATAGGTTCCTTAGTTTTATAGTATCGTATCTGGGGCAGTTGTTATTTGCCATTAGCTGTCTTGCTTTTCTGGATTCTGTGAGCTTAATTCAAATAGTTTCACTACAAATATTTTAAAAACTAATGAGTAAGGTTAGTAGTTCTGTCTTGTATGCATCAGTCTCCTGGTCTCTCATCACTCTGATTATTCTCAGATAATCCAGTAGAACAGTAAACATCCGGGTAATCTTGGCTACCACACCCACGCTGTAAAATGCTTTCATTGGTTTCAGATGAGTTCACAGTCTTGCAGCTACGAATTATGTGCCACTGTGTTTGCTTGTGCTATTAACTTCTAAGTCAAAAGTGGTCCAAGGAAAGAAGTACTTGATAATGGGAGATATTTGAAGTTTTTTAGGAACTCCCGATTAGCAGCGTGACATCCCCAAACAAATTGCCTTCTTGGCCTGCCTGCATATACATAACTTTTGTGCTCCATCTCTTACCATTCCTGTATTAATCAGTAAGATGACCAAGAAGGTAAACATAGACATTCTTCATGTATTTCAAGTGGCAGATGTTTTGGTGCAGCTTCCAAAATTATATTATAAAGTGGTAACAGCAGTCCCTTTATTAATTACCGATTTCAGGGCTTTATATGTTTGTTTCAAGATAAAAACAAACAACTTGGCATTCTTGGAGGTGTGTGTATGTGTATGTGTGTGTGTGTGTGTGTGTACTTGGATGTATTTGCATACATATAGATAATTTGGAGATTTTTTTTAAATAGCAAAATTGTCTCCATATGTGTGTGCTGGTGCTCTTAAAACTTTAATGTATAATTTTAATTTTCTTGACAGTGTGAAAACTTTATATGAATATTAAAAAAATACAAACAAATACTTGCTTTCTGATCTTGAAAGAAAAGATATGGCGATGTGTGCCCAACAGCCTGTTTTCATCTACAGTTTCATAAGGACTTTTAATATGCAATTACCATGCTTGCATGCATCCATGGATTAAAGGGCTCCTAATGCATACTGACAGGATAAAGACGCAAAGGCTTCAAAGAAAGTGTTTTAGTTTATCCTGTCAATAAAGTATGGATTGAGGAATCTTAAACAGACACTTATGAGAGAAAACGGAAAGCTCCATCCATAATCTGGGGATAATAGTTCATGAGGATGATGCCTTTTATTCAGTGTGGTGATGCTTTGAAGATGTTTCAAGGTTTCTGCAGTTGTCAATGGCTAGAGTACCTGCCACCATCTCAAAGCTTGCTGTAGCATATTGGCTATCTCATACTCTTCTGATTAAAGGTATAAATGTTTAACATTTTAAGAAAAGTAATTTAAATATATGTGGTTATTTGGAGGTTTAATTGTAAGTGAATGACAGTAACAAATCCTTGGTTAAGGCTGATATATTTTCCTTAACTGAAGGCATTGTGCCTACATTATACAGTGTATACGTACACTATTTTGCACCTCTCATCATTTCTACTTGTACATTTTATGATAATGTAGTTAGGCATAAGTTTTGAGTTGAAAACAAGAGCAGTTAAAATACTACATTTTTATTGGCTTCAACTATAACCTTGATGATAGTTTAACCCCTTGAGAAATGAGATATATGCCAGTACAGCATTTTTAGTAGTTTGATTTGAATCTAGAAAATCCAAGAAGTGCTCATTTCTAATGTGGTCTGACACATCATGGGCTTCTTGGCATTGTATCATGTGCTTGGACTCAGAGTGGTTGTAAAGAAAATGAGATCAAATGAAATCAGTGAAGGGGTTGAGATAATATGTCTGTGTAATATAAATCAAGTTTTAAATTATTTTTTTATGAAATCAATAAAGATGATTCAATTCTTTAAAAGTAAATCTGTGTAATTTTATGAGAAAGCAGCTATTAAAATGCAGTGACTCAAGTCTATAAGGCAATTTATATTCTGTATTTACTTTTCCATTCTGATTACAAAACTGAATAAATATATTAACTAGAAAATTATTTAAGACCAGCTTTCTTTTGTTGCTTTTTAAAAACATTTAATTCTTTAAGCCATAAGGATGCATAAATTATACAGGGCATGGCCTCATGAGTAATATCAACAGGTATTGCAGAAAGAATACATCTAGAAATGTATGGCAGTAATATTATTCTATAGTACCTTTTGCATGATTTGTGCATTGACGTTGTATGAAATGAGCACAGTGAGTTTTTTTTTTTGTTATTGTTATCGCATCCAAAGAGCTGGGGAGAAAATATATTAAGAATGTATTTATAATCACTATTTTGAAATAAAGTAAAGAAAAGATATTGTATTGTTTTTACCCTGATTTGATTAATAGTATTTTAGGTTAGTTTATAAGACAAAAATAAAATAATACTATAAAAGCGGTTGTAAATCACAGAAAGGAGTTGTTTTAATGACTTCTGTTTGCTTTTAATAACATCCAAGTACTAGAGGGGATTTATGAAATGCCATTTTTATGAACGTATTAATAAAATTGTTTGCTGCAATGGTATTTCTGAAGCCACAGATTGTTAAATATATTTATCTTTCCATTATTTTTCAGAAGAAATAAAGCAGTAACCAAATTGATCTTTTCACCTATATTTGAGGGTAAGATATAGAGCTTTGGAATATTGTTTGTATTAAACTTAATTGCTAAATCTATGTTAAGAGATGCGTTCTTTCCAAACATCCTTGCAATCTGTGTTCTTTTCCACTGGCAGCCTCTTTGGAGAACAGTCAGTGCCAAGATCAACATGCTTTGATTCTTGCCCATTCCCATTAATCTGTTGGAATCTGACATAACTGTAGATAAGCAAATATTAATATTCAATCCCAGCTATCTACTTAAATCCTTTCAAAAGGACTTCAGGACCTCTGTAATCCATGGCCAGCCTGACCAGTTACAGGTTAGTTACCCATTTATGGGGTAGATTATGATTTTTATTTGGTTCTTTCAAAGATGGCAAAATCATCAGTCCATCACTTCACCAGAGTTTTATGATTGAGAAAAAATGGAACTACTACATTAGGGTTAATGTGAGTGCAGCAAAGATTATGAACAGATCACAAGGCATGTTTCCTTGTGGGAAAAGATGGAAACAGAGGGAAATAGAATATAAATTAAGATTGCTGTGGCTTTGGGTCTAGACCTGGCTAGGCTGAAGATGGGAACAGTATAGATGGCACCGACAAGTACTTTTGGACTAAATGTTTTATGTATTTATAGGATATACATCACGTGATTGTATGACTTACTTTAGTTCTTTATGAGTACCGAGCACAGGATTTGGGGTCCCAGCCACTCAAGTTATGTAGACAAGTGGCATCAAATGAAGGTTTGGCTTCATTTCCAGTGCTCATTCATTTAGTCACTATGGTCAGATGGGCTGAACTAAAATATCCTGTTTGTGGCTTCACTTCCTGGGAATAATCGGTGACATATATCAAGTTCACCTGGAAATTTTTAACCCCCAATTTCAGATTTGATGGGGATCTGTCCTGTGTTAAATTAAAAGCAAATGGGAGGTTGAATGAATTTTAATAACTTATTTAGTGCAAAACTGCCCTTAATCTAATTTTGAATTTCATCTTTATTTAAGTTCTCACTGGTTGATAAGAGTGCATTTCAGAAGGGCAAGTGAAGGAAAGCAAACTGTTGTTTATCGTATATGAAATACTATGACTTTTTAATGTTTTAAAGATTATTTTTAGCCTGTGGCTTCTATGTATACAGAGGGAAAATGAAGTGAGACTCTGAGGCAGCTACTTGAATCCTTGGAGCCAAATAACTGCTATTGAGTATAAAAAGATTCAAATTTTTCATTAAATCGTAGTTACAAGATCCACTAACAATAGAACTCAGAACCAGGGAAGAATTAGTCAGCCATCCACCTTTAGGGTGCTTTTGTAAGCACTGGCTAAACAGGAATTCTGGCGATTTCAATAATACATCAAAAATGAAAAATTACTTGTTGAACTTAAAAAGCTCATGAATAAGCCTTCAGAGAGATGGTATGAATATGTAATGAAAAATATAAAACTTCCAAATTAACTATAGGAAGGAAATAGCCTTCTAAAGTTCTTGACCAATACATTTCTCTTAGTTGGCATCTCCCAAATGCTAGATCATCTTCTCTGCTGCTGGTTGGCAGCCTAAGGACGCCGTGTCGTGTCATGGGTACTGCTCACAGAAGCCGGTGGGAGTCGCAGTGAGCTCAGTTCTCCCTCCTGGGAATTCCAGTGTATATTTCTGTCATTGTGCCATGTAAACTGAACCATTGTGGTAAAATTCTGAAGTTGATAATTCAGTAATTTTAATGCTGTTTTCACTAATAAAGGTGTTTTCTTATAGGTCATATTTGTAGCCAACCAGTGTGTTTATTAGTGTGAAACTAGTGAAGCTCAACCTCAAAAAGAAATGCAAATAATCTGTTTCTTTGCTGATGCAGTTCAATGAGTTTGTATGATAGGCCAGGTATACCTACCTACTTACCTAAACACACATACATACACACAAACACACAAAGACACAGAGGAATACACATAAATAGTGAATTGTGCACAAAGGGAATTATTTACTTGATGTAAACAAATAAAATGTGTCTACCTTGACTACCTAGATTATTTCAAATCAAAGTAGGTTTGGGAGCCCAAATGATAATTGGCGTGTTCTTTGCTTCACCTTAAATTGAATCCTGATCCCTGTGTCATAATTTAGTAGAATTTAGGCCCAGTTTATCTCCCAGGACTTCCTTGAATTCTGTAATGTCTACTGTCCTCACTTTTGGTTTTGATTTTCCTTATTTGTTAACTTTATCATCATTATAATCCTCAGTCTATAAGTTTACTTAACATACAGCGCAGTATGTAAGTCACAGGTACCCAACGCTGGTGAAAGTCAATGCTGCTACTATCTTTCAAAAAACATTATTCAGAGAAACATATAGGGACATCTAGATCCCAAAGAACCCAGAGTACAGATTTGATTAGAAATTGGTAGAACATTATGGTTAAAAAAGAAAAAGAAAAGGTAAGTTGAAAATGATTGACTAAAGAGCTGTATACTTAAGTGAAGATCAGGGAGGATAAGGGCAAAGTATTGAGAGAAAAAAATATTTGCTTTTCAGCTAGAACTCAGAATCCGATTACTGAACAAGAAGTATGGTAAATTATGTCAAATCATAGACTTCTTTCTCCTTCTCTCTCTCTCTCTGCTTTATTCCTTTTAAATATACATGAAATCCAGGCTGTATCAACACAACATTCCTAAGTTTTTAAAGAATTCACTGGTCAATTAAGACAACTAGTTACCCTTTCAGTGCCCATGGAATTTTTTTCCTGGGATGACTGACATGGTTTGAGTAATTGTCGGGGCCTCCTGATAACAGCTCTAGCTATAAAACCTAATACATAGTATTTGTGTTTAATGAGAATAGGAGGTGAAACATGCATATTACATATAATGAATTTTGATAGAGAGCAAAATAAATCAATACAAACATCTGGGTTCCTAATCTTGTGGTAAAAAAAAACTGCTAAGCTCTTGGTTTGTTTTCAGAAATTGTATTTCAATACAAATTACCTAGTGTGTAATTCAGAAGCCATTTCCTGCAAGAATCCCCAGGAAGCCATGTCTCTGCCATGGGTTGCTTTGCTCCATAGCAGCATGTGTCACATTTGCCAAGACCTCCCTGCTGAAAATTCTTCTCTTCTGCTGCTATGAACAGCCAACGTCATCTAAGGCATGGGCTAGCTGAGGGAGATATTTTTCACTGTTGTTTCGTTATTAGTGGCAGTATACAAAAAAATCTAGGATTCTGTGTCCGACCATATATTTGCCATTGTAGTATTACCAACTAGAGAGGATTTCGGTTTTATATATACTTTTCACGTTGCTATATTTGTTTTTATTTACCAGTTATCTTCCAGCCCACATCAGCTACTAGTTGTTTTATTCATAGCTCTCCTTCAAAATGGAAGATAATATCCACCCTGACAACTCAGTTATTTATAGATAGAATCATCACATTTATATCTGCTCATTTCATTCTATACCTTCTAAAAATATAGAAAATTTCACTACAGTAAGTGATTAATTTAAAAGGAGGTCCTGCTGACACAAAAATAATTACAAGAAGATAGAGTGATCATGAAAAAAGTTAACTTTAAGAAGCTGTTTCTTGAGTTAGATCTCCTTGTATTGGAACTGGAATGCAGCACTTTAACTCCTGAGCTGGACTCAAATCTTTTGCTCTGGGGTCCCTGCAATAACTAAAGTATATTATTGCCGACATGTGGGCAAGTTTGACATGTGTTGCCATAAACATGGCTGTTATTTTCTTCTCGCACTCTATTTCAGAAAATGGTCATTTGCTCGAATTTGGCACAGCTGCTGAAATGCTCCTGTATCAATTCTCACCATGACAATTCACAAAGCATTTTTTTCTATATGTAACTAAGCAGCTACACAGAAATATGTATTGGAAATTGGATAAAACCATCAGGATTAAGAGGAGAACTAGTGTGTCCTTAGGAAAAGAGGGCTTTTAAGAGAACCCAGACACAGACATTTTAATAAAACTACGTCAAGGTAGATCACCTTCCTTTTAACTTGTTGACTTTTTGTAGGCTTCAGTGTGTGCATGATAAAGGAAGTAGGACTCGGCTCATAAACAGCATTCCCATTCTCTGCAGTCATCTTGGTTGCCCAGACTGTGCTGCAGTATAGAAGGTGTGGGAACGTTTGATCATTTAATCTCAAATGCAGATCTGATTTCAGCAGCTCATTTGAATAAAAACACATTGGAGAAGGCCATTTTCGAACGTGATGTTCCTACTGTAGTCAAGTGAAACTGAACTAAACAGTCTATTCCATTTTAAAGGTTATCAGAGCAGGGTTAAATCAAGAGCCTGTTGTTGAATAGTCATCGTCAATGTTTAAGAACCATCATAGGAAGATGGGAGTGTACATGCTCATCGAATTTCCAAATGGGGTCATTTGTCCCATTTCCTTTCCTAGAGCTAGAGAGGGAAGGTGACTTGCCCAAGGTCAAATAACATATTAAGGCCAATCTGGTCTGCAGGCTGATTCTCCTGACTCACAGGATAATGCTATTTCCATTACACTGTTCTATTTGGAAGCTCCAGAGGGGAGAATGAGGATCTGTGGGGGAGGCTTTAGGGAGACATCCCAATATAGCATAAGGACATTTTCCAGAAGGTTTTGTAGCAGTCCATAACAGGAATGAGCTAGATTCAAAATACAGAGTTTTTTATCCATGGAAGTGTCCAATATGAAAATGGTTCTCACAAGGGGGATGGGTGTTACTCAAGATAACTGATCTGAATGCAAGGTCGGACTAGATGATGTTGGCGGTCACATCTAACTCAAAGATCCTAGGATTCTCTGGTTCATACACTAAAGTTATATATTAAGCAAGTCAAAACTAGCAAATATGTTTTTTGCCCAAGCATTCAAATAGTCTGTAGTAGTTTCATTACTAAGAGGTGATACACACAAGGTATTAGAATAACCAATGAATAACCCAAAATACTAGTGAGATATTAAGCATCATTTCAGAAGAGATGTAAGTTTCCCTCTAATTTTTAGCATTTCCATTTTGTGTCAGCATTCCAAGGAGAAGAGCCTCTCATGTCTAATTTTTTTACAAAGGGAAAAACAACCTCCTTTGTACATTGCACTGCAGATGGCAGTCTCGTAACAACCTCACACTAGAAATGATAAGACGTGCTTATATTTCTTATTTCAGTCCTACATTTCAATTTTGAGGTTATTTCTTGAGCTTGGCAAATGAAACACCAAGGTTAGTTTATTGTAATATCATCTTCTCTAATTGGAGGTGAGCCTATTTTTTTTATTATTTACCCTCAATTAGATAGAATTGAAAATTATTCCAAAGAACTTTAATTCAGGTTATAGCTCAACAGACTATATTAAATATATTAAAAAGAGCAACTACAAATTATCTGAACTATAAAAACATACTCTCAGAAATTCATATTTGAATCACATTCCTTAGAGACAGAAAGTTTTCTTTCTACAAAAAAAAAAAAGAAGAAGAAGGAAAAGAAAAATCCCTTCAGCCCTCAGTGGTTTGGGTTGTTTACTTTAGGTATCGTTGGTTTTTAAAGATTCTGAGTACATCCAAGATCACTCTGAAATGCAATTCTGAGTTTGTTTTCATTCAAAGCCATTAACCAGAGCCCCCTTAAAAGTGGCTGCTGTGCATTCACTGAAGTACTAGATAGTAATTCATTCAAAATCTGCAGTTTATGCTTTGGAATCATACTTCACCTGTAAACAGCCACAGTGTTAAATGTACAAATAAGCTCAACCCAATTATTGTTTTGTTGAAATAGAGAAGAATAGAAGGGAATACAGATATTTAGTTTGCTTTGTTGCTGACAGGTCAGGATGTCTCCTAAAGCAAGGCATATTGACCTGGCCTCCCCTCGCTCCTCATCTACTTGCCCACTGACGGCCACCACGTCACCCTGCCTGCTTCCCCAGCCAGCACCTTAGCTCCTCACTCTAACTCCTTTTTATTGTGGCCAGATGCTCTAAGAGTAAACTCCCCACCCCAAATAAAGCTCCTGATTAGGTTTAATGTTTTTCTTTCTACCTGATTCACATCCAGAGACCAAATTCACATTGCAGCCAATTCACATGTGCATTAGTATGTCAGTACTCTCAGAGGGGTTTGCATATTTATGAGTGGATATTCATGGGTAGAGGAGGAAACCATGCTAGGAAAAGAAATGGTTGCATGTGGGGCCTGTGACAAGCAGTGGACTGAGGCCTCCCTTGGTATCCTTCAGTCAGACTATGTGTAAGCTGGTGCAGCTCAGAAGGACTGGAACTGGGAGACTGGCTTAAACGTGCTCTCCTATGACCCACGTTAGGTCCTCTGAGTGGCTTTCATTCATTCAGCCTTACTCATTTTGGAGTGGGGAAGGAGAATCAGGTAAGGCTCTCCTGTGGATTTGACATTTAAATTAAAGCCCTGAAGGGTGAGTTCAAATTAGTTGTTGAAGAGTGAGGTCAGGGGAAGGCATTTGAAGCTGAGGGAACAACATAGGCTAAGACCCCAGTGTCAGAATTAACTCACTGTGTGGTGGTAGTGACGTCAGCAGTGACTAGACTAGGGACTGGCAGGCTTGCTCTGCAAAGGGCCAGATAGCAAACACATGAGGCTCTGTGGGCTGTATGGTCTTTGTTACAACTAGTTAACTCTCCTATGTAACATGGAAGTAGCCATAAACACTACTTAAACAAATGAGTGTGACTGTGTTCCAATAAAACTTTATTAACAAAACAGGTAGTGGGTGGATTTGGCCCAAAGGTTCTAGGTGCCAACCCGTAGACTACACTGTGAAGGGCCTGGTAGCATTCTGACTACCAGATGCTTTGGGAAGTGAATGAACGTTTTAAAACACATTGAGGTGGCATGCCTACGTTGGTGTAGGACAGACTACTGAGAGTTGTATTGAGGCTGAACTAGAGGGAATGAGGAGTGGAGTGTAAGTGGGGAAACCAGTAAAGGGGACCTGGCAGTAGTACCGAAAAAAGCCCAAGGTGATCCTAAGCTATTAGAGATGAAGGAAGTATATAGTTGTTGGTGACATTTTGAATGCAGACTCTGCAGGCCTTGCCAATAGACTGGAAATGCCAGTCAAGTGGGATTTGCAGAGTTCTCTGCCATGAGTTACCCGGCTGATGAATATGCCACTTGCTGAGATGAGGAACTCTAGGGGCCAGGTGGCTGGGAGAGTTGATTTCAAGAGAGTAAGAGCACCGTTTTGGATATGTTCAATTTGAAATGGCTGGAAGTCTTCAAGCTGTCAGGTAGATGACTGCCTTTGTCCAACAGGAGCTCTGAGGGGCAGCTTAGGGAAGAGAATTGAGAATTGTCCTCACTGGCACTGAAGGTCATGGAAGGAGGTCACAGGTTGGGAAAACAGGGCCCGGCAACTAGTGCGGCTGCTGTAGGGCTTTGTTCTGCGGTGCTGTCTGTGTGCCAGCTATATCCCAATCACCTGAGGGCCTTGGTAAACTCTAGACTCTCAGGCCCCTTCTGAATCAGAATAGCTGTGGGCAGGGCCCACAAATGTGCATCTTGATGCTTTGCAAGTTTTTCTTATTTACATTAATTGTGAGCCTTTGCTGTTGTGGTAACTTGGAAGAGAATACACCTGCACGAAAGAGAAATCAGAACCCGACAGCTGGAGGGAAAACCAGGAGGCTACGGGCACCTGGGAGCAAAGAGCAGAGCCTTTCAAGAAGGACGGCATGACGGCCCATGTCCTGTGTTGCTGAGAGACGCCAGTGCTATTTCACCAGGCTTTTCTGGTACCGGTCTCGCTTGGATTGCATTCAGGGCAGATGTCCGAACAGCTGTGGGACTCCATGCCCTAGCAGAAGACAGAATCGCAGACAGGAAGTCGGAGATGGTCTAAGAAATGAGACAAGAATCAGGACTAGAATACTGGGCAAAATGGAAGCCAAAGACAGTGCAAAGAGGACTCCAGGATTCCAGAGGTGACACATGGAAACAGCAAAGCCAGCATCAGAGCCACATCCTGCTGGGCAAGGATAGGAAAGGACAAGAGGTCAAAATGAGCACCTAGAGTCAGTACGAGAGAGCTCAAGGTGTGCTGTCATGGAAGGTCACCAAATGCCAGCACTTTTTAAGAAGCTTTACTCGCAGTGGGGCTGCCCCAGCAAGGATAAGATGCAAACAGGGGAATCTTGGAGCTTCAGCTGTTTTCTGTAGGCTTTGTAATGGAGCAAATTCTCTCAGGAAAACTCCACCCCCACCCATCTGCACCACAGCAACATTTCCTTAATAGGGAATATTCTTTACATTCAAGTTAATCTACATCCACTGCATGCCTAGCGGGTGTCTTCTCTGCGTTCAGTGCTGGAGGGTACTGAAGAGCTGCACCAAGTCACAGCCCCCAAAGAGATCACAACCCAGTAGAGGAAACAGGTCTGAAAGTGACTCAATAGAACATCACGTCCTCAGTGCTACAGTATGAAGACAATGTGCTACCTGAACAGGTGTTCCATTATCAGGAGCAAGAAAGGCTTCATGGTGGAGGCATCACTTAACCTTACCTTTGAAGGATGGATTGGGTTTTGATAAGTGGTGATGGAAGTTCCAGGTAAGTGAACAGTTTGTGTAAAGGCAGGGAGGGTGAGAGAACCTGGTGTTCTCAGCATACTGGGTGGTTCCGTGTGACTGGAGCATTGCCTCCCCAGCGGTTTCACTAACTGCTGGAAGACTCATTGTTACCTCAAGCTCAGCATACATCAGACTGATCTTATCATTTTCCCTGCACAGAATGTTCTTCCAGTCACTGCCATCCTGGTTATTCCAGCCAGAAACTTGGGCATCACCCTGAGCCCCAGTCTGTCCCTCACCCCACATCGGCAAGGCCTGGGGACATTTCCAGGCTCTCTCTTTTACACCTCCTTGCCACCATCATGTTCCTAGACCTCTGCTGAGGCCCCTTTGCTACTTTCCCACCCAACCTGCCTCCATGCCCTCCCACCCACTTTCCACACAACCTCAGCCATAGTTATCTTAAACTCCAAGTCACACTCAAATCCCTTCAGTGATTTCCCCGTTGCCTTTAGGCCGAGATGAAAATAGCCAAGAATTGTCATTTATCGAGTGTTTATTACATGCCAGCCACTGTTCTAAGCACTTAGCATGTACCATCTAAATGAATTCTTATAACAACTTAATGTTGTAGGGCATTACTGTTGACCCCAATTTACAGATGAAGAAATGGAGGAAAGGGAGAGTTTAAACGCTTGCCCAAGGTTATACGCTAGCAAGTACTGGAGTTGGAAAACAGACCTAGGCATTCTGGCTACATATCTCAGACATTTCTTTACTATGCTACATGTTCTACAAAATGTGAATTCTTTAGCGTGCATGGTCTACATACCCAGCATAGCTGGCCTCTGCTTGTCTTCTATAGCCTTACCTCGTGCCATTGTTATGAACTCTCCCTTAATATTCTGTGTAGCATACTGAAGTAAAAGGCTGCAATTATATGAATGTGGTGTGCTCCTATCGTCAGGCTCTTGAACATGTAGCTGCATCCTTCAGTCCAAGCCACCCTTTGCTCCTCTCTTCGCCAGGTTGACGTCTATTCTCGTCTTGTATCTCAGCTTACTTGCCACCTCCCTCAGGAAGCCCCTCCTATATACATACCACAGTGCCCTGTGCTAACCCCTGTATCAACACTTGTGCCTGGTATCAAAATTGCATGTCTTCTTATCTGTCTCTTGGATTAAAATAAGGGCTCCTGGAGTGCAGGATCCATATTCTATTAATCTTATATCCTCAGAGCCTAGCATAGTACCTGGCACCTGGTAGGTGGTGAACAGATATTTACTGAATCAATAAATATAGTAGTTGGTAAGACAGCAGATAAAGTCTGGGAGAGGTAGTTTGGAGTCAAATCTTTAAAAGTTTTGGATCTCATGCTAAAATATTTGTATTTTATTCTGCAGGAAATAGGGATCCATTAAAGAGTTTTGAGAAGGAAGAGACATAATCTGAACTTTTTATTTAGGAAGATGAATTTAATACTCCATGGAGTTTGGAGAGAGGATTTTGAAGGCAAGAAAATAATTAGGATGTTATTAAGATACTTAGAAAATTAGGATATCAGTCAATTCTTGCTGTGTGAAAGAACTACTTTGAAATTTAGCAGCATACATCATGAGTTAGGTAGGGTGGCTCCGGTTCAGGCTTTGCATCTGTGGGTTAGCTACAGAGGCTGTGCTACAGATTGCACGAATGTGGGTTGGCTGACCAAGGCTGGCTTGTCTCCAGCCCATGGGTTCAGTACTGTCTTCTTCATGTGTCTCTCATTCTTCTGGGACCAGCTGGCCACCTAGGGGAAGCTCTTCTCACATGACTGTCAGAAGCACAAGAGAAGAAGCCCAACAACACAAGTACACATCAAGCCCCTAAACTTGCATCATGTCATTGACCAAAGAAAGTACGTGAGCAAGTCCAACACCAAAGGGGCAGGGAGAAAGACTCCTCTCCGGAGGTTAAAGGGGAGGGAGTAACTGTTTGCTAAACAATGATCTAATCTACCATGGACGCTATTGCTATAGTCTAGATAATGGGAGAGTAAGGAGGCATGCCTTGCCTTAAAACCTGAAACAAAATTTTAGGGGATGGGTAATCATATATACTTTTTTAAATCTTACTTTCACTCCCACCTTTCAGAATCATTAGTAACATTAGCTATTGTTACTAATCAAAGTATCATATCCCTGAGGTCCAGTGGGATGGAATAAAAGCTTGGGAGACACTGCTTTAGATGAGAGGAGAAACACAGAAAAAGACAAATACCTGGATACAGAGTAAGGAGAAAGAGTATCAGGGAATAAATGATGAGTAGCACGTGATGGCTTAAATGAAGGTAAAGTATGGGAGGAAGGAATTCAATCATTCAAGATGCATCTGTTATGTACAGTCCCTTTTCACAGACACAAATAAGATGTGGTTTCTGTTCACACAGATCTGACAGTCTAGTGGACACAAGACTTGTACACATAAGACATACCTCCAAATACGTATTATGTGATCTGGAAAGAGGTAAATGCCATAGGGAGAGAAGAAATTGTGTGAACTTAATTCTACCTGTAGAGATCAACTGTGGAGGAGGTGCTGACAAAGCTGAGACGTGAACAGGTGGTAGAGAGGGTGAGGCCTAAGCTAAGGCACAGGGCCCAACATGTGTGGAATGCACGTGAGGCACAGTCTGTGAAGGGTTAGGGGGCAGTGGGGTTGGGTATTTAGGTATTCTTCAGTTTCTTTTAATAGCAAAAGACAGAACATCAGCCTGAATTAGCTTAGACAAAAGGAAATTTCCAGGAAGGATTCCAAGACATCTCAGAAAACCGTAAGATGGGCAGGGAAAGAGAAGAGCTGGCTAAGAAGTCACTAACCACAAGAAGTTCCAGATATCTCTCGGCAGTTCACATCCCTGCTTGTCTCTCGGTTTCCTCTTTCCCACTACTCTTCTCTCTCAAAGCAATCTATCCGCAAATTATTTTGAGTATACCTTTAACATATATCCAGTATCTTCCCACTTCCCACCACTCCGCAACTGTCAACTAGGTCATCGCTGTCTTTCACCCAGATACTAGAATAGCCTTCACGTTAGCCTTCCTGCTTTGACCCTTGTTCTCTTCAGTCTGTTCTCAACATGATAGGTAAAGGGATCCTTTGATTTGAATTGAAA
The DNA here is from genome assembly GCA_029783875.1 of Phataginus tricuspis. Lineage (NCBI taxonomy): Eukaryota > Metazoa > Chordata > Mammalia > Pholidota > Manidae > Phataginus > Phataginus tricuspis. The sequence continues at coordinate 120,027,492 of JAQQAC010016209.1, read as the reverse complement.
ACAATTCATTCCAGATCACGCCACTTCTCTTTTCCAAACTCTCCACGGTACACCATTTCTCTCAGAATAAGAAACTAAAGTTCTTATTATGGGTTATAATAGCCTACACAATCTAACCTCAATTACTGTTCCAACCTTGTCACCTATTACTTTCTCCCTCATTCACTCTGTTCTGGATATACTGGCCTCCTGGCTGTTTTTCTGACATGCCAGATACATTCTCACTTTTTAGTCTTTGCCATTTCTCCTTCTTGGAACACTCTTTCCCAGAGCCTCATAACTCACTCCTTTACTTCCTTAGGTCTTGGCTCAAAAATTATCTTCTCAATGAAACCTACCATGACTTCCCAATTTAAAACTGCAACCTACATACTGTACTTCCTCTTCACCCTGCTCTGCACACTGCCCAGCCACCACTGATATGTATCACCTTCCAGCATGCCATGTAATTCACTATGTCTGTTGTTGCATATCTTCCTCCTCTAGAACTTAAAGTCCACAAAAATAGAAATGTTCATATGTTTTGCTCACTCTATATCCCCAGTACCTAGATCAATGTCTGGCAAGAAATAGGTGTTTAATAATTCTGTTGAATGAATGAATGAAACTATAAGAAGATGACAGTTCTCATTTGAACTCCATGGGTGGAGGATATGTGTGCAAGAGCCTTGGGGTAAGGTGAGAGAAAGAGCTGCAAGAAGGGAAGTGCTGTCCTGGCAGATGAAGCAATCATTCCACAGGTCAGTCACAGTGTCATCTCCCCTATGTCATCTGCCCCAGTTCCCAGTTAGCAGTACTCTCCTCTCTGTTCTCAAGGCTCTTTAAACAATCCTCCATAAGAGCATGAATTTGGATTCATTCTCAGCTGATTATTTAGAAGTCTTTTCCCTTGGCAGTGTTGAACTACCTGAACCACGTGCTCCTAGAAAAGAGTTATGGTGAAGAAATAACTCCCTGGCCTTTCTTTCCATGTTCCCTGAGATGGCTTGCTACCAAGAACCACTCTTCCCCACATGACTCAGCTGAGTCTCACGAATGACCCCTTGAATACCTATGACAAGACCACACACAGAACTTCCACATTCCCGTCCTTTGTCTTATAAATGATAACCTGACATATTTGTCCCCGCTGACAAATCAGAACAGAGTGGCCACTAACTGGACTGCACTGAATTTTGCTGGGCTTCTCTTCCTGTCCAGAGCCCTTGAATGTTGACCTACCCTCAGCCTGAACCAGTATACAACCCCTCTTTAAAGTATAAAGCCTCATCTTGAAGGTACAACATTCTCTGGCCTTCCATGCCATCATGCCATCCTCGCTCAGGCCGCCTCCCCACACCCAGTTCTTTCTAGACCTATTCTTCCTTGTAAAAGAAAAGCTCTTCTGTGCCCCACCACTGAAATAATCAGAGATCTCATGATTAGAGCTCTATATTGCAATAGCTCTGCTCTCTTTATTATAATTATCTCTTTTCCCCTAATGCAATAATTATTTCCAACAAATTTTCTCCTTATGTAAGTTCATATTTGTTTTTATTTGACATGCTCCGCTAGATTTTGCTTTTCTTCTGGACAGGACAACACATGATTCAACTCTATACCCTTGGTACCTAGCAGCAGGCTCTCCAACATAGGCATTGTTATATATTAGCTGAATGAACACAGGGATGAATACATACTACATGCCAGGTGCTGAGGTATACGCTTGGAAAGACAAAGGAGAACAAGACCTACTCCTTCCTTTAAAGATCCTGCAGCTAAGAGAGTTCCTTCCAGCAACATTTCTCTTCACACAGAAGTTTGGCACCATTTAGGCAAAAATCTCACTTTGTACCTATACCACAGAAGTAAACTAAATCATGCATCAGCCTGCATTTCTGGCTGTTTATCTCCAGTCTGAATTAGAAAGGACTGAAGTCAAGGTGTTTTCTCAATCAAGTGGAAGAGTCTGTTTTTCCTTCTAACTCAGCAAAGCCCTTGAGGGAGTTTGGGGTTATTGTTTTTAAAACCTTGAAAGCTGGGCCGGCAGAGCATTTGTCCTACTGCTATTGGTGGGTGTACTCTGCTAAGCTCAAACAAAGCTTTTGTTGCCAGGATCAGGGTTGTTCTAATTCTTTTCAGGCAGCTCAGGGATGAAATCATTGAGCACTGCAGATTTTTTAAAATGGCTCTCAACTATTCCATTCAAGGTAAAGTCTTTGCACCCTTCTAGCCATTCCTACATGGGGTCTTTATGTTTTCCAGTTTGCCCACGTTTTGAGTGATAGGGAAGGTGTCGGTTTCATTTCTTTCTTTGCCTCCCTTTCCTGTTTTTCTCTTTCTCTGTAAGGAAGGATCAGTTGTCATTTTCTTTTTTGTGCATCTCTGCTCTGCTGTTGGAGGAAGGAGGGTCTTGGTGAACTGTCACCTTTCTGTGAACAGAGCTCACCTTTGGAGTGTGACTCTGCTGTTTGTCTTGGAAATAAAGCAGCAGGCTGGGTGGTCTACTCAGTTGCACTTGGGTCTCAGTAATTAGAACCCTGTGGATCAAAGAGCAACAGAGTGAAGAGAAGGAGCCTGCTCTCTCTAACTTGAAGCTGAGTTTCCATTTTGGCCCTGCTGGTACCAAAGTAAAACTGGCAACAAAGCCACTCTCGTTAAGGAGACTCACTGTGTGCACCATCCTTCTTCCCATGGGGCTTCTGTTCATAGACGTGGAGTTGGTGTGTCCCATGGGAAGTGGATTTGGGGAGGAAGGGGCTCTACAGGTGACACCCTGCTCCACGAGGTGCAGCAGAGAAAGGCAGAAATCCCAGCGTTGAATGCCAAGTGGTAAGGAGGCAACCTGGTTTAGTTTCTCACATAGTCATGACAAGTGAGGGGGCAGGGTTCCAGGTACATTTGTTGAAGCTCTGTGGTTTCACTCCTCTGACGTCCTTTATTTTTCTTTTTTCTTACTTCCCTGTATATGTAGATTTGCCTGTCACTAATGGCAGGACTCGAAATTATTTTACAGTCACGAGGATCTCCTAAGTAGCAGCCCAAGATAGGGCTGCAAACTTTTTGGACCCAGTGGAGATGAAACCCAATAGCACTCGCTGGCATTAAACATCATTACTTACTTCTGTAGTAAAAGTAGAGACATTTCATGGGGCACTGAACTTAGTTTTTCCTCACAGGGGAAAGGTCAGAAAAAGGGAGCAAAACTAATTTGGAGAGAGACAGACTATAAAGGAGTTGAATTAAACAAAGTCCAAGGACTCATCATCATAGAAAAGTTGAATAAAACTTTAAGAGAGGTCATTTTCCTGTATTATGTTTTTATTTTTAAAAAATGTAACTGGTTTATTTTCTCCTTTTAAGTTTCCCCTGTCTTCCCTCAGCTACCTTGTTAGCACTAAAAAACCTTCAGACTTTTCTTTGGGGCCGAATATGTTCAGATACTGTTGCTGCTTTGGGTTTGCTTTTAGCTTTCACTTTGGACACATGCAGCCTGTCTACACCTGGAGCTGTCGTCGTCCCCCCAACAGAGATATCTCCTCTGTTGGTCTAGAAGACGCTAATATAATATTCGAAAGGTCAAGTGTGGCTAATGCCTTTCTCCATCTGGTGATGTACCTGGGTTTGGGCGGGGTTTTTTTTTTTCATTCTTGCTGTTGCTCCATTGAAATGCTGTTAAAAAACAAGGGTGGTTAAATATTCTAAACGGTCCAACTCAAAGAAATCCCATCAAAGAAGGTAGTAACTTCTTGGAATATTCCCATGCCTGAGCACAATAAACAGTTTAATCAGCACTGGTAGCTCGAGGTGGAAAACACGATCAGCAACTTCAGAAAATCTAGTCTACGGGGATGCTTTGCAGGGGCTATATAGCATCAGTGAGACTAGAAGCATGTTGCTTGGTTGTTTTTCTGAAGACAAAACAACTAATTGATTGAGATAGCTAGTGTCCTTCCCGGTTTGCCTGGTAACTGTTACCTAATAAGGATACAAGTTAGCACTTACTGAGCCCTTCTATGGGATAGTTCCTGGATGAATAACTTCGTTTGTGTGATCCCTTTCAATATTCTTAACCACATTTTGTGTGGTGGGTGCTATGATTAGAAGACTTAGTACATGGAATCTTCAGAATCAGACTTATTCTGAAATTTACATCTTAATATCACAAATAAGATAATACCAAAATAATCTCACTTCCCCTTTTACACAACTAAACTCACTGAGCACAATCAAAGCTCCTGTGTTACCATTAAGACTGCCATGACTGTCACTGGGATTCCTTGTTAAAATACTTCTCATCAGGTCTCAACTGTACAGACTGGGCTTCCTGTGATATTTGCAACCTGGCAGATGACAACTTTCCCACTTGCTCCCAGAACAAATGGTTTTTCAATGATTATGATGGATTAAAAATTTTTTATTGTAGTAAGAACACTTAGCAGGAGAGTTAACCTCAACAGATTTTTCAGTGTACAATACAGTATTGTTAACTATAGGAACTATGTCGTACAACAGATCTCTAGAACTTATTCATCTTGTGTAACCAAAACTTTATACCTTTTGAATAGTAACTCCCCATTTCCCCCAGCCCCTGGCAACCACCATTCTTGTCTCTGCTTCTGTGAATTTCACTATTGTAGATACCTTATATGAGAGGAATCATGCAATATTTATCTTTCTGGGGCTGGCTTATTTCACTTACCATAATGTTCTCAAGGTTCATCCATGTTGTAGCATACATCAAGATTTCCTTCTTTTTTAAAACTGAATAATATTCCATCATATTATATAACACATATTCTTTATCCATTCATCCATTCATGGACATTTAGGTTGTAACCACCTCTTGGCTCTTGTGAGTAGTGCTGCAGTGAACATGGGAGTATAGCTATCTCTTTGAGAACCTGACTTCAATTCTTTTGGTTGAGTACTCAGACGTAGGACTGCTGTTCCATATGATAATTCTAGTTTTAATTTTTTCGAAGGATTTCTATACTGTTTTCCATAGCAGTTGCACCATTATGACTTCCCAGCAACAGGGTACAAGGGTTCTTATTTCTCTGCACCTCACCAACACTTGTCCTATGTTTTTTAAGTAACAGCCTTCCTAACAGGTGCAAGGTAGTATCTCATTGAAGTTTTGATTTGCATTTCCCTGATGATGATTAGTGACATTAGAATCTTTTTGTATACCTGTTGGCCATTTGTATGTCTTCTTTGGAGAAAAGTCTATTCAAGTCCTTGGCCCATGTTTTAATAGGGTTCTTAGTTTTTTGCTATTGACTTATAGGAATTCCTTTCATAGTCTGGAAATTAACTCCTATCAAATACATAGTTTGCACATATTTTCTCCCATTTGGTAGGTTGCTTTTTCACTCTGTTGATTGCATCCTTTGCTTTACAAGAAACTTTTTAGTTTGATGTAGTCCCACTTGTCTATTTTCCCTTTTGTTGCCTGTGCCTTTGGTGTTATGTCCATGAAATCACAGCAAGACAAATGTCATGAACCTTTTCCCCTGTTTTCTTCTAGAGGTTTTATAGTTTCAGGTCTTACCTTTAAGTCTTTAATCAATTTTGAGTTGATTTTTGTTTATGGTATAAGGGTCCAATTTTATTCTTTTTTGCACAAGGATATCCAGTTTTCTCAATACTAGTCTTGGTACCCTGATCAAAGATCAGTTGATCACATATGCCTAGATGTACTTCTGAGCTTGCTATTCTGCTCCATTAGTCTATATGATACTCTTTATGCCAGTACCATATTGTATATTTTATATTTGTATGTATATTTTCAATATATTTGAAATAAGGAAGTGTGGTACTTTCAGATTTGTTCTTCTTTCTCAAGGCTTGGCTATTTGAAGTCCTTTATGGTGCCCTATGAATGTTAGAATTGTTTTTTCTATTTCTGTAAAAAATGACATGTGGATTTTGCTAGGGATTGCATTGAATCCATAGATGACTTTGGATTATATGGACATTTTAACAATATTAAGTCTTCCAATCCATGATTATGACTGAATGTCTTTCCATTTGTTTATGCTTTCTTTAATTTCTTGCATCAGTGTTTTATATTTTCCAGTGTACAAGTCTTTTATCTTCTTAGTTAAGTTTATTCCTAAGTACTTTATTCTTTTTTCTGCTATTGTAAATAGGATTGTTTTCCTTGTTTACTTTTCAGATAGTTCATTGTTAGAATAGAAATGTCTAGAAAAGCTATGAATTTTTGAATGTTGATTCCTGAAATAAATCTCACTTGGTCATAGTGTAAATCATCTTTTTAAGATGCTGTGGAATTCTGTTTGATAGTGTTATGAAGGAATTTTAAGCAAAATATTTAATTTAAAAAATATACAATGTTTAAATTTTTTTTAAAAGATTGGCAATAAAACAGAAGACTCTCTTTTATCTCTGACCCACAGAGTCTCTGAAGGGAAAGGGTAAGAGAAATGAGAAAGCTGAAAGAAAACTCAGGTAAACAGACAAGGATTGTGGTTCTTATTTATCTATTAATTAGCTTCTTGAACACAGTAGGTCCTTTCCCCTTTCTGCCTCAGTCTCCCAATCTCTTGAATGAGGGTATTAGTGTCTTTTATTTTTACTCTAAAAAGCTAGTTGCTTTTGTTATTATTCAATGAAAAGTAATTCATATAAAAGATAAAGACAAACCAAACCAACCAAACAAAAACAGAAGGATACATACATGACCCAGAGCAAGTCTTCTCCCACCTAATGGTCCAGCCCTGCTCCCTATCGTCAACTGCTGCTAACAGTTCCCTGGATATCTTTCCAGGACTTTTTTCATCAAATCCAGGCATATGTACATATTTTATTTTGTGTTTGCTTTCAGTAGAAGAATAGAGGGTTCTGTAGAGGAAGACGCAAAAAAGTACTTCAATTAATATAGTGCAGTCTTGGAAACTATACTACCTGGCTTTACATCAAGTTCTGTCACATACCAGCTGTTTGAACTTGGCCAAGTCACTTAATTTTCTGGGTACCTCCAATTCCTAATCTGTAATATTGGGATGATAATAGAGCCTACTACATAGGGTTTGATGTAAACACTAAGTGAGTTACTAAGTAAAACGTCACCACCAGTCACTCAGTAAGTGATCATTAAATGTGAATTAGTCTACACTTCCTTTATTTCTTTGTGTGTAATGTATATAGAGGATCTTTCCCCATAAGCAGCTTCCCTAACTACATTGTGTAAGAGTGCCATTTTCCCCACACCCACAAAAACTTCGTGAGCTTAATTTTGTTTATATATTTACCCCTTCAATATGTGAAGAATAGTATCTCATTACTGCTTTAATTTGCATATTTTTAATTATGATTAAAGCTAAGCATCTTTTCCTATGTTTATAAGCTATTTATACTTCCCTTTGTATTAACTGCCTGTTCATGTTCTTAACAATTGGGTGGGTTTTAAAACTGATTATTACTTTAAATATTATCTTCAATCAATCCCATTGTATGGAAGTTTCCAGAATTTTGACTCCAAATTGAAAAAAACAAAAAACAACATACTGTCTTGCATTCCCCATTTTATGGGGAGGAAACCAAGTCTCAAAGAATTTAAATGACTCACATAATCTGAGAGCTAGATAATGACAGAGCTGAAATTTTGACACCTCCTTGTTCTCTCTCTTTCTTCAATGGGAGCAGCTACACTGCTTTTCAAACAATACCACTTTTCATCTTTGCTAAGATATAGATACAGCCATAATCATCTCCCTACCACATTCTTTGCTTCACAGAAAGGTAGCCATATGCTTTAGCACGTGGAAGGTCCTATTTACTTGGCTTTCATATAAATGTGTAGTGTTAAGGAGTAAGCCCACTGCAGTCACCACAATGCTTCTTATAATAACATCTTCAGCACCGCCATTCCACGATGTTTATTTTGTTTCCGTGTTTCTTCATCTATCATGTCTTCTTGGGAGAATAATATGCTCACATTGTATTCCATTACTTAGTGTTCTGAAAATAACATATTAGGGGATAATTGTGTCACCTAAAAAATAGAATTGTTTTTACTAAAATGAAATTTATCAGGATGTTAATTTCAGGCTTGTATATATATCTGTACAGGTCAGACAAACCTAGAGGGAGAGCCTTGAAAAGAAGAAAGGGTGCATAGGAGTGAGAACAACAAGGAATTTCCTTCCTTCTGTATTGAAGCTAAACACTTGGTATTCTCATTTCTGAATGAAATGAATGCTGCTATTATTTGAGTGCTTATTCTATTCCAGGCACTGTGTTAAGCTTTTTATATACATTACCTCATTTAATATTCACGGCACTTTGTGAGATGAGTGTTCTTTTGTATATGAGAAAAATGATGTTTCAGAAGCTTAAATAGTGCCCAATATCAAATAATTAATAGTTGGTCGAGACAAGATTCCAACCCAGGACTCTGACAGTATTTTTCACATGCATTCATTATGTTATGTTGTCTCTAAATATAAAGCATATGGTCTGAACTTAAGTTATAAAAGAGACAGAAGACAATATGCTGGTCCATGTGTGAACAATTAGAGATGTCAGAAATGGAATAATTAGTCTCCAATTTTAGTGAGGTCCTGCTAGAACATTAGATAGGGCATTCATATATCAGATGAACAATGCCCTAGAACACTGTTTTCCAAAATTGTTTCACAGAGCACTGATTCTCTAGGCTAGTGGGTGATTTTTTTAAAAAGGTTCTATGTTCCAATACTTTTTGAAAATGTTGATTTTATTAAACAAGTTTATTTGCTGCAGTTCTTCTCAGAGTGTTTATTGTGCTAATGTTCATTTTAACAGTCCAGGACACATGATAGGGTGTTCTGTGTTTCCTAGTCTGTTTGACTTGCAAGTCCCTTCTTAAAGGTCTCATGTACCATGGAACAAACTTTGGGAAATTCTGACTAACTGGAATCTCAAAAGTCCCTCCTAGCTCTAAGTATTTATGATGCCATGATTCTATTACTGGTCATGAAGAGTCAAGACAAATCTGCTATGTATATGCATTCTAATCCTATGCTCTTGGCCTAATTAATAAGTAAGTGTTCAACTGTGTAAAAGTTCTTAATTAAGCTCAAGGTGATATTTTCTGTACAACTTCCTGGCAAGATTATTGATAGTTCAAGCATTAGCTGAAAGACTGAACTGGACCTCGGGTTCCCAGATCTAGCTGCATGTCAGACTCAATTTAGGTATTTATTATAAATGCAAATTTCTGGACCCAACTCCCAGGAATTCTGATTCTATATTTTGGCAAAAAGTTCTAGAAACAAATTTTAACAAGTGCTTCAGGTGTTTTCAAGTGTATGTTTTGTCCATATGTGAACATTTGGAAAAAGCCTACGATATAGAGTCAAGAAAGTCTGTGGAGATACTACAGAGGAGTTCTCAAACTTGTCCACACACCAGTTTCAAGAGTTCTTACCCAAGACCTTGGAAACTAGAGTAGATTGTGAAGGGCTCTCTGCGAACAACTCTACAAGTGAATTTCATGTTTCTGGGTCACAGATGTATACTTAGGAACCACTGCTTAAAATGACTTCTGTTCTTCCCAGCCATGATATCCTTACTATCTGAAGAAAAGCATGGTGTCCAGGATGAGGCCGGTTATAGTCTCAACTTAGTGCTATGCAAATGAGACTGGAACTGGGTGGGACACTGCTCAGATATGACATCACTACAAGGAAGCGGAGACAAAGTGGACCAAGGTCAGGGAGGAGGGACGAAGATGATGAGGTATTCAGACACATGCCACATGGGAAATGGTGGAAGAAATGGGGAGTATTTATCTTGGAGACAAAAAAAGAAAATGTGTGCCAGCAGGAATATTATCTTTAAATATTCAAAAGGCTGTCTTGCAGAGGATATATTAAGCTTGTTGTTTAGGATGCTAGAAAATGGCAGAAATGTCTAATCAACAGAGGGTAAAGTACTATGTTTGTGCACCTACTGGGCCAGGGACTGCTCTAGGCATTTTATGATTGCTATTTCATTTAATACTCACAATAAATCTGCAAAATAGGTGTTGCTGACCCATTTTACAGATGAAGAAATAGGACCAGAGAGGTAAATTTTCCCATGATAATATGGATAGTATGGTAGTGATAAAGGCAGTTAATAAACATTCCATTTCTCCTCCTTCCAGACACAGGGTAAGGTTATACTTCCCAACCCTAATTGAAGATAAGGATGGGCATGTGACCTCTGGGTGGAATTTTTAAGTCTCAGTTTGATTTACCATATTCCTCTTCTCCTATAGTGATGATAATAAAAACATTTGCCAACATGAAGCAGAGGTCCTTTGCCAATATGGATGAGATATATAACATACAATAGACCTTTGTCAGTGACCTTGAAGACCCAAGAGACAGCTGCTATGTATATATACCATTAATCTATGTTTTTGGTCTAAGCTGTAAGTGTTCTGTTGTATAAATTCCTATTTGTCACTGGGACTTTGGAGTTATTTGTTATTGTAGCATAACCTCAGCTAATACAGATTTTAAGTAGAACCTTGTCTATTCTGCTTTCAAAATATGTCCTCTAGTCATTATAATACATGGCCTCTCAGATGACCAGTGTATGTTCTATAGCAATGAAAGAGAATATCTCATTAGTTAATTCATGCAAATACCTGATAATCCCTTGTGGGAGCTATTATAGACGGGATTGATAAATCAGTTAGTTGAATGATCTCTCCCAACTTTGGTATTCTGATTTTCTAATTCTGTGGAAGACTATAGAACCCAAGTGCAAAATTGGTGTGTGTGTGTGTGTGTGTGTGTGCATGCGTATTCTTCCTTTACTTTTCTAGGCCTAAGGCATTTCTTGTCTATATGGATCTTGCTCAGCCCCACCACAATTGGTCTTTTTAAGAAAACAGAGATCCTGCTTTACTCCTAACAGCCACAAAATTTGGCACCAAATCACAACAACCTGACTATTGGTTTTTATCCCTAATGACTTCCCTGAGGAGAAAGAAGCATTTGCATTTCAGCTCATTCTTTTCTGGCACATAATACTGAGACAAGGACCATAGGCTTAGACAAAATAGGGTAAGGGCCTCTGGACAAAGCAAGGCAGGATATTTGCAGTCAGAGCAATGTAACTACATGCAAGGAAACCCCCTACCAAAACTCTGTGTTAAACATTAAGCTCTAGGGTCATTCTTCAGTAAGATCAGTTAATGTTCCCCAGATAAAGAAGAGTAGCACATGTTTTTATTATGCTAATCATTTGTAATCATGTGTAAGATTCACTGTAGCATGCTAAAAGGCCCAGGCCTATGTGCTGTCTTTCCTCTTTCAGATCTGATGGGGTGATTTTACAAACTGGGCAACTAATTTAGCATGCAGACCCAGCTGTAAACAACATAGTAAAAGGCAGGGAAGATTCAACCTTAAAGATAAGATTGCATTTTAACACCCAGGAAGTTTAAGAAGTAAGATTTTTAACTTACTCTTTAGCAAACAGACAATACCTCAGTCCACCTTGGGGGCTGGGCAGGCCGCCTTTTGATATGCCCCTAGACCAAGATGCCCGTATTCCAGAGAGAAATCAAGGCAGGAAATACCTTATGTTAAGTTACTTGTAAGTATTCTAGGACCAGTTAATAAGTCCACACCCCTAAGATTTTTTCATGTTCTCAAAAAATCCTCATCTGCCTATGAAACCCCCTAGACAACGCACCACCCCGGACTCTCTTGTCCCCGCCTGGCGTGAGCCGGGAGCTCGGTCCTTTCACTGTATCTCTGAATAAAAGCCTGTATCTTGCTCTCCTACCTTGAGTGTTTCTGAAGCTCATTCTTCAGCTTCGTGAACAAGAACCCCGGCATCAATACAGTCTTACATTTATTTATAAACTTGGCGGGTTGCACCTTCCTGTAGATTCTCCAAAATTAGTGCTACCCCCAAATATTACTTCTCCATTTTATGTCATATTGGGGACATGGAGCAGCTTCTGGCTTGAGACCTCCTTATCATTCCAATCACTTCCACATCATCACCAAAGCAGATATCATTTTAGGTGTCACCCTGCTGGAGCTAAGATGTGAGAAAAATCAATAAACAGTTTCTTACCTTCCCATGCATTAAATATTCTTATTTCTTATCTTGGTTTCTATTCATGTAATTCATCCAACTGCAGAGACACTTCCGAAGGCAGTGAACAGACTATATTCACTTAGCTTTGCAAGAACATAAACCACAAAATTATATTACAAATTATTGGCCGCCCCCTTGAGGGTGGCCATGGGTGTATAGGGCATGGAATGACTGTGAAGAAAAACTTCTCCCTAGAACTTTGGGACTAAATCTGAAAATATCTCTCTCCAAAACTGAGCAAGTTATCTATTAGATATGACTGGACATCTTCAAAATAACTTAATGAATGGCATTTAAATCTGGCGTTATTGAGAAAGGCTACATCCTGCCTCTCAACCATGAAGATCAGAGTGTCTCTTAATCAAATACAGAAACCAGATTGCCTTTCAATCTAATTAAGGTCTCCAGAGAATGTGTGTACTCAGGAATGTAGTTTTGCAGTTAGTGTAAGTATGCTCGATGTACCTACTAGTAAAATGCTCTGAGAAAAACAAATTACTTGGTTAAGTTGCTAAATACCCATCCCCAAAGCTTCAAAAGGTACATTAGCATATCAAAGATATTGAAAAGACCTGTAGAAAAGACACCTCTTTAGCTTTGCTTAACCCAGCATACCCCAAATGGTTTACAATGTATTTGCTAATGAGCACCCCCACACACACCCCGGTGTTTTTAAACAAACAAAGCAGCACATTTTGGCAATTACTGAGTTAAGGAAAAAGTAAACTCTAAATGTATCAAATGTTTTATTAATGTGGGAAGACTGACAGGCTTGGCATGAAAATTCTTTCTGTTTTCCCCTTGTGTTATTTTGAACACCTAACTGATCCTTTGCTCTGAGCCTCAGTTTCCTCTTCTATAAAATGGACATAAAAATGTATGAAATGAAATATGCTTTCCCTAGGAAGGCAGTAGAGTTTAGTGGTTAAGGGCATAGATTCTGGAACCACACCCCCTGGGTTTGAATCCTTGCTCCACTGCTACCTATCTATATGATGTTGAGCAAGTTATTTCAACTTACTTTCCCTCTCTTTTCTCATGTGTAAAATGAGAGAATAATAGTACCTACCAAAGAGATTTATTGTAGCACTAAATAGCATTAAAGTATTTCAGGTGAGCATTTCACTAAACATAAGCTATTATTTTAGCTTGACCAAATACCTGAGTTAGGGTAATTGCTCAATAAATGGTAGTTAAATTTTAATCAGAAGTAAACATGTTAACAGAAGGGCTGAAGTTTATATGAAATTTAGGAGGGAAAAGAAATAGGGGAAGAATCCAAAGCAGGCATAGTCCATATTTACCCAGTAACTTTGCAGATGGTTGCTTTGATCAATGTCTACAAAGACGTCTCTTCCCTTGGTAGGTCAGCCTGTAGCATATTAGTCTGTCACAGTTGAAATATGCTGTTAAAATTCTCCAGCTCTAATTTACCTTCTGGCCAGCTCGACATTTACCAAACAATTCTGTCAGACTTTCCCAGAAACATTCTTAAGGGGGAGAGACACAGGTGAGGATTACTTCCTGTTCAACATTTCTACCTCAGTCCTAGATCCTAAGACATGCTTAAATATTATCTGTAGTTGCATATTTCCAAAAGAGATTTACTATGAAGAAACTCATAGTAAAAGCACATCCACAAAAGATGTCTTAAATAAATATCAAGGAGAGATCAAAAACCAAAGAGAGATGGGGGAGATAATTGTACCAGGAAAAGGGGAAGATATAATTATTGTAATTGTGCACTAATTTTAGCTCTGAAGTCATTGAGATCTGAATTCCACTTTTCAAATTCAGTCGCTCCATTCCAGGTTTTAATCACCAATCTCACACCTTTAAAAAAGTTAGAATTATATTGGCCGTTTATTCAAATCTTTAATGGTTAGCGTCCTTAGTTCCCTAAAGCCCAGTGTTTAAAAATTTAAATCTTCAATCTCTGATGGCAATTTTTTAAAGGAACTAATATGTATTTTATGGATGATACATACACACACACACACACACACACACACACACACGCACGCACACACTTTTCCCTTCTATACATGCCTTTGGACCCAATCTCCTCTTTCCTAGATTAATGTGCCTGATTACTGTTACTCTTGGATCTTCTCAACCCTCCTCAACCCACTATAACATCATATTGTCTCCTCCTATCCCTTTAAAGCAACAGAAACATCTCTGGCAAGGAAGGTAACACTATTTTACCAAGCCCAGTAGACTGACTTCATCCTGCTTGACTTCAAAGCAGCATTTGTTAAAGTTGACCACTCCATCCTCTCCTCTCTTGTCTTGGTTTCTGTGTAAACATTTTCTTGGTTTTGCTTCCTGCCTCATTAACAGCTTCACAGTCGCCTATGCTGATTTCTTCTTCTCTCTCACAGCCTCTGCATGTTTGGGTTCCTTAGCAGTCTGTTATGGGGTAGTGGCTCCCCATCTCAATAAGAGTAAAACCCTTTAAGACCCTACATGATTTGCACCCCTCACTCCCTTTCTGATTGGGTGGCCCCATTTCTATCCTCCCCTTTACATCAATACTCTTTGAAATATTAATCAGCACTTATTGTCTCCACTTACTCTCTTCCCATTTTCTCTTAAACTCACTATAATCATGCTTTCATCCAAACCACACCACTCCACTGCACTGAACAGCTATTATCAAGGTCACAAGTGACTTCCTAATTGCCAAATATAAAGATCAATGTTCAGTCCTCCCCTTACCTGACCTGTCCACAACATTTGGAAAGTTGAATGCCCTCTCCTTTGTAAAATACTGATTCACTTGATTCTGGGACACCACTGTTTCTCATTGCTTCTCCTGCCTTACTGACCTATCTTGCTTTTTGCTTAGATCCTCCCCCATCCTGCTGACAACTAAACATTGGAATGTTTCAGTGATTGGTCCTGGATAAATTTATATTTTTTCCTCTACTTACACTAATTTCCTAGGTGGTGCTGTCTACTCCCAGAAATACCATCTATATACTGATGATGCCCAGATTTTTACCTTCTGCCCAGAATTCTTACCTGAATTACATATTGTATACTTACCTGTAAACTGTACATCTGTACTAATAGGCATTTCAAACTTAACACATCTAATACCAAACTGCTGATAGTACAGCCTGAACCTTGCTCCTCCTACAGTCTTCACCATTTCAGTAAATGGCAATGTTATTGTTGCCGTTGTTCAGTCATTTAAACCAAATGCCTTGGAGTTAAAAAAAAAATCTTTGTTTCCTTTTTTATCACATATTCCATAAGCAACACTTGAATAAATCCTACCAGTTTCGCCTTCAAAAAATAAACAAAAATCAAATCAAAACTAAGCAAAAATAGAACCCAGCCACCTCTCAACATATCCTCTTCATTGCTCTTGCTGTGCTGCAAGCTATCATGGTCTCTTGCTAGATGACTTCAAACGAGTCTCCTAATTAGTCTGCTGGTTTCTATTCTTGCCTCTTTACAGACTCTTCTCTACGCAGCAGAGTGATCCTATTAAAATGTGTTAGATCATGTCACTTCTCCGCTAAAAACCATCTAATGGAGCTAATACTGTTTAGAGAAAGGCCAAAGTCCTTACAGTAGCTTTTAAAGGTCTTCATAACCCAGCCCTTGGTTTCCCTAACCTCACCTTCTACCCCTTCCCTCTTGCTCACTCTCCCCAGGTCACACTTCCATCCCTGCTATTCTTGGAACCTGAACGTGTTAGTCATGCGCTTGCATAGGACTTTTTCACTTGCTGTTCTCTCTGCCTGGAATACTCTTCCCCCGAGTAGCCACATTTCCCACTCCATTTCATTCCGTTCTTGGTTCACATATCACCTAGGAGAGACTACACCAGACCATTTTATATTAATAGCATCCAGTCACTCTCTAACCCCGTTATGCTGATTTATTTTCTTCGTAGTATTTATCACCAAGTGAAGGATTTTATGTTTATTTATTGTCTGTAATATCTAATGAGAATGTATGTTCATGAATACATGTCAACCACTGTTTTGCTCACTGACAGAAGCCCAGTACCTAGAATTCTACCTGGTATACAGTAAGTGCTCAATATCTATTAAGTCAGAGCATGAAATCGGCTTTCTTTTTACACTAAAGTAGAGTTCACAGATTCAAATACCTTCAGTGGTATTTCAAATACAATAATTCATTTCACTCATTCGTTCATCCCAGCATTTGTTGAGATAAACCTTTGGGCTACAATGATAAAAAATAAAGCAGTTCTTATTCTCATGGAATCTGATCAGTTTCCTCCCTTTTTTTCCCCCAAATTTATTACCCTGCCACCACCCCCATTGAAATGTGTTCCTTCTGTGTTTTATTTCTTAATAAAATGCTATCAGTCCCTATATAGTCAGCTAAGTCAAAATTTGAGGAGTTATTATGATTCTCCTTCCTTCCTATCTCCCCACAAAGCCAGTCACTTACCATATTCCATCAGTTTTACTTAGTAGGATCTCTAAGAGCCATCCTGTCTGTGCTGCTTCTGTCAGATAAATTTCACTTTTGCAAGCCTTACCACCACTCCCTTCTTAGTCCCTCATCATCTTTAACTTGAAAATTAAATCAGTGGATTTTCCTGCCTTCTCCCCTGCTCCCATCCCCTCCAACCTATTTTCTACACTGCAACCAGAGTGATCTTTCTCAAGGGCAAATATGACCATATCACTCCTCTGCTTAAAACCCTTTGATAGCTCTCCATTGCCCATAGGACAAAATTCAAACACCTTAACATGGTCTCTAACACCTTCAATGATCAAGTCCCTACTGACCTTTCTAGCTTTAGGTACTGTTATTCTTTAATCCCAGCTCACATGTGACCTTCTTCAAGATCTTTCCCAGACCTTCTTGTGTTCCAGTGAATACTCTAGGTAGACCACCAGCATAACCTGATCATACTTTATTAGGAAGAATAGTTTGTCCAGGAGACTGACTAATTTTTTCACTGGAGTGTTAGCACTAAGTAATCACCTCGTGATTTCAAATATCTTCTCTGCTGGAATTGTTTTCTTCCTTCCCAGAACTCCCACTGTTTCATCCATCTCTTCCTTTAGACACCTTTCATTACAGTTAGTAATTTGTGTACTGCTATCACCACTACTAAGCTGAGAGCTCCTGGAGGGCAGAACTGTGTACCTCTTACTTTAATCAGCTCTCCAACCTAGGTACCACTGGGCCTGTTTCCTTGGACTCAGTTACAAGACAGCCCATCACTGCTTGCTGAATGAATGAATTTTACATCTTATATTACATTTCTAACACACAGTTTTCCTTTGATGATATGATTTCATCATTTAAAAGATGCTATTATAACATTTAAGTCTATTAGTTTGTCTGCTAAAGAACTGTTTGGCATTCCCCGTTTTTCCAGATTTGGCAAGAAAATTATCAAACAAGAATTTAGTAAATTTCTCACAGAAAGTAAAATTCTTTTATTATGTGAGGGACTTTATTTTTATTGTCTAAACCAAGTCAATATATGTTTGATCCCTAAATCACTGGTTTTTCTGTTTCTCTTTATTAAACTAATCTTTTATGACTGATTTCACTATTGGTTGGACTAACTTGCAGTTGACCTTAGTTAAGGGAGACAAAAATGGTACTATTATCAAGCATTTAGGTAAAAAATAATGGGAAATAAACTAATACTTCTAATTGGTATTTTGAGATTTGAGGATATTTATTTATTTGTCTTTCAGTAGAATTGTTTTGATAAAATCAGTACCAAAATAATTTGTTTTTAATTGTCTAATTGGAAGACATATGTTGGAATCATAAAAACAGCCCAAATGCAGCTTCTCCTGATAATACCATTTAAATGATGGGTGTCAGTTCTGAATATTTTCCCAACAATTCTTAGACACAGTTATGATTCTATTTTGCTCCTCCTAGCTGGCTCTGTTTGTAACTCAAGTATCTTGGATAAGTCCCATGAGTCATAGAAGCTGAGAGTGAGCTGGAGCAGAAATACTGGATATGGGTGATCACTATAAAAGGCACACTTTGACCTCTTAAATTATGCCAAGTGACAAGGCTCTTTTTGACACATTTAAATGATCTGGTGTCTTCAATATTTAATTTATTACTAATGAGGGACTGTAACTGCTTGAATTAAGTAGACTACATTTATCATAAGGTCTGGCACATTTCTACTTCCATTTTAAAAAGAATATCAAAGAAAAAATGTAGGAAATTAGATGCATGAAAATGCATTGTCTAATCAAGAACCATGATCATTACCAGCTGTCAAAGGATATCTTAAAATATTTTATGAGCTAAATTAAGCTGTAAAGACTTGCCATACCTTTTTATAGAAATTTACCTGAATTTGACCCTTTGATCTTACTCCAGTGCAGCATGAAACAAGGAGACAGAAGGAACAGAACCTAATGGAAGAAAAAGCACCAATCCAGGAGTAAGACACTCAGCTCAAGCGCATTTTGCAGTTCAACTTCAGGCAAGTCATTCTCGTACTCTAAGTTTCCTTTTTACCCCCCTGTAAAATGAGATGATTAGACTGGATCAAGGGTTTTAATTGCCTCATAATCCATGCCTATTCCATGTCCATAAAATTCAATTCAGTTGAAGTCAGTTCAAGCCAACCATCATGAAGAACAGCTACAGGAGCATATTATAATAAAATATCATAAAGTATAACATGACCACAGTACAAAGCTTTAGAATCAGAGACAAGAATTTGCAGGCTCTCAAATGACTATCTGTATGGCTCTAAATAGACAAATTCACCTTTCTGAGATTTAGTTTTCTATCCATAAAATGGGGATGATGATGATGCTACGTATCTTTCATGATTGTTGTCAAAATCAAATGAGGTAATGGGTATTTTGAATTATGCCATAAACATGTCTTAGAGAATGTAAAGATGAAGCTTGCCCTTAAAATGATTATAGGCTAGAAAACAACAACAAGTAAGCAATTAACTTAGACACAATGCAGTCTGTGAGGAATTCCACAAGGGAATTACAAGCCAAGTGATTTTAGAATCATGAAGCCCAGGGGAGCTATTTCAACTTGATGACTCAGAGAAAGACATGTTTTCCCTCAGTGATCACTTATTAAGTATCTACTTTGTGCTGAGCATGGGGGTAAAGAGATGGACAGGAACGGACACTTACATTTCAGGTGTTCAAAAGACCTGTGAAGTGATTCTTAAACATTTTTGCTTCAGAGACTCCCTTTAAGAAGCAGATTCAAGTAAGGACTCTCCTCAGAAATAAGGGCACATAATTTTGCATTCAAGACCAGAGGGTTCAAGAACACTGCAGAGGTTCATTCTTACAGCTCTGTGTCCATTAATTCCAGGTTAAAAATTACTGGCTTAGTTGAAGGCTTCATAAAAAAGGTGGTATTTGAGGTGAGTTCTGGAGAATGGCTAGAATTTCAAATGGTATGGAAGAACAATCTTCTTGGTCTTTGAACCTATCCTCTCCAATCCCACAGCTTATACTGACCACTTCTGCACATTTGTTGGCTTAGGATAAAGTGACTAGTTTCCACTTTGCTGTCTTTCTTGCCACTTGTATGTTCTCTAATTCATGGATGCTTGACTGACTTCGGGATCCAAGATTCTCTTCAAGGACCTCGGGCTTCTGCGCTAGCCTACTCTGCCACCCTACATCTAGGCATCCATCCCCCTATACCTGGTCCCTACTTTTTATTGTTGCCAATGTCTTTCTTCTTCCATTCCACTTACTATGCTGTCTTTCTGATCCACTGCCAGCAACAGGCCCAATGGAATGACTGAACATGTAGTGAAGAGTTATTTGTGAGCCAGTCTTTCTCAGATCCAATGCCTACTCTAAGAAATTCAGCCTAGCCCATTAGTTCCATTTTTTCATTGCCCCAGTTGTCCTTTGATTTAATCTCCTATCTACATAAGACTTTATATTTCACAGAATAGACCAACTGCAGTAACAAATGATTCCAGAATCTGAGTGGGTTAACCCAATAAAATTTATTTCTTATGTACCTTTCTGTTCAGTACAGGTAGACAAAGGGGAGGCTCAGCTCTAACCAGTTTTCCAAGTCCAAGGCTGGCCATGTTCCATGCATGGCTCTCAAAATTGCTCTGAGAATTGTCACCTAGAAGGCAAGAAGGAAAGAGTCAGTGGTGATGTGGTGGTGATGGGTTGGGGGGACTCAGGACGGAAGTAACATACATCACTTCCACTGGCCAGAACACGGCTATATGGCCCTACTAACTGGAGCCACGAGGAAAAGCAGTCTAGTCTGTGCTCATGAGGAAAGTGGAAAGAATTTAGTGAACATGTAATAAAATCTCTGCCACAAATGGCCATTATTTCATTTAGTCCTCCTAAGAACTCTGGGAGTTATGTGACAAGGGTTAATATCTTCTGTTTACATATGAGAGAATAGGATCTGAAAGATGAAGTGAATTGCCTGAAACCACAGAGCTGGTAAATAGCAGAAACTACAGTCAAACCCAGGCCATCTGCTCCAGTACCCAAATTCCTCGTTTTATACAACATGATACTAAAATATAACCCCTGAGTGTGAAGGGGAGAACCCTTAGGGCAAATTACATCAAAGCGAAATCTGGTGACAACCTACATCAGAGAAAAGGCTCATTAAAATGCAGATTCCCTGGTCCCAACCTACACCTACTCAGTGATTCAGCATCTGGAGGGTGAGTTGAAGAATTTGCAGTTGATTGTTCTATGCAGGAACTAGTTTGAGAACTCTCTGTCTTAAGACTTTACTTGATTTTCACCTTTATGTTTAAAACAAAATCAAGTACAGATCCTTATAGGAAGCTGACTTTTTACTAGTTTATAATCTGGTCTCTGCTGGAAGACCTCCAAACCTGACATTGGTGATGAAAGATTCAGTTGTATTTTAATGTTTAAAGGCAAATGGATTTCCTTCTAAAAATAGGCAGATCAGGGTAGGGGTGGGCAAGGGTCTATAACAAAATTATCACTCATGTAAAGAGATGCTTAAGAAAAATTCTGGCTATCTCTACTGGCAAACTGACTAAAGACCTGAAGCAAATTCTGTAGTAATTCAAGTAAAAATAATCTTACTTTCTGTTTAATTTAGAGCCTTATGTGCATTTCTGAGATAAAGCCTTAAATTGAAGATAATTTTAGAATTATAGGTTCTTTCCCTGTTATGTTGCCCAAATATTGAATATAGATTCCCTTGCACATTTGGCATGAATATTGCATGGTCTATGACATCAGGGGTATAAATATTTCATAATTAAGAAACAGATATAGCAATCACTCATCCAGTTTAATAAGCTTCTGAATTCATACCTTTGCATTCCACCCTAAAAATGTGAGAATGCTGACAAGTCTCTTAATTATATTTTATAATATTTCATGTTAACATAAAAATTATACATAATATTTCACTTTCACGTTGAAATCACTATTAAGTTAAAGAATGTTAAGGAAGCTACCTAAAAGTCTTATAAAGTGTTATTGAGATAGTCAAAATATTTGCTTTTTTCCCCTCAAGGTGGTTTTAGACACTAATTGTATAAATTCCAACTTCAGGCCTAAAATATCCTTCTAGTAACCATAATTTAGTGTGAATTATTTATACTGTTTAGAAGAATCATGCATAGAGAAATGCTGAATCATAAAATCGTTGATAATACTTACGGCCGGGACGATCATTGCCAAGTTCCCTTGAATAGTCCTATTTTTGCCTCAGTAAATATAGGTGGGTACTGGTACAATTGTGGCCACCCTGGTGGTGATGGGAGCATACTCTTCACCCCTTCTGAAGGATGTAGATGACTGGGTATCTGATTTTCAGAGGACTGAACTCAGAGGTATTTTATCTGCAGCTTGAAAGCTAAGAGTCCAGTTTTCTGCCCGCCTCTACCTCTCCCAAAGGAAGCCACAATGTTTCCACCTGGGTTCTAACAGGCTGATGGCTATGAAGGATGCTTGGGGCTGGCCTCCATCTTTTCAGAGCCCGCATTTGAGGTTAACAGTTCTGCACATTGAATTCCACTCTTGCGAAGTTATACCCACATGCAAACACTGATATTCCAGTAAACTTTACATCTGAGTTCCATTCAGGTCTAGTTTATTTTAATCTTACATGAAGTTCGAGGGGGCACTATTTGGGAACTGTACTGTAGTATAATGTGGTAGTCAGGAGTAATTATTTTAGAACTAGATAGGCTTGGGTTCCAATCATGACTGTCACATACTAGCAGGCTAACCTCAAGTATTTTACGTAAACTCTCAGAGCTTCTGTTTCTCTGTATAAATGTGGATAATGATAGAATCATAATATCTATCTCATCAGTCTATTGCTCAGATTAAGGGAATCTATTCTATATTCATCCATCCATCATGCACATATATTCTGTGTTTATATAACATAGTACTTGGCAATCATAAGCACTCAAAAATGGCCTGTGTAGTCAGGGAAATGGCTAAGATTACACAGACCAAGTGTGTAGAGTGAGATAAGAAGAGTCCAGACCAGCGACTTGAGGAACACCAAACCCCAATCTGAATCTCAGCTCTGTCACTCACTAGCTCTGGGACATCAGGTAAGGGGCCCTATTGTACATAAACTACAAATGTTTGTTAGCATCAAGGGTGATGTTGATGACTTTGGTGGGAACTTATTCAGTGTAGGGGCAGATATAGGAGGAAGAAGGAGTGAGTGGGCAGTGAGGAAGTACAAAAAATAAATATAACAGCTACCACCACCACCACCACCACCACCACCATGAATGAGGTCTTGCTATGAGTCAGGCTCCATTAAGCACTCCTCAGGAGTGCTCTCATTCCCACAATTACTATCTCCATCTTACAGATGAGAAAATTGAGGCTCAGGAGACTTAAGTAATGTGGGCAAGGTTACAGACAGTAGGTGCCATAACTGGGACACAAGCATGATCTATTTTC
Source organism: Phataginus tricuspis (assembly GCA_029783875.1). Classification (NCBI taxonomy): domain Eukaryota; kingdom Metazoa; phylum Chordata; class Mammalia; order Pholidota; family Manidae; genus Phataginus; species Phataginus tricuspis. Next base: position 120,004,471 of record JAQQAC010016209.1, on the reverse strand, counting down.
ACACCCCCATGCTAGTACAGTGAAATATTGGGAAGCTCTAAGGCATTTATTTAACAGCTTCCACACATGAGATATTGTGTACTTATTTTCCTTAGCACTAGGGCTCTGAAGAAAAAACACATAATAAAGCAAACTTCTAACTCAAATAGCTGTATTTCTGGGCTGGGACTTTGAACCAAGGGCACTACACATTTACTGGGGTGACTAAGATTTCTGATTTTCACTAATGATGTGACTATAAGGCAGGGCTGCTTCAGCTGTGGTACCCCAAACTGACATTCTTGGAACAATGCCAAACATTTAGCTGGAGTCAGAGAGAACACCCAGCAAAAGAAAATTCACAGGGAAGATTTTGAAAAACGTGGCATAGGGTCAGGAAAGAGCTGTGTTTTACGCATGAATTTTGGGGTGCTCTCTGGTATCCTGAATATGTGTGGATCTTTCAATCTGACTATTCTCATGCAGCTCCCATTGGGTTGGCTTCATAGTCACATTGTTTATTGGGCACCCAGTCACTGCCCAGCTGGTCACAGGGTCTGCTGAGGCTGCAACTGTAATGAGTAGCAGACGGCCGTTGGTATGTGGCAGTCATGTTTGCATAGCAAGAGAGGGCAGAAGGGCTGTTGTGGATGAGTTATAGCTTCTGTTCTGCTTCAACAACACGTTACTGTGCCATACCCTAGGCCCATCCTGGACCTCACCATCACCCACACTGCTAACCTGAAATAACAAATTCAAACTCTCCCCTCTGTGCTGGTCGGGAAGTTGAAAGCAGCAGAGAACCAAAGGCAGACTGACCACAGCTGCACTATTTTTTAGTTGTGTGACCTTGCACACTACACATGATTAACCACATAGGGCTTCAGTTCCCTCTTACATAAAATGTGGAAAATAATAGTATATACCTCTTAGGGTTATTTTGAGTTGATTGTTTAGAATGAAGGTGGACATATTAAGGTAATTTACAGAGTCAATGTGTTTCCTATCAAAGTACCAACAGCATTTTTCAATGAACAAGAACAAATAGTTCTAAAATTCATATGGAACCACAAAAGACCCTGAATAGCCAAAGCCATCCTGAGAAAGACTAACAAAGCTGAGAGTATTACTCCCTGACTTCAGTCTCTACTACAAAGCTACAGTAATCAAAATAGTTTGGTACTGGCACATGAACAGACCCATAAGTCAATACAACAGATGAGAGAGCCAAGATATAAACCCACACATATATGGCCAATTAATATATGAGATTAATACAATGGGGAAATGACAGCCTTTTCAACAACTGCTATTGGCAAAAATTGGACAACTACATGTAGGAGAATGAAACTGGATTATTGTCTAACCCCATACACCAAACTCAAAATGGACCAAAGACCTGAATGTAAGTCATGAAACCATAAAACTCTTAGAAGACAACATAGGCAAAACTCTCTTGAATATAAACATGAGCAACTTTTTCCTGACTGCATCTCCTTGGGCAAGGGAAACAAAAGCAAAAGTGAACAAATGGGACTATATTAAGCTAAAAAGCTTCTGTACAACAAAGGACACCATTAGCAAAACAGAAAGGCAATCTACAATATGGGAGAATATATTCATAAATTATTTATCTGATAAGGGGTTAACATCCAAAATATATAAAGAACTCATATACCTCAACACCAAAAAAATAAATAACCTGATTAAAAAATGGGCAGAGGACCTGAACAGACATTTCTCCAAATAAGAAATACAAATGGCCAGCAGGCACATGAAAAGATGCTCCACATCGCTAATCATCATGGACATGCAAATCGAAACCACAATGAGATATTACCTCGTAACTCAGAATGGCCACTATCCAAAAGACAAGAAATAATGAGGATGTGGAGAAATGGGAACTTTCCTGCATTGTTGGTGGGAAGTCAATTGGTCCAGCCACTGTGGAAAGCAGTATGGAGGTTCCTTAAAAACTAAAAATAGAAATGGCATTTGACCAGCAATTCCATTTTTAGGAATTTACCTGAAGAAAACAAAATCCCTGATCTGAAAAGATACATGCACCCCTATGTTTACCGCAGCACTATTTACAATAGCCAAGAAATGGAAGCAACCTAAGTGTCCATCAGTAGATGAATGGATAAAGAAGAGGTGGTACATATACACAATGAAATATTATTCAGCCATAAAAAAAGAAGTCCAGCCTTTTCCAACAACATGGATGGATCTAGAGGGTATTATGCCCAGTGAAATAAGCCAGGTGGAGAAAGACAAGTACCATATGATTTGACATATTTGTGGAATATAAAACAATGCAAAACAGAATGATCAAAGTAGCAGTACACTCATAGACACTGAGAAGTGACTAATGGTTATGAAGGGGGAGGGGTTGGTGGGTGGGTGGAAGGGTGATGGGGATAAAGGGGCACAATAATTCACAATCACAATGTAAGTTGGTCATGGGGGTGGTAGTACAGCATGGAGAATATAGTCAATGATTCTGTAAAATCTTTCTATGTTGATAGATAGTAAACCCACTAGAGGAGGTGAGGATTTAATAATATAGGTAACTGTTGAACTGTTGTATATTTGGAACCAATATAAGATTGTGTATCAATGAAACTTCAATAAAATTTCTTAAAAATTAAAAAAAATGAAGGTAGGCATATAGTAAGTGCTAGGTCTTGTTACTATGTTTTTCTCTCTCTTTCCTTGAACCTGCTTTAAAAAATCCATTTTATATCTTCCAACTTTAGATGCTTCCATTCTCTCCCAAACCTTGCATCACTTTTCTTCAGTTTTCACCTCCTCTTCTATTTTAATCCAGGTGCTAGATCTATCTCTTCTATTAGTCACTGGCTAAACCCTTCACCTCCTTTGATTCTTCACCATCCTGTGTATCATCTGAAAAAACCATAACCATGGATCAGTCCAACTGTCTTTAAATTTTTGGCATCCTGCTCTAAGTTATTCCTTTCCCAGTCCCAGTTGAAGAGGTACTCTTCTTTTAGTCTGAAGCTAATCCCATTTCTTATCCCTCTTCAGGTACATGATCCTATCTCCTCTATCTTCAGTCTTGTCTACTGCTTTCAGTGAAACTATGTTCCTTCTCATTGACATTTAAACATCCTCAGTGTCTCCCACCATAGAATAATATGCAAAAGAAACAAACAAAACACACCCTCCCATGACCCTGTATTTCTATCCAGTTACTGACCTAGAAGAGCAATGCTTCTAGATTCTAGATTTCTGGAATCTAGAAAAAAAACAGTTTATGCAATGCTGTCTTCACATGCTTATTAGCATTTGCTCCTCAGTTCACTGTGGTCTGTACTTTGTCTCCCCCTTTCCATTGGTCTTGTCCTGACAAAGTTATCTGTGCCTTATGGTGACAGTAATAGAGGGTACAAAAATGCAGAAAAAGTTTTATCTGCCTCACAGGATATAGCACAATACCTGACACTGAATAGGAGCTCAGTAAATATCTCTGGGAAGAAGTAAAGAAAAGGTACAAAGGATCAGGCTCATTATGACAAAAAAGTGACTTGCAATATTTCTGTCTTGAGCCCAGGCTAGTATAAATACATATTAAATTCAGTAAGAAAACTTCTCCTTGGAAACAATGGAGAGACTTGGGTTGATTTTGATTAGGTAGGAACAAATCATGTCAGTTGGTTTTTTAATTTTATTTTCATTAAATATTCATGAGCAAATTGCTAATTCATTTCAGAAACAAAAGTATAGAGTGACATGTTATCAAGTGTTAAAAAGAAACAACAGGCCAGAAATGGAGGCACTTTTGCTGAACCCCACCAAGACTTAATACCTAACCTAATTGCAGTTTCAGCCTCTCTCCGGAGTAGAATTTTAAACCAATCAGTCTGGAATTTCCTTATCAACACTACTGAGACAATCTGCATAATAACACCCCATTTCTTTTCCCCAAGGAAAGATGACCTTGCCTGACAAAATCTTTTCTTTTCTTTTCTTTTGCTAATAACCTCTTTGTCCCACCCTATTTCTGCTTATAAAATTCTTCCATTTTGTACAGCTCCTCAGAGCTCCTTTCCACTTGCTAGATGCAATGCTGTCCCAGTTACTGAACTGTTGATTAAATTAAATCTTCAAATTTACTCAGTTGAATTTTATTTTTTACACAAGTTTAATGCATTAAGAGACGAGCCCAGGAAAGTTTGTGAACCACAATTTGAGAAACACTTCTTGAGAGCTCGAAAACGTATGTGGAGGGAAGGCGATCCCCTTTCCCGGTTGCTCATCACTATTATTTGTGTCTTAGCTCCACCCCAGATTTGTCTGCCTGCTCCTTTTCTGTCACTGATATTCATGGCTGCTTTTGATTTTTAAGTTGACGAGGAGGGAGACATTTTCCCTGAGTTCTGGGATGGAAGGAGAATTGAGGTATGGAAGATCAAGGGCCAGTCTTCCATCTATGCAGGCCTGCCTTGGCCCAGATCTCTTGGGTAGCCTCCATCCTCAGCTAAGAGGAACTTGGCTGTTGTAAGCTCCCAGTTGCTTCTTCTCACTGGGAATTGCCCGAGGCATCAGAGAACTCTGCCCTGGGTTACATCTTCTTCTGCAGGCTGGATAAGTAGATAATTGCGGGATACAAAGCCTGGTCAGCCTTGCTTGAATTTGGGACAACTCTGAAGGGCCACACCAGGTCTGGAGCACCCACAAAATAAGCTGAGGCCCCACTTGTAACCACATTTCAGATTGGTATCTTCCATTGCTCAGCCCTACCTCCCTCACCTCCTCAAATGTCTGCTCTTATCTAAGACAGAATACACATGGCAATGATGGGTCCTATCTGGGTATATGCAAACATGCCAGGATGGGCAGGTCCTTTGTGGTTAGCCACTTCCAGAAAGAAAAAGAGTGGTGGTGATGCTTGGGTTCTAAACTGCCACTGCCTTCTGGGAGTCCAGGGCTCAAGTAAAGTTCAACACTGTCACTGAAGATCTTTCCCCAGTCAACTTCTCAGAAGCAATTGTCCAGCTCAGACTATGTCCCAGACAAGCACAATTTGCCATCTCACACTTTGGACTGAGTTTGAGTCCTCTAGATAGAAGCATGGGCACCAGAAATCTATAAAATTGTATTTTTATGAGATAATAAGTGAGATTCTGGGCAAGCAAGGGGTCAGATACTAGACCAAAGTTTTCAAATCGCTTCATGTGCAGTGAAACTAACTGCATGATGATCTGCTTCAGGGCCAAGGTGAGACATGGAACTGGAGTTCTTGGAGGTTTTTCTCCCAGCAATCCGCAGCACCCTGAAGATGGGAACTTGGGAAAGCATCTAGATGTAGCACCCTTGATATGGACTTTGGGCTTTCCTAGAGGTGCAGTGATCATGGTGAACCCTCTTTCTGCTGGCTTGAAGAGCAGCAACCTGGGGGTTATAAAGCAAGAAAGAACAGAGTGGACCCTGTATGATGCTTGAAGCTGAAAGTCTCGTGAAGGACTCTTGGAAAGTGCCACAAGATATATGAAGGGGACATTTGGAAATAGAGGTCTGATTTCCAGCAGTCAGGTTGGTGGAGGCCTGAGCTTCATGCTTTGGTCATGGAAAGTAAATGTGACCTTTCAGGCTGGTGGAGTCTGGGAAATCTGGGTTACATTAAGGAATCTTGAAATCAGTCTCATTTATATACAAATGTTGTTTCTTGGCAAGTGGGGTCACATTAAATAGGATCACACATCAGAAATTTATTTGTAAACTATGTAGTGCTTCGGTAATTCCGAGGTTATTGTTTTTTACAGGGACAGATATCATTGTCCCTGTAAAAGTTACTGGGAAGTTACCTTTGTGGTTAGGCACCTTGGTTTTGAAGTCTGGAAGATCTTTGTGACTCTGGACTAGATTTTGATCAGAGAGGAGAGAGACAGAGCAATTTGTAAAGATTCTAGCTTTCCTCCTGAGATGGTCAACTGCCCTGTGCTCCACAATTCACCCCAAGGGAACAGACACCCAAGCCTTAATAAAGACAAAGTACATGAGATACAAACGAAACTTAAAGACAAGTACTCTAATCTGGAATAACTTCCAAAAATCAGGCAAAAATTTAAGAAACCAAAACCAACCAAAGAAACCAAAAACCACTGGGTAAAAACAATGGTCTTCTAAGCATACTTAACTTCAAAATAAGTCAGTCCTTTAGCCAACTCCCACTCCTAGCTTGTTCACTTTTATGTTCTTTCTCTTTCTCTCTCTCTCTCTCTCTCTCTCTCTCTCTCTCTGTCTCTTTCTCACACACACACACACACACACACACACACACACACATAGAGGAGATGGTAGTCCTAAACCCTGCTGTGTAGAGATGTCATCTCCTCAACTAACAATGAATAACTTTTCTGAGCCTTGATTCCCTCGTCTGTAAGATGGAAGGAATAGTAAGTATTTCATGAGATCTTGCACATAGGGTGCTTAGCTATGGGTGGCCCCTTGTCAGCATGCACCTATGAAGAAAAATAGTTTTGAAATGAAATTTTTATAGGTGTTATAAGATACATATAATTAAGCATTTATTGTATTTTCTAAGCACTTCTGTGTAGAGTGAAAAGGGCAATGTTTTTCTGTGTCTGTCCCACTCCCACTCTTCTTGAGTCAGGTATGATTTGATTGCAAGGAACAAGGAACAGAAACCCTTCAAAAGAGCACAAATAAAAAGTGGATTTATTATTAAGGTGAATCTGTTTAAACTCAATTTAGGATGCATGTACTTTACCTTTATTAATTAATTTAACCCCCTAAAAAATTAAATAAATATTATTTCCAATTTACAGATAAACTGAGACCCAGAGAGGGAACATAACTTAGCCTTTAAAAATACTCATTTCCCTATTGCTGGATGTTTGAATTGTTTCCATGTTTTAAAAAAATTCAGTAAATATTTTTTGAGTATATTGGCTTTTTTTCTTTTGAAATGACTTATGAGAATAAATTCTGTTCTAATATAAATAATATAATTATTATTTAAATGAAAGATAGAGCTTTTCAGGGACTCAGTATTATTGCTCTGGTTTTTATTTCATGAAGCTTTTGCACTGACTATGAAATTACTTTGCAAACGTAAAGATGCATTTGGCTTCACTTAGTAGTTACTTGACACTGGGCTATAAGTTGGATGATGAGCGTCAGAACGGAATCAAAATTAAACAGGCTCTTTATCTTGTGTATTTATCTACTCTTTCTTGTAATCTTGAGCAGTTACAGAGTGTGGGCCTTGTCCTCGAGTGTCCACAGCCATCAGCCCCTCAGGGAGGCAGCTCTGATCTCTGAGTCAGGGATCTGCACCATAAGAAGGATGGGTCCTCTTCTGAAGTCATTACATAGACAGTTTTACAAAGGAAATTTGACTGAAAAAATAGGAATTTTCTATTTCCTTTCCTAGCTGGCTTTGATTAATTATAAGATAGAACAATTTAAGGGTACTTGGGTGCTTTTATCTCTTTGGAATAAAGGTTCCATAGGAAGGAGAGGGCACTAAGAAGAAAGAAATGATGGTGGTGATGACAATGGCAAGGATGGTGAATGATTAACTAGAAGTGAGGCGTGATTACCTTTCATTTCTCTAGCTTAGCTACATCCTGTGATCAGAATACATGTTTAATGGAATTTATCAGCTCAACTGAGAAGCACTCATTAAGAATGTACTAATTTTTCATTCATTCAACTATTGCTTATTAAGTACCTATATTGTGCATAGTTATACATATATTATTATATGTATGTATATATATATATATGTACATATATGGGCATAGTGTGTGTGTGTGTGTGTGTGTGCTGAGAGAGGGAGAGAGAGAGATGAGTGAGCAAGCACTCTAGCTCACAGGGCATGCCAGGAATGAGCGAAGGAAATAACACATCAGAAGTCACAAGAAAAATATGATTAAAGGGCTCTGGCAGTTTGGAGGAGGAACTGATTAATCCTCTCTTAGGGGTCAGGTGGTGGAGTGGGCTCTGAGAGGCAGGGGACCAGATGCCGTGGAGGAGGGAACAAAGCTGACAGAGGCCGAGTGTGAGCAAAAGCGCTGAGCAGTGACTGCGGCTGAGCTTCATGGCAAGGGCAGCGGCGGGGCCTGGGGCGGACCCCAGGTCGGGTGGGGCACAGGGGCCCTGGTGAGGAACGGCCCTGGGACCAGCTTGCCCCTCCAAGGCAGAGTGCCTTCGGGCAGCAGGCCAGGGGGTTAGATTTCATTACACCTGTAGCGCCAGATGATTGCCAGGGAGAAATGAGAGCGATGCCAGCCTGACACCAGGCGTAGCAGTGAGAATGTAAAGGCCCCCAAGATGCCAAGGAGAGCTTCATGGCAGACCTGGCTGCGTTTGCTGACTGGTGAGCTACAGCGCTGGGGCCCAGGGGAAGGAGGCGGAGTGGTGCTGAGGTTCTGGTTTGGGGGAGGAGCCTGTTCAGTTCACCCAGAGCTTGTTGAGAACCTCTGTGCTCGGCAGCAGGAGACAGGAAGGCTGCTTTACTTTTTACTTTGAGGTTTTCAAATGTTTTATTGTGATGTAACTGATGTATAAGATCATATTAGTTTCAGGTGTACAGCACGATGACTCAGTATTTGTACATATTGTGAAATAAATGATCTCCACAGTAGGTCTAGTTAACACCCATCACCACACGTAGTTACACGTGTTTTTCTTGTGATGAGAACTTCTAAGATCTCCTCTCTTAGCAGCTTTCAGGTGTGCAATGCGGCTTTATTAACTGCAGTCACCGTGCTGGGCACTACCTCCCCAGGGCACACGCTGGGGCTTTCTGATCTCCTTCACCCATTTCGTCCCCATCCCCCTGCAACCACCAATCTGTTCTTTGTATCTGTGGGTTCCTTTTGCTTTTGTTTTAGATTCCACGCGTAAGTGAGATCATACGGTGTTTGTCTTTGTTTATTTTACTAAGCATAATGCCCTTACGGTCCATCCATATTGCAACAAATGGCAAGATCGCCTTCTTTTTTATGGCCAAGTGGTATTTCATTGTGTGTGCCTGTGTGTGTGTGACTATGTCTCTCTCACTTTTTTTTAATGCGTTCATCCATTGATGGACACGTGGGTTGTTTCCATGTCTTGGCTATTGTGAATAATGCTCCAATGAACATGGGGTGGCAGGTATCCTTTTGAGTGATGTTTTTGTTTCCTTTGGATAAATACCCAGAAAAGGAATGGCTGGATCATATGGTAGTTCTATTTTTAATGTTTTGAGGAACCGCACTACTGTTCTCCAGGGTGGCCACACCAATTAGTTCCCACCAAGAGTGCCCAAGGTTCCCTCTCGTCCACATCCTTGTCAACACTTGCTGTCGTTTGTCTTTTTGATCACAGCCATTGACGGCTGTGAGGTGACATCTCCCCATGGCTTGGCTTTACATTGGTCTCTCTATCTTTTGAGTGTCTTTCCTCATCTGTAAAATGGGAAGGATCAGAGTGCCTACTTTGTGGTTTTCGGGAGGGCCGCACGGAGACACACGCCTGTGAAGCTGCTGGCACAGTGCCCGGCACACAGGAAGGCTTCATAAATAAGCAAGAGTAGTTTTTGTTATAATTAAGAACCATGCAGGGCCCCCTTCCTTGTGGGAAAGCTCGGGCGCAAGGGTTTGCCTGTGGTGAGAAGCAGGGAGCAGTTTTATCCCCTATTCTGGAGAATCTTGTGGTGCTGGGGCCATGGTCGTCTCCCGTAAGCAGCCCCATAGGTCCTGCATCAGTCGGGTGCTTTAGGCCACTCAGTGCCCGGGGTGTGGTGCTCTGGCCCCTTGCCTGTCAGAGTGCAGGTGCGAGTCCTAAAATCTGGGGCAAACACGGGACACCCTGGTTGCACGGGCCTTGCCCAGTCAGAATGGCCCTGGCTGCAACTGCAGGTGGAGACAGATGGCTTCACACCGGGGGACAGCAGCCCAGTGGGGACAGCTTGTGGGGTGGAGAACACAGCCCCACACCTACAGCGTGAACACACCAAGTCGGCTCTTGGGATCAAATCTTCACAGTCCCAGTGGCAACCACTGCCTGCCGCAACCTCTGGGTGAATCAATACTCCAGCCCCTCCGGGGCAAGTCTGAAAGGCCATGCCTGTCAGTGCCCATCCGCTCACCCCTGCAGCTGCTGCCTGGGCAGCTGCCTGCCCACGTCCTTTCTGAGTTCTGGCTGCGGAACGGCACGTGCATTGTCCGGGAGCAGTGAGGGACCCTGATGGGCTGAGTGGGTCACAGACATCCTTGGCTTTGCCTCATCACAGCACGCCTCTGGCACAGGTGATATTGCTTCCTGAGGAAACAGCTGAGAGGTTAGTGAGTGTGTGCTGTCCCCAGGCACGCAGGTAGCAGGTGGCCTCTCTGTGACTGGAGCCTGGGTCTGTGGACTTCAAAGTCTGGGCGTGACTTTACCCTTGTTGCAGGGTCTCCTCCAACTTCCCCCAGGGTAAGTTTCATCTGAGATGTAGAGCACAGACATGGATGGACAGGAACCTCTGGCCAGGTTGGGATGGCACCTGGGCCCTGGCAATTAGCACAGCCACTGTCTCCTACCCATGGGAAGGTCGACAGGGAGACATGACCAGGGGTGACGACCGTGTTTTGATTTATCATGATGAGACGTGGTCATCTCTGAACCCTCTCTTCCTGAGTTGGCGACTGTGCTCTCATCGGGGTCTAGCGTGACACCCCGCTTTAAATCCCTGGATCTGGAGTGGGCGGAACTTGTTTGTGGCCCAGGTGCACCACCTCCTAGTGTGCCAACCTCGGGCAGGTCATTTCTTCACCTGCGTATCCACTGTTGAGCAAATATTGGCGACCATCTTGCATACGCACCCCTAGGCTGCTTTGTGCTCGGGATGGGATGGGGAGATGAGCACCTGGTGGTTCCTGTTCTCATGGGGTTCATGGCTTTGGGAAGGAGACTGCGAGCGGGCAGACAGACGGGGCCCAGGGTCGGGATGGGTGCCCAAACACGTGGTGCTATGAGGGTGCCTGGCGCAGTCACCCTGACCCACAGCATATCCTCCTGCCGCCAAGCTGCCCCTTCTCGAATGGCTTCCTTCTGCCCCATTAAAGAGCATCTCCTCTATCCATAAGTCCTTCCCAAAGTCCGCCTCCTCCATAGATGCTCCCCGTTGCCTGTGATCTGTCCCTCTTTGAGCCCCGACGGAACCTCATGCCCCTCTGGAACTGCTCTCCGTCGCTCGTGCCACACCGCACCGCGTTGCCTGCGGAGGCTCCATGTCTGAGCCCTCCGTGTCCCTCACAGCTCGGTGCCTGGCCCAGGGAAGCTCAGCGATGATCAGGGACTTCAGCTGGGAGAGTGCTCACGCTTGGGCCGTGTCGGCCCCATAAGCTTCTCTGGTGCAGGCATCAGGTGCAGGCCTGGCTGGGGGCAGAGCAGACTCTTGGGGCAAGTCCTGCTGAAGGGCCAGTGCTGTGATACAGGCGTCTCCGTGACACAAATTGGTTGTTTCTGGTGGTGACTTCATGGCATTCTGTTGCCATTTGTCACCCTAGTTACTGTTCAGCAGTGCACCCACAACTTTTCTGATGACCAGATTGGTCCTGGCAAAATGTAACTATCTTCCCGTGCAAGGACAAAATTCACTAACTGCAGACTTATGCTGAAACAGATCATTCTTAGTGAAAATCATATTTTCTAATGTCACTGCCAGTGGTTAATTGTCACTCATCCCAGAGCCCAGATTAGCCAGGTGAGGAGTTTGGTGACCCTAAGTGCAGTGTTTGGAAACCTGGAAATCTCCCCCACTTTTGTCCTTCTCCTCAAGTCCCCCCAGCATACCATGCGGTCTCCATGTCCCACCAGATGACATCCTAGCAGCTTTCACAAATGGTAGCTCTTGATTTGGATTGAACTGAAAGCACTTCAGAGAGGGTGAGTCACATGTGAAAGATGGATTGTGTCCCCCGTGGAAGGAACAAAATGGCTCTGTTAGAAGTGGAGGTCTGTGTGTGTTCGCCCGGCTGCACACTCCAGCGCGCTGTTCTGGCGGATGTAAGCGGGAAAGAACCCCCCCCCTTTCTTCCTATGCGTACCTGTTCCTGTGCTAGAAATACATGCTTTATAAAGCACAAAGGTTCTATAAGATATGAGGCACTATCCAACATAAAATGTTATGTTTATGTGTAAGTAAATAGAAGGAAAGTGTGCCTTGTTGTGTAATGACAGGGAAGGCAGTTCTAAGGCAACATTCTCATGCATCTTAACTGTTGGTGTTACTGAGGTAGTGACTCAACAGTCGTCACCTCAGGTAAGCAAGTCTGATGAAGTCTCTGATATCGGCAAAGTGCACGTGTTCAAAATAGCCCCTGGGTGGGAAGAGGAAAGTAGAAGACGGTAAGGGCGAGGGCTCTTGTCCAGCGAGTGGGAAGCAGAGCAGCGCCTTGGGCTGTGCGCAGGCGGGGGGACCATCTTCCGTGCCAGCGCGGCTGTGGGTGGCCTTGGTACCGTAATTCCCTAAAATGTATAATTCAATTAAGGCTATAGAAACTGATAAAATGACTTTTGAAAATGTCAAATGGCCTAATCTTTATGCTCAAAAATACCAAAGAAAATACACATCAGTTTGAGGGACAAGACACCTCAGTGGTTCGCCTCGGAGACAGAGAGTGCAGGCAGGTGTCCATTTCCCTGTCTTTGAACTACCTTCACATCCTGCCGTTGTTTCTAGAGCTCAGAAAACCTAGGAAAAATAATCAATTTAAAACGTGGGTAAAGCAGAAAGCTCTTCTCGTCAGTGTAAGTGTGGGGGCAAAGAAAAATGTAAGGGAAAATTATAATTCTATTTATAGTTGTACTGTCCTAGGTTTTACATTGTCTCCAATCATGTGACAAGATTAAAATAGGGGAAACAAAATATTCTAAACATCTACAGACAAATCATTTTTTTGTTTAGAAATTTTATTTATTGAAGTATAATTGGTGGAAAAAAACTTTTAATAGCACAGTTTTCTTTTCTCCTTCAAAATACCTAAATCCCTAGCATTGATTTCCAGAAAAGGTCCCCAGTATTGCTTCTTTGAAATAAAAGGATAGTCTTTTAAGTTGTTGGGGCATAGGGTAAAAAAAATTATAATGCTTTTTTTCTTTCTCTTCGGTATATGCAGGTGAAGGTATTTCTTACTGCAAACTAACATTTCCATCTATCATATGGCATTAAAGCATTTTTCACATTAGGCAAAGTAATAAAGGATCACACTCCTTAGCCTTAGGCATCTCAGAGAAAAAGAGAGAACTTGAAATGGTGAACATTGTAGAAAATGTTTGAGTATTGAGAATGCCTGATTTTAAGGGCTCAAGCATATTTTCTAATAGGATGAAATTACTTTGGGACGTTTCTCCAGTATGCCAGACACGGAAGTGTACATTGGAGCGGCGTAGGGCAGGGAAAGTTCCTTCAAAAAGTGCACGACAAGGACCACGTCTCATTTGTGTCTGTATCCCTGTGCCTAGCCCAGGCTCTACACAGAACAAGTTCTTCTTCAAGGGTTGTTCAGTGACTTAATGGTCTTTCTTGTGTGGCTTACCTCTGTCTAGAGCCAGTATTTCTGGCCTAATCCTCCAGAGTCAGCCAAGGGCTTTGTTCTTAGGAGCCGACTGGTCTGGTGCCCTTCCAGTGATGACTGAATCAGAAAGGGCAGGTGGTAGTTCAAACCAGAAGAGCCCCACACTTACCATTTTATACTCAGTTTGTAAGCTGGTTGGGTAGACTCATAAAATGATTAAATGTTCAAAGGAATCTAATATTAGTAATAGTGAGAATTATAGAACCATAGCCTCTTTTTAAAAATTAGCACCAGTTTTTCCAATTTCCTTATTCCATGATGGGGAATTGAAGTCTAGAGAGGGTGTGCAATTTGCCCACAGTACCAGAAAGAAGATGAGACTTGGGGCCTGAAGAAAAAGAGTTAGAATCCTGTTTCACAACATTGTGCAAGTTGCTGAGCTCTCTGTGCCTCAGTTCTTCACTGGCTAACAGGAGGATAATTGGGGTACCCCCTGGGAGGCTGCACAGTGGCCTTCCTGCCCTGCAAGGTCCACCCTTCACCCTTCTACATCCTGTTCTCTGCCCCAGGGAACTTCTTTCTTCGTATTACGTCAGGGGCTCCTAGGCTCTCAGCAGTCCATGGGTTTGCTGATGAGACCCCAAGGAGAGTTGGGGGAGGCAGGGGAGCAAAGACAGGGGGCTTCACCAGGTCTGGCCATGGCTCTTGGGAGAAGTAACTGCTCTTCTCAACACAGCCTTTTCCTCAAGATCGTTGAACTTTCCAGGTTCCAGGAGCCACTCCTTTTTCTCATCTCTTTAAGCTGAGGTGACAGCAGCTTGGCTATGACTAGCACTGCGTCACTTCACACTCCTGGATGGTCAACAAGTACCCGCCTCTTTGGCAAGTGATTCCAGTTTGTATGTACTGTTTCCTTTTGGGGCTCTGACTGATACAATATGCTTGGAACAGAGCCTGGCACATAGTAGGCTCTGGGTTCATGGAACCTGTTGCCTGTAGTAGTAGTTGTGTAAATGGTAGGAGTGGTGTCTGTGGAGGTGAAGGCCTTGGTATTTTCAAGAGCCGCACAGTAAATGAAGTGCAAAGCATGTGGGAAGCATTCATCTCCCAGCGTCCTCAACGCTTCCTCGTCTGTTGTTCTTCACCTGTTCATGCTGGAGAGGAAAATGGTTGCCTGACGTCTAACATCTTGCCCCATGCAGCCTGAGTGAAGTGAACTCTCAAGCAAATTCCATCCTGTATCTGGTGCTCTGTGTAGGTTTTAAACCTGCCTTCTGTAGTTTTAAAAACACCAAGACTAAAGAAAATGATTGCAAATGTAGTTGAAGGCTATTCTTGAAATCAGTTGACAGTTTACACCATTTGTCCAACGGTCCAGAAAACAAGAACTGAGGAGAAATAGCAATTCCTGGTTCAGGCCTTGGCTCTGTCGCTGATTTGCAGTGTGACATGGGAGAGGAACTTTGAATGTGTTCTGCAACCTGGTATGATAAAGAAGAATATGTTTGAAAACATCAGAAATGGAAAATTTCAATAAGAATGAAACCAATATACATTGATGAACTTCAATTCTTTTCTCATTCACTTGGTGGAAAATAAAAATGTAAACCATTAAAAATCCCAATAGGAGTTCTTTTATAAAGTCAATTGTAATATTTTAATAGAAAATATGAACTGAATCTCTTCTTAATGCTTTGATGAATTTTCATTGGTTAGCAGTACAACCTTTAAGACATCTTTTATAAACAAATTTAGAAAACAATCAAATAAAGAAATGAAAGGCTGTTATTTCCAATAATTTCAGTTATTTTGACCTGCCATATTTAATGTAGTCTGCTCATATATATATCTATCATCACATAATGGGGTAGTATTCTCACTATTAGCTGCAGATAAGAGTATAAACAAACTTAAATTTCCTTGTGAACATTTAATAATTGGAAGTGGTGATCACTAGAAGCCATCTGGGGCTCACTAAGAAAATGGTATGCTCCAGTAACACCGTTAGGTACAGCTTAGTAACAGCGCTCTCTTTGTTTAGTAGTGTTTAGACTGTGGTCATGGGAATGCTATAAATTTGTTGTGTCTGGAAACCAGCAGGACATTCTTCTGGGCCTTTCTTGTTCTTCTGGTGTATGAGATGAAGATGTGTGAGCGGGATGAAAGCTGGACCAAGCATGAAGGCTTTAGTTCAGTTTTTTCACAATGAAGTTGTGTGAATTCTTGTTGGAGGACTCTAGGGACATGCTGATTCTATCCTTGACCCTCTCTCTGTCTCTTTCTTTTAGTTTGGTTTTGAAATAATTATAGATTTGAAAGGAGTTTCAAAGTTATGTGCAGGGGGCTCCTATGTACCCTTCACCTAGCCTCCAGTGATGAAATGTTACGTAATCACAGGACACTATCAAAACTAGTACATGGACACAATCCACGGGATTTATTTGGATTTTACCACATTTTACAAGTTTCTTTGGCTACTTTAGGTCCTTTGCATTTTCATGTGGATGTTAGAATGACTCTGTCAATTTCTATTAAAAAGTTTTTCTGGGATTTTGATTGGGATTGGTTAATTGGGGAAGAATTGACATCTTACAATATTAAGTCTTCCGATCTATAAACAAAGTATGTATCTCCATTTAGTTCCTTATGTCATTAACATCTCCACAGTGTTTTCTAGTTTCTAGCCTATAGGTCTTTTAAATCTTTTGTCATATTTATACTTCATTATTTCATAATTTCTGGTGATATTCTGAATCACACTATTTTTAACTTCAATTGCTTATTATTAATAAACAATTAGTTTCAGTTTCTTATTACTATATAAACATACAATTGATTTTTGTGTATTCATCTTTTATCCTACAACTTTGATAAATTCAGTTATTAGTTGTGGAAGGTTTTTTTTTACATTGATAGAATTTAGTCATAGATTGTCATATAGTCTTTGAAGGACACTTTTGCCTCTTCTTTTCCAGTCCAAATGTCTTTTTTTATTGTTGTGCTGCACAGAACTTCCAGTACAAAGGTCAATTTTAGTTTGTAGTGTCCTGCATGTAAACACCCAGAACAACTTTTGTCATTTGAATACCTGCTCCTTTCCCCAACACTGGTAAAGCCCATGTTGGGATACTACATCTACTAACATGAAGATACCCTCCAGATTTAAAACAAGATGAGGATACCTGGTAGAGAATGTTTATTCAGTGAAGTCTTGACAAGCTTGAAGGCAGTGATTTCAGACTGGAAGCCAGAAACCAAAGAAATCTACATGGGTATTGGGGAAAGGGCAGTTAGAAAAGTTGTCTCGCAGAAGCCAAGAAATAAACGGTATTCAAGGTGCATAAGAGGGATTTGTTGAAGGGAAATGGGATGACTTAAAAATCTTGTAGACTTCAATAAGGCCCATTAGTTTGGAGAGATTTTAGGTAAGAAATTAAAAATACTAGGTAATGGTGAAGAGTGGGAAAGAACAGAGTAAACCACATTATAGGGGTGTCCTTGGGGAATGGATGGAAGAAACTCCCTCTTCATTCTGTGTTTGTCAACAGAATTATATATGGCAGATGAAGAAGGGTGGCAAGTCAGTTTGGGACCCATCTTTAGGGAGGGTTAAGGGAACAAGCACAACATCTTGGGATCCCCTATATTCCCTTGCCACACAGAGGTATCAGGACTGGTGCTTTGTCACGTCAAAGCCACCCCAAGGCTACCATTGGAGCAGTGCCTTGATGACCACAGAAAGCTGAAGAGTGTGGCTTCTCATTGTCCTCGGGAGGGTATGTATAGGGAAGTCAGGAGCCCTGGGGCCTACCACTGAGAGGTTTTACACATGGCCAATGAGATCTGCTAATGAGAGGGGCCTGGCATGATTATCAAACCACCCACCATAAGCATAGAACAGCTCCACCCAAGGGAGAAAGGAGCAAAACATCTCCTGCCAGTCCAACAACAAAGAAAATGACAAAGTCAGATGACCCTTCCCATGTTCCTCCTCTTCTTCCCCGTAGATCCCCACCCCACAACCGCTATCCTGTCCTTGTCTAGCAAAAACCCTTTTCCCAACTGGCACCTCTTCTCATAAAGCCTCCCTTACCATCCAGTCTCCACCCTCTTCCCCTAAACTAATGCTTCTCTGGTCTCATCCTGTTTCCTTATCAGGTGCAGAAGGTCATCATGGGGGTAAGTTAGCCTTTCAACAGAATTTGAAAAAGCACAGAAAAAAATTAAAAAGCCAACAGTAATAGTCTGTTACTATAGGACAAAGAAGAAAATAAATAAAAAACAGCTGGACTATAAACAAAAGACCCCAGAGAGCTCCAATGAGCCAACTGATACCCCGTGTGCCAGAGATTTGGACCTACGTCCTGTGTCTCTTGAGGATGTGTGGAGAAATAGTGAACTACAGAGAGAACTGAAACTGAAAAGTAGAGGGTACATTGATGGTGATGAGGCCAATAAAATCAAGTTATAAAAAAAAGTTATTTGTGAGTTTTCTGATGGCGGGGAGGGAAAGAAGGAAGAAGGCAGGTGTTTGAGAAGAGAGGAGATAAGGTCCCAGAGGCCTGAGACGGAGCAGAAGGTCCACACTTAGCCAGGAATGAGTCAGGGCTGAGAACTGAAGACAAATATCTTTAACATTTTATGTCACAAGCAAGGAGGAAAAGACTTGGTATTGTGTGTGTGTGTGTGTGTGTGTGTGTGTGTGTGTGTGTGTGTATGTAGGGTGGATGGGGAGAGTTGTGTTATGTGCGGGGTGGCAGTGCCACTTCTCACAAAAAGGCAGACCACAACATTGCCTTCAGACCACCTAATGGTGTGTGTTGTAACCCACCCTAGGCCGTAAGCAACTGAAGCTCTCAGAGGGACCAAAATCTCATCCTACTGAAAGTCCTGAACAGCATCCCTACCACCATAATAATGGCGTCGGGAGGCCACAAACTCAACACTAACTAGTGCACTTTCTTGTTAACAAATTTGGGGCGGATCAGTGGCCTAGCAAGGGTGGAGCAGTGGGAGTGCTCTATCAGCCCCAGACAATAAAGGGGAGCATTTTATACAGAGAATTTTAGTACAAGAATAAAATTGAGTAAAAGCTGGTCTTTATATTATCATGACCGAAATTCAGTATGTCTAAATAATCTCAATGATAAAGTATTCTTCCCCTGAAAAAACATGATGATGATGAAATGGTTTTAATGTGAAATGAGGAGGGTTGAGTTAATTACACTCCTTGAGTTAATTCTTTAGGACCCTTTCCTGTTTATTTACTCATTCGGTCTCCTTATTTCTGCCCCCCAGTCCCATCTCCTTTCCCATGGGTATTCATTGTAATGCACTTGATGCATATACTTTCCATGAGTGTTAGTGAAATGTATATTATTGTTTCTGGACATTTTTTTTTAATTTATGTGTCTGTCCCTAATATTACACATCACTGTTTCTTGACGTTTAGCTGAGGCCTGCTTTTAAAATCAATCCATGTTCCCGTGAGTGCGTCTAGTCAGTTATGCCCTTGTAAATGGATATGTCAGGTACATTGTTTTTACTTTGAAATTTTAGAAAGACATTTGGGTATTTAATTCATTGGTACATTATACATTGTTTTGTTTGATTTATATCTCAATGTTTCATTTTTTGGAGTGATTGTAAATAGTATCATGTGTTTAATTTTGGTTTCCACATATTTTTTGTTAGTATATAGAAGTGTGATTGATTTTTTAAACTAAAGTTTTATTTTTATATAATTGTACAGTATCACAATCAGGAAATTTACATTGATGCAATCCATCTACATTATTCAGATTTCACCAGTTTCATACCTGCTCATCTGTATGTGAATTATATTTATGTGATTTTGTCTCATGTGGAGATTCCTGTGAGGTCCACCACAGTAAAGATACAGAAGAATTTTATTAACACAAGGCTCTCTTGTGTTGCTTTTCAATAGCCACACCCATTTCCACCTTCCCCCAGGTTCATAACCCCACAACCAATACTCTCCACCTCTACAATTTTATCATTTCAAGAATGCTATTTAATCGAGTAATTTAGTATGTAACCTTTTGAGATTAGCTTTTTTCACTCAGCCTAAGTCTCTGGGGAGTCATTCAGGTTGTTGCATGTATCAACAGCTCTTTATTTTTATTCCTGAGTGTAGTATTCCACAGTATTGGTAAGGCGTATCAGTTTGTTTAATCATTCTACCTATTGAAAGACATCTGGGATGGTTCCAGTTTTTGACTACTAATAATAAAGCTGCTATAACCATTCACATAAAAGATTTTGTGTGACTTTAGGATTTAATTTCTCTAGAATAAATAGCCAGGAGTGTGACTGCTGAATGGTAGTTATATGTTTAATTTTATAAGAAAATATCAAACTGTCTTCAGCATCGCTCTATCATTTCCCATTCCCACTAGCAATGCATAAGTAATCCAGTTTCTCCACATCCTCACTAGCATTTGGTTTCCTCACTGTTTTTTATTTTAGCCTTCTGATAGGTGTAGTGATATCTTATTGTGATCTTAATTTGCATTTCCCTAATAGCTAATGATGTGAAGTATCTTTTCATGTGCTTATTTGCCACCCATATATTCTCAGTTCTTTGTGACAGATTCATGATGAGGGCTTACAGCAAGGATACTGACTACATCTATATTCAGTCTGGAGATGATGCAAGGATTGGCAGATTTGTTTGATAATAGAATCTAAATCCAGTAAGGGTTTCAATAAGCTAGACTCTGGATCACAGGGACGATGGCTTTAATGAAACAAGGAAAAGTTTACTAGGCATGCTCTGATCTTGGTGTCCCAAACTCAATATCTTGTGAATAGGATGGGTGACATTTGACTTTATTGTACTATATAAAAGTCAACCTCAAGATTTCAAATGACAGTAAATATAATCTGAGCCAAGTGTGTGGAAAGGCTGCCCAAAAGCTGCTGGTACCTTTGACTAAATTCCATGGAAATGTAGCGTCTAAAGCAAGAGGTGCCATTCTCCTTCTGTCCTGTGTTAAGATCACACTTTGAGAACCATTTCCAGCTGTGGGCCTTATAGTTTAAGAAGAATAGAGGCAAATAAAATAGTAATTAGAGGAAATAAAGAAACCAAGGTGATAATGGGACTTGAAATTGATGGAAGGTGCTGTCTCTGACAGGGTCCTGGTGGCAAACAGATTACACACTCGACTAGGGTAACAAGAGGAGAATTTAATAGCATCGGTCACTAAGGAATGGGACAATATAGGGAGCCATGAGAAAGATAGTGATGTCACCTGGGGCTGGAAACAGGCGGGCAACTGATACCACCCTCGGTTGGACAGAGAGAAAGGAGAGATGTCACTGGAACCTGGAGAATGAATGTGAGCCATGTGGAAAGAACTGTCAGAAAAAGATGTGACTCTCTAGGTAAAGGGATGAAACAAGACTACAAAATCTCTGCAAGGGGGGATTCAGGGGAATTCGTACTCTGACTTCATTCTCCTTCTTCCCTCCAATCATCTTCAGGGGCTTCCCACTGATTAAAATAAACATAAGTCTGAGGACAAGAAAGCCCAGAAAGGTAGTCCATGGTTCATACAGGTCGGACCACAGGGCTGTGGGGAGAAGAGAGGGAAATGGATGTGGCGATGCAAATGGAACATATACTAATAACACTGAACTCAGAGAAGCCAACATCTCAGGAGAGATCACAGTATCTGTCTTCAGCTCTCTGATGTGGGGTCATGTGGAAGCAGATTGAACTTGGACTTGCTGAGTGTCATAACTAATCAATAGTATCACACCAAAGAACTTAGGGAGAGGTGACATAAACTCCGTCAGGAGGTCGATCTGGATGAGTTCGCCCTGGAAAACTGTTTACAAAATGTTCAATTATAATTTAAAGACACTTTGCTCTTTCCTGTGGGGATGAATGTCTCACCATGCTTGTCACTCCCTACATCAAAATGTCCATCACCAGCAACTATATTTCCCCTGGCAGAAAGCAAAAGTTGTTTATTTGAAACCTGATATCACTTGAAAAAGAAAATAGTTACTAAATGTAGCCACCTGACAAATGGCAAGGATGTGGGGTGGCTTGACCACTAATTCCCTGCAGGTAGACACTCAATCTTGTTGGCTACGGCATCATCAGGGCTTAGCGTGGAGCCTGACACACAATAGACAACCAGTAAATATTTGCTAAATGATGGCACAAGATGGGAAGTGGGGGGTAGCAGGGTAGTGGAGAAAAAGACTTAGATAATTATTAATGTTAGATGTAGTTCTGGTCCCAGCTCTGCCTATAACCAAATATATCATCTTTAGTTAGTTATATAAATGCCCTTCAAGGTGATTTCCAGATATCTAGATCTTTGAATCTAGATTTAGTCATTAAAAGTTTGGGTCTTCAGCATCTACTATGACTACTACTTCATGTGGGTCCAGAAATGGCCAAGATAATGAGTCTCTCTAGCTGAAGTTTCAATAGAATTCAGAGGCTAATCTCTACACAAAGAAAGGTTCTATGCCCAGAAAGTAGATCTACTTATTTTATTTATATTATTACTTACATATTAAACCAGCTTAATATTTAAAACACCCCAAATAAGCATTTTATTTTAGTACACTGCAAACCAATGCACATTTAAACTAAGAATAGTTCCTTTGAAGTGCTTCACTGACACTAACATTAGTGAAGAACACTAATACTAATACCTATGTCTATATGTCCAGCATTTGCTTAGCACTTATTAAATATGAAGCACTTCACACGCATAATGTAATTTAACCCTTGCAACCAACTATGAGCCTAGTACTTTTGCTATCTCTATCCAAAGGGAATGAGGAACAGAGGCCACATAGTAAGTGGTGAAGTGGGGATTCAAACTTAGGCAGCCTTAGGAATCTGACTCCTACCTACTCATAAATGTAGGTAAACCCTCTTGCCTTTTCATCAGAGATTAGGGCAAATATACCTATTTTCTGTCCCTTTTGTGGCACTGACACCCAAACATACTGGAATTCATGCCTTTCAGATATTGCTTAGAAAAGCATATGTGCATTTGAAAAATTCCTTTGCAGTAAGTGGCAGCTGGGTTAAGTGATAACGATTACCATGAACCAATGGAGATGACGCTAAACTAGTTTAGTGCCAGATCTGCCAGCTAATGATGATCATCTGGGTGAATATGCAGCTACTCTGTCATTCACGACATCCTCCGCGGTGCTTAGCTCATCACAGAGGCTGTCTTCCCATCTGTGTGCTCTCACACATCTCCTGATTGTTGCTCTGAAAAAGGGAGTTTTCTTTTCAAGGTATTTCCCATGTACTTTGAAATTTTGGAGTTGTGTAGGACCCACTTTCAGTTAGCTTTTTGCTCTGTATCACATTGTTTTTCTTCTACTTTTCATGATGCTAATGACCAGCTAGCACAAGGGAAACAAAACAGTGACTGCAGTCAGCTCTCTTAACATTTGAAGGACGAGCATTAAGTCAAATGTGTCTTAATTTTCACTAATAATAATTGTAATACATTTTCATTGTCTATTTTTAATAACCTGTGATAACATTTTAGGGCCATATATATATTACCTCTATATAAACTTAACAGAAAACACAAGGCTGACCAAGACAGAGGAAGGGGACTAACTAGCCTTTGGATCTCAGACCCATACAGAGGAATGGATGCTGAAAAATCATGGGAAGTTCCCTTCTTCTTTAAGTTTCTTCTTAAGTCCCTTTGTCTTGCAATATTCCCTAGTAGGAAAAACTATTTTTTAATAGTGTATTACACATAGTATAGTATTTACCAACTAAAGTTTTGGAGCCTGGCACACCTGGGATCATGACTTTGGGTAAATAATTTCACCTGTCTGAGACTTAGTGTTCTCATCTGTAAAATGGGGCTACTAGTTCTTATTGTTTCCCCCCATGAGGATTAAGTGATAAACATCTGTCAATCTCTTAGACTAATGACTGACAATTGGTATGCCAGGGATGGCTGAGGGTCCTTTCTGGCATGTCAGTTTCCCTTCCACCCTTTTTGTCTCCCCTATGGGGTATGGGTCTGAGAAGCACTTGTAAAGGTCACAGCCTAGGGGTGTAGGTTCACTAAAAGACTGAGACCTAAGCATAGAACTGTAGAATGCTTGCACCCCCTCCCCGATCACTAAAGGTCTATTTACCACAGTTCCTTTTACCCAACAGCCAGCTTTCAACAAAATGTTCCAAAGCATACTAAAGAGTAATTTTAATAAACATAGTGTGGAAAAACAGACCAAACATCTGAACCAGACTCATATGTGACAGCAATGCTGGAATTGTCAGACCAGGAATTTAAATTGACTATGATTAATATGCTAAGAGGTCTAGTGGAAACATAGACAGTATGCAAGAACAGATGGGTAATGTAATTAGGGAGATAGAAATTCTGAGAAAGAACAAAGAAGAGATGCTGGAAATCAGAAACACTGTAACAGAAATGAAGAATGCCTATGATGGGCTCATTAGTTGACTGGACATGGCTGAGGAAAGAATGAGTGGGCTTGAGGATATGTCAACAGAAACTTCCAAAAGTGAAAAACAAAAAGAAAGAAGAACACAAAAACACTGAACTGAGTAGCCTAGAACTGTGGGGCAAGAACAAAAAAAATGTACTCTATGGATAACAGGAATAGCAGAAGTTGAAGACAGATAGAAAGGAGCAGAGTAAATATTTGAAGAAGTAATGACTGAGAATTTCCCTGAATTAATATCAGACACACCAAACCACAGATCCAGGAAGCTCAGAGAACACCAAAGAGGATAAAAGCTAAAAACAAACAAACAAACAAAATGGAAAATAAAAAACCAAACCAACAGAAAAGACTATATCCAGGCACATCAAATTACCACTGCAGAAAATCAAAGATAAAGAAAAAACCTTGAAAGAAGCCAGAGGGAAAAAGAGCTTATCTGTAGAGGAGCAAAGACAGGAATTACACTTGATTTTTCCTTAGAACCATGCAAGCAAGAAGAGAGTGCAGTGAAATATTTAATGCAGAGAGACAAACCCCACCAGCCTAGACTTCCGTATCCAGTGAAATGATCCTGCAAAAATGAAGGAGAAATACTTTCTTGGATAAACAAAAATCGAGGGAATTTGCTGCTAATAGACCTACATTGCAAGAAATGTTAGAAAGAAGTTCTTCAGAGAGAAGGAAAATTATATAGGTCAGAAACTTAGACCTCCATAAAGACAGGAAGAGCATTAGAAGAAAGAACGAGTGAATGTAAAATAACCACTCCTGTTTGTATTATTCTTAATTGATCTAATTGATAACAGTTTGTTTAAAATAATATAACAACAATGAACTCAATGGTTATAGCTTATGCGTAAGTGAAATGAATACCAGTCATGATATAGGGGATGGGAAGGATGAATTAGGAATACTTTATTTATGGCAGTTGCATTACTCATGAGCAGTATAGAATTTTTTTTTAAAATGGGCTTGGATTAGTTATGAATATATATTGCAAAATATAGAGCAACCACTAAAAAAAGTAAAAAAATGTATAATTGTTAAGCTAAATGTCATCACATAAAATACTGAATTAAAACTACAAAAGGCATAAATACAGTGGAAAACAAAAATAGGAGCAAAGAACAAGTGCAAGGAGTAAAAAACAGTAAGAAATATGGTAGATACTAATCTGTCAATAACCCTTAAACCTTAATTATTTAAATACACCAATTAAAAGACCAAAGACTGTCAGAGTGGATCAAAAATAAGACACAGTTATATGGTGTCAACCAGAAACCCACTTGAAATACAAAAACACATATAGACTAAAACTAAAGTCTGAAGAAACATATACCATGCTAACACTAGTTAAAGAAAGCTGGAATAGCTCTCTTAATTTCAGACAAAGCAAAGGGTATCACATAATGATAACAAGGTCGTTTATCCACGAAGACATAGGAATCCCGAGTAGATAAATCCACAGAAACAGAAAGAAGACTAGTGGTTGCCAGGGGCTAGAGGGAAAGTGGATGGGGAATGACTGCTTAATGCCTTTGAGGTTTCCTTTTGGGGTGGTGAAATGTCTTGGAACTAGAAAGAGGTTATAGTTAAATGTTGTGCATGTACTCAAGTATACCAAATTGTGTACTTTTAAAAGGTTACTATTTCATTTTATATAATGTGAATTTTACTTCAATACTAAAAAACATGAATGCAACAAAACTTTGCATTGACAAAATATTGAATCATTATGACTAAACTGGTAATTGCCTGGCATGTATGCTGTCTTGCCCCATCTGTTGTCCAAGGTACACCATACTTGGCAGATTGTAGGATATTTCCTCCCCCAAGCACCGACTTTGCCTCAGACACCTTCCCAGCACAGTACTCCAGGAAGTCACTACCAAAAAAGAGAAAAAAATCTGACTAGGTGCCAGGATGGCCTTTTCCAATATTCCCCCTCAACCCCACTTCATCTGCCAGCTAATCCCAGCCATTCTGCAGTCAAGGATTCACTCTTTTCACTCTGGTCTTTGACCTTCATTAAATATTCCCCTGAGGATGTGTTGCAGGTTGGGTTTCCAGGAAGGAGACAGTAAGACGAGGATTAGCATACAGAGGGTCTAACATGGAGTGTTCTCTGGAAGGACATCTGTGAGGGAGGGAAGGAGAGAAGCAGGCCTGGGTGGAGGGGAAGTGGGACTTTGGTGCAAGGCAGCGGGGTTGCAGCGGACCCGCAGAGAGCTCTGGAGGTGGGATGAGACCCTGGAGCTGCCCTGAAATGAGGCAAAGACCTTGGATCCTCGCAGGAAACAATCACTGCATTTGGGCCACCTCCAGGCAGGAGTTGTGACCTTGGACTTGGAAAGGTGATTTATACCAATGGACACAGCTCTGAGCTGTCAGCAGCCAGCACTCTGGCAATTGGGAAATAAGTGTGTTGGTTCTGAAAGAAGGATCTGGGTGACAAGGCAGAGCAGAGGTGGGTCAATTTTAGTTATCAGCCAAATTTATACATCAGTATGAATGACCTTAACCTCCTTATGGAGGCGGGAAAAGAATGCAAGCACAGGAAGGACCCATGAGTAGAATGGAGGGTTATGGACAGAGACTAAGTATGTTGAGAAGATGAACATTGCTACAACATGAAATAACAATGTTCTCCAAATCCATTTTCAACTATTTTGCCCTAGTAAAAAAATAAATCCAGATAATACTGTTTTGGGAATGATCATGGTAGTGGATTTGTAGATTGTTATTTGTAGGAGAATCTCAACCAAATTTTATATGTGTGGGGGGCTTTAAAAAGTTTTCCCTTCTGGAAAATTGTCTTCCTGAGAGTCAATAAGGCCAAGTGCCAGTTTTCTCAGCCAATCTGCAGCAATCTTGCACACTGTTAAAAAGAGCACCTCCTGTCAGGTAGTGCTTATTTAAAGGAGGATAATCAAGGAAGTCTCAAACAGATCAAGCCTGGAGTCATCTGAAAGCTCGCTCACTCACTCACATGTCCGGCAATTGATGCTGCGTATAGCCTTAGGCCTTTGCAGGAGTTATTACCAGAATACCTACATATGGTTCCTTTATGTGACCCAGGGTTACTCAGAGCACCATGGCTGGGTTCCAACGGTGCATGTCCCCAAGAGAGAGCCAAGTAGAAGCTTCATGCATATTACACCTCATGTTAGAGGTTATGGCATCACTTGTACGACCTATTGTTTGGGTCACAAGCTCCCACTCAGATGCCAGAAGAGGGAATACAGACCCCACCTCAGTGAGAGGAGTGTGATTCACACTGTAGGACGGGCATGTGGGATGAGACCAATATATTGGTGTGCCCATCGTCAGAAAACACAGTCTGCCACTCTTTCTTTTTCCTATAAACTCATTCTTTCAATTTCCACAAAGGAAGATATTTGGTCAAATATTCACTTCCAGAGAAATGTAATTTGAGATTGGCGCTTCTGGGATAGGGGGATAACACACTTATCTCTCTAACCTGGAGTCTTATTCTGGTGACTATCATATATTCTTTCATTTTCTTATAGCTGCCCTGGAAATGAAAATCATGTATTCTACTATGAAAAATTATTTCCCCTTCATATTTATTTGACTTACAAAATTGCTGATCTTAAGTGTGACCACACAGAAAGTTGGGATATTCTTCTTAATGTTTTCTTGGAGGTTAGGAACATCACCAGGAAGAAGAGTGCCTAACATGTCTTTGTTGAACTATTCGTTATTAACTCCAGATGGCCTGGATGTAAATCTTGCCTACCTGAGACAGGATATACATGTCTCTTCCACGTGCCACATTGAATACATTCATTAAGTACTAGCCAATAACATACATTCTTCATTGATGTTAGTTCTATAAAATTTAGCTCCTGAAGGTAAGAGAGAATGTGTTGTTTAATCAGTTAGCACAGACTATGAAAACCAAGGTGATGATATTTATGCCTTCCCTGGCAGAAAAACTAGAGCTAAGATTAGTATTCTTTCGTTGTAATTATCTTATTTCAGATATGTTATATCATCAATTCTTTCTTCTCTCAGAAGATTGTATTATCTTTTTTTTAAGTTTTAATCTGTTATTGTCCGATTTTCAGTATGTTGAATCCTGAAACCTACCTTCTATCCATTTAGAAATAAGTAGTTGTATCAATCTTAATAACTGCCTAGTTTCTTTGATGTATTTCAGCAAAGGTGTGGAATAATCTTAGTAATATTAGCATTTATTGTTCTACTACAGTCTAGGCATGATGCTAAACACTTCATATTATCTCATTTAATCTTGCAACCACCCTGAGTTCTGCACTGTTACTCTTTCCATTTTACAGACAAGAAAGTTGAGGTTGACAAAAGGGAAGTAACTTGTCCTGGTGAAGCTGTTTCAACCCAGATAGAATCCAGAGCTTTTACTTGTACTATACTATAGGAAGAGTAAGGAAAATAATTTGGTTTGAATTTATATAATGACCAAAGAGTTTGTTTGTTATGTGAGGAGCTATTGTGTGTGTGGGGGAAGATGGCCTTGCCTTGTCATCTGGATACATATCTGAATTATATGAGTCAGGACTCTGTCATAGCTTTCTCTTCTTTGTGCACTTTTGTTACTTTTCTGAAGTAGTTTCAAGGAAATTGCATCAATTGGAAAAGCATCTAATGGCTTTTATGTAAAGTGCATGCTTTTTTTTTCCAGTGTCAAGGTAAGCAGTAGCATTGCCCCTCTCAAAATCGTAATGACATGAAAACTTGTAAGTGTGCATCTTATCAGACTTCCAAAGCAACTGACATGGGGGCTGAGAATGGGTCAAAATTTTCAGCATAACCAAGGCACGTGACCTGGCGGGCACTGAGAAAGCGATGGGACCGCTGTGCAAGTTGTGTTCCATCCCTGAGAAGCACTTCTCTCAGAATTCATTCCAGAGGAATGGTGGCTCACAAAGGTGTATGAAGGGAGGCAGAAGGAACAGAGATCTGGGAATTAGGGAGAACAAAGGAGATTATGAATGAAAGGCAGAGCAGAGTAAGAGCTTTTGAAAAACAGCCTTGGGAAATAGAAAAGCTTAGAGAAACGCACACCCTAGCATGGAGATGGAATTGTTGCATCTGTCAGAGTGTGAAAGCAGGGCTGTGTGTGTAGAGAGGCTGATAGGTGAGGAAGGAACGTTATGGAATGAATGTTCTGGTGTTCCTGTGCTATGGCTGCTAGTGGAGGGGCAAAGAAGCCATGTCTTTCCAGCTCACGCTTTTAATTTTACTCAGCATCTCTAAAGCTCATGGTGGCACTGTAGATTAATAGACAAAAATATGGCTGGAAGAAAAAGCTGATAAGCAGAAATTCCTTACATGATATGACTCTACTTCCTTGTCACAGCAATTATTAATGAGAATCAGTGGGAATGAATTTATCTTCATTCTCATCCCCCAGATCAGTTGTTTCTTATTCTGTGTCTACCACCAGTTGCTGAAAATATTTGTACATATTTTATGTAGTGAAAACATTGCCTGGATACTTTGCATAGCATTTCTGTTACCTAATATTATACCATAATCATTTTTCCATGCTGCTAAAGCCTCCAAAAATATCATTCTCATTGTTTTGATATTCCCTTAAGTAGAGAAATTATTAACTATTTTTCTATTGGTGAGCAAATAATGTCCTATAAATAAGCCAATCATAAACATCTTTTGAATTCAGAGGGTGTGTGCCCAGTGAGGTAGGAAAAGAAGGGGGTGGTCAGTAAAACCTCATTTAATAAGGCTTTCATGATGTTTACAAAAACTGCAGATTATTTTCTTAAAGACTGTGCCACAACTTCATATTGACATACCAGCGATGAATGTTCTTGTGTAACCACCTTTGAATATGCACATTATATTTTAAATATGGTTGGTAGTGTATTGCTTTCCCAAGAAGACATGGCCAGGAGCAATTTTTGAAGCTTTGTTTTGGATATTTTAAGAACAACTTGGGACTTTACCATTATTTTGTGGAACTAGATGAAAAATTTCCAACTTCCTCAGGGCAGGGTGGTTGGGGTTGATGGAGAGGCCTACCCCTGAGGCTCTGATCTCTGCAAGTTTATACAAGTAGGTAAATTCATATAAGGGCCTCTCGATCCTAGGTACCTAAAAATGGTTAGGGACTTAGGACAAGCAGAATGGATGGTTGTCTGAAGTGTTTTCCATTTTTAAGCAGATGTCTTGCATTCACTAGAGTAATTTAGAACATTTCAAGTATCTACACAGCTGACAAAGTGACAGCATGACTGAGTGATGTGAAAACATTCAGTAAGTTCAGTCAGAAATCATGCTTCTTCCAATGTTGACTGAACTGCCTTGATATTCCAATATCAAGGGGTCAGAGACAGCAATATATGTAGAGATGTAAACAATAACTTTTCATGTTTATTGAGTACTCAATATATGCCAGGCATGATTCTAAGCCCTTTGCATCCATTTAGCTTATTTCATTCTCTCAATAGCCTTATGAGATAGGTACTATTATCATTATCATTTTACAGAAAATAAGGCACAAAGACATTAAGTAAACCTGTTTAAGGTTACATAGCGAGTGGAGGACAAGACACTTAAAGGTAGGCATTAGGAATCAGGAGGCTTTGTTCCTAGAAAGCGCTCTCTACTATATGGATGAAGAGTAGAGATGGGGATGGTGATGATGATACGAATTTTTGTGATGAAAATTTTTATCATTAGCTGCTATTATTGAGTGCTTATCTTTTCCAGACATGATACGCAAAGACTTACCTATATTTACTCTTTCTTATGTAATCCTTCTATCAGCTCTGTAAGATAAGTATTTTCATTTTAGAGGTGAGAGATCTGAGGTTAAGTGGCCTTTCCAGTTCACACAGATAAGACTTAGGAGAGCTGGGATTGACTAGGAGTCCATAGATGGATGTCTACAGACTCCAGAGCTCATGCTGCCTTAACTAAGATGACCCTTCCTTTCTGAAACACCATCCAAAGCTGAAGCTTTCATCTAAACATATGTGCTTCTTTTATAAATTATTCAAATAATTATGATAATTATATTGATACTCTACTTTGTACTGAGGACAGAGCTTTGCACATAGAAACTAAATTCACTAAACTGATTGTCTGTCAAATAGAAAATCTTAGATCTTAAAGTTAAAAGGTCAAGTTCTGTCTTTCAAGATTTAATGCAATGATGAAGACAAAGTGTATACTAAGTGGCTTGGACTCATCACTTATTATATTTCTATAATGCACTTAGAATCCTAGATTGCCAGGGCTGGACAGATATTAGAGGTTGTCTGGTTCAACTTTCTCATTTTATAGCTTAAAAAGCAAACAAATAAGTGAAGCTATAATAATGTTAGAGCTTAAATATTTCTCTTAACATTCCTCTAAGTTTCTTCTAAGATTCCTTTAAAATTCTTATTTAGAAAAATAAATTTACTCTAGATTGAGCCCATTTAAGCAAAATATACATTCATATGTTTAAAATTAGATTCTGAGTTATTACTCCCAGTTCCACCGAGATGGAGTAGCCCTATTCCTCCTGGTCTTCCTTACAACTAAAAAACTAGATACAACACAACAATCCACAATAGGATGCTTCTGAAAGGTAGAAAGAAGGCAGACTGCACAGGGGACTTGAGGAATAACATGCGGTGAGTTCCCTGGATTTCCGTATTGTCTTCTATATAACCTGGAGAGGGTGGTACAGAGAACTCCAACACAGAGTAGACAGTAGTCATAATAAAAAACAGTTCCATGAAGATCCTCTTTTCTAGTGAAAGGATTGGAAAAACAGTGACCTAACACAAAAGAAAGACTTTTTAACAATACCCACCCTGCTTCACCCAAACACTAATGGAAAAATATACTCCCTCCTCTAGAGTTTCAGTGGGGCTGAGTAGGGGGCTAATATTCTACTCAACGACCGTCTCTGCTGAAGCAGGTAGTGCATTCTTATTGCTCTGCTCTGTGATGGCAGCTGGGACAAAGAGGATGCTGAGTTTCCATCCCTCACCTGGCAGACACAGGTGGTATTGCTCTGATTCTTCTGCAGCGTGGTGTCAGCAGCACCTATTAAGGAGCTAATCTTCCATTATCCCACCCAGTGGAGGCAGTTGGAGTTCTGCCTGTTCTACCAGGATAGTATTGGTAGGGTTAGTAGGGAACTGAGACTCCATCCCAACCTAGCACCAGAAAGACTTAATCAGACAGTTTGAGGTAAAACTAGTTACCACCAGACTTCACTCCTATTGGTGTCAGTGGGGCCCAAGGGGGAGATCCCTAGAATCACCAAGACTGAACAAGGTGAGGCAAGTCAGGGCTGGTGAGCACTCCACTTTCCTGCTACTCCTGATGTCAGCTAGGCCGAGTGGGAAGTCAAATCCACACACCCAGGTTTAATGGGGTTGAATGATGTTGTGGGCGGTGAGACTCTTTGGTGCTCTGTTTCCCCCTCTCAACTTCCCTTAGGGTCAATAGGGCCAGTGAAAAGCTGAGCTTCAGTTCCCACCCTGAAGCTAACAAAAGCCAGGTGAGTCATCATTTATCAAGAAGATAAAGTTACATACGCCATTGGAAAGCAATGAGTTTGTGTAAATTTGTTCCCCACTTTCTTTAGAGAAGGTGTCAGAGTGGCTGAAGGGGAGATTGAACTTCCATCCAAAGAGTAAGCAGAAGCAAGGACATAATAAAGAACAAAAATCAAAGAAATTGAAAACAGGAAGCAATGGAGAAAATTAATCAAAAAAGGATTTCTTGAAAAAATTTTTTTATAAAAATAAACCCCTAACAAGACTAACAAAAATAAAAAGAGACTACACAAATCACCAATATCAGGATGGGAAAAGGGGCTATCACTGCAGATGCTGTAGCCATTAGGAAATAATAAGAGACTACTGTGAACAAGTACACACAGATAAAAGCAAAAAATTAGATGAAAATAGACCAAATCTTCAAACACCAGAAATTACCAAAACAACTAAAATAAAAATAGACTTGCTGAGTAGTTCTATAATCATTAAAGAAAATGTACTTGTGATTAAAACTTTTCTTTTCTCCAAAAAAAAAAAATAAAGAAATCTCTAGACCAGATGGTTTCACTGGAGAATTCTACCATACTGTTGGAAGTTCTTACCAGAGCAATAAGGGAAAAGGAAGAAAGAGGGAAGGAGGGAAGGAAGGAGGGCATGCTGTAAAGATAGAAATGGGAAAGAACCTGAC
The DNA here is from genome assembly GCA_029783875.1 of Phataginus tricuspis. Taxonomy (NCBI): domain Eukaryota; kingdom Metazoa; phylum Chordata; class Mammalia; order Pholidota; family Manidae; genus Phataginus; species Phataginus tricuspis. Next base: position 119,971,241 of record JAQQAC010016209.1, on the reverse strand, counting down.
CTTATTTGCAGATGACATGATTATCTACATACAAAATCCCAAGTTATCTACACGAAAACTCCTAGAACTAATAAATTCAGGAAGGTCACAGGATACAAAATCAACACACATATAAATCAGATGAACATGAAGAAACAAAATTAAAACACAGTTACTGTAGCTCCACCATAGCTCCAAAGAAAATTAAATATCTAGGTATTAACTGAATGAAACATGTACAAAATCTGATGCTGAAAATTACAAAATGATAATGAAATAAATCAAACACCTAAATAAATGGAGAAGTATACCATATTCATACATTGGAATCCTTAACAAAGGAAAGATATCAATTCTCCCCAAATGAATCTATGGGTTAAATGCAATTTTTATCACAATCATAGCAAGCTTTCTTTGTAGATAGAAACTTATTCTAACATTTATGGAAAGGAACAGACCTCAGAATAGCTAAAACAATCTGACAAGAATAAAGTTGGAAGAATTTCTCTAGTAAATAGTAAGGCTTACTATGTAGCTATATTAATAATACAGTGTGATATGCTGAGGGACAGGTACATAGATGGATGGAACAGAATGGAAAAACTAAAAGAAGAAATACAAAAATATTACAAAAATGATTTTTGACAAAGGATCAAAAGCAATTGAATGGAGGTAGGACTCTTTTCAGCAAATGGTGTTAGAGTAGTGGGACTTCCATATGCCAAAAACAGGGAAAAAAGGAACTTCAAACTCACACCTTAACTCAAAAACTAACTCAGAGTGAATCATGGGTTTAAATGATAAATACAAAAGGCAGAAACATAAATTTTTTAGAAAAGAGAAGACAATCAAAATGTTGAAATAGGCAAAGAGAACTTAGACTTGACAACAAAAGCATGGTCCATAAATGGAAAAATTAATAATCCAGACTTCACCAAAATTACCTTGCATTACAAAAAATTCCTTGTAAGACCCTGAAATAACAAGCTAGAGACTGGGAGACACTTGCAAGCAAAATATTGAACTAATGATTATCATCTAGAATACATAATGATATATCAAAACTCAACAATAAGAAACAACTAATCCAATTTCTGGTTTCCAGCCCAGCATGTAAGGAGCTTAGATATAATACCTTCATCTTAACAAGTAAGTAGATGAAAAAACTTAAAAATCAACAATTCTTGGATCTATCAGAAAGTGAGGTCTCAGGGCAAATTGTTGACCACCCCAAAATGGAAAGACGGGAGGATACAGAGAATCACATTATACTGGCGCAGAAACTCATGAGCAGGAACCTTCCCAGAAACCAGTGCAGGGGTGGGAAAACCCAAACTGTAACTGAGAAATTGCTGGAGGCTCAGTGTGGACAAGTCTGAGAGTTAAAAACTCCAGGGGGACCCAGATGTGGCGGTCCTCCACAGCTTTTGCCAGTTTTACCTCCAGGAGATCTAACAGGTCTACAAAGTGAATACCAGAGAAAAAAACCCTTGTACTTCCAGAAAAGGAACCACTTAAAAATACGCCACAGCATTCTGTTCTTCTTAACAAGGCCTGCCCTCAGGAGAAACTATTTCCCAGAGCATAATCTGAAGTTTTATCAGATACTAATATACATGGAGGATGGGAAATACCTAAATCCAATCAGCTGTAGCTTTTCATGCGGGGAAAGGGAAATGCTCAACTCCAGCCCCCTCTAGCCACCATGTCCTACCTAAGGGGGCAGTGGAAACTCTGAGAAACACTGTGAAGTTCACAGACCAGAGGCAAAGGCTTACTAAAAGATTGAGACCTATAATCATAGGACTAGAGAACCTTTTCCCTCCCTGCACACCTTTCTACCACATTATGAAACGCCTTTTTACCCAGTGCATTCTGCCTACCTTTCAACCAAATATTGCAAGGTACATTAAAGGCAAAAACAAAGTGTAAAATGACCAAAAAATCAGATCAGATATGGCAGGAATGTTGGAATTATGAGACAAGGAATTTACAACTATGATTGATATGTTACAGGATTTGATGAAAAAAGTGAACAACATTCCAGAATGGGTTGATACTGTAAGCAGAGAGATGGAAACTCTAAAAAGAATAAAAAAGAAATGCTAGAGATGAAAACGCTTTAGCAGCAATAAAGAATGTCTTTGATGGGCTCGTTAGTAGACTGGACACAGCTGAGAAAAGAGTATCTGAGCTTGAGGATATGACAGTAAACACTTCTGATACAGAAAAGCAGAGAAAACAGACAAAAAAACATACTTCTCAAGAACTGTGGGACAAACAAAAAAGATATAACATATGCATAATAGGAATACCAGAAGGACAAGAGAGAAAGGAAGAAATATTTGAAGCATGCTATAGACAATGTTTATGTTCCCTCAAATTCATATGCTGAAATCCTAATCTACAATGTTGTATGATTAGGAGGTAGGGCTGTTGGTATATTGTTAATAGTTCTTCCACCTTCCCCCAAACGACCTTTTACCATGGCAACTGTACACTGCAGAAAATGAAATAATCAGGCCTTTCAGGAACTTTTGGACACAGGCTGTGATCTTACGTTGATTCCAGGAAACCCAAATCATCACGCTGGCTTACCAGTCACAGCAGGGGCTTCCGAAGGTCAGGAGATCAATGGAGTTTTAGCTGGGTCAGTCTCACAGTGGGTACAATGGGTCATTGAACCCATCCTGTGGTTATTTTCCCAGTTCCAAAATGCATGATTGGAGTAGACGTACTTAACATCTGGCAGATTCCCCATGTCTCTTCCTGACGTGTGGAGTGAGGACTTTTATGATAAGAAAGGCCAAGTGGGAGCAGTTACAACAGCCTCTATCTAGGAAAATACTACATAGAAAGCAGTACTGCATCCCTGGAGGGATTGCAGATATAAGTGCCACCATTAAGGACTTGAAAGTGTAGGGGTAGTGATTCCCACCACATCCCCATGCAACTCTGCTGTTTGACCTATACAAAAGACAGATCTTGGAGAATGACCATGGATTATCCTAAACTTAACCAGGTGATGACCTCAACTGCAGCTGCTGTACCAGATATTGTTTCACTGTGAGCAAATTAACACATGCCCTGGTATGTGCTATGCAGCCATTGATCTGGCAAATGATTTTTCTCCATCCCTGTGCTTAAGGCCCACTGGAGCATCATATGATATTAGGGAATTGCAAATTAAAACAACAGTGAGCCATTACACATCTATTAAAATAACCAAAATCCCAAACACTGGCAATGTTAATTGCTGGTGAGAATGTGGAGTAACAGGAACTTTTATTCCTTGCTGGAAATGCAAAATGGTACAAACATACTGGAAAACAGTTTGGTGTTTTCTTACAAAACAAAACGCACTCTTGGGAGTGAGGGGATAGGTGAAATAGGTAAAGGGGATTAAGATTTATCACAAAGTTGTAAAATTAGTAATTCATGGGGATGAAAACTACAGCAAAAGGAATATAGTCAATAATATAGCAATAACTTTGTATTACAGATAGATAGTAAATACACTTATTATGGTGAGCATTCTGTAAGGTATATAATAGTTGAATGATTATGTTGTACACCTTAAACTATTGTAATGTTATATTTCAACTATACTTCAGTTAAAAATTAATGACAATAGAAAAGCTAAACATACTCTTACTGCATGATCCAGCAATGGCACTCCTTGGTATTTACCAGAATGGATTGAGAACTTATGTCCACACATAAACCTGTGTTTGGATGTTAACAGCAGCTATATCCATAATTTCTGAAACTTGGAAACAACCAAGATATTCTTCAATAGATTAATGGATTAAAAAAGCAGTGGTACATCCAGACAATGGAATATTATCCAGCTCTAAAAAATAAATGATCTATTAAGGCATAAAAAAAGTGGATGAAACTTTAATTCACATTAGTGAAAGAAGTCAATCTGGCAAGGCGACATTCTATATGATTTCAACTAGATGGCATTCTGGAAATGGCAAAACAATGGAGACAGTAAAAAGATCCGTGGTTGTCAGAGATTAGGAGATGGGTATCAGCAGAACACAGAGAATTTTTAGGGCAGTGAAACTATTCTGTATGGTACTACAATGGTGGAATCATGTCTTTACACATTTGTCCACACCCAAGAACACACAACACTAAGATTGAACCTTAATGTAAACCATGGACTTTGGTGGGATTGGTGTGTCAATGTAGTTTGATTGATTTTAACAAATGTACCACTGGGGTGCAAGAGCTCTCTGTGGGGAAAGCTGTGTATTTATATGGATGTGGAACTCCCTGTACTTTACACTCAATTTTGCTGTGAACCTAAAATTCTCAAAAAATAAAGTATATTAATTTAAAGGGACCTGAACAATTAGATAATGGGCAAAGTACATGAACAGATGTTTCACCAAACACGATACACAAATGACAGGTCAGCACATGAAAATGTACATTGTTAGCCATTAGGACAATAAAAATTAAAACTGCAATGAGATATCAGTATGGCTGAAATAAAAAAATTGTGGCAACTCCAAATGTTGACAAGGATATGGATAAACTAAACCACTCATACGTAACTGTTGGGTGTATAGAATGATAAAGTTGCTTTAGAAAATAATTTGCCAATTTCTTAAAACAACTAAACATGCAACAATCATATGACCCAGCAATTACATTTTGGGCATTTATCCTTGAGAAATGAAAATGTATGTTCACACAAATGTTTATGGAAACTTTCTGCATAATAACTCCAAACTGGAAAGAAACCAAATGTCCTTTAACAGGTAAATAGTTAAACATACTGTCGTACATCCATACTTTGGGATATACTGGTCAGTCACAAAAAGAAATTCCCATCAAGTGAAGAATGGTTAAACACAGTATGGTATAGTGAGCAATATAAACAGGAGCAATGTAATCATACAGGCAACAACCTGGATAGATCGCCAGAGAATTATGGTGAATGAAAAAGGCCATTCCCAAATGTTACAAATCATATTATTTCATTTACATAACATGCTTGAAATGACAAAATAGTAGAGAAAGAGTACAGATTATTGGTCGTCAGGGTTTAATGAGAGGATGGTAGCAGGAGGGAGTTCAGCATGGCTATGAAAGGGCAGCATGAGGCATCTCCGTGGTGGCGAATGGTTCTGCATTGTGAGTGTATTGATGTCAACATCGTGGGTGTGATATTGTAGTACAGTTTTGCAAGGCATCAAATTAACCCTATTAATCCATCGGAGGAACTGGGTAAAGGATATAGGAGAATTCCTCTGTGTTATTCCTTACAACTGAATGTGAATGGAATAGCATCTCAACATAAAAAGTTTGATAAAAGAATATAGCAGATAACAGTATTATTCACAATTGCCAAAAGGTGGAAGCACCTGAAATTCCCATCAATGATGAACGGGTAAACACAGGACGGTATAGTCACATAATGGAATGTATTATTCAGCCACAAAAAGGAATGAAGTACTGCTGCCTGTGACAAGGGTGAACCTTGAAAACGTTATGCTAAGTGAAAGAAGGCAGTCACAAAAGACCAAATACTATACGATTGCCCATTTATCTGAAATATCCAGAACAGACAGATCCATAGAGACAGGAAGAGGATTAGTGGTTGTCAGGAGCTTAAGGGAGTGACTGCTTAATGAGCTGGAAATTTCCTTTGGCAGTGATGAAAAGTTTGTAGAACTAGATGGTGGTGATTGTTGCACAACATTGTGAATGATACTCAATGCCACTGAACTGTTCACTTTAAAATGGTACATTTTATGTCATATGTATTCATACCACAGTAAAAAGAAAAATATAATCAAAAGTGAGACATCAATATATTAAATTATTCACTTTGGGCTTGGATGGATTATAAACACTTTATTTTTTACTTTATGAATCTTTTAATAAATGTATTAATTTTGTCATCATAGAAAGTTAAGAAAAGAAATAGCAATATATATACTCTGATAGTTAAACCTAGCATTCAAAGGAAGTTGGGGTCAGTGGGGTGCTAAGAAGAAAGGGATTTAAAACATATTTTATCATGGGAGATGCAAACAGAAACAAAAGTTATGTGGAATGGTATCATGAATCTTCACTCACCCACTGTCCAGCTTCAATATTCAGCAACTCATGAGCAATATTATTTTACTTATACCCCACCTACTTAGAAAGGATTAGTGAAAATTGTTGTGGGGTGGCTGAAAAGACCATGAGCTCTGAAGTGAGACACATGTTCATTTTAATCTCAACTCTGGCAGTCCAGACACTTGGGTTTGAGTCCTCCTTCTCTTGACTTATCAGGGGAGCCTTGGGCTGGTTCTATAATCTCACTTTCCTCCTTTGTCAAAAATGATAAGTGTTTCTAAGTCATAAGTAACATGTAGAAAAAGAAACAAATATATACAATACAGGTTATTGGATTAGCTGTATTGGCTATGTAATTTTTTTTCTTTTGCAAAGAGAATGTAAATCAGACAACCAGAAATCTGGATTTTTTAAACCAAATTTATTTACATAAGACCTTATCAACACACATTTGGCCGGGGTGACTCCATGTCTCAGATGTCCTCAGACAGTCTCAGATTGCTCTTGTAGGGAGCCAATATTATTATTAGAGCCCCTTTCACTCTCAAAGAGTTCTGGTTTGAATGACACATTTTATAGTCACCATTATGTATAGGAAATGCTGAATTTTAAGAAAATGATATTCAAGGAATTAAAAATACATTGCAATAAAAAATCTAATAAATGAGTATATGTACTTTTCAATATTCATGAATAATTTGCAAAAATAAGCATTTTATATGTTAACTGAATTTCCCTTATACTCAGCCATAATTTAATTTTTCATTTAGAATAGGTCATAACTCTGGATCATTCCCAAATGATTCTAGTTTGGTGTAAATATAAAGCTTTGTAGGACTTAACTCTTCAGCAGTGCTGTGATTTCATCTGTGATGCCCCTATCTCTCACTCTGCAAAGGCAAGCAGGTTGATTCCCTCATAAGAGAAGGACTCTTAGAGCCACATGAAGGAGGCCTTGTGGACCAATCAGATCACTGAATTAACTACACCGGTAATGGCTTCTCCATTCAAGTAAAAATCCAACGGCTACCATGCGTGGCCCTGGTGCCAGACAATTATAAAGTGTTTTACAATCACCTTTAACGAGCCTGTCTCACATCAACCCAGGGGGAACAAACTGAAATAGCTAGGCTTTCTTTCTCATAGTAAAATATGTTCATTCATTCAACATTTATTGAATACTTTACATGTCCAACATTCTATGCTGGGCATTAGAGAGAGATACAAAGATGTGTAAGGCAGAGTTAATGGTCTAGCTGGACACAAAGTTAGATGAGGGGGGCAGTTTAAACTCAAAGATTCTGGGGATGTGGAACTGGCTTTACCAGCTACAAGTACCAGTGACAATTTAAATTCTATAAATTAGAATTTGTTATTCACTTTCTAGAATCTGCCATTTTATTCATTCATTTTTCCAAGAAATACTCATTGGATGTCCACTCTGTTCCAGGTGCTATTCTAGATGCTAGAAATACAAGTAATATCTTGCAGGCATGGTGTCTACAGTCCAGAGTGGGGGCAATAGGAAAAGCACACAAATATACATGTCAGATTATTATAAACGCTATGAAAATAAAACATTTTAGAGTAAGTGGGGATAGAACTTGATGGGGGTGAGATGTGAGCTACTTTATGGGTGGTCAGGGAAGGCTTCCTGCAAGAGAAGCCTTGGAGAAGAGACCTGAGGGAGTGAGATATGAGGTGAAGAGTGTTCTAAGCAACAACTTGGCTGGTATATTCCCCCGACCAGCAAAGAGGCCAGTGTCGCTGCAACAGGGTGAGCAATTGGGAAGAGTGAGTGGTCTTATGGAGAGGCAGTTGGAAGAGTGGAGGCAGGGCAGGCCACGGGGCCCTTAATGGATTGTATGGAAATTGGATTTTATTCTAAAAGTGTGCTTGGAAGCCACTGGATGGTTTTGAGCAGAAAAAGGGTATGATCTCCTTTAGGTTTTGAAGGGATCACCCTGGGCGCTCTATTGACAATGATGCTGAGAGCATAGGGTTGACACAGGAGGCCCCAAGCGCAGGAATTTGGGAGGATTTTTCTGTAATTGAGGCAAGAGACTGATGGTGGCTTGTTGCGGCTCTGGACCTGATTCTTACGTGTTCAGAGGGGTTTGCTCCACCGTCAACAAACAATGCTCCAGACACCAGCTGGGTGTCCTAGAATTCAACTCAGTTCTGACACTGTCTATTCAGAGATAGTATCAGATTCCACAGGCTAAGGGCTCAGTCCCAAAGGGCCACCCTACACGTCTGATGTCAGTCCAAGCCCATGCTGTTTACTCATGCTTCTGACCAACTAACTATAAATCAGAGGTTCCCACAACCCCTTCCACGAGTTTAATTAATTTGTTAGAGAGGATCACAGAAGTCAGGAAATGTGTTTTTTCACTAGATTACTTATTTATTAGAAAGGATTTTAAAGGATATGAACCAAGAGCCAAATGAAGAGATACCTAGGGGAGGTCCCAAACAAAGGAGTTTGTGTCTTTGTGGATTTTGGGGCCCAGCACGGCAGCACATTGGAAGTGCCCTGGCACCACTACCCTGGTGGCTTTTTGAATCCCCTTCCTTTGAGTTTTATGGAGGCTTCCTTACACAGGCGTGATTGGTGAAATCACTGGCCGTTGGTGATTGATTCGACCTCCAGCCCTTCTCTCCTTCCCAGAAATCAGGCGGTGGGACTGAAAGTCCACCCTCTATTTCTGGTTGGCTCCCCTATCCTTAGGTGCTTCCAAAAGTCATCGCATTAACATAAACCCAGGTTGTGGTGGGAAGGGACTTGTTATGAATAACAAGACACCCATTTCACCTTTACGGCTCTAAAGCGTTTTCAGGAACTGAGGACAAGAGAACAAATATGGCAAACGATGCTTCCATTGCTCTTATCACTTAGGGAATTCCAAGGGTTTGGGGAGCTGAGAGCCAGGACCTATAAACAAGACCAATTATATATGAGAAATATATATTTGGTCATATTTCTTATAAGACTACAATATAGCAGGCTGCTACTAAGGTGGTAGCAGTGCATCTGATGAAAAATGGATGAATCAGGGATAAAGTCTGTAAGTAGAGACATCAGAACTTGCTTGACAGATTGGACATTGTCATAAAACTCTACTTTTTTGCCTTAATCTATTAGAAAAATGAAGTTACCGCTTACTAAGATATGGAAGATGGTAATGGTAGAAGATCAAGGAACAGAAATCAAGGGTTAGACATATATTAAGTTTGTGTTTAGACATCTCAAATGAAATGTGGAATAGGCAACTAACTCTACAGATCTAGAGTTTAGGTGATCTGGGCTAAAAGTAAAGATTTTAGAATTGTCAACTTATACATGGCATTTAAAGTCAGGAGACTAGAAAGTCAACACAGGAATGAGTGTAGAACCTCGAAAGATGGAAAAAGAACAGCCAGTATACATGTAGGGGAGAAGGCGGGAGACAGTAGCATCTCAGATGCCAAGTGAGAACAGTGTTTAAGAAGGAAGCAGTGATCAGCTATGTTAAATGCCACTTTGTTTTTCCAGTAATAATTCACTCAGGGCTCACTCTTTTCTACGGACTGTGCTAGGTGCTTGGGAACCAAAGCTGAACAAAATATAGTTCTTGTCCTGGAGAAGCTTAACCTTCAGTAGACAGATGGCCAAGTACCAGACCAGGGTGACATGGTGCAGTCAGTGCTAAAAGTTGCATGCACAGGGTAGCATGGAAAAACGTGCCATCTCCATTATGTGGCTTTCCTCTGAAAGCCTTAGAGGTAAGTGATTGGCATGAATAGCTCTTTTTTATTAGCACAGTGCATGGACTGATTGTTGCCAGAGATGTGCTGAGTGACATTCCAGGTTTTATTTCCTAAGAGGTGACGTAAGTATAAGCCAAGTCTCTTGGGAGATATTTTTCAGAATAGGCAAAGTATTGTTACAGTCATGAAAGAGATTGGTATTCATATTCTTTTACTTCTTATTCCAACTAGAATTGTACATGGGGAAAAAGTGCAAAAATATATACTGGTCTAAATATATGGACACATCAGACAAATGTTCTTTATCTGCTTTAAAGCAATTGGGGTTCTTCTTTAAGGACACTCCTGAGGATATAGGAGTGAACTGGAAGAATTAGCAATACACACAACTTCTGAGGGAAGCTGCCTGTTCGCTTAAGCAGCTTGATTATTTTGATTCAGTCCACTCAGATTATCTATTTGGTTGAAAAATAATCATTTGATTGACTTTGCTTATTTGTCTGTGGATAAAATGATCACATAACTGACTTAGTGGATTTATTCATTGTAATGCCCTTTCTCCTGGCCTTCAGGTCACAGTGCATGCTCCTTAGTGTGACACACAAAACCTTCCATAGAGAAAGTAGAAGAGTTTCAAATAATTTCTTCTAGAGTCAGTCTGTCTTTCTTTGAATCCTGGTTCCACTGTTCACTAGTGGTGTGACCTTGGGCAAGTTACTTAGCTTCTCAATCCATTAGTGGCCTCATCTGTGAAGTGGGGATGATAAAAGAATGTGACTTAGAGGGTTATTGTGAGTATTAAATATGTTAATCTGTACGAGGTACTTGGAAAGGTGTCTAGAGCAGAGTGAGTGCAGTGTGTTTGCTAGTATTATCTGGCACAGCTCCCCTGCTCTGGCCTCACCAGCTGCCCCTTGCAAACATGCGCTTTCCTCCACACAACCAAAGCTGCTCAGAGAGAGAAAATAGCCAGGAGGCTGTTGCAGTCATCCAACCCAGAGCTGATGGTGCCAGAGGAGAGAGCCCTCGACTGACTCAGACTGTAGTTTGAAAGTTGAGCTGACAGTATTCCCTAATGGATCATGCATATGGTGGTTGAGAGAAAGAGAAATAAAAAAATAATAATTGACTCCTAGGTTTTTAGCTGGAGCAATTGGCTAGAAGCAGCTTGGGAGACATGCTATTCTGCTTAGGACATGCTATTGATTTTGAACATCTCCAAGTGGAAATGTCAAGTAGGCATTTGGATAACTAACCTGAAGTTCAGGAGAGAAGTAGAGCTGCAGATACAAACTTGAGAATCATCAATATAGAGATAATATTTAAAGTGCAAAGTCATGGGACAGTTGAGGTCACCTAGGGTTAAAAATAGGATGTATGTTTTAGGATTGATATAAGGACTGGATGAGTAGGCAATATAAAGTACTTGGCACAGTTACTGGCACATAGTAGGTATGAAATAAATGATAACTATTGTTATTTCATGATTATTATTAAGAATAATGTATTGCTAATGGGAATTATGGTAAACCTCTGTTATTACTTAGAGATGTGCCTCCAAACCTTTCCCCAAAGTGGCACACATAAAAAATAGTAACATTTGCACAGCACAGTAGGATAAACTTCACTCAGTGCTCTGGTTCAGGTCCTGCCCAGCTGCCTCAAGGGAGTGAATAGCAATTGTCAGTACATCACTTCATCACACTGGTTGGGAAGCCTGACCCTACAGCCTTGATCCTTAGAGAACGGCGTATGGACCAGAATCCTGGGCATCAGCTAGCAGCTTGTTAGCTAATGAAGTATCTGGTCCACTGAATCTGAATGCACATTTCTACAAGTTTCCCGGGTGATTCCTGTGTACCTTAAAGTTTGAGAACCACTGATTTAAGCTTATTGTATAAATCTTAAAAAAACAATATTTATTAAAACTCATATATTAATTTGCCAAATTTGAGACCAATATTTCTCCCTTTCTTCTTACTTTCAGCACAATGTATATATTGTGTCTATGATGTGGTGAGCATATGGAGAAATTTATAACAGGGCTGTTTTTCTATTGGAGGACTTCTCTGTAATGTGCAAAAAGCTCAGGAGTTCATTGTTTGCGTCATTAAGTGTTTCCCATTTTACAAGTGCATTTCATACCTTCACTGTAGCCATGTCTGCACATGATGACTGGCCTGGGACCATCACTCACCCTCACAGCTGTGACAGTTTATCTCAGTGTTGGAACTTATGGTGGGAAACTTGACACCTCACTTGGAGCCACATGAATGGCTGCTGCTGAACTGAATGAATTCCATTTGGCCTGGGATAGTGACTCTCAAACACATTGAAGACATGAGGCACTATTTACTAAATTTGGTTTAGATAGTGCGGGAATGTGCCTAATTCAGGTCCCCACAGCAACCCATTTCTTCTCAGATCAAAGTTTTACTTCCTGAATTACCCAGTTAATTTTATTATTTAAAATGTTCATTTGTCCCATATAGAGCATACCAAAATATAACATGTGAAAATGACTTATTTATATTTTTAAAGTTAAAATATTTTTTAAAAACCAAGCTAATATGCTTTAATTAAAAGACTGATTTTTTTTTCAGTTTAGAAATGCCCCAACTTCCTTCCCTAAGCAAGTGGGATCTTGGGGCCCTCCTCAAACATCAGTGGGTCTGGCTTGACTTACAACAGTGAGTGTTGAGCCAAGGAAATTCTCTATCAGACATTCCAGAAATGAAGAGATGGGTCAGGAACCAAAGAGAAAGACCAAAGGAAATGTTAGCCAAGAAGGAGAGGCAGAACCTGGATAGATGTTTCCTTCCTGGTGTTCAACTGAAAATGGCCTGAGAGGCAAGTAGGAAAGGGGTATGCTGAGGTGTGTGGCCACCTGCGATGGTGCAGAACCTGGAGACATCTGTGTGTATTTAATTTTAGGAGAAAATAGTTTATTATAGTACCCGTGGCCTTGCCCATATGTGGCCAAGGAGTTTTCAGAGGGAAGAGGTGTTTGCATAAGGTAAGATTAGTGCATTTTGAATCCCACAATGTCTTAGGGCTGTCTGCCCTGTAACACTCCTGGCAGAAAGTCTATTGAAAGGTGTATTTGGCCTTGTTGTGTTGATATATGACTGCATGGGCAAAACTCTCCCAATGGAAAAAGTTGATGAAGGAGGCTCACTGAGCCAAGGAAATCTAGCAGAAAAAGGCTCTGGATATAGGGGAAGGCAGCCACCAGTTTACTTATGTGACCCTGGACGAGGTCCTTCCTCTCTTGGAGCCTCAGTTGGCTATTTGTCAAAGAGTTTGAACTAAATGAACTCAAAGGTCTGTACTAGCTCTGATATTCTGTAATACCAGCAAGCTGGCACTGTCAATCCAAATTTCAGGAAATGACATGGCAAAGAAATCTAAAAATAGCCATAAAACCAAAATCTCAACTGATTTTATTCTCAAAATATTTATTTTTCAACAACCACTGAAGGGAAAGAAATCCAGGGTACTGAAGCAGTGCAGTTCTGAACTGGGGAACTTTTAGGAAGAAAAATCACCCAAACTGGGTTCCATGCTCCATTTGTCCTGAAAGTCTCCAGGCTGGGACCTAGAGAACGCTTATGGCACAGGACAGTGTATGGGAGAGAGATGATTTCTGATGCTCACTTTCCAGTGCTCTGGAGGCAACTCAGTCACTGTGACTAGTCAGAAACAAAGAGTAGTCAGAATCATCAGGAGGAAAAAATAAGTGTTTTGTATGTTGAAAATATACATGATGAAATAAAAGTATGACATTTTTTAATTACTTTCGGGAATTTCAAGAGAGCGCTTATCAGGCCTTTTAATTTGCTCTCTTTGTTTCCTGTGCATTTGCAGAGAACACAATGACATGGAAGTAATTTTCACTTTTGCAGAAAGATTATTTTTTCAGGACATATCACCCTAATGAGATTTTCTTACCCAAATGCTTAAAAGAACATGCTTTCAAATCACTGAGTACATTCCCATTCTGATTAATATTCATGCAAGTGAGAAATCATAAAACTATGATGTAAAATTGAATAACAATAAAATAACTAAGATCTACTAAAATGAAATGTAAATATTGAACATGCTTCAGTTTTTCATTTCAAGTAGTTAAAAACAACACTAACTCATAATTATGACACAAACTATGGAAATCCATCAGCCAAACACCAGGCAGAATTTGAAGTAAATTACATCTGTTTACACAATCTCAGTTTTAAAAGAGGTTGTTGGAACTCAAGGAAAAGCTGCACTGTCATCAATTTTTATATCATCTTTCCCAAAGTCTTTTACTCTTAGGTGGATGATATGCATAGACCAACTTTTTACTTGAAATCTGTGTTCACATACTTGCACTGCCACTGCTCTTTAGTAGTGTAACCTCTGGAAAATCACTTAACTTCTCAGATCTTCCATTTCCTCAGCCATAAAAGAGATAATATCTACATTCACAAGACAGTTGTATCAAATAAGATACAATAATAAGATGTAATAAAAGATCTTCCCACATACTAATGCACAATAAAACCATGCATAGTGATCGACCTGATGGGGGCGTGAGAGGTGAGACAGAGAACTCCTCCCAAAACCTATAGTACAAAAATAGTTAATTAATACAACTAACCCTAAAACAGCAAGAAAAAAGAAGGCTGAACCAGACTGCATACAGACCTCACGAACTGAGCAGACCTCATGAAACAGGGTAACATGGGAAAGCCTTAATCCAGGGGGACCCAGGCCATTCCCCCACCCCAGCTCACCAGTGGGAGGAAGAGAAATAGAGTGGGAGGGGGTGGAAGTCTGGGACTGCTGAACACCTAGCCCTGGAGATCTGCTTTGTGAGCAGAAGCCTATACTGTGTGGTGCTCTGGACATTGGGGAGCTCGGACAGGCGGAGTGCTTGAGAGACTGACATGCCGGCCGTTTGTGGAGGACAGTATCCACATCTGGCCGCTCTGTGTCACAGGAAAGGCAGGCAGTCTGAGAGGCTTCCTAGCAGTGAGAGGGCTGCTGAAGGTGTGGTGTTTGCATGGATCTTGCTGTGCGGGAGAAGGGAGAGACGGACAAGGTTGTCTGGGTGTGCTCTGCCCAGCTGTTTGGGAAATTGAGGAGCTTCAGGTGCTCCATTCCCCGGGCTGCCTACTCAACTCTGAGGCCCCCCACTGTGACACAGAGCCTGCTGCACCTTCCTCCTAGCCTGCTGGCACAGGTTTGCACTATGGTAGTCACTGTACTGCCGTCAGGCCAGCCAGAGGGAGGCCCCATCTAAAAAAGCTAGAGACGCAAAGCACAGAGGCTTACACGTGTGTGCTTGGCCCACTGGCTCTGACACTGGAGACGGGCACCACAGACGGGAATCGGGAAACAGATCTTTCCTCCCGCCAGTCACCAGCTCTGCTCCCCTATGACCCACAACCTAATTCTAACGGCTGAGCATCTCCAGAGACTGGAGCTTCTGCACACTACTGGGCACCACACAGAAATATGAAACATCAAAGGACCATGGTTCAGACCAAAATCTCACAAACCCCAGAAAAAGGGCCAAATGAAACTGAACTCACCAATCTTCCTAAAAGAGAGTTCAAAATAAAAATTATAAACAGGCTTATGGAAGTACAGAAAAATATTCAAGAACTCAGGAATGAATTTAATTTGGAGATTAAATCATTAAGAAATTACATATCTGAAATGAAACATACAATGGAGGGATTTAAAAGCAGATTAGATGTAGTAGAAGAGATGGTAAATGGAATAGAAATTAGAGAAATGGAATACAAAGAAGCTGAGGCACAGAGAGAAAAAAGAATCTCTAAGAATGAAAGAATATTGAGAGAACTGTGTGACCAATCAAAACAGAACAATATTCACATTATAGGGGTACCAGAAGAAGAAGAGAGAGAAAAAGGAATAGAAAGTGTCATTCAGGAGGTAATTGCTGAAAACTTCCCCAATCTGGGGAAGGAGATAGACTCTCAAGCCATCGAGATGCACAGATCTCCCAACACAAGGGACCCAAGGAAGACAACATCAAGAAATGTGATAATTAAAATGGCAAAGATTAAGGATAAAGACAAACTTTTAAAAGCAACTAGAGAGAGAAAAAAGATCATGTACAAAGGAAAACCCATCAGACTATCATCAGATTTCTCAACAGAAACCATACAGGCCAGAAGGGAGTGGCATGATATATTTAATGCAATGAAGAAGAAGGGCCTTGAACCAAGAATACTCTACCTGGCAAGGTTATAATTTAAATTTGAAGGAGGGATTAAACAGTTTTCAGATAAGCAAAAGATGAGAGAATTTACCTCCCACAAACCACCTCTACAGTGCATTTCAGAGAGACTCCTATACATGGAAGTACTCCTAAGGCTAAATAGATGTCACCAAAGGGATAGACAAACAGTAAATATGATTCGTAACATACAAAGAATGGAGGAGGAAGAGAAAGGAGGAAAAAATAAAAAGAACCTTTAGGTTGTGTGTTATATGAAGTGAGTTAAATTAGACTGTAAATAGTAAGGGAATTACCCTTCAACCTTTGGTAACCATGAATCTAAAGCCTGCAAGGGTAATAAGTACATACCTATCAATAATCACCTTAAATGTAAATGGTCTGAATGCACTGACCAAAAGACGTAGATTTATTGAATGGATAAAACAAGACCCATGTATATGCTGCCTACAAGAGACTCACTTCAAACCCAAAGACACACACAGACTGAAAGTGAAGGGATGGAAAAAGATATTTCATGCAACTAATAGGGAGAAAAAAGCAGGAGTTGCAGTACTTGTATCCAACAAAATAGACTTCAAAGTAAATGAAATCACAAGAGACAAAGAAGGATATTACCTAATGATAAAAGAGTCAGTCCAACAAGAGGATATAACTATTACAAACATTTATGCACCCAAAACAGGATCACCTACATATGTGAAACAAATAGTAACAGAATGAAAGGGGGAAATAGAATGCAATGCATTCATTTTAGGAGACTTCAACACACCACTCACTCCAAAGGACAGATCAACCAGACAGAAAATAAGTAAGGACACAGAGGCACTGAACAACACACTAGAACAGTCGGACCTAAGAGACATCTACAGAACTCTACACCCAAAAGCAGCAGGATACATATTCTTCTCAAAAGCAAATGGAACATTTTCAAGAATAGATCATATATTAGGCCACAAAAAGAGCCTCAGTAAATTAAAAAACATTGAAATTGTACCAACCAGCTTCTCAGATCACAAAGGTATGAAACTAGAAATAAATTACACAAAGAAAATGAAAAATCCCACAAACACATGGAGGCTTAATAACATGCTCCTAAATAATCAATGGATCAATGACCAAATAAAAACAGAGATTAAGCAATATATGGAGACAAATAAAAACAATAATTCAACAAAACAAAATCTGTGGGACGCAGCAAAGGACATGCTAAGAGGGAAATATATTGCAACACAGGCCTACCTCAGGAAAGAAGAACAATCCCAAATAAACAGTCTAAACTCACAATTAATGAAAATAGAAAAGGAAGAACAAATGAGGCCCAAAGTCAGTAGAAGGTGGGACATAATAAAGATTAAAGCAGAAATAAATAAAATTTAGAAAAATAAAACAATAGAAAGAATCAATGAAAGCAGGAGCTGGTTCTTCAAGAAAATAAGCAAAATAGATAAACCCCTAGCCAGACTTATCAAGAAAAAAAAGAGTCTACACACATAAATAGAATTAGAAATGAGAAAAGAAAAATCACTACCAACACCACAGAAATACAAACAATTATGAGAGAATACTATGAAAAATTATATGCCAACAAACTGGATAACCTGGAAGAAATGGGCAACTTTCTATAAAAATACAACCTTCCAAGGCTAACCCAGGAAGAAAAAGAAAATCTGAAAAACAAATTACCAGCAAACGAATTAAATTGGTAATCAAAAAACTACCTAAGAACAATACCCCTGGACCAGATGGTTTCACTGCTGAATTTTATCAAACATTTAGTGAAGCCCTAATACTCATCCTCCTTAAAGGTATCAAAAAAAGAGAAGAGGAGGGAATACTCCCAAACTCATTCTATGAGGCCAACATCACTCTAATACCAAAACCAGGCAAAGACACCGCAAAAAAAGAAAATTACAGACCAATATCCCTGATGAACATAGATGCAAAACTAATCTACAAAATATTACCAAACCGAATTCAAAAACACGTCAAAAAGATCTTCCATGATCAAGTGGGATACATCCCAGGGATGCAAGGATGGTACAACATTCGAAATTCCATCAACATCATCCACCACATCAAGAAAAAGAAGGACAAAAACCACATGATCATCTCCATGGATGCTGTAAAAGCATTTGACAAAATTCAACAAACATTCATGATAAAAAATTTCAACAAAATGGGTATAGAGGGCAAGTACCTCAACATAATAAAGGCCACATATGACAAACCCACAGCCAACATTATACTTAACAGTGAGAAGCTGAAAGCTTTTCCTTTAAGATTGGGAACAAGACGAGGATGCCCACTCTCCCCACTTTTATTCAACATAGTACTGGAAGCCCTAGCCACAGCAATCAGACAACACAAAGAAATAAAAGGCATCCAGATTGGTAAGGAAGAAGTCAAACTGTCCCTGTTTGCAGATGACATGATATTGTACACAAAAGACCCTAAAGAATCTACTCCAAAACTACTAGATATAATATCTGAATTCAGCAAACTTGTGGGATACAAAAGTAATACACAGAAATCTGTTGCATTCCTGTACACTACGGATGAACTAGCAGAAAGAGAAATCAGGAAAAAAATTCCATTCACAACTGCATCAAAAAGAATAAAGTACCCAGGAATATACCTAACCAAGGAAGTGAAAGACTTATACCCTGAAAACTACAAGACACTCTTAAGAGAAATTAAAGAGGACACTAACAAATGGAAACTCATCCCATGCTCTTGGGTAGGAAAAATTAATATTGTCAAAATGGCCATCCTGCCTAAAGCAATCACAGATTCAATGCTATCCCTATCAAAATACCAACAGCATACTTCAATGAACTAGAGTAAATAGTTCTAAAATTCATATGGAACCACAAAGACCCCGAATAGCCAAAGCAATCCTGAGAAGGAAGAATAAAGCAGGAAGAATTACACTCCCAAACTTCAAGCTCTACTACAAAGCCACAGTAATCAAGACAATTTGGTACTGGCACAAGAACATACCCATAGACCAGTGGAACAGAATAGAGAGCCCTGATATAAACCCAAGCATATATGGTCAATTAATATATGATAAAAGAGCCATGGATATACAATGGGGAAATGAAAGCCTCTTAAACAGCTGGTGTTGGCAAAACTGGACAGCTACATGTAAGAGAATGAAATTGGATTACTGTCTAACCCCATACACAATAGTAAACTCAAAATGGATCAAAGACCTGAATGTAAGTCATGAAACCATAAAACTCTTAGAAAAAATATAGGCAAAAATCTCTTGGACATAAACATGAGTGACTTCTTCATGAACATATCTCCCCAGGCAAGGGAAACAAAAGCAAAAATGAACAAGTGGGACTATATCAAACTAAAAAGCTTCTGTACAGCAAAGGACATCATCAATAGAAGAAAAAGACACCCTACAGTATGGGAGAATATATTCATAAATGACATATCCAATAAGGGGTTGACATCCAAATTATATAAAGAGCTCATGCACCTCAACAAACAAAAAGCAAATAAGCTAATTAAAAATGGGCAGAGGAGCTGAACAGACACTTCTCCAAAGAAGAAATTCAGATGGGCAACAGGCACATGAAAAGATGCTCCACATCACTAATCATCAAAGAAATGCAAATTAAAATCACAATGAGATATCACCTCACAGCAGTTAGGATGGCCACCGTCCAAAAGATAGACAACAACAAATGTTGGCGAGTATGTGGAGAAAGGGGAACCCTCCTACACTACTAGTGGGAATGTAAATTAGTTCAACCATTGTGGAAAGCAGTATGGAGGTTCCTCAAAAAACTCATTTGACCCAGGAATTCCACTCCTAGTAATTTACCCTAAGAATGCAGTAGCTCAGTTTGAAAAAGACATATGCACCCCTATGTTTATCGCAGCACTATTTACAATAGCCAAGAAATGGACGCAACCTAAGTGTCCCTCTTTAGATGAATGGATAAAGAAGAGGTGGTACATATACACAATGGAATATTATTCAGCCATAAGAAGAAAATAAATCCTACCATTTGCAACAACATGGATGGAGCTAGAGAGTGTTATGGTCAATGAAATAAGCCAAGCCGAAAAAGACAAGTATCAAATGATTTCACTCATATGTGGAGTATAAGAACAAAGAAAAAAACTGAAGGAACAAAACAGCAGCAGACTCACAGAACCCAAGAATGGACTAACAGTTACCAAAGGGAAAGGGACTGGGGAGATGGGTAAGAAGGGAGGGATAAGGGGGAAAAGGGGCATTACAATTAGCACACATAATGTAGTGGGGGGGGGGGGAAACATGGGAAACGTAGTATTTACAGAGAAGACAAGTAATGATTCTATAGCATCTTACTATGGTGATGGACAGTGACTGTAATGGGTTATGTTGGGGGTACTTGATTATAGGGGGTCTAGTAACCATAATGTTGTTCAAGTAATTATACATTAACCATACGAAAAAAAAAATCCCATGCATAGTGCATCTGTTATCTAAAGCTGCAGAACAGACCACTTCAATACCTTGAGGCTTAAAATAACCATTTTACTATTTTTCACTGTTTCTGAGCTTCCAGAATTTGGGAAGGTCTTAGCTGGGTAATTCTGGATTTGTGTTCATCACAGTCTTAGGGCCTCTCTGTATTTTCTCTCCACATGGGCTAGTTGGGGCTTCCTCACAGCCCAGCAGCCTCAGTGCACTTCTGCTGTTTATGTGGTGGCTGGCATCCCCAGCAGGAGGTGCCCCACAAATTAGAGGTGTGTGGTATTTTCATGACTTGTCCTTAGAATTCATAGAGTATCTCTAGTGGTCAAGGTAGTCACAAAGGCCCAAATTCAAGGGGAAGGGACACCTCTACATTCACGATATGTCAAAGTCACATAGTAAGATGAGCATGTGGGATAGAAGATATTGCTGTGATTATCCTTGGAAAATACAATGTGCAACATATAGTATTAAAATTAAAATTAAAATTTTCTATCAGTAATTCTGGTTTGATTTCTGAAAGATTCCTTGAAGGCCTCATTCTTCAATGAAACCAGTCTCTCAAGACCACTATCCCATTGACTGGTTTAGCATAACATTAATACATGCCACAATCTTCTTTTGAGTTGCAAATAGTAATATTTAATACTGTATGAGGCACCTTCTCTGCATCAGAATATTCTAGATACTTTATATATGATATTAGCAATCTTCAATCTGGCTTTGTAAAGTAGGGAGTATTCCCATTTTACCAAGGAATCTGAGATTCAAGGAAATTGCCCAAGTCACAAATCAAATTTGGATCTGTCACTTCCTTTACTACAGTGTATGCCCTCTCTCTTTAATATCAAATAATTGAATAACGCTACATCCTAGGCACTCTGATATATCCCCCTACATACACAGACACACTTAAACTTCACTCAGCCGTGTGAAGTGAGTACTATTATTTTATCTCTAATCTATAGGTGAGAAGAATGATGCAAAGAGAAATTACATAACTTGTCCAAGGCCAGGCAGCTAGTGAGTGGTAGAGCCTGATATCACACTAAGATCTGAATCCAAAATCATTCTGGAATCATTAGTCTTAACAATTTACTATAAATCAGCCTTTCAACTTATATTTCCTTTTTGAGTAGAAGGATGGGTCCACATTGGACATTTGGTAGAGAAGGAAGTCATGGGGAGATAAAAGGGACTGTTTTAAAAAGCTGTTGTCTGGGAGTGATCACAGTGATAGTGCTGGCCTGGACAGACAAGCAACACACAAGGCCAAGGTCTGTCTACTCCCCAATTTTTCCAGCATGGGGCTTAATAAGACTCTGACAACTGCAACTCATCTTAAATCATTGTATTATCAAAACACATTTTCTGTGGTGAAGGGTAAAATACAGACCTCAATCGAACATAGTATGCTGCTGTGACTGTCAGATGGAAGCTGGGCTTCTTACGTTTATCATGCAGGTATTTATAAATCAAACTCCAGACCATTTTGTCTTATCTTTGCAAAAGCAATATCACACAACAGGTGTTCATTCTTTGCCCTTAACCTTTGCAATGCAGGGTGAAGAAAAAGTCACTATTTGCATGTTTTCGTTAATATGAGAAAGTTGAAATTCAGATACAAAGTAAGCAGTTCATTTAAAGATAGACACAAAGGAACACTTATTTTGCAGTTTCAAAGTGACCTCTGCATTTGTGACAGTGCAACTCAAGTTGCTTTTTCTAGAATTAGGGTTCAATGAGGGAATCACACATTAGCTGTGTGACACTAGGCAACACATATAACTTATCTGAGCTTCAGTTCACTCCACTGCAAAGTAGAGTTAAAACTGTCCTTACCCTTGTTCTAGGAAATGTGAACTGAACCAAAGGTTAAATTATTAAGTACATTTAGATTGCATGAAAGCTTTGTAATTATATTAACTCATATTAGTAGATGTATCTTTATTTGGTAAGTGTACACAGATATTATTTTTAATTTAAAAGCATGTAAGTATGTCTTCACTGGTGCCCACTGTGTGCCAGGTGTAATTATTGGTGTCAAGGATAAGTCAGTGAACAAAACAACACAACAGGCCTACCCTCCTTGAACTTTTCATTCTAGTGGAGAAACATAGAACATAAATAAGTCAACAAATACAGATTTTCCTCAACTTATTATGGGGTTGTGTCCTGAGAAGCCCATTGTAAGTTGAAAATATCATAACTAAAAAACACATTTGATACCACTAACCTACTGAAGGTCACAGCCTAGCCTGGGCAACCTGAAACATGCTCAGAACACTTACATGAGCCTGCAGTTGGGAATAATTGGCTACCACAAAGCCTATTTTATACTAAAGTGTTGAATATCTCATGTAATGTAATGTATTGAATCCTGTACTGAAAGGAGAAGACAGAATGGTTCTATAGACACTGAAAGGTTGTCAGCCTATTGGCTGTGCACCCTGGTGATTGCATGGCTGCCTGGGGCTGTACTTG
Organism: Phataginus tricuspis; assembly: GCA_029783875.1. Taxonomy (NCBI): domain Eukaryota; kingdom Metazoa; phylum Chordata; class Mammalia; order Pholidota; family Manidae; genus Phataginus; species Phataginus tricuspis. The sequence continues at coordinate 119,948,205 of JAQQAC010016209.1, read as the reverse complement.
CTGCCCTGTCTGGCATCCTGGGAGAGGATTGGCCCACATGTTGCCAGCCCAGGAACAGATCTAAATTCACAATTCCCAGTGTGATTTCAACTGTGTATCACGTTTTCACCATATGTGACAAAAAGTCACCTAAGTCAGGACTATCTGTAATTCCCCAGTGCAGCTATGGGGGAAGGGTGTTCCTGGCCTGGGGTGAATCCGCTATGAAACCAGTGAAACTGAAATAAGTCAAGGGAAAGCGTAGGTTCAGAAAAAACAGTTTTTATTGCTCACAGCTTGCTTGAATTTGTTGGGTAGGCCAGGGCCATCTGTGTCCTCCAGCTGCCGCTTGCACTTTCTCCTTTCCCCCAGTTCCCACTAGCCCAGCTTGTGTCTCTGCAGCTAAGGCACGAATTCACTTCCCCACCTGCCCCTTCCAGAAGGAACTCCATTGGTGGATCCTTGGTGACTGGCAGATGCCAGACCATTTATGTACCAGGAACAGAGGGGAGGAGAGAATACCTGTTTTTTTCCACTCCTTGCCCCAGATGAAGGGGAGCCTCTACAGTGGTAAACACCTACTGATATGTAAATGAACTAAGTCTAGGCAGGAGATCCTGGATATTCTGTAATTTACCCCACACCCAGCATGTCAGATATAGGGGGTGGGTGCTGTGGAGAATAATAAGGGGTAGAGAGGTGAGGAGAGCCATGATGTTGGACTTGGGTTTGTGCCTTGGATGGAAGAAACGCTACTAGTCTATCTACGATGATCCAAGAAGACCTCTGTCATAAGGTACCATTTGAAATAAGGTAAATTTGAGAATTTTTAATCATGGCATTAAGATGATTCAGCACAATGAAAACAATTATTTTTAAATGACTGCATTATAAATTAAGATTTATTTAAAAAATAATTTTCAAAACTGTACAAAATATTGCTTGAAAAAAAGTAGAATTTCATCAAAGGGGTAGTAACTAGTTTCATACTAGCTTTATTTAAATAATGAGAACTTTTCTCAATCATCAATCTTTTCCTCTTTTATTTATGTAGAATAGGCACACGGTTTCCCTTCCTGTTAATAGCACTGATTTATTGAGTGTTTTCTATGTGCCACACGTTTTACCTCTATTACCTTATTTTTCTACCCAACAATGATGCTAGGTACTGTTATCACTGTAGGCGTTTGAGGAAATTATGTTTAGTTATCTAATTGCATCCTTACAACAATCTGTGATTCAAGTATTTCTATATGAATTTTAAACCAAAGAAAATACTCGCTCCAAGGTCACACACCCACCAGGTGGCAGAATCAAGATTTTAATTTAGCTTTGCTTAACTCTAAGTCCTGCTCTTTTCTTCTATACCACATTGTTCTCTCCATCACTAGATAACTGAGTGAAATACTTCTGTTGGGGAGGGAGAAATTCCCTCCACCCTTTGAGGTTCTTCTACCTGGTCTAAGAATCAAATTGACATGAGTCAGACTAATGGAAGAAAAAAAATGCAAAGTTTAATTACGTACCTATGGGGAAGCCATAGACATTGGTTCCAAAGACAGTCAGGGACAATGAGGTATATGTCATCCTGAACCAAGAAGGAGGTTGTAGGGGTCAGAGACTTTAAAGGAAAAGGGAAGCAGTTCCTTTTTTATATTAAAAGAGTAAATGTTTGGTAAACTAAATACTTGAGTCACACAGAAAGAATGGGTCACAGAGAGAAATTTTAACAGACCTTGTCACATCCCTCCCTGTCTATCACCCCTAGTTTACATTATAATCTAGCTATCTATGGTGATAGCTCACTTCCTGGAGCAGGTCCTCCATCTAAATTCTTCTTATGCAGTTGGGGACAGGGGGCAAAGTATCCTGCTGAATCTTTTGGGCCTTGATGGTTTTTAGCTCAAAATAATTGGCATGTCGCAATGGCACATCTTGGGGCACCTGCCCTTGGTCCTCACACTTATCTCTTGGAATATTCCAATATTCTGCCAGTTTCTCACTCCCTACTTTGTGGCTTCTGAAATAGGTTTAACAGTAATGGAGATTTAGCTGTGGATAATTTATCCATAATCATTAATGAAGGAGAACTTAGAGCTTCCTTCATCTAGAATCTCTGAACATGACATGAAATAAATACTATATTTTCTTCAACATAATATTCATTATTTCTCTTTGGTCAGCACAGAATGTCCTTTCTGATCTTTGCAAAATGCAAGAGGCATTCTCTGAAGCTGATGGGTCTGTAAAGCGATGTGAGTACATATATATGACTAGTCTGTAAGATGTAGGGGAAACTCATACTGGGCTTCTCTGTCTGTATAATGTATAATACAGGAGCCCTTACAAAGACAGTGAATTTGCTGTTAAGATTACTCCATGGGTGGTATCCTAATACCTCATTCTTGCTCGCCAACACCCCTCATGTGTAATAATTAACAAATCTTGTAAATTCTGCCTCTAAAACCAAATTTCCACAATCATGACCTTCATTTAAACCATCATCATACCTTCCCTGGACTCCTGCAGTGACCTCCTCCCAGCTGATCTTCCTGCTTCCCCAAGTATTCTCTCCAGACCATTCTGTACACAGCAGCAAGTGTGATCTTTGGAAAACACAGATCTGATGATGTCATCACAGTTCCCTTCCCAACTGAAGATCTTACAAAGGCTTTCTGTTGCCCTTAAAATAAATACCAAACTTTTTCATGTAACCTATGAAGCTCTAGATACTCTGGCTCTTGCTTATCTGTCAGTACCACGTCCAGACAGTTCCCATAACTCTATTTTTACACACTATTGCTTTCCCACAGTCTAGCATGAAGCTTAGAACATAGTAGATGCTCTACAAACAGTTCTTGAATCAATGAAAATACTTTTTAAAATAATTTGCATACTCTCCATATCTGTCAACCTGGTGGTCATGTTGGAATCAAAGATGGGCCCTGCTTTCTGATAGCACAGAAAAAAGCAGAAAAGAGCAAATTTAATAATTTGCACAAAGGCATAAGGCAGGTGCAAATATCTAGATCATGGCACCTTTAAAATCCCAATTTTGCAGAGATTCAAGATGGCAGCATGAGAGGTGAGACAGACAACTCCTCCCAAAACCACAGATAGTGTGAAAATATAGTTAATACAACTAACCCTAAAACAGCAACAGGAAAGAAGTCTGAACCAGACTGCATACAGACCTGAAGAACAGAGCAGACATCACAAAACAGGGTAACGTATGAAAGCCTTGATCCAGCAGGACCCGAGCCCTTCCCCCACCCCAGCTCACCGGCAGGATGAAGAGAAATGGAGCCTGGGAGGGGGTGGAAGCCTCAGACTGCTGAACATCTAGCCCTGGATATCTGCTTTCCCAGCAGAAATCTACATTGTGTGGTGCTCTGAAGGATGGGGAGCTGGGACAGGCGGAGTGCTTGAGAGACAGATTTCAGCCATTTGTGGAGGACGGGATCCACACCTGGCCTCTCTGAGACCAGGGAAAGGCAGGTGGTCTGAGAGACTTCCTAGCAGTGAGAGGGCTGCTGAAGGCACGGGGTTTGCATGGAGCTTGCTGTGTGGGAGAAGAGATAGGGGGGCGAGGTTGTCTGGGAGTACTCTGCCAAGCAGATTGGGAACTTTGGGGAGCTTCAGGTGCTCCATCCTCCTGGCTGGCTACTCAGCTCTGAGGTCCCCACTGTGATACACAGACTGCTGAGCCTTCCTCCTGGCCTTACAATACTGGCTCGCAAAACAGCAGTTACTGCTCTGGCATCAGGCCAGCCAGAGAGAGGCGTCACGTACAACAGCTAGAGATGCCAAGCACAAAGGCTTACACCTGTGTGCTTGGCCCACTGGCTGTGATACTGGAGACAGGCAGGGCATACAGGAGTCAGGAAACAGATCTTTCCTCCCCCCAGGCACCAGCTCCACTCCCCTATGACCCACAACCTCACTCTAGGGGCTGAGCAGCTCCAGAGACTGGAGCTTCTGGGCAATACAGGGCACAACACAGAAATATGAAACATCAAAAAAACATGGTACAGACCAAAATCTCACAAACCCCAGAAAAAGGACCAAATGAAACTGAACTCACCAATATTCCTGAAAGAGAGTTCAAAATAAAAATCATAAACAGGCTTACGGAGGTAAAGAAAAATATTCAAGAACTCAGTAACAAATTTAAGTCAGAGATTCAATCATTAAGCAATTCCATATGTGAAATGAAACATACAATGGAGGGATTTAAAAGCAGATTAGATGTAGTAGAAGAGATAGTAAATGGAATAGAAATTAGAGAAGAGGAATACAAAGAAGCTGAGGCACAGAGAGAAAAATGAATCTCTAAGAATGAAAGAATATTGAGAGAACTGTGTGATCAATCAAAACAGAACAATATTCACATTATAGGGGTACCAGAAGAAGAGAGAAAAAGGGATAGAAAGTGTCATTGAGGAGGTAATTGCTGAAAACTTCCCCAGTCTGGGGAAGGAGATAGTCTCTCAAGCCATCAAGATGCACAGATCTCCCAACACAAGGGACCCAAGGAAGACAACATCAAGAAATGTAATAATTAAAATGGCAAAGATCAAGGATAAAGACAGACTTTTAAAACTAGAGAGAGAAAAAAGATCATGTACAAAGGAAAACCCATCAGGCTATCATCAGATTTCTCAACAGAAACCATACAGGCCAGAAGGGAGTGGCATGATGTATTTAGTGCAATGAAGAAGAAGGGCCTTGAACCAAGAATACTCTACCTGGCAAGGTTATCATTTAAATTTGAAGGAGGGATTAAACAGTTTTCAGATAAGCAAAAGATGAGAGAATTTACCTCCCACAAACCACCTCTACAGTGCATTTTGGAGAGACTCCTATATATGGAAGTATTCCTAAGGCTAAACAGATGTCACCAAAGGGATAGACAAACAGTACAGAATATGATTCATAACATACAAACAATGGAAGATGAAGAAAAAGGAGGAAAAACAAAGAAGCTTTAGGTTGTGTTTGTAATAGCATATTAAGTGAGTTAAATTAGACTGTTATATAGTAAGGGAATTACCCTTGAACCTTCGGTAACCACGAATCTAAAGCCTGCAATGGCAATAAGTACATAGCTATTGAGAATCACCCTAAATGTAAATGGTCTGAATGCACCAATCAAAAGATGCAGAGTCACTGAATGGATAAAAAAACAATACCCATGTGTATGCTGCCTACAAGAGACTCACTTCAAACCCAAAGACATACACAGACTGACAGTAAAGGGATAGAAAAAGATATTTCATGCAACTAATAGGGAGAAAAAAGCAGGAGTTGCAGTACTTGTATCCCACAAAATAGACTTCAAAACAAAGAAAGTCACAAGAGACAAAGGAGGACATTACATAATGATAAAGGGGTCAGTCCAACAAGAGGATATAACTATTATAAGCATCTATGCACCCAAAACAGGATCACCTACATATGTGAAACAAATAGTACCAGAATTAAAGGGGGAAATAGAATGCAATGCATTCGTTTTAGGAGACTTCAACACACCAGTCACTCCAAAAGACAGATCAACCAGACAGAAAATAAATAAAGAGACAGAGGCACTGAACAATGTATTAGAACAGATGGACCTAACAGACATATACAGAACTCTACACCCAAAAGCAGCAGAATACTCAAGTGCACATGGAACATTTTCAAGAATAGATCATATACTAGGCCACAAAAAGAGCCTCAGTAAATTCAAAAAGATTGAAATTGTACCAACCAGCTTCTCAAATCACAAAGGTATGAAACTAGAAATAAATTACTAAAGCCCACAAACACATGGAGATTTAATAATATGCTCCTAAATAATCAATGGATCAATGACCAAATAAAAACAGAGATCAAGCAATATATGGAGACAAATGACAACAATAATTCAACACCACAAAATCTGTGGGATGCAGCGAAGGCTGTGCTAAGAGGGAAATATTGCAATACAGCCCTACCTCAGGACAGAAGAACAATCCCAAATGAACACTCTAAACTCACAATTAATGAAAATAGAAAAGGAAGAACAAATGAGGTCTAAAGTCAGTATAAGGAGGGACATAATAAAAATTAAAGCAGAAATAAATAAAATTGAGAAGAATAAAACAATAGAAAGAATTAATGAAAGGAGAAGCTGGTTCTTTGAAAAAATAAACAAAATAGATAAACCCCTAGCCAGACTTATCAAGAAAAAAAGAGAGTTTACACACATAAACAGAATCAGAAATGAGAAAGGAAAAATCACTATGAACACCACAGAACTACAAGAATTATAAGAGAATACTATGAAAACTTATATGCTAACAAACTGGATAACCTAGAAGAAATGGACAACTTTCTAGAAAAATACATCCTTCCAAAGCTAACCCAGGAAGAAACAGAAAATCTGAATAGACCAATTACCAGCAAAGAAATTGAATTGGTAATCAAAAAACTACCTAAGAACAAAACTCCTGGAACACATGGTTTCACTGCTGAATTTAATCAAACATTTAGTGAAGCCCTCATACCCATCCTCCTTAAAGTTTTCCAAAAAGGAGAAGAGGGCGGAATACTCCCAAATTCATTCTATGAGGCCAACATCACTCTAATACCAAAACCAGGCAAAGACACCGCAAAAAAAGAAAATTACAAACCAATATCCCTGATGAACATAGATGCAAAAATAATCTACAAAATATTAGCAAACCGAATTCAAAAATACGTCAAAAAGATCTTCCATGATCATGTGGGATTCATCCCAGCAATGCAAGGATGGTACAACATTCGAAAATCCATCAACATCATACACCACATCAAGAAAAAGAAGGACAAAAACCACATGATCATCTCTGTAGATGCTGAAAAGCATTCAACAAAATTCAACATCTATTCATGATAAAAAATCTCAACAAAATGTGTATAGAGGGCAAGTACCTCAACATAATAAAGGCCACATATGACAAACCCACAGCCAACAGCATACTTAACAGTGAGAAGCTGAAAGCTTTTCCTTTAAGTTCGGGAACAAGACAAGGATGGCCACTCTCCCCACTTCTATTCAACTTAGTACTGGAGGTCCTCTCCACGGCAATCAGATAACACAAAAAAATAAAAGAAATCCAGATTGGTAAGGAAGAAGTCAAACTGTCCCTCTTTGTAGATGACATGATATTGTACACAAAAAACCCTAAAGTATCCACTCCAAAACTACTAAATGAAATATCTGAATTCAGCAAAGTTGTGGGATACAAAACTAATACACAGAAGTCTGTTGCATTCCTGTACACTACCGATAAACTAGCAGAAAGAGAAAACAGGAAAAAAATTGCATTCACAATTGCATCAAAAGAATAAAATACCTAGAAATAAACCTAACCAAGGAAGTGAAAGACTAACACTCTGAAAACTACAAGACACTCATGAGAGAAATTAAAGAAGATACCAATAAATAGAAACACATCCCATGCTCATGGCTAGGAAGAATTAGTATTGTCAAGATGGCCATCCTGCCTAAAGCAATCGACAGATTCAATGCAATCCCTGTCAAAATACCCACAGCATTCTTCAATGAACTCGTGCAAATAGATCTCAAGTTCATATGGAACCACAAAGACCCCGAATAGCCAAAGCAATCCTGAGAAGGAAGAATAAAGTGGGGGGAATTACGATCCCTGACTTCAAGTTCTACTACAAACCCACAGCAATCAAGACAATTTGGTACTGGCACAAAAACAGACCCACAGACCAGTGGAATGGAATAGAAAATCCAAACATTAACCCAAACATATACAGTCAATTAATATTTGATAAAGGAGCCTTGGATATACAATGGGGAGATGGCAGCCTCTTCAGCAGCTGGTGTTGGCAAAACTGGACAGCTACATGTAAGAGAATGAAATTGGATTACTGTCTAACCCCATACACAAAAGGAAACCCAAAATGGCTCAAGGACCTTAATGTAAGTCATGAAACCATAAAACTCTTAGAAACAAATATAGGCAAAAATCTCTTGGACATAAATATGCACAACTTCTTCATGAACATATCTCCGCAGAAAAGGGAAACAAAAGCAAACATGAACAAGTGGGACTATATCAAACTAAAAAGCTTCTGTACAGCAAAGGACACCATCAATAGAATGGAAAGACATCCTACAGCATGGGAGAATATATTCATAAATGACATATCTGATAAGGGGTTGACATGCAAATTACATAAAGAGCTCACCCACTGCCGCAAACAAAAAGCAAATAAGCCAATTAAAAAATGGGCAGAGGAGCTGAACAGACACTTCTCCAAAGAAGAAATTCAGATGGCCAACAGGCACATGAAAAGATGCTCCACATCACTAATCATCAGAGAAATTCAAATTAAAACCACAATGAGTTTTCACCTCACACCAGTGAGGATGGCCAACATCCAAAACACAAACAACAACAAATGTTGGCGAGGATGTGGAGAAAAGGGAACCCTCCTACACTGCTGGTGGGAATGCAAATTAGTTCAACCATTGTGGAAAGCAGTATGGAGGTTCCTCAAAAAACTCAAAATAGAAATACCATTTGACCCAGGAATTTCACTCCTAGGAATTTACCCTAAGAATGCAGTAGTTCAGTTTGAAAAAGACATATGCACCCCTATGTTTATCACAGCACTATTTACAATAGCCAAGAAATGGAAGCAACCTAAGTGTCCATCAGTAGATGAATGGATAAAGAAGAGGTGGTGCATATACACAATGGAATATTATTCAGCCATAAGAAGAAAACAAATCCTACCATTTGCAACAACATGGACAGAGCTAGAGGGTATTATTCTCAGTGAAATAAGCCAAGCAGAAAAAGACAAGTATCAAATGATTTCACTCATATGTGGAGCATAAGAGCAAAGAAAAAAAAACTGAAAGAAAAAAACAGCAGCAGACTCACAGAACCCAAGAATGGACTAACAGTTACCAAAGGGAAAGGGACTGGGGAGGACGGGCGGGAAGGGAGGGACAAGGGGAAAAAGGGGCATTACAATTAGCAGACGTAATGTTGGGGGGTCACGGAGAGGGCTGTACAACTCAGAGAAGACAAGTAGTGATTCTCCAGCATCTCACTCCGCTGATGCCCAGCGCCCGCACCGGGGTCCCCTGGGGCCCACTTGAGAATAGGGGGAGTCTAGTAACCATAATGTTGCTCATGTAATTGTACATTAATAATAGCAAAATAAAAAATAAATAAAAAATCCCAATTTTGCACATTAAATATTTCTTCACCTGGGTAGCTGGGTAGCAGTGTAGAAAGAACTGCTTATGGATCTAGAGGAATATTTTTATATGGATCAAATTGGATTTGTTAGCATGCTGCCAGACATTATTGGAAACTGGTCAGTATTTTTCCCCAACCTAGATATTTTAACCAGTTTACACTATTGCCAGCTGACTTATTGCTAGGATTTGCCCAGGGCTCCTTCCTTTGCCAGGCATGACTCCTGTCTCTTGTTGTAATCTTCGTGGGCTATCTAAAACCTTTGGCTCCATATCATGGTTCTGACTTTGGCTTTTGCCCTTCCCTGTTCTCATGACCCGTTAGAGACATACTCCTCTGGCGGTAGCCTTGGAAGGCTCTCCTGGAAGTGGTCTGGTTGCTCCTCTCTGGTTCCTCACATGACAACTGTGGGCAACACTGCCTGCTCGTGGCAGTCTGGCCCTGTGGACTAGGACTATGGGGTCCAGCAGTTCTACCCTGGGAATGGGAATGGATAGACAGCTCTAGTAACTTGATAGTATTCACAGTTCTGCCTAATTTAATTCCTGATTGTGAAGATAAAAATGGTCTCGATTGAACAGTGCATCTGATAATATAATCACCAAATCAGAATGAGTAGCCCAGTGAATGTAATGTCATTAAATGTTTCATACCTACTCTTACACTTATTTGGAAATTAAATTAGTCAAAGATAAGAACTTGCACTCGATTTCCTTCCAATTTAACTTGGAAAAATTGCTAACATTTCTGAGACTGTGGTCCCAAGGGTATCTCTGAATTTAAGGGTCTTATTTAATACCCTAAATTTATCATTTCTCCTATATGCCTAGAATCCATGTGTACCAAGGGCTTGAGTTACTTTTCTACCAAGTTCTAGATTGTTCTCCAAGGAGCTTTCATGGTTCCAGATCAGGCTGTTTGCACCTGTTCTTGAAAGATGCAACTTTCACCCTTTGCATTGTGATACTTTGAGGATAGATTCTTCAGATCAGAAATACACTGTGGAATCTACTGGAAGATGAATCACATCTAGGACCTCTACTCCTTGCTAGCATGTCAGACCTTAAGATATCCCTCAACAATCTAAGAGATATTGTAATAGAAAACCTGTTAGATGACACTGCATTTTAGTGGTCCAGTATCCACCCCTAGAACACAAATAGGAATTTCCTTTGGGCCATCAGCCTCCCCTCCTTGTAAGCCATGTGCACATGCCAGTTTAGACATATTAGAGTATTGCAGTCTTCTGGTTAAATGTTTTTTGGCTTAGGGATGTGCACATTACTCAGGCTGAGCAAATGAAATACAGTCTTTAGACTTTTGCTTCTCCTATTGAGAGAGGCACGTCTCCTTTCTTCTTGGTTTGGACCTATGGGAATATGAATAGGGAGGTATAGAGAGCCTTGCAACTAGGTTGGAAATGCCTGCATGAGAACAGAATCAATGTAAAAGAAAGCAGAGCCAGGAGATGAAAAGTCTGGGAGCAGACAACCAGGATCAAGCCAGATTTATGCCTGCTTTTCATTTATGGAAGCCAATACACTCCCTTTATTTGCTAAGCCATTCTGAGGTGATTTTCTTTCACCTGGAATTACAAGAATCCTGACTAAATTAAAACTATTTTATGCTATGAATCCCTCCCATGTATCTTGAGGAAGTGTGTTCCCTGAGTAAGTGTCCGCCTTAGGTGGTCTACCTTGACTGTGGATACCAGTATTTACTCATGCTTACGCCAAGTCTATTATGAGGCATCTATCCCCATTCTTGTTGACTTATTAGCCTCATAAGATTGTTTCAATGAGCAAGTGCCCAACATTTTACTATGAAAGTTTTCAAACATACACAGAAGAGTGGACACTATTTACAGTGAACAATCATAAACCTACCACCTACATCCTATTATTAACATTTACTACATTTCATTTATCATATCAATCCCTCTATCATCTCTCAATCTATCTTATTTTTGGGTGCATTTCAAACTAAATCACAAACATCATTGCACTTCCCATTAAATACTTCATATACAGCTCTGTTCTTATCTCAGTGAAATTTTTGGCAACTCACCCTCACTGGGCCTCGGTTCCCTCATATGAAAAATTGAAGAGGTTGTTTTAGATGACCTCCAGTTGCCCTTTCCAGCTCTGACATTCTGTAGTTCTCTGATGTTTGCCTTTTTAATTGATTGACATGCTTGTGCAAAATGCTCTCGTTGGATTCGGAAAAGATTACTACTGAAAACATATTTTGTTTATCTATGGGATATTTACGTAACCAAAGCCTGTTTGTTTTAGAATACACTTCTAACCAGTACATTGTGATTTTAAGCCAAAGCAGATGTTTTCAGGGTATAGGGGAAAGGAAAATAAAGTATCAGATGGATATTTTCAAAACTCTGAAAAGGGTAGTGTCTTATCCAGGAAAAGCAAAAAGGGAAAAGCATGCAAGAGAAAATTAATTCTAATAAAATTTAAACTTCTGCCAGTCTGGGGAAGGAAGGAGATCAAAACTATGATTACCAGACATCAGAACAGTAGAAATCAGAGGTCTAAGGCTACTGAACCTGACAGCATTAGTCCTTGTTTAGTTAATGTTGGGGCATCTCACCAGTCTTATACTGATGGTCTTTAGGTACCAAGAAGTGGCTTAAAACAAACACACCAAAAAAAGGTTTTTAAATCAGTCTGACAAAGAAGTGACTATTTCTAGGAACAAGTAGCAAAAGGGAGAACTCCAAGATACAGCTTTTTGCAGGAAACAACCGAACTGAGTGGAGATCACATCCCCACGTCTGTGGACAGCCTGCTCTAACAGGCCAGGCTGTAGTGAAACAGTATCAACTTCTGATTTCCTTTGGGACCCCCAAAATCAGCAGGGTTGCATATTAGTCCCCATGGCTCTGGGGCAAGGCCCTTCACATCTAATGCAAGTTATATTTCCCACTGAAGCAGCCCTGCCCAAAGCCCCCTCCCTGGATCCCATCTTTCGACTGAAGAGACTCTTCTGGATTATTTTGATTAATTCAGGTCAGAACAAAAATATCAGTGAAATTGTTCATAACTGCCATCAGCTTCCATGAAAAGGCCTTTTTCACATAGCTTTCAGCATTTACCTACATATATGCAAGAAGGGGACCACAGGGCTTCTTCAGATGGCCTTTATGCATGCCAGATAGTCAGTGCCATTAAATACAGGTGACTATTAAAATTCTTATGTGTATTTGGGATCAAGGAATCTGGATAAAAAGTGATGTCTGGTTACTTGGTCATAGTCCATCAGTTTCAGATCTAACCCAGGAAAGCAGTCATTCATATACCATTTGGATTAGGGAAATAAGACTGTGAAAAATCTAAAAATAATCAGAAAAAGTACATCTCCAATAGTATTTTCCTTTTTCCATTTTAACACTCTATTGCTTATGATGATGGCTCATTAGGCACTGTCAAACACTTCAGATCCTAATTCCCAAGTTTATTTGAAAATGGCTACATTAATTTGGCATTCAAGTACTCAGTTACTGTAGGCATGCCTAAATTTGTTAAGCTTGTATAGACTTTGGTTAGATGATCATTCTTTTTATATAATCTATATTGGTCCAAGGCTACGTCTATGTGTATACTCCATTTTTCCCTTAACAGTGCTTCTGAAAAGTGGAGACAGAAATGGAAGATTGTGTGAAGCCACTATGACATCGAATTCGAGCTGGAATATGCCATATAGATTATGGAAATTAGCAGCTGTGTGGTCTCTTCATTTGATTGTTTTTTATTAGCAACATGCTTGATTAGCTCTCTACCCTTTTAAATGGAATTACAAAATAATTATGTGTTCTGACTCCAAAGCCCTTTATTGAGGATAACAATAAACTGTCCAATGTTCAAATCAATGTGTGATACATTTATATGATTATTAAATGCTTGTAAATTGCCAGTTAACACTGCATGTGTTTACTACCTAGTAAAACAAGCATCGAACCATCTATTCAAACAACTGGGGAGCATTCATCTTGGCTGAAGTCATTGTTTCATCTTGGGAAAACTCTGCTAACCTACCAGCCAGTCAGCCAGCCAGCCAGCCAGCCAGCCAGTCAGCCAGCCAGCATATCGTCTTTCGTCTGCATTTATTAATGGTTTAGAATGTCCATCTGCTGTCCTTAGTAAATGGAACACTAAGAAAAAAAGCATTCATTGAGTCTATCTATATATAACTGTTCTCTTTATGGAGAAAAGCTCCTTGGAATGTTCTTCATAAATTAGAAACAAGGGACAAGTGTTGGTCAAAGAGAAATCATTCAACTTGCTGAACTCTTAAATGACATGCAGCAGATTCCGCTCATCCTCGGAGAAGATAAATACATTTGTTTCAGATAAAATGAAAACCATCAAGAGAATGTTTTCCCCAAATGTCTCAAATCACATTTATTTAGACTTTGGTGATGGCTTGATGGGTGGTATAGAATACAACAAGAGAAGAAAAGTAACAAGTCTTCCATGTGTGTCTGTGTTCACCTAGCCTCATGCACTTGTTTGTGGTTGGGGTTAGATCTGCAATTCAGGAAAACTATGAGGGCATCAATGCAGTACAGTTACTATTCCAAGAATCTTAGCATATTTGTTTGTGGCTCTGCCAAAGGGAAACTGCCGTTAAAGTGGAACATTTTGATGACATGCTAGTGAAGAGAACTGAGGGAGAGTATGGGGGCTAAAGCACGTACAAGTGGATCAAAGTGGGTTAACTTTTGGTGAAAATAATATAAGCATATGATACATTCTCAGGAAAATTTAACTTCTGTTGGAGTTAGATAACCCCATTGGAAATTAGGGTTAGGGATTAGGGTTAGTAGGAAGGTATAGTTTTTCTTGAACATACTGTTTTGATGTACAGTATATAGGAAGAAGGAAACTATAAAAGTCATTGCTTGGAAGCCATAATTACATCACCTCAGTCTGATGCCATGGAGTCTAACAGCAATATAATTAGTATAATCATGTTGATCATGGTGGTGATATTAAGGGCTAGATTTCTGGGAATGTAAACTGTTGACATGCAGCACAATATATAAATGAAAGAATAGCATCTAGACATAGCTAATATGGGAAAAGTGCTATTAGATAAAAATACATCATTTCTAGTAGAAAAGGGGCAAATTTGATTTGGAGACATCAGTTGCAAATTTACCATAATAAGATTCTTGATTCATGCTCCATAGCATAATTCAGTCTGAAGTATCCTTGAAAAATTAGCAGTGCCTCTTTCTGGTAGCTTATTTGACTTGGAAAGAGAATGATAAGTGTTACTTTTCAATATAAATGATCAAAACTTGATGTCTGCAACTTGCCTGAAAGTTGTCTTCATCTGTTTAATTTCTTTCAAGTCTACCTCCATTCATCTCCTCCTCAAAGAGGTGAATAAAACGGAAAAATAGGTCATGATAAAGGTATTTTATTTCACTTTAAGTCAGTTCTGGAAGATTCTGCAATAGATACATGCTTTTTCCCCTGACGGTAGCTTTACAATTGATAGTAAATAAAGATGAAATGCAAATCAGGATTCATCTTCCTTTGATAAAGAATTGAAGGCCGTTTATTTACATATAATTTGAGGACATTTAAATCATAATATTGGTAAATATTTACACTTTTGTAATCCTTGTGAACCCTCATCTTCACTGAACTCTATATATTATTGTGTGTGTGGAAAGAAGAAATGGCTTAATGGTAAATTCGTTTGCCTTAATCTCTCATCTTCCCTGCAGGATAACAGTCATTACCACTGGCAGATTTAGCTGACAGAGAAGAAAATGGAATTAAGTTTATTTGTCAACTCTTTGCAATTATCTTTTAATAAACATCTACAGGCATCTTCTAGATAGTATAGAGCTGCTTCTTCAGTGAACTATGGATAACAGGAGTATGGGATGGATCTGTGTTCTCACTTTATGCTAGTTCATCTTGTTTTCACTCACTTGGCCTTTGAAGTCTATATGTTCATCTTGGCTACGATATGGTAGGTCTTGTATACATAGAGGAGAAGGGATTGATTATGCATACAATTGTACCTGAAATCAGTTTTTGTCTTCTTAAGTTTGTTATCAGAGTGACAAGTAGCATATTGGGTTAGTTTTCCATATAGTCCATGACTCACTGAGAGGCTCTTAATTTTCACTCAGAAAATAATCTATGTATACAAATACAAATCCCTATCCTGTAAGTTCAGGATAGGGATTTGTATTTTTCAACCAGCTTGTTCTGTATTTTTAGCCTAAACCCAGATACTTGTAGGCAGACACCCTGAGAGTCAGTCATCCACGACCCTGCTTTGCCTCCTCCTCTGCATCCTCCTCCCACTCCCAATTAATTACTAAGCCCTCTTAGCTACTTAAATACCTCTGAAGCTGCTCACTCATTTCCACTGGGACTTCCCAGTATCTTAGCGCAGGCCTCCTCCTTGCTCAGATGTAATACTGCCACAGTCTCCCGATTGGCCTTCCTGTCTTTGATCTTGTGTCTTTCCAATTCATAGTCAACATTGCCACCAGTGTGATTGATCCTTAAAAAATACCCATGACACTTCCCAGTTTAAATATTTCAAGGAACTGTTCATTATTTGTACCAAAGGGAACAATATCTGTTGTCTGTAGGAGTTAGGCAAGCAATAGAAATGATGAAGCTGGCCCCAGGAGAAGTCCACAGTCTACCTCAAGGAGGCAACCACCTCTCAATCCAGCCCATTGTCAAGTGGAATTGTGGGCCACTTTTGCCAGCTCTCATATTTTTTCTCCTCAAGAGCAATAGAAATCCAGATTTTTGTGGTAAATCTCTTGATTTTTAAATGTTGGCAACTAATTCATTTTCTTAATTCCTTGGGGGTGGGAAAAACAAAATAGGTGTGCAGGCTACCGGGAGTGTAGATGATCAGTGTGCAACTTCTCTACGATAAACTCTGCATCTCTGACTCCCTTAATGTGGTGTACAACGTCCTATGGGCTCTCTCAGGCCTACATCTTGAGCCTCATTTCTCCATCTCCTGTCACTTCTACCTTCGAAAAGAGCTCTCAAAAGCCTTCTGTTTCTCTCCATCCCCAGGGCCACCCCCCTATTCCAGGCCACCATCATCTCTTCCTGGGATTACTACAATAGCCTTTTAACTGGTCTCTCTGCTTCAAATCTCTCCTTGTTCCAAATCATTTTTCAAACTGTGATCATTATAAATGTAACAGTGTGATTTGTTGAAATTTTCAGGTAGCAGGGTGACCTATTGAGAAATTACCTAGTGCTTTATTTTCCTCTCCTGCAACTCATCAGAAAAAGATGAAAGGCATTTTTCTATTTCCCAGAGGAAGCACGTAGGGCTGTGAGTTCTAAAGAGAGAAGCAATAGAGGGGCCGTCTGCTGGGCTAGCTTGGAAGCTGGGCTAGCAGACTCTACATGACTCCAGGAAACTCTTACCCCATGGGGTCCAACATGTGATAGCCAACGGGGAGCCAGAGCCTGTGGAGCACAGTTGGACATCTGTGAACTCCACTGGGCTGGCATTTGTTTTATAGTTAGCTCTGTACCTAGAGTTCAGGTTTTTTTTTTTTTTTGTAAGATTCAGGTATGGTGCCTAGTATTCAACATCTACTCAATAAATATTGTTGATCTTCATGTGGAATTGAACCAAAACCTTTACATGGCTCTTTGGAAAGCTATGGGTCCTCTCCTTAGACATTTTAATATAGTTTTGGAACATTTATGGACTGCACCTCCTGAAATACCTGCAGACATGTTACAGGCTTAGCTTTCATCCAGGATGTTACCTTTGAAACCTCACAAATCCTGTACAAAAGCAGGGGCAAATATTTATTGGTGACAAGCAGTTTTTTGCATCCAAAAGGGATGAAACCTACAGAGAAAGACCAAACAAAAAGTACTCATAGCCGTTGTGCGGTATAACAAGGACTTAAGAACAAGTCTTGCTTAAAAGAAAGAATCAAATTCACTCAAGATGTTGTTTCAGTTCTAGCTCCATAAATTAAGCACAAATTTCCTTAGAACTCTGCAATAAAACATTGTAACTTAGACATGTGTATCTTGCTTATGTCAACTTTCAGGGTTATTTTTTTTTGGTAAGGGATAGGCAAATAGATTCATGTCACGTACTAACTCTTAGAAGAGTGCCCTATACTTGGTAGTCCTATGCCTAATAGCTCAATAAATAGATAGTAGATCTTACTTGGGGCACTATATTTAGAAAGATTTGGAGGTTAAGTCCAGATTCAATAGGAAAAACTTCATGATCACAGAATATTGGCCATGGACATGGGACTGGATTGGCTAATTCACTTGGGCAACATATACCCCCTGGCCATGCATGCCCTATGGGTCACATACTCTCCATGGGCTACATATCTCCTTTGGACCCCATATCTCCATGGGCCCCAGGTCCCCCTTGGCTGTATCTCTCCCATGGGCTGCATATATTCCTTGGACTACATATCTCTCAGGCTGTTTTGTTTAAAGATTCATGCCTCTTCAGTTTGTTTCCTCCATAAATGGGAAGAAGCTATCATTTTATTTGATTTTTAGTAAACCTCTCTACTTCAATTTATAGACAAAAACAAAGATCTGCTTGAGAGGTGAGAGACTTCCTATTTATGCAAGGGCTGCAAATTATGGGCAAGCCCACTCACTGATTCTAAGTGCCTAAGACTGTGTAGTCTAGTAGTTCATTGATGGCACTGCAGCCTTATAGAATAGGGTTAGCTACTTACTGGTAGAATGACTTTTGGCTAATTTAACTTACCCTAACCTTTTTTTTTTCATCTGGAAAATGCGGTAATGTTCAATGCCAAACAAGTTGTTTTGAGGATTAAATGAAGTAATAAACAGAGTTCTTAGAACAGTACTGGCACATAGTAAGTACTATACTAATAAAATAATTACAATAATGACTATTATCCTACAAGATAGAGGGGCAAAGGAGGTTAATTTGTACGGCAGATTTTCTCTAGAAAGATTATCAAATTAATCAAACAAATCAGAGGTTGTTAGATCTAATAGATTCAATATGGTATCACTTTCCAAAATGAATGTTGAAAATAATTTTATAACATTATTAAAGCTTATTGTATCTTAATTTTTCATGTAACTGCTTAACCGAGTAAAATCAGCTTTTAATTCATTATGTAGATATTATTTTCAACATTTACCCTAAGAAGTCAGTTGGATCTTGGATATGTTTAAAAAACATAGGGATATTTTTTAAGATAAAAAAATGTATCAAGATGAGGCCTTTAAATAGGTCACTTTGAATTCATGGCTGCCTCATTGAAACGAGTGACTTTCCTTGCTTGTATTTTCAACACGTTATGAAACTAGTAGACTTCAGATAGGTTTTCTAATTTTGACATCCCAGTACCCTGTGAGGTGGGCATCATTTGCCTCACCTACAGATGAGGAAAGCGGATCTGTCCCTGTCCAGTACATTCTCTCCTTTGCATCTCCAGAGTAAATCCGCAGACAACAAGCTCAGCAAATCCTTAGTGCTGAGTGAGGGCAAGAGCGAGCCAGAGCTGTGAGAACGCAGGTGACTCAGTGGTCTGGAGAAGGGGACTGTAGGTCTGCCAAGGAGGACATTTTATCCATTCTCTGGCCTTTGCTTGGGGCCATACTTAAATCAGTACCAAAGGAGGAGACTCTATGCTGATTTGGGAGACTGTGAGGCAAGATATTTTTTCACCGTTTCCTTTAATACTGTCTCCAAAAATATAATGGCTTTCAAGGATAGGAACAGCATCTGGTGCAAGGAGAGAAGAAAAGAGCAGTTTTTCTATAAAAAGCAAAAATACAAATGAACTTTCTATTAGTAATGGCAAATGTCTTCACCTGTTTTGCAGCCCAAGCCTCAGTGTCTCACCAGTAAATTGAGGGTGCTGATCGTCCGTGTCTCACAGGCACCTGGACGGATTTAAAGACTGTACATAAAAGGCACTCAGCACATAATTACTTGTAACATAGTAAGGATTCAATAAGTGTTACTATATCTTTCTTGATATCTCATTTGGTAAAATCAAGATGGCAAATGAATCTTTAGGGAGAAAAAACCGTAAAGAGAAATCACATTCAGTGATGGGGAAAATTGAAAACTGTGAATGTTTTCTAAGCAGTTTAACCTGCAAACCTAAAGACACAGCAGAAAATGAAGAGGAACAGCCAAATGACATGTATTTGACATCAACAAGTATCCTTAATAAACAGGATCCATTATTGACAGTCAGCAAGACCTTCAAAGCTTTTACTCGTCCCAATTCTCTGATGGAATTGATCAGTATAAATCGCACAACTACTGTATTTCAGTTGGATTTGGAATCTACACAGTATCAAAATGAACAGACACACACACATCTGGCTGTTAGGAACTTCTCAGTTAACTCAGACTGTAAATATTGCATTTGAAAATGCAGGTCTTTCCCATGGACTCCCTCCACAAACATACTGTACAGTACAAGGGCTTTCATGATACTCAGTTATTTTTGGCAGCAGCTACACCCAGTCTTTAGAGGCTGCCGGATCCCTGGCAGTATAAGAAGAGTTCTGGCCTCGTATACAAGAAATACAAGGTCTTCATTATACCAGAGTTTAATACTCACAGCCAGGAGGCTTTATATACAATGTACACACAGAATCTCTGTCTTGCCTTCCATCTGAACAACTGTTTTTTTTTTTTCCTGTGGTGTTTTGCAAAACTGCCATAATTTCATGGACAGCTACAGACTCACAAGCAAAATCAAAACAGACAAATCAATTAAATACATTTCATAAACAACTTTCAAAATGAGTCTAATCTACCAAAATGCCCTCCTAACTGACTTAGATACCTACCTGGTGACACTGATGTTTTTGCTCATGAAGAGAGCCTTCCTTTCTGCATTACTTTAGTTGAAACAGGGAGATCTTGCTTTAAGGGAAGTCGGTGTAAAAATTCAGATTTATAGCTCAGAAAAAATGGGGTGTTTGTGTTTTGGATTTTTCATTATTACAAAAGGACGCTTTGCGTCAGTTGACCTTGGAAGTCTCTTAAGAATACAGAGGGTGGTTATTAATTATCTTTAACCCTTTGGAGTTTCCAAAGCACTGTTGCTGACATGATCTCATTTGAGCCTTATTAGAATCATGTGCGGAAGTAAGGTGAGCTTTATTACCTGTTTTTTTTTTTTCTTTGCTTGAGGCTCAAGGAGAACCTGGGTCATTGGTTAAATGGCTAAGCCAGGACAAAGGGACTCCATCGCTTTAATCCTAGTTAAGGATCATGCTTCCTGGGCCAGCACACTGGCAAGCTTTCAGTTGAAAATATGTAAAGCCTATTGGCTTTTCCCAGAGCACTTGTAGGCATAAAACCAAGCATTCTGGAACTGCCTGTGCCCTGCCAGCCATTGCAAGACAGAGGGAGATGAGGAAGACCCTTCTATCCATTCAGTATGCAAGCTTTGGGACAGAAAACGTATGTATTTTGCATGTGATTGTGAAAATGGTTGAGACTTGGAAAAAATATTGGTTCCAAAGTAGGAAAAAAAATTCAAGAAATTGAAATGAATAAATGTTTAATTGAATGTTTACTTAACATTAGCTCACCTAGTCTCCTGCAGGGGAAGCCAACTCCTATACTTACAGACAAAGATATTAGTGTGGATACATTTAAATATGTTTAGTATGACATGTGATGGAACTTGCAAAAGTAAGCATGCGTGAGGCATGCCATGTGTTAAAGTGGCCTGGTTAAAGGGGGTAGGAGTAGAGACAATGGTAAGTGAAAGAGTATCCTGGGAAAATGTTAATTTTTTTTTTTTTGCCTGGGAGCTGCCAGTGCTAGCTTTACATGTGTCTCAGCAGCTTGATATACAGTAGGTCAGACCATTGGAAGGGCAAAGATGAGGACTGGAGCACTATATAGTTATTTAATTATCAACTCATTTTCCCTTGAGTCTCAGGTTGCCAGACTTAGCAAATTAAAGTACAGGATGTCCAGTTAGATTTGAATTCCAGATAAAAGACTACTTTTTAAGTATAAGTACTTCAGCATGTGTATTTTTCAGTGTAAGTATATCTTATGCAACATTTGAGACATATTTGTGCAAAACTATTCATTGTTTGTTGGGATTTCAGATTTTACAGGGTGTCCTGTATTTTAATTTTACAACCCTGCTTGAGGCATTGCAGTCTGATTCACTTATGTTTCTAGGCCTTTGGGTTGAGAGTCCTGGCCTCATGGCCAGTATGGATTCTTCACATTATTTCTCTTCTGTGATATTATGATTTATAAGAAATATATATATTTGGTCATTCAGGTGACCAAATATATATTTTTCAGATATATTTGGTCTTTATCCACAGTTCCTGAAAATGCTTCAGAGCCATCATGGTGAAATGGGTGTCTTGTCATTAACGAAGGTGACTTTTCAATGAGGAGAACCACCAATCTGGTTAGAGGGCTGGACCTTTCAGTCCTATCCAGGAGGGTAGAGGGGCTGGCGGCTGAATCAGGCAACAGCCAGTGACTTAGTCA
Source organism: Phataginus tricuspis (assembly GCA_029783875.1). Lineage (NCBI taxonomy): Eukaryota > Metazoa > Chordata > Mammalia > Pholidota > Manidae > Phataginus > Phataginus tricuspis. The sequence continues at coordinate 119,926,429 of JAQQAC010016209.1, read as the reverse complement.
CTCATGGCTAGGTACGGAAGCCTCCATAAAAACTCAAGATGACATCATTCTGGTCCTTTCTGGGGAAGCATCCATGCTGGTGAAAGCAGAGCCCTTCATACCCATGAACCCGGCCCCAGGCTCCATGAGGACCGGCACTCCTGCGTTTGCTCAGGAACTCATTCTGTTTATCTCTACATCTAGCTGTTGGTTCATATCCCTTATCAGATCCTCTAATAAACTGGTAGACATGGGTGAGTGTTTTCCTGAGTTCTGTGAGCTGCTCCAGCAAATGAATAGAACCTAAGGAGGAGGTAGTTGGAACCGCCAATCTGCAGCTGGTCAGTCAGAAACACAGATAACAGCCAGGGGCTTGTGACGGTCATCGGAAATGGAGGGTAGGGGGAATTTTGTAGGACTGAGCCCGTAACCCTTGGAATCTGATACTGTCTCCCGGTAGATAGTGTCAGTATTGAGTTGAATTCTTGGACTCCCTGGTGGTGTCCCAAAACTGCTGATTTTGTGTGTGGGGAACCTCCCTCCCGTGTTGGAATTGGGCCTGGGAACCCTGAAGATCATGTTTTCAAAAAGTACATATTTGAATGGCTGAATTTGTGAGGCTTATTCTCCAAGTATTTGGTTATTTTCCTAACCACCCTACCCTTGTCCTCATACACTTCTCATCTGAGCCTAAGGAGCTCTCGTCCTTCAAATCTGTGAAGCAGGCAGAGGCATCAACTTGCAGGTGGGAGGGGTACAAAACGGCAGCAACTCAGGCCACTCTTCCAGGCGCTATTGCTCCCTGCTTGACTGACCGACGCCTGCTTGTCCTTGGCACGGAAGAGGTGCTTATAAAGGCCTGATGGACTATAAGCTTCTTAAGGCCAAGACTATATATCATTCATCTTTACCCAAAGGCTTTCAAAGTACCCAGGTTTCTGAGAACATGGACTTTGAAATCATACAGACCTGGATTTGAATCCTGATTTCCACTTTTTAGTTGCATGACCTTTGTGAGTAATTTTGTTTCTCTGCATCTCCATTTCCTTACGTGTAAAATGGTGACATGAATTCCTATAAAACGTGAAGAGTTTTGTCAGGGTTAATTGAAATGAATATATATGTGTGTGTGTGTGTGTGTGTGTGTGTGTATGTATATATAGAACCTGATAAATTATCATCAGTCACTATATGGCTGTAACTAAATTGTAGCATTTATTTAGCCTGCAATGGACTGTTTTCTCCCTTTAACTATTTATTGGCGAAAGCCAGCATGATGGTAGGTGTAACAGAGAACCAGTCATCAAATTAATTACTCATCAATTTGTACTTCAGTTGTGGAGAACTGTTCAATCATAATTGTAAGGGACTTGTGCCAGGTCCCCTTTGCATGTGGAAAGCAGCATTACAAATCCAGAGGCAGCTCTTCACTGCCTCTGAAAATGTAGCCAAATTCCCCAGGGCTTTAAATGCAAGGCCCATCCAGACTTGTGTTTGCTTCTGAAACGAAGAGATTAGGGGAATTCGGAAAACAGCATGGTGCCATCCCTGCTCTTTTTTACTGATGGTGGGTCAGTAAGAATGTAGACCATTTTCACACCATAAACAAGCTAGATATACAGGAGTTAAACACTCTTCCAAGTGAAAGATTATGGATCCACTATTCAAAATACAGTTAGCTGGAGAAAATGGAATGGTGTTTAGTGTTAAAATACAGAGGAGTGAGGGCCTTATATTGGGAAGTCCTATAATGAAGATTCAGAATCATCATTTAAAAATTCAAAATAAATCCGAAAATAGCTCTGGTGTATAGTTCTTGAGAAGTCCTCAGTGCCTTAAACAAGGTCAGTTGTTATCCACAGCTGTCTGCCAGTGGTGTGCTGGAACTTGCTCGAACTGGTGCAGGAGAAAGGATTGTTGAATTTTCAGGAGTTTTGCAAGCTGGTTATTAAAACTTTGGTGTTTAGGAACCTGTTATGGCTGCTACTACAATACTGTGCTAGGTATTGGCATGCCTGCCAGTGCCCAAAACAGTGCCTTCCATATGGTTGAATTTCCATATACATCTGTAAAATTGAATGATAAGTTATAATGTCTACATTATTTAGTTTCATGACTAATTTAGATACCGAGAGCTCCTAGTGTTTTTTTTAAATTTCCATAGCCTCCCCACCTGGCAGAACCTGGGCACATAGATTGTGCTCAATAAGCTTTTGCTGGTTGGAAATGAACTCGTCAATTTCCATAGCAAGTAGGCTGACTAATGAAAAGAGCAGGGCCTGTTCTCTGGACTGAGCTTACCCAGAGTGTAGCTTTCATGGCATTTCTGAAACTCACTTTGTCCTTCTAACCCTGGTTTAAAACAGCAGTAACAGGAAGGGGAATAGTGTTGAGTGCAGTTCCTCTAGTTCTACTAGACTGTTCTTTCTACTTCAGATTTTCTGTAAGAGAAGCAAAGGAGAAAGGAAACATTTTTGATGACCAGGCATTTTGTTAAGAGATTTCACACATGTGCATAAAGCAAGCCCAAGAGATTGGCACTCTATTTGCATTTTGCAGATGAGGAAAACTGAGACTCTGGGAGGTTAAAACAGCTGGTGTTCAAAGTGGCAGATTTGGAAGTCAAACTCAGGACTCTTCAACCCAAACTGGCGATGGCAATACGAGCTTTATTTACTAGTTACCGTTTTTTTCCTAACGCGTGTCTTAAATTAACGAAGAATTTATCTTTAATCTGAATCTTCCCTGACTACTATCATCCTTCTAACTCAAGGGTTGGTTGGGGGTAGGGTGGCGGTGGGTCCTGTGTTACCTAATGAAAAGGTCTCCATCTAGTGGTTACAAATCAAACTGCGTTCGTATTACCCCGAAGGTGTTTCTGGAGTCCAGAAGGCCTGAGGTTAGGAATTCAAATTTACATTGACTGGTGCAGAGCCAGAACTGGAGGGAAGTGAAGGAGGCGAGTACTTCTGGCACAAAATTTAAGGGAGTGCCAAAAGACCCAGTAATCAAGATAAATAATACTTTCATCCAATTTTTAAGAAAAATCAAAATTAATGCAAAAATTGCACTGTAAACAATATCAAACTTTTAAGTTCAGACAGGATCAGTATTACTGACTTTTCCTCTTGTGTCAGGCTTCAGTATGGTGCTATACGGCGCTGGACTGATATGAACAATATGAGACGTTAATGAAACTTTCTTGGAATGTAACCATACTGAGGCCAAATTCTTAATATCTTGGCTTAAACATATCACACCACAACAATCACATGCCAGGGAAAAATCCCAGTTTCTAAGGTTTTCAGACATTATTGGAGATTAAGATGGTGGTGACTAAGGTATCATACTTGGTGACTTGTCACAGTCAAAATAACTAACCTGCTTACTTGTAAAGGCACAATTTTAAAATGACCGTTTGATCTGACTGTTTTGCTGCCGGCGAAAACACAAACAAAATCTCTTTTCCATTATGTTCAGCTGGACCAACTGTTGTGGTTTACCAATTGTTACAAAATTGGTAGTGTTTCAGTACAAACATGTCAACAGAGAACTCAAAAAAGAGTATTTGATTAGCATTTGAAAATTTTGAGAAAGTTTGAACAAGCAGTGTTTTAGTGGACTCTAGTTAATTGATTACTAAGACAGCAAAGTCAGTACTTTTAAAAGCAGAAATGGGAAGTATTCTTGCCGGAACTTGATGGGTTCTGAGTTCCAGAATTGATGACTATCTATCAAAATGATCTTTTACACACTGCCACACATCAGGAAGAAAAGTTGGAAAATTTAGTCATCTAGATGTTTGCTTTTATCAGCTATCTGCTGTCTCATTTAGAAACAGCCATGTGTCTAGGCTCTAAATATTTTCTGAAAGTTACTAAATGTAACAGTCTATTCACCAAGCACAGTCTTAAACCAATTTACAAATAATGCAAACTCAGAACGTTTTGCTTTGCAATTTCAAAAAGTTAAATGAACTTGTCAACATTGGCATCTATTTACGCAGTCTGAACAATGGGTCATATGATTTACTTTGGGGAAAAAATTAGGCAGTTGATCGTTCAAAGCTAATGGTTTACTATGAATGAGTTTGTCTAACTGTAGATTCCACAGTGCTAACTGGCCCAGGTACCACCACTGTAGACTTGAGTGAAACCTAGAGATGTTCTCACAGATGAACTTCAGGGGAGGGTTGCTATGGTAACAGCGAAAGCAACAGGCAGGACTAGGCATCTTTACGTAGACTTTAAAGAAGAGATGAGGGAGTAAGGAGAAACTGCAGCAGCTTGGTAAAAGCTGGGCTTCCATTCAGTTTGAGTTGGATGGAAGGAAGAGTAAACAAGTTCTACTTGATGGTGGCAGAAGGTGTTTGCACTGAGCATCTCCAACATAGTAGGGACCATTTTCCCCAAAGACCACAGACAAATTCTATGGGATAAATAGTGTACCTGAGACCATTAAATCCCTGTAAAATTATGGATACAAGAGAATGTTCTTCCGATTTGGGAGAGGTATTTTAATACATAAGCATTTAGCTTTAATTCCTTAGGTTTCATCATTTCCCCTTTGTTTTAGTGACATTAAAAAATGCAGCAAACATATACACCCACACACCTTATATGTACATATATCATATGTATACATACCATATATGCACAGATGCATACAATATATATACATATATATACCCTGACCGTGGGTGTGCATGTGTATAGTATGCATACATACTGCCCACAGCAACCCAGTATTCCACAGAAGCCGGCCACACACCCATGAGATGCTCCCACCCTACCAGGCCGTGAGTGATTCAAGGACAAGGATTATGTCTTCTCTGACTTACTCTCTCAGACCCCTGCATCGTGAGTGCTCAATACTGTTTACTGAAAGAAAGATTCAATCACGCAAACACTGCCTTCATATTCTCTGTGTGCTTACATAGTTTAATTCGGTAGTTTCTTTTTGAAAACTCTGAGGCTGAGACAGCTTCCTTCTTGGAGCTAGAGGGTCCAGTTTAAATTACATAACACATAGCACATGTTGTTTCATTATGTTACCTTAAGCTGGAGTAAGTGCCAGGGTTTAACTACCCTACAGTGCGTAGGTTAGTAGAGGAGCTTCCCTTTTGGTGTATTGTGAGTGGAGAAGGCAAGCAGTCCACCATGTGGAGTCCTAAGCAGGGTCCTAGAAATTCTGGAGTGACTGGGCGCTGAGAACCTGATTTCCATATGGCACATCTTGCAGATGAAGAGGCTGAGGCTTACACATGCTGCAAAGACACCAGATAGTGTTGATTCTGGATCTGGCCTCATGGCAGTTTTTCCAAGCCTACTTTGAGGGCTAGTTCAGCTCAACAGCACAACCCTGGCTGCGGCTGATATAATACTGGCAACCTTTTTGCAGTGGGTAGTGTAGTTCGGGAAGTGCGGAGGTTAGGAGGGAAGGATTATCCTGACAGACAAACTTGGGTTACAGTCTCAGCTCTGATGTTTGCAGGTTGTGTGACCATGGGTAAGGCAGTTAACTCTCTGGACTCCTGTTTTCTCATGGTGGTATAGGAATAATAATACTCTCTGTCTTAAGAGGTGTTGGGATTACAGAAGGTAATCTATGTAAAGTTTTCCTTCCCTTCCTTCCTTGCTTCCTTCTTTCCTTTACCAAGAGTTTACCAAGCACAGATGCTATGCCAGGTCCTATTCCAAGTACTGGTGATACCACAGTGGAAAAAACAACATCATTAACCTCATGAAACGTATAATCTAGTGGGGAAGATAACAGTATACAAAGAAGTGAAATATGTAGTGTATCAGAGGGCAATGTATTCTATATAGACCAATAAATCAGGGAAGAGGTGAAGATCGAAAGGACCAGGTCTGAGGTGGTGGTGGGGGTCCTATTTCATATGGATGTTTGGCTTTGATAAGTGAACAGAGATCTTAAAGAAATGAAGGATCAAGCCATGTGCACCGGGCAAAGCATAGCAGGCAGAGAAAGAGCAAGTGTAAAGACACTGAGGCAAGAACGCGCTTAATTTTCCAGAAGTTAAAGAAGGCCACCATGGCTAAAGCTGACTGACCTTGCTGGAGAGAGGATGGTAGGAGATGAAGCCACAGATGTAAAGGGATCTGCTCATAAAGGGTCTTGTAGTCCCCTGTAAATACTTTGGGTTTTACTCTGAGATTGGAAGTCACTAAGGGGTTTTGAAGAAGAGGACTGACATGATCTTCCGTGTTTTAAAACAAGTTGCAGCATCTCAGCCTGGATACTCATTGAGACTAGACTGTTACATGACAAAGGTACAAGCAGCGTGGCCAGTTAGAAGGCAATTTCAGTAGTCTAGTTGAGAAACTACTCAATACATAGTAGCTGATGATGATAGTTGGCACTATATGTTGGCTATTATTATGCAGTAATAATGGTTATAACACACTGGTGACAGTTAATTATCTTTTCTAAAGGAAAAAACAATTTAAAATGGTCTACAAAAGATTAAAGATTAATTTTGGTTAGAATGAAGGACATATGAGTGTACAAAGCAGCCCCTCATCTTTGGGTACATTATAGCCATATTTGCACAGAGCCAGAAGAGCTGGTGGAAAATCTTAAATTTTGGTCATTAGATAATAGAGTAGCATAATAAAATTCATTTGTTCAGCCATTTGAATATACATTTGTTCAACCATTTCTGGCTTTTAATTGAAGTCAAACTGAATTTAATGTCAAACCAAAGGAAGGAAGAAAAGAAGGAAGAGGAGAAGGAGAAGGAGGAAGTTGTTTCATCTGTTTGATTTGTAGAAGAGAAAGAAGGCAGTTATCCAAAGACTTACTGCAAACTGATTTTGAAATGAAATTATTTTTTCCCATTCTATTAGAATATATACTCATTACAGAAAATTTAGTAGGAGAAACTGGAATGTTGAGAAGGAAAAGACCCCTAGTCTACCACCCAAAGCCAACTTTCACTTATATGGTATATTTTTTACTGGTCTTTTATTATTATTTTAAGAGTTATTATAGTCATACTATATATTCAGTATATGTGTTATGATCTACTTGACAGATTCTCTAATTGTAGACAATTTTAAAGTTAGTTTTATATTTCAAATAGTGTCACAGTAGCTATCTTTGCACATAAAACTAGTATTCTATATTCAAGAGTATTTTCTTAGGGTAGGTGCCTAATATTGGTATGATTGAAACATTTTAAGGCCTTTAAGTAGAATTCTTAACCATAAAAATAAAAAAAATCCATGAATAAAGGAATGAAATGGCAGAACTGATAATCAATAAATACAGTAAGAAGAATGAAACTAAGGTAGGTCTGTGTTAACCCTTAATTAAGGACTTTGCAGACCAAGAATTTAGAGATTAAGTTGAGCGTCAAGAAAGGAAATAATGGATCAATCCCAAAGTGATTACAAATTGTCCTGCGGAGTTCCAAATCAGAAGGTCATAGATCATGTAATATCAAAACAGAGTGGCTCATTTTTAAATGATAGTTTCACGGAGATTAAATGATTATAGTTTACATTTATCTTGAATACAGTTTTTAAGTTGTCAATAAACATCATATATGATGCTTATCAATGAAGTGGGAAAAGTCTGGCATTCTGTAATTAAATTAATTCTATTAGTCAATGTGAAATAATGTACTGAGATGTAAAATGAGATTTTCCCTATTGTCTCAGGTTTTGGCTGAAGCCCTAAGGCTGAGAATGATGTATAATAGCATCTACACATTCTAAAGAAAGATGCTAGACACATTTCATGTAGGAGCTGCTAAAAGAAAAAAAAAGTCCAGCCATCATCATCTGCCTCTAGCTTACTTCAGAGAAGACAAGAAATTCAAAATGAAATTGTTTGAAGGGAATTCGTAGAAATAGATGAGCTTTGACTTTTGTTCTCCTCTTCTCAAACCTGGTAAGATGGTTCCTGAGATTAGGGGTACCTGTAAGAAAGTCAGCTTACTGTCTCCCTCATCTGAAAGCTGGCTGGAAATCAGAAACTCTTTCTCCCAGTGTGTCACCCAGGTGTCAGATGGTCAAAAAATTGTTGGAAGAGCATGATCAATATCCCCTGAATTTTGAAGTCTCATGCATGAATATGGTCAGGTAAAAGTTTTCGACATGGAGCATCACATATCTTGGCATGACACTGATATGTGAGTTTTTCTTTGGTCAGGTGGATGTTTTAGAGTAGATTTGAACCTTCTGAAATAGAACCCAATATCGGAAGATTAGATAGTTTTTATAAGTGGCCAGAGAGCTATGAGATCTGAAAGACATGTCACCAAGAGGTGGAGAAACACATTGATCAGAGTTGGGCTGGGACTATTCCAGGCCATTCACTAAACTGGCTGTTACCCTAATTTAACTTAAAAAATGAAAGTGAATTTGTTGGCAACTAACTATGTTATCTGCAGAAATATTTGAAAGCCCTCTAGCTCAATAAAGCATCCTAGTTACAGTTGCCAGATAAAATACAGGATGACAAATAATTCCTTGTTTAACCGAAATTCAATTTTTCTGGGCATCCTATACAATTCAGGATTTGCTAACTCCTAACCAAATATTATGTGTGCACTAACAAGAACACACATCAAATGTTAGTTAACTTTATATATAGTTTTTGTATTCACATATAGTGTATAAATAATGTGTCATGTATTATAACAATAAATCATGTATCACATATTTAATGTAAACATAATATATATAAGCATAAATGTATTTGTAAATCTTCACAGGCACCCATGACATAGACACCTGTTATTATCCCAAGTTCACAGAGGAAGATACCATGTTTTAGAAAGGAACTTGACCAGGGTCACAGAGGCCAGAGACAAAAGAGGATTTATACTTTGGCTCATCTGACTACAAAGTCTGTACTCCACCATTTGTGCCCCACCTGCCTCTTTCTGCAGTATAAGCCAGAAGAGTGAGTAAATGGCTTCATTAAAATATTCTGCATAGGTATGTTTTGAACAAGAAGCAAGGGAAAGGAAAGTAGTCCAAATGTTCAACAATAGAATTGTAAGCATGATTTTAATTTGGGACAGATATTTCATCTTTCTCATACAAAAATAGAGTTATGGCTCTAAGCATCTAATTTGTGAAAACATCAATTGTATAGACACATTTAAAGTTTTCTAAACAGTATTGCAAAAATAATGCCCCAGGTAAAATCTTCCTTTGATAATGGAGCGTTAGATACCCATGTCCAACAGAAAAAAGTTTGTTTTGTATCTTAACCTTCCTTTTTTATGTCTTTTCAGATATTAATTCATGTATTTGCTGTTTCTTCCACAAACAAATAGACTTGATTGTATTTGAATAAAAGGGGCTACACGTAAGAGCTGGAAACTTTCTGAAACATCCTCATTCTTTTATTTTTCTGCTTATAGGGTGGTATAATTCATCCTTAATGGATATGAAATGAATATGGATTGTGAACAGGCAATTGAAATTGTCTTTATAATTATCAAATTTTTCAGTTCCCAAAAATGTTATTTTGTTACCTTCAAATAACTCTATGAAGTGAATGAAAACTCCCTCTTTCTTGTATTTCTGATTCACCAAAGAATACATTAATCTCGATCTTCTGTAGAAATGGAAAGAATTCTCTCAAGAGATGTTGCCATAAGTATATACCATTGGGGATTCTTTTCTCCTCATCATTTTGATATTTCTATTCACTCAAAATTATTTTAGCCCCAGGGTGGTATTTTTAAAGTTCAAAATAATGACATGACTGCTATTGTGTTCTTCTGGCTATGCAGTATGTTCAAAATTTTGCAATTTCTGCTATTGTATATTACTCAAGTATCTGCTAAATTTTTTAAAAATCCACCATTAACCAAATTCCTAGAATTATCTCCATTATTCTGAATAGCTCTTCTTGCTATTTAAGCCCACTCCATCTAAAAAGTAGTTTCTATTGGGTTTCTTCCAATCACAGGGCAAGATGGTAGATTCAGTGGTATGTATGGACATGTAAACCCTTTCAAGAAAAAAAAAGGACAAAAACAAACTCTTTATTATGTATCATTGATAAGGCAAGCAATTGTCAATGTGAAAGGTCTATTTGAATATCCCCTTCCAGTAGCAGTGTTTGTTCCCTGCCTTCCCTTCCATGGATTTATATTTATTTCAGTTTGACTCTAGCATTCTGGTCTCTATTTTTTAGTCATCGTAATTGTCAAAATTCCCTCACTTAGGTTTCAGTAGTTCTTTATGTATCTCAATAATTGATTGAAAAAACAGACATTATTAGTAAGGGGAAGAATATTACATTTTAATGATCGTTGGCTAAGTGCCAGGTGTTGTAATATGTATTATACAGATAGTGTCTCATCTAATCCTTACATCAGCCATTTGAAGTAGATATCAGCAGATGAAAAAAACATCTCAGAGAGGACAAACCACTTGCTCAAGGTTACACAACTGCGAAGAAGCATAATCAGGAATTGAGGTTCAGTCTCTGAATACATCTGTGAGTTATATCTACTACATAAGACTGACTGAGTCACTCAAACTATGAAGCTTAGATTGACTGACGGCTGACCTTTTCTTCAAGGACATGCTGTAGTCTGTCAAAACATGCCAAACTCATCTACAAGTTCAATAAGAATTAAGTTCATCTCGTTTATAAGAAAAATAACCAGCTGACTGAATTTTTCTTTAAAAAACATTTTATGCATCGTGCAGATGCAGCCCATGTGTATATAGACCTAGAGAACAGTCTGCGAAATGACAAAGGTGATTCATGCATTCTCCTAGTCTATATATCTAAAACAGACGGTAAATATTCAACATTGAGCCCGGGCATATTATCTCTGGCGTACCTGTGAATCTTTAGTAAGTGTTGAGGATTATGATAACTGGAATCTCTTGCCAGAGACATTACTTGCCTAATGTCTTCATTTTGCTTGCGCATATATATTTTTGATACTGAGTAGACATTTTTAGTAAACTGTATCTAAGTTTGATCCTTTAAACCAAGGGTATGCAGACTTCTTTCTCTTGTTTTATTATGTAGGTTTCAGACCTCTTTTGTAACAGCTAGATAGTAAATATTTTAGGGTTTCTGGGCCACATGGTTTCTGTTGTAACTATTCACTGTTGCTGTCCTATTGCCAAAGCGGTCATAGACAATACACGAATGAATAGGCATGGTTATATTCCAATAAAACTTTACTTATAAATTCAGGTGATGATCTGGGTTTGGCCAAAGGGCCATAGTGTATCAAACTTTGCTTTCTTATAGGGCACAAATTCACATACACACATGTGCACATACACACATAAACACACTTTATACTTTTTCTAATGGAACTGAACCATTACTGTGATGCCTTCTTTTAATAGCTACTATAAGCTGAATCTTATATGAAACTGCTGGTAACATGCAAATTATTTCATTCTTACTTAAAGTTAGCACAATTCTTCTGAATAAACTACTGGATAATTAAAATTAAAGTTGGTTGCATTGTATTTGAGAAAGGGATTGTAGGCAATAGATTATAGTTCTCTTCAGTTTTAATGAGTTACATTAGCTCTACACTGGCATGGTTCTATAAAGGAGTTCATTATAAGCATTAGTAAAAGTAATGGCTAGTCTAAGAGCACTTTTCTATTTATACTATTGGCATAATGAATAGTCTGTCCATATTTTTAAAGGCTAGTTTAAGGCTTTTCCAATTTAGCTTTATGTATTCTCTTCAGATTAAAATCTGGTAAATAAAAATGACCCTGGATTGGGGTTTGGAGGGGGAGACTTAGAATATTTGTTTTTTAAACTAGTCTCCTGTGCTATTAGATATGGGTGCTTAAATTGTCTTATGGTTAAGAATTCTAAATATTAAACCTGTTAAGTTTAGCAGAAGTCCAGATACTCAAAGATTTACAAGTATTTCAAGCTTTCATTCTAAATATGCAGTTGTAGATTTTCAAAATGTTTCCAAGGGCATTCTAGGAAATACTCTGACACGGTGTTTGCCCTTGAAATAATAGACTGAAAACAATGCACAAAACAGATCTAGAATATAGAATTCCAAGAAGCAGCATGTACAACATGCCTAAGGGAAACTGTGAGTAACTTTTGGATAAACTGGGTGAAACAGTTCAGAATATACATATGTGACACCTTTGTCAGGCCAAACGTCTGCCAGTTTTAAGATATGAAGTGTAACGAAATGCTTGACTTACTGGAAAAAAAATCAAGCTTTATAGTACTTTATAATGTCCATCAACCTACACAATGAAGCCGGACAATGTCCTACATCTCCTTTTTATTTTCTTCAGTCCTATTTACAGTTATATACCTCAAAACATAATCAAATCATACATTTAATATACACTTTGCTTAATATGCCTGTTCAAGGGCCTCGACTGAACTCCAGCCTTCCTTTCCTGCGTTATGTTTTGCTAAGTCCTACCCTGTACTGTTTACCCCAGCCAAATAGGTTCGATGATTTCCTTCTCATGAATATGCCCTGTATTTTCTGGCCCCTTACTCTTCCTAGTAGGAAATTTTAGAAGAAATGGATGAAGGTGCTCTTAAAAGTTAATGGAAACTGATTCATTTCACGTCTAGGATCAAATGCCAATAATATATATATATATTCTAAAGATCCAGTCTTTGCTTGCTTGCCAGACATCAAAAGTGTGAAATGTTTCAACTACCACTGCATAGTTCTTTTTTTTCCCAACTAATTTATAAAATAGTTCCCCTTTAAGCAATGTTATCAACTCTGCTATCTTGGCATGAGTTTCAGATTTAAGGTTTTTTTTAAAAAGAAACATGGGAAAGTCTCAATTGTGAGGCTCTTGAATGGAAATTTCAGAAGTTATGGATGCATATTTACATTAGAAACAAGAATAATCCTTTATTTATAGCCTGCCTGGCTTGTTCTCCTGTTTTGTTCCCCTGTCTATACAATGAAGGTGATTTATTCTGATGACAATTGGGAATTAACAGGACTGAAGAGCTGAAGAGAAGATCTTAACCTAGAGTTGACTATGCACCCTAATCCATCGGAAAAACCTCAAGATTTTCTCTTCCCCAACCTCTACCAGTGGTGGGCCAATGAAAGGAAGAGGAGTTCTCACTTAGGTTAAGAAAGATAGGAACTGTGCTTGACAATAGGTCACCACTGGGAGAAGGAAAGGGATTATCATTAATAATAATAATAACAGATGTTTACTCAGCATTTACTATTTGCCAGGCAGTCTGCTCAGTGCTTTACCCACATCATGTCATTTAATACTCCTAACAGGCCTAAGAGGTAGGTGCTGTTAGTCTGTATCACTTTAGAGAAAGAGAAACTGAGGTGCAGAGGTTATACTCACTCATGAGTTCTTACTAGGAGCCAAACATTGTTCTAAGCGATTTATGTCTATAATTTAGTGTGAATACCAACTCTCTGAGGTCAATGCTATCATCTCCATTTTACAGAGGAGAGAACTGTGGAAATCTAGGCCTACTGGTTGGTAAGCTTGCATTCTTCATCCCTACACTATGTAGCAGTTTAGCTCCAATTTGTTTTTTCTTTTATTGGAGCCCTAATTTTGTCTGTATTGCTTAGCACTGTTTGGTTCTATTCATCATCTGTGCATGGAATTTGCCTCTGGGCCCTCCTATTCCTTTTTTCCTACCACATCTCCCAAGTGCCAGGACAACATAGTAGGACCGGGGTGGGGGACCCAGGGCGAGGAGCCCATGAATGGTGGCCTATTCCAACTCTATGGCAGGCCTTGAAGCAAAAGGTTCTTGCTTTCCCAGGCTTTGCTTTTGCTGGCTGCCTCCCTCAGGCTGGTGGTAAGATCCATAAAGAGGACTAGGAGAGGATTCAGACGTATTTCCCTATTTGGTATGGATGAAACTTGAGCTTTTTCTCACTTTGCCTGACACGTCTGTCTCAGTTTCAGTAGCTGCCTGCTACATATGTGTTTTATGTGCATCTGATAAATGTTAAATTTTGAATTGATCTTTCCTAAACAAAAGGAATTAGGAGAATTATGAATGAGTTTCTTTTTCTTTTTAAGAAAGACTGTGGAGTATGATGCAGAGTTAGACCAGTTAGTACAAGTGACTTCTGATATTAAGAAGCTAATTTCTCAGAAATGTTGTTTTCAAGTAATATAACTGGGGACTTTTTCATCAGTTTCACTTTGACAGACCATCTATTGGCTGTCAGCCATAGGGTTTTGCCTACAGTAAGCCCTGTCATTTTATAAACTCTGCACTATTTTTACTTGTAGTTATTATATGAATGACATTGAACACTTGAATGAAACTTCATTGTTATTGTACTAAGATTCAAAGTTTCCTGTGTATGAAGTCAGGTAACTTAGTATCTCAAATATATAGTATGTTGAGAGTGCTTTATTTTCTTGGCATGTCTTCTTTCTTTCCTCTGGTTAATAGATTTTTATTTAAAAAAAATTCTAAAGCATACAGTCTGCAGACAATCCAAGTTATCTTTACAAATTATATTTTGTAAAAGTTCTATAACTTTAAAAAACCTTACTGAGGAATAATGGACAAAAATAATTATATATAGTTAAAGCACACACTGTGATGATTTTACATACATAAACATTTTGGAATAATTACTAAGATCAAGATAACTAACACATCTATCACCTTACACAGTTAACTCTTGTTTTGTGTGTCATGAGAATGCTTAAGATCTAAACTCAGCAATTTTCAAGTCTATACTATTGTTTTCTTAACTTAGTCACCATGCTGTGCATCAGAGCCTTAGAACTTAGTCTTATAACTATAAACTTGTACTTTTTGACCTACATTTCCTCATTTTATTCTCTACCCAGCTCCTGGCAACTACCTTTCTATTCTGTTACTATGAAACCAGCTTTTTTTGGGGGGGGGGATTCCATATATAAGTGACTGTATACAGTATTCATCTTTCTGTGTTTGGCTTGTTTCTCTTAGCTTAATGCTCTCCAGGTTCATCCATGTTGTCACAAATGGCAGGATGTACTTCATTATGTCTGGCTGAATAATATTCAATTATATATCCATATTTTCTTTACCCATTGATCTGTTGAAGGACATTTAGGTTATTGCCATATCTTGGATATTGTGAATAATGTTGCTGTGAACATGGGTATGTAAAAATTGTTGATTTCTGTTTCCTCAGGAGTACATCTCGGAGTGGGCTTGCTGAATCATGGTAGACAGAGTATCAAAATATCTCCCTCATAAGGTTTCTGCTTCTCAAACCTACACAGCATTAATCTGTGTTTCTTGTTGGTCAGCACTGATGGCTTCTGGGCTACAATGTCTGAAAAAGAGTTCTTTATACTTTGCCAACTTGGGAACCTCATGTAGAGACTATCTTTTAAATTATTCTACTCACATGCTGTTTGTATATGAACACAGATTAGAAACCAGGAAGGATAACATTGACTTTTTTTGGTGAATATCATCATCATCGAAGATCCACTTTTGTAGTTCAAGGGTAAAATGTCTGACACGTTTGTTGACTGCAAGCAACCGAAGCTGATTCTTGCTGAATCAAACAAAAGGAAGCCATTGGGAGCTCAGAATTTTGGGAAAAGGCATTTATGGAAGAGACAGTAAATGGGCAGCACATGTTCTGTCGCCGCCTCTACTTGGTCATTACTACTACTCCCGATGGGACATCACGAAAGGGTCTGAACTGAGCTTTCATCTTTGTTTCGTTTATTCCACATTCAAAGTCTTAGATGGAGATGTCCTGTGGGCCCTCTCCTACCGTGAACATGAAGTCACTGCCAGAAAATGAAAAGAGTGACACTGTTCCACTATGGTTCCCCAATTAGGGGGTAGGAAAGACACAGCATCACATAGAGACTGCATGTACTGGGGGTTGAGCCCTAAAAGGAAGGGGACTGGAGAGATAAAAAGAGACCTAATATTCCCTACACTCAGGTCAAGGAGTAGTATCAATCTCATTTGGTCTTATATAAAACTGTGACTCTGTTCTCACAAATGCAAGTCATATTTTGATTTTACTATGCAGTTTTTTGAGCTTTAAAGAGCTATCCTAATTTGTGATTTTTTTCTTCTTATATGATGCCTTAATGAAAAATGGGCTACGTTTAAAAGGGCTCAGTAATTGGTAAACTTGAAAGAGCTATAATTAGCAGTCAGACAAAAGTAAGCTCATATACCTTTGCCAGCTGTGTGATCTTGAATAACTTCCTTAACCCCTCTGGGCCTCAATTTCCCTACTTGTAAAATGGGAACCATGCCTAATGTGTTATATTTCTTATAAAGACCACACGATATAATGAATGTTAAGTACACAGTACTTGGCATACAGCTTAATAAGTGATAGTACTTGTCCCCATAGAGAACATGCCAGTCACTAACTCAGCACACACAAATTCACAGATCGGTTTAACATCATTTCAGTTTTGTAGCTCAATTAAAAGGTGATTATTTTATTCAACCTGACCATGTAACTGACTGACTGAATATTTCAATTTGTCTTTTGTCTAACTTTTAATATAATGTTTTATTGTCTTAAGTGAATTTTATATGTGCTTCAGTACAGTTGAGGAATAGCATCGTTAAGTTGAATTACTGCTTATTTACCTTGCTAACAATCTGTCTTAATGAACTCCCAAAATACAAAAGCAACTAGTGTTTTTTGGTGTTCGTTTTCTGGGAGAAAATTACTTCAGATTTAATTCTTGGCATTCACAGAAGTTAAGAACTATTATACCCTGTGCAGATTTTCTTTATTGTTTATTTCAGCTTTCTGAGGTTTTTATCCTCAATTTTGATCAACCTTGTGATATTTCCTTCTCTGAAAATCACTTCATGGGCCTTAATCATCTATGCTGAGTAGTAAATGAGTCGGAGTTTTGGAAATTATTCCATGTTTAAACCATCTAAATCATCACTGTCTTCTTTGATTAGTAAGTTCCTTTACTATTTCAATGACTCAAGAGTTTAGAATTTTCTAAAGGCTAAAGTGTTCTTGTTTGACAGAGTCCCCATCCCCTGCCAAAGTTCCTACTCCACCTCCCAATCACAGACAACTAATTAGCAGTTTAGAAAATATTGGCTGATGTCAAGCAGTTCTTCTGTGTTCTTTCTGTACCTTTCCTCCTGCTCAGAGACTGCTGTTCTTCCTTATTCTTTCTCTGAATTGTAACTGATACTTGCAAACTCTGTTTGCTGCAGACTTGCTATACACAGTTGAACATAAATAATGTGGTAACATGCACATTACTTATTATGATGATATGCTCTGCTGTGGGAAATAGCAAATAAAGACTGTTACGACTCAGATCACATTTACGTCAGCCAAATATTTTCACAATACCGATACCAGAGTGTATTATGTTGAAAATGAAAGTAGTAGCCTGAGTGCTGCAGAACACTGGAGATTAACTTCCTTGGATACACAGTAACACCTCAGATCTGAGCCTTGGAGATCCCTAGGAGATACACTAGAAGGCTCAATCCAAATTGGTAAATAATCAGTGTCTAGTGGATTTCAATTTTCCATTTTATCACAAATTTGTAAAGGTCGTGATAGGTGATGTGCTAGTAAATGTGTAACGACTGGCTTGCGGTTTGGATGGGGAAGTCCTGATTTGTGTCATTTGCTGATTTTTGTGATGCAAATATTCCCAACATGACCAATTTCAAGCTACCAGTGTGACATTGAATGTAGATTTGGGAAAAATAGTAACAACCAGGTCTCATGAAACAGTAACACCACTGCACACACAACTGACCCTTGAACAACATGGGTTTGAACTATGAGAGTCCACTTATATGCAGATTTTTATCCATAAATATATTGGAAGAATTTGTGGAGATTTGTGACAATTTGAAAAAACATTTTCTTTTCTCTACGTTATTGTAAGAATACAGCATAAAACAAACAACATAGAAAATATTTGTTAATTGTTTGTTATGGATAAGGCTTCCAGTGAACAGTAGGCTATTAGTAGTTAAGTTTTTGGTCAGTCAAAAGTTGTATGTGGATTTGCAACTGCGCAGGAGTAGGGTGGGCACTGCTAACCCCACATTGCTCAAGGATCAGCCATATATTTAAGCCAGTTCGTTTCTCAGGAAACAAAAACATCATAAATATGTGATCAGCGAACATAACTTGTATAGTCAATATAAAGTATTACAATGTTACTAAAGCTCCTTTATTTGAAGGCAAAAATAACCTATTGTATTACTGAATTTGTGGTTCCAAATCATCCGAAAGAACGAAACAAAAAGGAATAATTGTTTTTAATGAGCAATCTGTGGAAAAGCCACTTCATAGACTAATTAGGACACTGCTATTGTAGTCACAGCCAGATGCTGCTTCTTCAAAATGGGAAAGGTCACTGGGAAAATGAAGCCACTTTGCATCCTTCTTCACTTGAGACAATGCGAAACTTGAGTGTGCTCAGAAGGGCTTTATACACAGTGACTTCTCATGTCATGTACAACAAAAACACTTTCCTTGGACTGTCAATCTGCTTAAGACATTTTGTTAAGTGAATGAGAAGTATATGTATTTGGAAACTTGCGTATGTCCTTTTTATATTCAGTGTACTGAAAATCTCTGGGCTAGCGGGGGAAGACAAAGCATGAAAACCACAGGCTGAGCTTGGAGCAAGACAGACTCCCCCTGACCTATATGTTTACGCTCACTTGCATGGTAGGGACGGTGGTGCTGAGCAGCGGCACTGAGACATCAAACAATTTCTTGCACAGGCAGTCCTCTCTCTGAGCGCATCCCATCAATTTCTTGAAAGCTCCACTGTCAGAGACTTAGGCCACCAAAACCTTAATTCTGCTACACAGCTTACAGCAATAGCTTCAGAATGGAAAAATGGTTGCAGGAGTCAATTCGTTTCCTACTATTCTCTTGGATAATGTCTAATTTTTAAAAAGCATGACTGACATCCAGTTTTTGAAGATAGACAGCAGTTAACCAGCTACCTTCAAATAAATTTATGGAGAGAAAAATCAAACTCTTTTTAAACTAATGAACACAAGAATGTTTGAGAGGTCAAGATGAGTGTCTTCTCTGGGAGAATGTCTGGGGCATATTTGCTACTGTGACTTGTTTATTTTGAGCTGTCCTAGAACACCATATAACACAGTTACAGAGTTCACTTTAATTTCTTGAGGCCTTTCACTGGAGAATTCTCTGATGCATTGAAAGACTGGAACACTAAAAAAGGTTCTTAGTTGATTTTATCATTTGATATAAATGTAATGATGGTAAATGCTATTGACGTAATAGCATCTACCACCTCCCTGCCTCTTCACCTTGGGAAAGATGCACAACTCTTTTTGACTGGTTATTGCATACTCATGTTGGGAAATAATAGAGAAAACAGAGAAATGGGAGGAATAAAAATCAACTTCCCTCCAAGGCTACACAGGAAAATATCATATTGTTTGTCTGGGGAGAGAGGGAGGGAATGAGAAGAAGCATTTCACAGTGTATGCTTTTGTATCCGTTGAATTTGTAATCATTTCATGGATGTCCTATTCATAAACCACCACTTAATAACATAACATTAAACTTTATGAGATATAAATCTTCCTGGTTGAAAAATGAGATTATTTGAACTTAACAACTTAAACCCATGCTGGGCAGTGTTATGTGTTTTGGTTTCTCACCAAATTCTGTTGTGTATCAAATAGTTGCCTAGGGCTGAAGACATGATGGTAGAAACATGCTCTGAATATATTCTTATAACTCATTATAATTTGAAAAAAAAATTGAATTAAACACTGCAACTTAGAAACATGCAAAGTGCTGCTTTCCACATGTTACATGTCATCAAATGTTTCTAGGTGATGATGTAAGTAAATCCCTTAGTCTGTGTACCTTTTTACATTCTCCTCCTACTGCTCCATACATCTTTATTTTCCTAGTAAGACAGAAAAAAACAGGCCCATAAATGTTCACTGCAAGACATGCAAAGATAATAAAGACTTGGTTAGAAATACATTCTTAATCACTCCTTCATCTGATCTTTAAAGGACAGTAGAAAAGAAATTAATTCTTTGAGAAGGCCGTACCAGAGCCAGGCACCATAACGGACATTCTTCATGCATTATCTCATTTAATCTTAATGACACTGAGAAGTATAATCTTTTTAAAGATGATGAAACTCAGCCTCATAAGTGACCCAGATCACACAGGTAGTAAGAAGAACAGTTGAGTTTTGACTTGAGTTTTGTCTGATTCCCAGTTAGATACAGTGACGAAGACCATAATACTTACTATTTATCTAGGGCTTTTTCTGTGACATATCCGTTCTCATCTTTACCCCAAATCCTTCAAACTGTGTACTATGATCCTTATTTCACAGGTAATCCAAAGTGAGGTTTAGAAAAGTCATGTAACATGTCCATCGTCCCACAGCTAATATGTGGGACAGTGGATATAGGAGTCCAGGTTTGTCTGTTTCCAAAACCTACTGTTTCCCACGAAACGCTCTACCACCAGAAATAGCTATATACTACCTACTGTTAGCAGAAATCCCATCCAATCTCTAACCTCACACCCCCAGTGCAACACACACATACCCGTACATACACGTGGGTATATGAGCAGTGGTCATTGTGAAAAAAGGGAAGTTTATAATTTGATATGGAATGAAAACCAGTATCATCATTATTCTAGCTGTTGGACAGTTAAATATAGA
Organism: Phataginus tricuspis; assembly: GCA_029783875.1. Taxonomy (NCBI): domain Eukaryota; kingdom Metazoa; phylum Chordata; class Mammalia; order Pholidota; family Manidae; genus Phataginus; species Phataginus tricuspis. The sequence continues at coordinate 119,905,760 of JAQQAC010016209.1, read as the reverse complement.
AAAGTCTGTTACATCTTCATTTTAATCTCTCTCCATTTAAAGGTTATCTTTATGTCCCTAAGAAGGAAAAAAAAATGAAAGAAAAATGTTAATTCTGTTTTGGATCATTTAGGTATTTAGAGTCTTGAAGTTTGAGAGAAATCATGTAAAAATATTGATGCAATCCTATATTTGATCTGATTTTACAATAATATTGTGGATAGAAAAAATAACAATTAAAAATACTAGATTTATACAGTATTTTCCATTGAGAGTAAAGTGAGTAAGAAAAAATATGTAAAAAGAACTAGCTGAGAAATAGCAAAAGCAGTTGCCTGCAAAATGCATTTTCTTAACTGAGATCAATGACTCTTGATTAGATCAAATGTAATGGAGGGAAAAAAGGCCTGTGCATAAGTCATTTCCTAAACATTAGTAGCCCATAAGAATTGTCTACTTTGTTTTCAAATATAAGCAATTATGCTTATATAGACAAAAATAACATTTATTGGTATTTTTTCATTAATAGGTCAGAGAGTTACTTGGAATGACAAAAGCAAAAACAACCAAATAACTAATTTTTGAAATATACCAAGATGAATAAAAATATAGTATCATTTTACCAAACTAGTAATATCACTTATGTTGAACACAGTCAGGGACTCATAATTAAGCAAAAGGCCTTAGAAGCAGCCCAAAGGGAGGTCAGAGTGTCCAATAAAGTTGATGAATTTCACTAATAGTATAGTATCTCTTATATGTATTCAATATGTCCTCGTCTTGTTTTAACTGAAATAGCAATAAATGTGGTTTGTTTCTAAATCCACCCTACGTTAGAGCCAGCAAATTAGAAGTGAGAGAACTTTCTAAAGGTTACGATGTTGACTGAACTAAGTAGTGATAGTTGTCAGGATGTAGGAAAACTACTAAAACAAGCCTCAAACCATCTAGGCCAAATAACCTTTTAAATATGTATCCATAGCCTATAGAAGCCCAAATTACACTGCATGAAGTATAATGACTTCATAGAGTATTCACAGTCAATACTCTACGGCAGTGTGAAATGGTTAACTTCCATTTAGAGTTCTCATTTTAAGAAGACAAGGAAGTGTATGATCTATTTCAAAAATATTTATATGCTAAATGATTAAAACCAAGTATTTGAGCTTCAAGCGATAAACCTTCAGCTATCGTAAAAACAACATGCTTTCAAATAACTGAGCCTCCATGACTGTGAAATATTGGCATTCACTGATGAATCCATACTTATATTAAACTAGTCTCTTTTAATTCAGAAGAGTATGTTTCTCATAATCTGTAAAGAATTAATAAACCACAAAGTAGTTGGATTAGGTGCATGTATGAAATTTTACTTATTGTAGAAGATGACATTTTTCAGTAGTCACTGTACAGCTATGACATTCCCTTGTATCCAAAGGATGGTTTGTCAGTGACTGAAAAGGGGTTTGAATTTGAAAAAACAAATGGGAGAGAACTGAAGAGCATGTTAATTCAGGCCCTACAAATTGCAGCTCTGACAGTTCCACATTAACCAGGGTTATTTGGCTCCCTCTACCTTTCAAGCTCTTTGGAGGGGCAATGTCTCTTCTCATAGGTGCTCTTGAACTTATTTTCCTACTTTAGGGATAAATCCACCCAAGTCTGCTGGCCCCTGGGCTTCACTGATTGGCCTTGTTTTCTCCCCAAACGTTGTACCCTCCTAGGCTGCCCTCAGTTAATTTGGGATTTGTCATGATTTGTGAACTTTAAAAACCATTGTTCTTTTTGTCTGTTTCAACAGGGATTTTTTTTCTGTGTAGTCAAATTATACTTTGAAGGATTCATAAGGAAGAAAAGGGCAGAGTCCTTGAGAGAAGCAGTATGGCTGTGACTGTGAATCAAATTATAAATTGTTAGTGAACTTTAACAGAAGGAGACAGATTGGTTTAAATGAAAGCAACAATAAAAATGCACATGTTGCTGTGGGGGAGCTATTGGTAGCCATGAATCAAAGTTGTCCTTCCTGAGAGAAGAATATTGGGAAATGGCCGTATGGGGAAGAGCAAAGTGAGAAACAGAAAAGGGAAGGAAATTGTGGCCATCATGACATTAGCCTGAGCTTGTATTTGGCCATGATATTTTTTCAATTTTCAATAAAAAGAGTGGGTGATATATTGCATTGTGCTGAGAGCCCCCTATGTATTAAAAATAGTTGCTGTTTTTTAAACATCTATATAGAGGTATAATTCACCTAAGAAGAACAGTGCCTATTTATTGTGTACAATTTGGTAAGTTTGGGCATAAGCAAACACCACTGATACCATCACCACAATCAAGAGATATATGTAACTCCTCCTAGAATTTTCTTGTGTCCCCTTGTTTTTGTTTTATTTAGTATGAAGAATTAACATGCAATTTGAACAACAGCAGATTTGAATAGCATTATAGACCATGGACCTTCCAGACATATACAGAACATTCCATCAACAACAGCAGAATGCACTTTCTTCTTAACTGCATATGCAACATTCTCTATGGTACATTATGTGTTAGGCCAGAAAACAAGTCTTAACAAATTTAAAAAGATGGAAATTATATCAATTATCACTCCCGGCCACAGTGGTATGAAACTGAAAATCAAAAGCAGGAGGAAAATTGGAAAATTCACATACATGTAGAATTAAACAACACACTCTTGAACAACCAACCAGTCAAAGAAGAAACCAAAAGTGAACTAAAAAATATCTTGAGACAAATTAAAATGGAAATACAACTTAACAAAACTTATGGAATGCAGCAAAAGCGGTTGTAAGAAGAAAGTTTATAGCTATAAACACCTACATGGAAAAAAAGATCTCAAATAAACAACTTAAATGTACACCTCAAGGAACTAGAAAAGCACAAACTAAACAGAAGGAAGGAAACAAACATTAGAGTGAAGATAAATGAAATAGAGAATAGGGAAAAATTTTAAAAGATCAACAAAACAAATAGGTTTCTTTTAAAAGATAAACAAAAATGACAAAACTTTAGCTAGATTAACCAGGCATAAAAAAGAGATAACTCAAATAAAGAAAACAATGAATGAATGAGAAGATATTACAACTGTACCACAGAAATACTAAGGATCATAAGAGACTACTATGAACAGTTGTATGCTAATGAATTAGATACTCTGAAGAAATAGATAAATTCCTAGAAACATACAACTTACCAAGACTGAATCATGAGAAACAGAAAATCTGAACAGACCAAAAATGAGTAAGGGGATAGAACCAAAATGAAAAATCTCTGAACAAAGAAAAATTCTAGGACCAAATGGTTTCACTGATGAATGCTACCACATATTTAAAGAAGGATTAACACCAATCCTTTTCAAATTCTTCCAAAAAAATTGAAGCAGAAGGAACACTCCCAAAATGTGTATGGAACACATACAACCCAGTAGCAAAAGAAACCCCAATCTGATTAAAAAATGGGCAAAGGATCTGAATAGAGATTTTTCTAAAGAAGACATACAAATGTCCAACAGGTATATGAAAAATATGAAAAGGTGCTCATCACTATTCATTGGAGAAATGCAAATCAAAACCATGATGAGATAGCACATTGTATCTAATAGAATGGCTATCACTAAAAAGACAAGAGATAAAAACTGTTGGCATGGATGTTGAAAAAGGGAACCCTCATGCACTGTTTGTGGGAATGTAAATTAGTATAGCCACTATAGGATACAGTAGGGAAATTTCTCAAAACATTAAAAACAGAGCTACCATATAATCCTGTAATCCCACTTCTGGGTATATATTTGAAGGAAATGAAATCACTACCTAAAAGAGATGTTTGTACTCTCCTATTAATTTCAGCATTATTCACAACAGTCCATACATGGAAACAACCTAAGTGTCAACTGACAGAGGAGTGGATGAATAAAATATTATATTCAGCCTTAAGAAGGAAGGAAAACCTGCCATTTGCAATAACATGGATGAAACTTAAGGGTACAATGCTATGTGAGGAGAAAGATTTCAGCAGAAAAAGACAAATACTGTATAGTAATGTTTGAGAAATCTAAAAAAAGTGAACTCATAAGAAACAAAGGGTAGAATGGTGTTTTCCAGGGGCTTGAGGGTGTGAAAAGTAGGGCAACGCTAGGCAAAGAGTACAGACTTCTATGAGTAAGTTCTGGGGATCTAATGTACATCATGGTGACTACACTTAACAAATTTGCCTACTTGAAAGTTAAGATAGTACACCTTAAGTGTTTTCACCACAAGAAAGAAAGAAGAAAGAAAATGGTAACTATGTTAGGTGATGGATGTGTTAACTTACCTTATTGTGGTAACCATTTCACGGTACATACGTATATCAAATCATCATGTTGTACATCTTACACTCACTCAATGTTATATATCCATTATATAACAGTAAATCTGGGAAAAAATTAATTGCAGGCAAAAAAATACCCATAAGATCTATCCTCTCAAACTTTGAAGTGCGCAATCCCTATGGTTCACTATAGGCATTATGTCATACAGGAGATCTCTAGAACTTATTCACTCAGCCTGCTGAATCTCCATACCTATTGAACAACAGCTCCCTCCAACCCCCCAGTCATGGGCAACCACTAGTTACTGAGTTTTATCCATCAAGTAACTCTAGTTAGACCTACCTTGGCTACTTTCTTGTTAAAGTGGCTGAACGCTAGGGAAATTTCTGTCACCCTTCTCCCTGAAGGAGAACAGCCCCTTTTCCTGAAGGAAATTCCTGCAGGTAACTTTGTTGAGCCAATTATATCATTAGCTGTGAACCAGGCATATTTCTGTTTTTGTTGTTTTTACCCATGGAAATATCAGTGAGTTCTAAGTAGAGTCTAATTATTAGACTGTAAGGATACTAATCTTAGAGTTAGTCAAGTATTAATTGATATCACTTGAAAGAGAGACAATTTAAGCTGAATTAAATACAGTTAATAACGCAGTCGAGTTCTAACTGCAAGTCCTGCTCTGATACAAGAGGGGAAAACTGCCTCTTTGGGTTGTAAAAGCACAATAATCATTTTGGAAAATGTTTGGCTTGAGTTTAACTAAGGAGAAAAGGTTGGCTTAGAAATTAGGGGGGAGGTATTTAACTGTTTAAGTGACCAGAATATTTAAACTGTTTAAATGACCAGATTATTTCTAGTATCCTTGGCCATGCTCAAAGTAACTCCTCACATAAAGTCTTCTGCCTAAAGAATACATTACATAAAACATTATATATTCCCCTAGGGACCTGTACAAAACAACACTTAATTTTCCTAATCTAAGTTATGGTATGCACCTGAAAATAACATTTTCTTTTTTAAAAGTATAGTTTAGAGTACTGTGTTTTTTAAGATGTGTTTTCTACATAGCCCTAGGGGTTCCACTGAGCCCTATTAAGGCAGGTGACAGGGAAGGTGACTTATGGAACTGATGACTACAAGGCAGAGAATTTAATTATTTGCATCTGACCAAGGATTATGTTAATGATCATTTAAATGTGATATTACTGCAGAATAATTTGTTAGTCACAAACCATCGCCTGGCATGTAATAAAATAATGCATGTAATGAGTATTACTGAGAAAACAGAAAGATTGGGAATAAAGGAATCAGAATTGGAATCAGAAGCATCTTATCCTCTAGAAGTCTAAGCTTCTTTTACTCACACAAATTTGCAGTATGGATTTTAAAATCCTAGTTAGAAATTCTATGTTTGACTCAAACTATTCTCTGGGTAAGTATAAACATTTGGTATTTGCAGCCACCAAGCAGCCACATTATTTACAATGGCTGAGTCATTAATTCAAGTTAAAGAGGGGCATGAAATAGATGAAGACTGGCCTTTTTTCCATCTTTTTAAAATCTGCAACTCAAAAAAAATCACTTACCTAAAATCATTCTTGAGCTCTATCATCAGAGGAGCCTCAGAAACTCTTGGGCAGCATGCTTACATGCTTCTTTGATTTAAGAATTCAAAAAAAAGTTCTGTTATTTAGATTTTAACAAATGATAGCCTCAATTATACAAAATAAGGGGAGTTTTCTTTAATTTTCTTTAACTCTCCTTCTGTTATGAGCCCCTCTTCTGCAAAACCAGAAAAATGCAGTCAATTTGGGGTTCCCCATTTCCTTCATCTAAGTTTTGGGGAGTTTATATGGTGCCAAGAGATTGAGGGTGTGCATCTGCTCCTGATGGTTGTACTCAAAACCCTGGCATATATGGGCACATCCTTATCCCTGTTTATCGTTTTTTCATCTTCAATCCTGATTTCATGGCCACTTCAGTCCTGCTGCTTCTCTAGTCCTTCAGTTTCCTACTTACCTACTGGATTCTAGTCAAAGCTTTCTTTGAACTTCACTTTTTGACTCACTTCCTAGGTGGTCAGGTGCATGGACATAGTGAGGAATGTCTTCCCAGATCTTTTGTTTAGGTCATTATCTTACTTTTGAAATTCAGAAACTAACAACTGACTTCTTTGTTCCTTGTGTCCTGAAGTAAATACTATTCTTAGTTCATGTTGCCCAAATTTACGGTTGATGGGGGTGGGGAAGAGACACATCAGAGAATAACAGGCAGTACTGGAGGATACAAAGTTTAACAAGCAGTTAATATTTCAAAATCATTTTCTGCTTCATTTATTTTTAGGGGGTACATTACAGAAAGGGAAATTGGTCTAAATGAGAAGGTATTTTGAGAAGTCCTTGGGGGTAATGAAGGTAGCTAAACAGATGCACCAAAATACATGTGGAGAGATAAACACCAATGAGATCCTTTTGTGAAACATCCAGTTTCTTAATATTTTATGATTCAGCTGTCAATTGAGTTCAGTTTTGATGTATTTCTGAGTGTTTCAAGGCACATTTCCCGTCACAATTTGAGCAGAAGAAACAAGAATGCATTTTCGTGAGAAGACTGAAATAAGAAAACCTGACATCCATTATCCAAGTTCAGGAATTTATGCCAAAATTCATTAACATTCAAATTATGAATTAACTGTCATGGAAGAGCATCTCAGTAAACAAAGCAAGGACCAGAGTCTTCAATGTCCACATGGTTCAGTTTTGTTTTTAGAGCCTCTGGTAATACATTCAGCAGGGAGTAGTCTGTCAGTGTTCTCAAACATTTTCTAGGTTATTTGCAATCCTTGGAACTAGCTCATGCAATGATAGTAACATATTGGACAAACAGCACGGTAAACATAACTTTCCTTGGGGAAACCAAACAGCAAAAAAGAATTTGAGTAAACTGAGAGGATAAGTATTTTAAAATTCAAACAACTAAATTTCAGTATTCTTTGGAATGTTGAAAGCATTGTTTCTCAAAATGTGTTTCAAACTTTCTACACTTTAGTAGATTCTTCAGATCCTTCCTATGTGTGTTTAGGTTTGAAAATCATCAACCTTGAGAAATTTATGCATACATTCATTTATTTAGCTCTTATGTGTGTGGGTATGCATGTGTGAAGGTTCATATATTATTCTAATAATTCTGAGAATTGTCAAATATTATGTTATTGAGTATATTAGTATTACAGAGGAGAAGAGCAAACTTAACATTGCTACTAATGGTTTCTCAGCAGCTCTTTAAACAACCTTTATGATAGTCCCACAATGGAGATAGCGGGTTTATAATAATAATGGTACATGATATTTAGTGAACGCTTACATCTCTGAACTGTGCTAAGGGCTTTATAGGTATCATTTTACTCCATTCTCACTACATTCCCTTGAGTTAGGGGCTCTTATTATCCTTTTATTACAAAAGGGGAAACAGTTACTTTATTGGGGCTGGTTGTTTACATCATTTATTTCTTCAACTCATATTTGTTTAGGAGTAGTCGAAGATCTGTGCTAATTCCTGAGAATAGGACAATAGGAACATCAGTAATAAATATAAGTAGCAAACATGATTGGAATTATTACTATATGCCAGGTACTGTTCTAAGCATTTTATATTAATTGCCTTATTTAATCTTCATATCAACTTTATGTGGTGCATCCTGTCTTAATCCTCATTTTGAAGGTGAGGGAACTGAGGCTCAGAGATGAAGTAATTTATTACTTAACGTCATACAGCTAATGCCAGTGGGTGATAGTGCCTGACTCCAAAGTGTATTTTAAACTTTAAAACTCCCATGCCTGCCTACCCTTCCTCCTTTATTCCTACAAATATTATTTGAGTTTGGTTGCCATCACTCTAAAAACAGCAACTCCCTCAGCCCTGACACATTTCTGAGCTTATTTCTTTGTTTCCTATCTTGCTTAGAGGTTTGTTCTCACGGCTACTATTTCCTCCCTTACCCTTGAAATTCCTCATCCTGTGCCATTGGAAGTCAACCCTCATCAATTTCTAAAGCTGCTTCCTTCAAGGTCGCGAAAGGGTTCTTAATTATACTATCTAACGAAGGTTTCTTAGTTCTCATGATCCTAGACATCTCTGCTCAGGGTGATCAACAAAGACCACTGCGTAGAGAAGAATGGGGTAGTAACTTGGTTGTTTAAATGCATTACTAACCTGCTTTATTTTAATTTGTTTGTTTTCTGTCTTTTCATAGTTTTTTTTTTCTCGTCTGCACAGAGGCCAAGGTTTTGCAATACTGAGCAGTGTTGCACATCCAGCGGTGCCCATAGGCAGCAGCTCCAGGGATTTTGATTCAGGGGTTCTGGGGTGAAACCAAGCATATGTGTTTTCAACATGTTCTCCACCTAGGTCTGCTTTATACCAAATAGTAGGATTAACTGCTGGATAATTAGCAGCTGTTTGCTTTCCTGTCCAAGATGTACTATAAAAAATAATTATTTCATCTCTATCTTTCCTTTGAAGAACATCCTTTTTATCTGCATGCTTTCATATTTTCAGGTTTTTAAAAAAATCTAGTAACACACTATTATCTTATCCTTGAAGCCTTAAATCTGTTGGAATTGTGGCCCTGAAAAAGAAAAGTAAAAAATTACAGACCCTCATGAAATTTGGAGTTTAAAATAGTAAACATGAAGAGTATGAATATAACTCTCCTTAGAAATTTATTAGATATTACCACTTATATTTTTCAATTATAAATTATGTTTTAGAATTACTATGGAAAATGAAGCATATAATAATTTCTCCTTGATGGGGCAATTGATGGCTAAGAATGAGGTCCTTACATCTTTCCACTGTGTAAAGCTTCCTCTTGCTTCTCTACATGCCAGCTTTAAAAAATGCTCCAGAATTACTTTGCCCTACTTAGGTAACAAATCTAATTCTTCAACCCAAACCAAAGTGGCTATTGAAATATATCATATCTGATTTACTGGAGAAAATTTTAAATCTATAAAATAGTCCCAAATAATAATTTTCCTTGTAAAGTAAGGGTGTTCTAAAATGAATCGATGTGATAGCTTAAGAATATTTTAGCTAATTTCAGGAAACATGCCTTAGGGTAATTATTGTTGTTCTATGAGAACATGTAGAGTTAGAAATAGTCCTTGAAATCAATATTATCATTTGTTTTGCTTTCTTTTTGCAAAAAAAGATGGCTTAAAAATAATTTTGTGATATTGATACGTATAGCTTATTTTTTCTAGGGTCAAAAGCTATTATCTTTCTAACCCATTCGTTAGAAGATGACTTTTGTAATTGCCAATATTTTAGAAGCTAGACCGGTTTGAAGACAAAGTAAGAATGGGTGTCCAAACCTGGATTTCCATAGAATGAGAGCATAGAGATGAATCAACTATTAAGTAGATAGTCATAAATATTGATTGTTACTCAGTGGAGATTAAGAAGGAATGCAATTACTTAGAAAACTAAGGCCTCAAAAATATCTGCTGTTCAGGAAAGAAAAACAAATTTTTTTTTTTTTGGTTTTCTGGTTGGTTAGCTTAGTTTTACTGTGGGCAAAAAATAATTAGGAACATCCATGAAAAATGTTCGTACCAAAATCCAAGTGCCTGTTCAGCATTTCTACCTTCACAAATCAAGGTCCATGTCTAGCATGACCAACTCGTCCTAGATTACTGTCCGAATTTTAAAACTGAAGGCAAATTTCAGGCAAACCGGGATGTTTTGTCATCCTACACTTCTGTTTGCTCTCAAAATAAAACAATACTGAATTCTACTCACTTTCCCATGGGTTCACTCGTTTGTTCATAATTTCAATCAGGATCTACCAAGGGGCTACTCTGTGCCAAGTGCTAAATCGACAGTGATAATTAAGGCATCACTCCTGTCCTTCAGGAAGTTACAATTCAGGGGATGCGATGGACGTTAGAACAAGTGTGGTAACGTCACCAAAGGGAAAGATTAAGATGTATAGGAGGGTTTAATTCTGTGTGTCAGGATTCTGGGGATTCTAAGAAGGGCTTCTTTATGGATGCGTGCATGGAGGGGCAGCGGGAGTGACAAAGTGAAGCTGGAGAGGTGGGCAAAGGCTAGACAATACAGGGCCCATAAGTTAAGTTAAAGAGTTTGGATTTTATTGTAAGAGCAATGGAAAACCAGATATTTCTCTTGTGAGAATAGTTCACCATTAACATATCTGGTATCTATCATTCTAGTCTTAAGAAAAGAACCACATGAATGGCAAAAGTAGACATTTCTAGGTTCCTGGCTACACTAAGTGCACCCAGCCATTCCTTTGTCAGATCATGTCAGCTGTAACACACTGAGATCCATTTTCAGAATCAGTGAAGTTATTCCTAAGTGTGTCAGATGACTTACCAAACAAACAAACAAAAACCCACCCAGAGGAGCGGTCTGCCTTGCTGCCTCCTATTTCTGACAGTATCTCCAAATTCTATTGTCTTAATCAATTTATTTCAACTGGCATCTGAAAGTGGAACCTCTATGGTAAATGTATGGAGTTCAGTACTAAGCTATTAGCTAAAACAATACATTTACTCTACAAGTGGGCTTTCCATCCAGAAATAGGGACTGTATTACTCAACTGTCATGCATCAGCCTCTCCATGGAGATCAACAGCTGCCCTTCCTTACTTTATTGTCTGACTGCTAATCCTCCGGCAGGAATGCTGTGTCTATCCTAATAGGGTACTGTGTTTAAATGGGCCTGGATAACCAAACTGGAATGCTGCCTTTCCAATTTATTAATATGCATCACTGAATCAAGTTGATGGATAATATAAACAATAAAATATTTTCTGAAATGTTGAAATTTTGTACTGTATAGACAAAGCATCTGAATGCTTTTCAAAGTTTTCAACTTTTAATTCAGAATTGGTATCAAAGACATAGCCTACATATGGCCACCCAGGCAGATCTATCAAGCCTTTGCAGCTGTTCTCACAATGTCAATACGCACTGTCATATTAGTCCAGCCGTGATGCCCACTGACCCCTCAGATGGGAGTAGTCTTTGCTTGGCTTCATCATATTCTAGGTATCTTGATCACATAGATCTAGCCTGAGGAACAATTGGTGGTATTTATGCCATGCTTATTGAATCTTCAGCCAACCTCTTTTTTTATTGAAGTATTGTTGATATACAATCTTATGTTAGTTTCAAATGTACAACACAGTGGTTCAACAGCTACGCATGTTATTAAACCTTCACCCGCTCTACTGCAGTCACTATCATCAGTCAACTTCTTAATGAAACATGATGGCAGAAGAACAAAACAAACTGCTTTTTGGGATAGCTTCAAGAAATTTATAACCCCTTTTGCATTTTTGGTGAATATGCTAAAAATTCTAGCCATCACAGCTATCAATCTTTCATAATTCCCAGATGCTTTCTTCAAAAAGAGAAGACATTATAATTTTTCACAAAAACCTGTTCCGCAGGCAACTATCAATGTCAATCAAATTTTTTCCTCTGCTTCACTGGCTTCCTAATGGTGAAAAAATGAAATAGGGGAGTATATGCATTTTAGATATATAAATTATTACATAAGAGTCGTAGGTTTCTGTGGAGAAAGCTTTTCTGTATTTTCCAAGCATGTATTGTTGCTTGGCTCCATTTGTTTTCTAGCTTGAAAATTATTAGTATCACAATATAAGTTAGTTATAGGGACAATATTAGGGCATGGAGGATATAGTCAATGATTCTGTAATATCTTTGTAGATTGATAGATAGTAACTGCATTAGAGGGGTGAGGGTTTAATAACATGGGTAACTGTTGAACCACTGTGTTGTACATCTGAAACCAACATAAGATTGTATATCAATGATACTTCAATAAAATACGTACATATAAGTTATTAGTATTTTCATATATTTATTTTCGTTAGGATCCCCAAAAAGTCCCTAAGTGGAAACAAAAGGCTGCAGAAAATCAGGCCAGTTTCTAGGATCTGTAAGTGTGTTAAGCTAGAGGATTCTTAACTCTTTGAACTTTAGTTCTCTCACCTATAACACAACACAGAGTTGCCACGGAATTGAATATGTAAAGACACTCTGTACAATTTCTGACACATAGTAGGTACTCAAAAATCTTACTTAGGATAAATTTGCATATTGCTCAGGCTGGTTCTACACATCTCTGGTAGGTCATCCCATTTATTTTCACCATAGTTCATTAAAACTGTCTTCTGGGAGCCTTTGCGACCTACTATTTGAGCTTCCCTGGTACATAGGAAGCCATATTAAAAATGTATTGGATGGAGCATATCATTCACCCATGAGTACAATAAAGTAGTACTTCATATTCTAAGTTCCCTAATGTCCAGATTAACTTATCTGGTATTATAAATGATAAACCATAGCTAATAATGCTAATCCAAGTCATACTATCATTACATACTTTATTACAGTGAATTCCTTACAGTCACTACTCAGTTCTCATTCCGTTAATATAAGTTTTTATGAAGGAATGATTAAGTTACTATAACCAGTGTAACCCAAAATAGTTTATTCAGTGCCAAGATTTTGCTTCAATTAGACTATTCATTTCACATGGCTCTATCAGAGTGACCAACAGTTAGTTGGATGTGTATAAACAAACTTATTTAGTTTGAACCAGTTGCTTTATTGTTTGTTTTTAAAAACACTTTTCATTGTAATGTAATTGCAGATACAGTTGTGAGAAATAATACAGAGTACCCTCCCCCAGTGGTAATCTTATAAAATTTTAGTACAATATCACAATCAGTATATTAACTTTATATAATCAGGACATAACCAAGACACAGGATCTCTCATATTGCCCTTTCATACCCACACCAAATTTTCTCCTGCCCTCACCTCTTCATTAAGCCCTACTAACCCTAATCTCTTCTCCACCTCTATAAGTTTCTCATTTCAAGAATTTTATAGAAATGGAATCATATAGTATGAAACTTCAGAATTAGTGTTTTTAACTCATCATAATTCTCTGGAGATTCATACAAGTTGATGCATTTATCAGTAGTTAATGCCTTCATATTGCTGAGAAGTATTCTATGGTATAGATGTACCAGTGTGTTCAAACCTTCACTCATGGAAAAATATCTGGGTTGTTTCCAGTCATTGGCTCTTAGGAATAAGCTGTGCTCCAATTTTTGTGTGACCATATCTCTGGATTAAATGCCAAGGAATGCAATTGCTATATCATGTGGTAATTGCATGTTTAGTATTTTTTTTTAAGAATCTCACAAATTGTTTTCCAGAGTGGCTGTACCACTTTACATTCCTACCAGCAAGATGTGAGTGATGCAGTTTCTCTGCATTCTTGCCAGCATTTGGTTTTGTCATTATTTTTATATTTTAGTCATTCTGATAGGTATTAAATGATATATCATTGTGGTTTTAATTTGCATTTCATTAATGGCTAATGATGTTGAACATCTTTTCATGTAGTTATTTGCCATCTGTGTATCTACTTTGGTGTATGAATCAATTCCCTTAAAAACACATTACCACAATATGAAAACCTGATTTGCATATTCTTATATGTATAAAAGAAATTGAATTTTTAATTAAAAAAAGAGAAATTTCCAGGCCCAGATGGTTTCCCTTAAGAGTTCTACCAGATATTTGAAAAATTAAGACACCTCCTATACAATCTCTTCTAGAAAATAGGAAAGAAGGAAACATTATCCATTTTATTAAGCTTATATTACAATGATACCCAAACCAGACAAAGATAGTGCCAAAACAAACAAACAAACAAGGATGAATATCTCTCATGAATAAGATGTAAAAATCCTTAACAATATATTAGCAAATAGAATTCGGCAGTATATAAAAACAATTCTACACTATGATCAACTGGAGTTTCTTCCAGGGATGTAAGGCTGGTTCAATATCTGTAAGTCAATCAATGTAATCCACCATATTAAAAATCTAAAGGAAAAAAAACATGATCATATCAATTGATTCAGAAGCATCTGAAAAAATTCAACACCCATTCATAAAAGCTCTCATGAGAATAAGAATATAGGGAACTTCCTAGACTTGATAAAAATAATTCACAAAAACCTACAGCTAGCTACCATTAAACTTAATGGCGACTTTTCCCCTAAGATTGAGAACAAGGCAAAAATGTCCACTTTGATCACTCTCGTTGAACCAGTTTTTTTTAAGTGGAAATATAATTTCCCTTTCTAGTATATGGGAAAGAAAGTAACCTGATAATTTTCAAAGAAAGTCATTATTCAAAAGGTCTCTGTCTTAAAGATGAAAAACAAAAAAAAAATTAAAGTTGCATAACAGGTAATCTTTTTCCTCCTTTGGAACAAAAGTCCACCAAACTCTGAATCTCTAAAACTGGCTTCCCAACACAATTTCAACTCTTTCTAAGAAATTTTGTAAATCATATATGTCTAGGAATAAAAAGCAAAAGTAGACTTTTATCTATTTTTTAATTTAATTATACTCTTCAGCGAGGAAGTGATTATTTTCTTTCTTAAGCATTTGCTGTTGGAAAACTCCATGGAGACATATGCTTGGTGTGGTTATAGAGTTCATTTTCAATTATTCATTCTTTTAAAAAATTCCATATAATCATTTGCACCTTTGAGTAGAGTGGTTCTCACATCCAGTTGTCAACTTAGAGTTGGAAAGAGGATACAGAAAATTAGGAGAGCTACTCTCTGTGTGATGCCCTTGGCTAGCATATTTTATCTGACCTTTAGTATCTTATAATATATATTTTATAGCAAAACATCAGCAGAAATAAGTAATGGCAAATACTCTCGTATCCAGATATTTTGGCTAAAAGATGGACTTCTGGTTTAAATGCATATGTCAGTACTCAAAATATGCTCTTAGCTCAAACTACATCCATACATATTTTAGATTATCCCCCCAATCAAATAATACAAGATGCTGACCTCCATTGCTATGGAATAATAGTCAATAATAGTGTGGGTCCATTGATGTATAACCAATGGAACTAAAATTTGGTGGCTTAAGACAACAAATATCTACTTGGAATAGTATTCTGTGTGTTCATGATGTTTGGGAACTGGCTCAGCTCAGTAGTCCTATTCTTATTTGAGATGCCTCATAAATCTGCAGTCAGCTGTACATCAGCTAGATGGCTCTGTTCTGGAGAATGATAAGCTGTTGGCTGGGGCAATGGGAATGATTGTCAGCTTCCCTCTTCCTCTAGGAGGTTTTCTTGGGCTTATTCATATGACAGCTAAGGAGTGTTCCAAGAAAGCGAGCAGTAGTGGGCAGTACCTCTTTAGGCTTAGGGTAAGAGGAGAATGCTATCATCTCCACCATGTTCTATTTGCAGTGGTATACTGGAGTCAACTTACACCAACTCACAAGAGCTGATTTGTAATCCACCGTATTGACAAGCCAAAGAAAAAAAAATCAAATGATCATATCAATCATGCAGAAGCAGTGATGACATGTGGATACTTTGAAATTGGTCACAAGGAAGTATTTACACTTCAGAAATCAGCAAATGCTACAAATCAAGACTTCTTTTCTCCAGGAGAGTGGATCATAGACCATTTATCAGTGCATCACTGTGTATTAGCCAAAGCAAGTTAGAAGGACAGCCTAGGTTCAAGAGGTAAAGAAATAGACTTCACCTCTTGATTAGAAGAGCTGGAAAGTTACATTACAAGGGACATGATTACAAGGACAGTAGTAATAGTGGCTATTTTCCCCAAATAATCTACCATGCATGGCATTTCAGGTTCTTGATGTTGTTTCCAAATCCCATAAATACCCACAAAGTAAATGTAGCACAATCAGATACCACAACTGATTATCATACCTTACATTTGAAAACAATTTTCATTTGTCAAAGTGTTTTCACATTCATGACTTTATATGTAAACTTTGGTAACTACAAAGGTAGCTGTCACTCTAATTTACTGATATTAAGAAATTGGAATGCAGATTTATGACTTTCCCAAGCCATGCAAAGCAAGTAAGAAATGCAGCCAGAAACTGAATGTAAGCCTTCTAACTTGCTATTCCCAAGTCTCCACTTGCTCCAACTTGATTAAATCAAAAGCAAAATGCTGTAGATGCATTGGTTAAGAAACGTTAGTAGTAAATGTCTACTATCTATTCATATATTGTGTTAATGGAGTTGTTCTACTGACTGACTAGAGATGCTATAATACCATATTAACACCTCCAAAAGCAGATATTAAAATATAACACACCACCTTAAATAAGACACAGCTCAAGAAATCAGCTTAATCTGTATAGATTGAACTCCAAATATGTAACTCACTGGAATGTAAATTAACTTATTACATGTAAATCCTTTGCTTTTTATTTAGCAATTTCTATAAAATTGATTATGAGGCAGCAATTTCTAGATTAATGGTGTCTCAGTCTTCTTTTAGTTTATAAATTCACTCTACCTTGGTATGTTTTTAAAGCCTGAGACTAGAACACAACTGCCAAAAGGACTAAACTCTTTTCTAACTAGAATCAAATAATGATCCCTTAAATAAGTTTGACATTTTTCAAGCCTTGACATGAACTGCATTGTGATTTTAATCTTTCAAAAACTTAAGCATATTTTCCTTATTAGCCTATTTTAAAAAGATACAGTCTGCTATTTCAGAGCTATTTTCTGTGTGTGTGTTTCTGGGAACCAGACAGCCTATTGAGTAACTCAGTGTTCATTATATTCTCACTTCTGAGATAAAGTATGAGGGATAATTAATAATGTCATATTTACTTATCTGTGTCTACACTCATTAATTAGTTCTGAGTAAAATATAGACTTCTTGAACAAGGGCTATCAATGGATTAAGGCGTTCAATGAATTATTTTCAGAATTATAATTTGAGTTACTTTACTTTTAAGCTCTGACTCGTTTTAATAGATATAACCTCAGCTTCTTTAAAAACCAGGATTTGGGAGATATTTAAGAATTTTCATAAATTTAAGAACCTTGATTTTTCCCTGGCTTCTCAAAATACCTTTGTTTTTTTTAGTTAGGGGAGCAATAGTGTTGTTTTCAAAGCTCATTATAAGGAAAAATCACTACTAAACACCCCCACTAATAAAAGTAAATAAACTTTATTCTTAGTAGAGAAGGCACAAAAGAAAGTTACCTAAGTAGGAGCCAGACCATCAAGATTCCACAATGTTATATTGGATTTAACTGCCATTCACTAGATGTGTGATTACAAATGGAAAATGTGCTGGTCAACATTTCAGTGAATTAAGAATGAAAAAATATATAAAAGTGGGTATTAAGTTCTCTGTAAATTGAATTCTTTTGCTTTGTTGTTTATAGCAATGATTCTACATGTTTTCTTCAGATTTTCTAAGAGTACCTTTACTAGATTGTAATTGATTCAGCATAACCCATTAATTCTTAGTCAAAGTAAAATAATGTTCAAAGAAGAAATATAGTTGATAAAGTTATAGCTGTGCCAGCACATGTAACATAATTTACTTTAAAAGGGTTACTACTGGTTCTATTATAATAGAACTTCTGCATGGAAAATTTGAGTGTCAGGTTTTAGCCAGAATGACTGTCCTGCATCTGAGTCAGTTTTATAAATGTGTGTTTATTGGAGATCTTAATATGGATGTAGAAGGCAGGGAATTATCTCTCACATGGTATCTCTCTGGGAGGTAATGCAGTTTAATGGAAAAAGTGCCACAGAAGAAGTATGAGTACTTGATTCTACATCCACCTCCCTATTTACCAATATATGACATTGGAAAAGTTAAGTGTCTCAATGTCCCTACTGTAAAAGTGGGAAAAATTTGCCTCCAAGGGGTGTAATAATCAAACTAAATGATGTGTGGGAAAGAGTTTTAAATGATTTTTACTATGTACTTTTTGAAAGTATAGAGTACTGATAATATATAAAAATTATGAAGCATAACCATGAAACCACCAACCACTTCATGACTAGATCATAAGCAGTATTGTCCTTCCATATTCAATCCCACTGCCCCCTTGTCTTTACTCTCAGCTGCTTTTAAGATCCTCTCCTTACCTTTTAGTTTTTAAGATTTCACTATAATGTTTCAAACTCTGTGGATTTCTTTTAATGTGTCTTGCTTTGCACCCATTGTTTTCCCAGTAAGTGTAGACATATGTTAGTCTTTCTTAATTGTTTTACCTATTACCACTTCTTCATTGCTTTTCATCTACTTTTTATTTTCTGTTTCATTCTCAGTAATTTCTTCAGTTCTATTTCCAGATAAGTAATTCGGTTGCAGGCTATGTCAAACCTGCTGTTCAGTCTCCATAGATTTTAATTTTGACAATAATACATATTTTAATTAAACTTCTCAGAGAGGTTTGTTCTTTTACCGATTTGGGGGTTTTAAGAATGTTTTGTATACAAGTCTTTTATCATATATGTGTTTGCAAATATTTTAGCCCAGTCAACAACTTGTCTTTTCATTCTTTTAACTATCTTTTGTAGAGCACAGAAGTTTTTAATTTTTTTTAAATAACAAAAATATTTTATTAAAACATAAGATTTACAAACATTTCCAGGCAAACCATACAAAATGGTCACAAGCTTCTCAAAGGTATGATTCTACATGTAATGGCAAAGTCACAGTGTTAGTAGTGAAGTTTATGAATATTTGTTCAGAATATTGGTTCAATCGAGCTTGTCCATCTAAAGCATTTAAATAAACTTAAACTTGGCTAGAGAGGATATTCTAAAGAACTAGTTAACTACTTTTAACCAATGCAATTAGTATCACCAGAGGGGGAAAGGAGCCCATAAAATTAAAACTACATTCACCCCCAAGAGAAAGAAAGAAAAAAACACCCACACCCCTGCACCTACCCCTGACAACTACCTTTATTCACACTGCTTTATGATCATGATTTATGACTTTAATGTAGACAAGTTGGGAAGGATATATTTAGATATTTTGAAAGGTAGAGCATGGACTACGCTATATACCATGAATAATACTTAAATCAATCTGAATGTCAAATGTGCTTCATTTCTCTCATTCTGCCAAGACTTCTTTCTTTTTTGTTTGCATTTAATACATATAGTCTTTAGAAACATTATAGAATAAAAGCCCAGATATCTCAGTCCTTTGGTGATTAAATGTACATTAGGAAATCCATGTGTTGTCCTGATTCCCTGTGGTAAAGCATGAGCAGAGGCTAAAAGTATCATCTGGATTATGAAGACATTTATAAGCAGTGGCGCTCTCTGCGTTTACTCATTTCCCTCATCATGGTTTAAGAAGTTTTTAATTTTGATGTAGTCTAGTTTGTCAGTATTTTATTCCAAGGATCATGCTTTTGGTATTGTATCTTAAAAGTCATCATCAAACGCAAGGCCAGGTAGATTTTTCCTATAGTATTTTTAGAAATTTTTATGGTTATGTATTTTATATTTGGGTCTATGATCCATTTTGAGTTGTGTTTTTTGTGAAAGGTATAAAATCTGTATTTAGATTAATTATATTTTAGATGTAGATGGTCAAATGTTCTAGCACTCTTTGTTGAAAAGTTTATCCTTTCTCCATTGAATTACTTTTGCTTCTTTGTCAAAGGCCAGTGGAAAATATTTGTGGGTTCCCTTTTCTATTCCATTGATCTAATGTGCATTCTTTTGCTAATAACATATTGTCTTGATTACTAAGCTTCATAGGAAATCTTGAAGTTGGGTAGTGTTAGTATACTGACTTTGTTCTTCCTTAGTTTTGAGTTTGCTATTCTGAGTCTTCTGCCTTTTGATATAAACTCTAGAACTAGTTTGTTAATATCTATGAATTGACTTGCTGGGATTTTGAATGAGGTTACATTGAATCTATAGATCAAGTTGGGAAAAGCTGACATCTTAACAATGTTGTCTTCTTATTCATGAACATGGACTCTGTATTCATTTATTTGGATCTTTGATTTTTTTCATAGTTTGTAGCTTTCTTCAGATAGAAATTATATGTATTTTATTATACTTAAGTAATTTGTTTTTTTGTTTTTTTTTACAATTTATTTTATTTTAGTATCATTAACCTACAATTACATGAGCAATATTGTGATGATTAAACTACCCCCTTCATCAGGTCCCCCCCACCAACCCTATTACAGTCACTGTCCATCAGTGTAGTGAGATGAGAATCACTACTTGTCTTCTCTGAGCTGTACAGTCCCCCCCTTGCCCCCCCACCCTATGTCTGCCAATCGTAATGCCCCTTTTACCCTCTTATCCCTCCCTTCCCACCCATCTCCCCAGTCCCTTTCCCTTTGGTAACTGTTAGTCCATTCGTGGGTTCTGTGAGTCTGCTGCTGTTTTGTTCCTTCATTTTTTTTTCTTTGTTCTTATACTCCACATATGAGTGAGATCATTTGGTACTTGTCTTTTTCGGCCTGGCTTATTTCACTGAGCATAATACCCTCTAGCTCCATCCATGTTGTTGCAAATGGTAGGATTTGTTTTTTTCTTATGGCTGCGTAATATTCCATTGTGTATATGTACCACCTCTTCTTTATCCATTCATCTACTGATGGGCACTTAGGTTGCTTCCATTTCTTGGCTATTGTAAATAGTGCTGCAATAAACATAGGGGTGCATCTGTCTTTTTGAAACTGGGCTACTGCATTCTTGGGGTAAATTCCTAGGAGTGGGATTCCTGGGTCAAATGGTATTTCTATTTATAGTTTTTTGAGGAACCTCCATACTGCTTTCCACAATGGTTGAACTAATTTGCATTCCCACCAGCAGTGCTAATATAAATGGTGTTGAGTTTGTAATTTAAAATTCTAATTTTGATATATAAGAAATAAATTGACTTTTATGTATTAACTTTGTATCCTGTAACCTTGCTGTAATTGTTTATTAGTTCTAGGAGATTTTTCATTTTCTGATGATTTGGGATTTTCTTTTATAGACAATCATGTCATCTGCAAACACAGTCTTATTTCTTCATTCCTAGTCTGTACACATTTAATTTCCTTTTCTTGTCTTTTTGCATTAGGTAGGTCTTTCAGTACATGTTGAATAGGAGTCATGAGGGGGGAAATACTTTTCAGAAAGTTGTTCCTAATCTTAGGGAGAAAGTGTAGTTTCTCACCATTAAATACACTGATAGCTATGGGTTTTTTGTGCATGTTCTTTTTCAAATTAAGTATGTTCCCCTTTCGTAGTTTTCTAAGAGTTTTTAGTCAAGAATGGGTGTTGAGTTTTATCGAATTTTTTGCTGGGACTATTGGTATGATCATATGAACATTTTTCTTTAGCTTTTTAATGTGATGAATTTAATTTATTGAATTTTGAGTGTTAAACTAGCTTTATATACCTGGAAAACAAATCTCTTCTTTCTCATGTTGAATAATTCTTTAAATACATTGTTGGACTTGATTTGTTAATTTTTTTTGAGGAGTTTTGCATTTGTGTTCATGAAAGATATTGGTATGTCTGTAGTTTCCCTTTTTCACAATGTTTTTATCTGCTTCTGATAAAAGGTAACACTGTCCTCATAGAATGAGTTAGAATCAAGTTCATTCTGCTTTTATGTTTGATTGAATTCACCAGGGAAACCATCTTGGCCAGGTTCTTTTTGGAACGTTGTTAGTTATTGACTCAATTTCTCTAATAGAGACAGGCTTGTTCCTATTTATCTATTTCTTCTTTTGTGAATTTTGTTTTATTGTGTCTTTCAAAAAATTGGTCTATTTCATCTAAGTTATAAATTTATGGGCACACAGGTATTCATAATATTCCTTGATTAGTATTTTAATGTTCATAGGATGGGTGGTGATGATCCCTCTTTCAATTCTGACATTAGTTCATTTGTGTCTTCTCTCTTTTACCTGGTTAGCCTAGCTGTAGGTTTATCAATTGCACTGAACTTTTCAAAGAACCATCTTTTGGTTTGGTTAGTTTTCTGAATTGTTTTCCTGTTTTCATTTTAATTTATTTCTGCTCTGTTATTTCTTTTATCTCCATTTTGTTTACATTGCTCTTCTTTCTCTAGTTTCCTATGGTAGAAGTTTAAGTTAACCCTTTTAGATATTTCTTTTTCCTAATATATGAATTCAGTGCTTGACATTGCACTCTAAATTTCCCTCTAAGTACTGCTTTTCTGCATCCCATGATTTTAAATAGTTGTACTTTTATTTAGTTCACTGTATTTTAAAATTTCTCTTGAGTTCTCTTCTGTGACCCATGTATTATTTAGAAGTAGATTGTTTAATCTCCAAGTATCTCTCATTTTTTAGCTACCTTTCTTTTATTTGTTTCTAGTTTAATTCCACTGTGGTCTGAAAGCACACTCTATATGATTTCTATTTTTTTTTTACACTTGTCAAGGTGTGTTTTATGGCCTAGAATGTGGCATATCTAGGTGACTGTCCCCTATGAGTTTGAGAAAAATGTTTGTTCTTCTGTTGTTGGATGAAATAGCCTATCAATATCAATTAGGCATCATTGATTGATGGTACTGTTCCATTTAACTATAATCCTACTGATTTTATCCTTGCTGGATCTGTGACTTACCAATAAAGGGGTGTTAAAGTCTTCAATTAAAACAGTGGATTTCCCTATTTCTCCTTGCACTTCTGTCAGTTTTTGCCCCACACATATTAATGCTCTGTTGTTAGGCACATACACATTAAGGATTGTCATGGCTTCTTGGAGAATTGATTATGTTATCATTATGTAATACCTCCCTTTTTCCCTGACAGTATTCCTTGTACTAATGTGTACATTAGTTGGAATTAATTTAGGTACTCCAGCTTTCTTTTGATTAGTGTTAGCATAGTATATCTTTCTCTATCTTTTACTTTTGCTTGATATGTGTCATTAAATTAAAATGGGTTTCTTGTAGACAATGTATAGCTGGGTCTTTTTTTTTTAATCCACCGTCAGTCTCTCTTTTTTAACAAAAAATTGTATAGTTAGACCATTTGTATTGAAATCAAATATTTATAATGTTGGATTATTATCTATTATATTTATAGCCATTTTCTCTTTGTCATACTTGTTCTTTCTTTCCTTTTCTCCTATTTTTCTGCCTTCTCTGGTCTTAATTGAGCATTTTATGTGATTCTATTTTCTCTCCTCTTTGATGTGTCAATTATATTTTAAAAATCGTTGTTTGAGTTTGAGTATACATTTTCACCTATCCGAAGTCCACATTCAAATAGTGCCATACCTCTTCATGAGAAATATAGTCATTTTATAATAGAATATTCATGCCCAGTTCTTGTCTCTTGACATTTAAAATATTGCTGTCATTCATTTCACTTATCCATAAGCTATAATCACCAGTGCATTTTTGCTATCATTATTTTGAACCAACAATTATTTATTAGATCAACTAAGGAGAAGAAAAGTAACATATTTTATTTTACTTCAATTTACTCCTTTTCTAAGGATGCTGTTTTTTTTATGTAGATAAGAGTTCCTGGCCTACATCATTTTCTTTTTCACTGAAGAACTTCTTTTAATATTTCTTGTAAGGCAGGTCTGCTGGTGACAAATTCCATCAGGTTTTGTTTGTATAAGTCTTTATTTCTTCTTCACTCTGATTAATAATTTCACTGGATACAGAATCTTAGTTTGGTAGTTTATTTCAACATGTTACATTTTTAAAGAGGAGTCCTATGTAGTTCTTATCCTTGTTTTTCTACACATAAGGTATCCCTCCTCCTATCCCCTAATTACACTCCCTGCCACCCCAGCTTCTTTCATGATTTTCTCTTTGTTTATGATAGTTTCCAGTTTGAATATTATATGCTTAAGTTTAGTGTTTTTCTGGTGTTTATCCTTCTTGGTGTTCTGTGAGCTTCCTGTATTTGTGTCTGTCATTAATTTTTGAAAATATTCAGCTATTATCACTTCAAATATTTCTTTTGCTCCCATCTCTCTTTCTTCTTCTGGTATTCTAATTTTACATGTGTTAAATCTTTTAAAATTTCTCACAGTTCTTGGATATTCTGTCATTTCTTTGCATTCTTTTTTTTTCTTTGCTTTTCAGTCTGTGAAGTTTCTATGGCCATATCATTAGTTTCACTATGCTTTCCTCAGCTGAGTCTACTTTACTGATGAGTGCACCAAAAGCATTTTTCATTTCTATTACAGTGTTTTTATTTTTACATTTCTTTTGGGGTCTTTTGTAGAATTACTCTCTGTCTGCTTACATTACACACTTTTTCTTGCATGTTGTCTTACCTCTTCCATTAGAATCTCAGCATATTAATTGTTGTTATTTGAAATTCCCATTCTATTAGAAGTCTGCCTTATCTATCTGTTTCTGATCCTTGCTTTATCCTTTCAGATTACAGTTTTTCTTGCATTTTAACATGTCTTACAATTTTTTTGTTGAAAGCCCATCATGGTGTATGCAGTAATGGGAACTAAAGTAAATAACCTTTTAGTGTGATGTTTTTTATTTATTTGTCTAGGAGTTGGCTCTGTTTAATGTTTTCTATAGCTGTGGTGTCAAAGGCTTCAATTTCCTCTGGTGTCCCTTTTTTTTTTTGTCTGTCTTATTTTCTTTAGGTTTTCCTAGAAATTACTTCTTAAAGTCTGTCTTCTAGCTCTCTCAGTTTTAATCTATGGACTGGATGGATAGTAACTAAAAATAAGAGTTAAGACATTGATGTCTAAGGAGGGCTGGCCAGGTACCAAGTGAGCAGTACTGATTACTGATTGCTGTATTCAGCATAAAATGAAAAAAAAGGCCCATTTAGAAAACTACCTGAAAATTCTCCATTTTTTATAAGTCATTAGTTTTTTCTGATGTCACACCACTAGTTACTCCCTCTAATTACCTTACCAAGTCTCCAACAATCTTGGAGTTCTAGTATTACACACAAACATTGCATTAATAATACCAAAGCCATTTATTAAAAGGAAAAAGAGTTATCTGTTAAGTCTCCTATGTCGTCACACTACCATTTAGATGCCTCCCTTTAGAAATTTAAAGAAATGATAATATTACATTGACCAAATATATTGGTGCTTTATTTTAAAGAAATTTGTTTTTTATTAATAAATAATCCATATAGTCAAAACATTTTCCTATGTATAAATTAATATTGTTATGGATACATCCATACATTGCACAGAATGGGTTAAAGTATTGTAGCTCTACTAAAAAAATGTCAGGGGGCAAATCCTCTGGCTATGTATGTGTAATTTAAATCAATTTATAATTAAAACATTAAAGAAAACATCTTAAATTTCTTAGGATAGTATGTAGATGATTGACAAGAAACTTTGTTTTTCTGTCAAAGAATTCTCTCCTTTTGGTTTCTGGTTTAGTTATGGAGTAACCAAGTAAGCAAGACTCAATTAACTAGCAGCAGGAGGAGAAGACTGAGCTAGAACAGGGATTCACACTGTTTCACAATCTTTCCAGCCTCTCTGGTCATCTCATGCCTTTGCTAGTCTCTGCGTGATAGCTTTGTTCATTTAGGCTGCCTGTCATTTTTTGTTTGAAACCTTGTCCATATTAGTTTCTGGATTTACACTCTTACATACTTGTGTCAGAGATAAAACTGGGCTTCTTTTTCCAATCTTCAATTTGCAAATTCTCAGTGATTAAATGTTGATGCTTATGTCCATCTCTTGAACTAATCTCTCAGGGACTAATGCCCATTCATTAGTCCAGTTATTGGGGTTCTGGAGATGGGGTCGAGAAGTTCCCATCTGGGTCATCTATAGGTTGGGATAAAAGAGGGAAATGGCTCCTCCAAAGAAGAGCATGCAACAATGGCATGGCCGCTGGGAAGATTTCTGTCACCTGGGAAGTCATCCAGATTTGTGTCTACGCTGGGCCTATGATTCAGAGAGTAAATATATCCATGCATAATTCTATGCCAACAGAGAAAATTAGATTATTTATTGTTTTTAAAATATATAATGTATTCAACTTGCTATTTGAAACCTTGTATATGAAGTCCAAAAAAAATGACAATAACCCTTATCCTATCTCATTTTTGAGGGTCATATAAAATGATGACTGTGAAGGATCTACACAAATTGTAAACCATGGTGCCTATTATCATGATCATTGTTTATACTGGAGGAACATAGGGCAGATAAGGGTCTCTTTATGTTCCTTAATAACATTGTTACTTTCTCTTAGCCTAAATTCTGGAAGTAGCAGAAGAAAAACAAGGATGGTAATCGGAGGGAGAAAAAATTTCC